>CP107712.1:0-1200000 GCA_025854295.1 Lyophyllum decastes | reverse complement strand
CGACTCCGAATCAGCATTTTCCATATTTCAAATTTGGCGATCGGCTTTTGGCTCACGACTGTCACGGTGACCCGAACTCCGAGCAGTCCTCACTGAGACGAGTCATCCACTAGGCATCCAGGTTCGTAAAAAAGCTGAGGTCGGGATGAGAGCAATCAAGGGTGCGTAGTCAACGACCTCTCGATATATCAATGCCTTGAACCAGCCCTTGACAGGTGTTCTTCTCACTTGGTGAGCGCGACAGAAACCACTGGAGCTTTCGACTGATGTGCCACAGTGATCCTGCAGTGAAACAAATTCTGCTGACGATGAACGAAAGGGACAGTTTCGTCATTGAGGATTTAGATGACCACCACCTGGTCATCAAAGCCGACGAGGAGTACAGGGTCAGGAAGGAACTCGAGGCTGAGGTTCGTTATGGTGTCTCTTGTCTCTCGAACGGATGCTAACATCCAATGTGCAGTTGGAGAAGAATACTTATAGTTTGGAAGCATAGATGTCGTGCCACCTGAACTCGACTGGGTAAGTGTTGGTGCAAACCCACCATGCGTGAATGCCCACGTTATATAGCACGAAGGGCGGAACGTGCTTCCGTATACTGGACTTGATTATCGCGGCGTTGGACGCTCGTTCTTGGGACGCGAACCGCTTGGCACCTAAGCTGTACGACATCGTGTGAGGTCTTGCCAAGCTGTATATGTACATGATGGATAGATATGCTATAACGGCATGCGACAGGCGTTCGTAAACTACGACAGGGAAATGTTCTGTGGACAGCGCAAACTCAGTTCTGTCTAGTTGTTCAAATGCAGGCGTGAACGTGCACAACACCTACGTCCAGTTCAAATAGCCATCTGTGGTTGCTGTTCGTTTCGTATAGAAGTACATTTTCCCTACCACTGAACGTTGATCTATGTGCTGAAATCGGGCTCAATATCAACCAGACTTCGACTCCAGACTTTCTTTGGGTCGTATTTTGCCTTGAGCTTCCGCAACTTCGGTAAATTGCTGCCATACACGTTCTCCGGGGACTCGGTGCCTGGTCCTAGCACAAACCCTGCTGGAGTTAGCAGTCTAGCTCCAGTCTTCTCTTTGTTGGTATCGTTAACGAGCTTTGTCATTCTAGCAACAAAGTCCAAAGTCGGTGGGTCGGACTCAGGGAGTGAATGCCTTGAAAGCGTTAATCAGGGCAAATCGCAAAACGGACGAGTGGATGATTACCGTCCAGTAAATGTAACGTAGTAATGCGGCTCCCGAGAAACGAATGCCATTGCATCACTCGCAACCTGAGCAATCTTTTCCCTATGCCCAAACTCCCATAATACGATTCCGGATTTTCGGTCTTCGTGCTCGGTGAACGCTACCCATTCTCCGAAGATGCGAAGGACAAGATCCTCCCAAAAGTCAGAAAAGAGTGCGGTACCGGTGATGTGGCGAGGTGGAGCATTGGCGAGAGAAGCATCGGCACCGTGACTGACCGCGTTGTAGTCAGGTGCGAAGCCGGTTTTCTCGAATACTGGTTTGACGGTGTCACGGAAAGGCGCAAGAACTGCTTCCGAGAACCGCTGGTCGCCTTCAATATATGGAAGGATTGCGATCCCAGGCTTGGCAGAAATCAGGAAACGATGAACACGTTGGTAATAGGATGAATGCTTACATAGAAGTTCGGTGGTGCACGCATGAACGAGAGGATGAGCTTGGAGTCAGGCGTGTGAGTTTTTAAATATTCCTGTCCCGATTTTAGTAAAAAGCAGTAGTGTTAGTTTTGGAAATACTAACGCGTAGGACTCCGAGTACTTTCTGAATTTCGGTACCGGGGTAGGCCAGGACCCCAACGAGAGCAGGGCCACGAGCGGGATATACCTTGAAAACAAATTCGGTAACGATCCCGAATTGGTTCAAACCGCCTTCAAAATATATTAGAAGTATATCAAGCAAAACTGGTCGACGATACCTCGGATGGCCCAGAATAAATCGGGCTCTTGTGTGTCACTTGTTTCGACCACGGTGCCGTCGGCCAATACCACCGTAGCGCCTACGAGGTTGTCGATAGCCAGGCCATAGTGGCCAGACAGATTCGACCACCCTGCATTGGTTGTGTACCCACCAACGCCAACGAACCTTTTCACCCGAACACCATTAGCCTCTGGACGTACACCACTAGGTGTCCGACGTACCAAACGCTCCCGCCTACCACAGCAAGGTTGTATTTCGCTAATTCGGTGTATACGTCCCCCCAAATAGCGCCACCACCGACGACCACCGTAGCTTGATCGCTACTTACAGTGACGGACTTGAGCGCAGACAAATCGATCACCATGCCGCCTTCTGATGACGACACAGTCGACGTATGGCATCCCCCACCTTTGACGGCGATCGCGAGGGGTGGAGACTGGGATCGTGCGTATTGCAGAGCGAGAGTGATGTCGGAGTCTGTGCCAGGATAGACTACATAGGAAGGGTGGAGGATAGATGTTGCCGAGACGCGATCTATGGATTTCTCGTAGCCATTGGCAGAGGGCGTCACAATGTCTCCTACGATACCCAATGTTTCCATGGTAGACATGATTCAGAGGAGGTACTTTGACGGCGTGGCACCAGAATTTAAACCTTGAGTCATAGTCAGCTGAAGCATAGCATGTGGAAGGAAACAGAATTAGACATGATCCTTAACGAGTTCCAACAGGAGGTAGTTCGTAAGATCATCATGGAAGTTGTTGTGCGAGAAACATTGGGAGCCGGGGGGTGATGCCGACCGCCAAGGATGGCTAAGTGGAAGTTGGGGTTGAGTTAACTCAAATCTGTCATCATACATTCAGAGCCCCAAAATGACCGTAGAAATTAGAATGACCCAGTCAAAATCCACATCACAGCATCAGGGGCCAAACCGTGGAAATAGACCTTGTACACAGCCAACAACCGCCAAACACTAGAGGCGAACAGAAGGGGGAAGCAGCAACGGGATCGTTAGTGATGAACCCTTTCGCCGTAACGCCCCCTCCTGCCGACCAACCCAGATGAGTGATAGCGTATTTTGAAAGGTACTAGGGTGCTAGGATGTGCCATATCCCCAACATTCACTCAAAGCTTCATCTTTTGTAGCGGCGGGGTGAATGTGGAAACATGAGGTGAGGGGAAGGTGAGCACCATCATGGAGGCCACTGTTATAAATAATCGTTCAGTGTGGCAGATGCGTGTTATCCGGACGCTCTTGACCAAGTCACTGGAGTGTCATCGGGCTAGCCGGCACATGTTGGCAATTTTCGTTGGCTATCTGTGCAATCTTTTTGCCAACGAGTTGATTCTTGACCACAGGACTTTTCTCGTGATTCAGACGCCGATTAAATGTCCCCTTTGGGTTCGATCAAAATGTTCTGTTGGTTGTTTACAAAAGGACGGGGGTACTTGTATTTTTCTTGGAGCACTAGCGAATTCTTCCCTTTGACGAGCTTATGGCCGCTCCACTATCTCCCGAAGCGTTACAAGCCCTTACCTCGGGATTCTCTCATCTGTACGTCGGTTTGGACTGTCTGCGTCATTTCCTTGCTGATATTTCGACAATTCCTTCAGAGTCGCAAATAAGTACTATGTCCTAGCGTCCACAGTCATGCTTCTGTATGATCATCTGTTAACACTGGAAGTAAGCACTGAGGGAGTTGAAAGCACCCGTTTTTGATACACCGTTTAGGACGAAAGACGGTATATCTGGGCACAGCCCAAACGCCTGCCCACGTATCTCTTCTTTATATTCCGCTACGCGACGCCTATCGTATCCATCCTGAACCTAGTTGCTGAGCACGATCCGACATGGGTTGGTCACCGTTGTAGCAGGTGGATTTGGCTGCCCGTAGCGATCGGACCGATTGTCAGTGCGGCCACAGGGGGTGCGGAAGCCTACACTCGCCTCGCATATAACCAGAGGGTAGCTGACAAGGAAGCTCTGCATTATCCCGCATCCAGTGATATTGAGTCAGTCTTTTCGATACTCCTTAACCTGACGATGCTCACTGATATCTCAGTTCTCCGAGTTCATGCCATCTATGCACGTGGTAAGAATAGTTTCGTCAGCTTTTTCCTCCGCTCAAGCGCTCCCTTAGCGAAATGGGTGCTTTATGTTATGGTTCCGGTCTATCTGGGCCAACTGTCAGTCATGGGTGTTAGTGTCTGCCCACCTTGGTCGTTCACCGTTAACCCGCATGTAACGGTAATTGTAGTGGTCCATACCGTCAGGTGTCCCAGCACCGCTTCCACCTGGTTTCATTGGATGCGTACCTAGCGAAAAGCCGGGGACAGGAAATCGTGAGTCAGGAGAAAAATACTCAAAGCAAGGTCTGACAGGAGTATGGCGTTTGTAGGGTTGTCCGGAATCTACATCGCTGCATTGGTTTTCGATGCCACAATTTTTGTCCTCACTCTCGGTCGAGCAATATATATGCGCATCAAGGACTCCTCCATCCCTCTACTGAACCTTATTGTTAGGGACGGCACCGCTTACTTCGCGTATGTTTATCTGGATCTTTTTCTTTCACGCCCTCGCTCACTCCGGTCTTACCGCAATGGCTTGTGAAGAGTCATTTTTGTCGTCAATCTCGCCAACGTGGTTTTGCTTTTCGTAAGGTCTCCTTGGGAAAATGGGTGGTTCTGTATATTGACCGATCTCTATTATATTTCAGAGAGCACCAGTACGCTTTCTAATTCATCTCTTCTAATCGCGCGCGTTGACTCAGCATACTTCAGCCTGATCTCAGCGCAATCAACGCTCCTTTTGCGACACTCATTACCGCTCTTCTCGTGTCACGGTGAGATACACCTACTAGGACATCTCACGATCGTTGACACCCCCGAACCTGTGTTTGGCTAGGCTAATGATTAATTTGCGTGAGGTAGGAGAGCGCATGTACATGGGGTCAATAACGGGAAGTACCTTCGGCATGGCGAGCCTGGAGCCGCATTGGGTTCCAGCAGACCGCGGCAGGCGATATCCATTCCGGTCGGAAACTATCGATGGGCAGTCATTGCCAGGAACCACGTCCATGATGGAGTCCCGGACAAGAACAAAGCCATCCTACACGTTCGGTGGGACCATGACTTTTCAGGAGATGATAGGCGTTGGTGAGTTCGACGTGCCTCTTGGTGGGGAATTTCTTGCCAGGAACGATTACGTCGAAGACGAGAGGGATGCTGTCGAGCTCGTGAACAGGAATAGATAAGGACAACCCGATGTTTGATCATTCCGACGTAGTAACCTACGTCCACGAATTCGATGTACTGCTAACGCAGTTGTATAATATCAGGTGGTGTGTGTTATGTGTGTTACAAGGCAGAGCACAAATATTGATTCATCGAGGAATATCAGACACGTTGTTCCCCCAGGTCAATCTCTTACCATGTATCTGGCTTGTGTTGGCCGAGATGCTAGTTTGGAAACCCTGAACGGAATTCTAGAGGTGCAAGCGCTTGAGGCTAACACACAAAAGCGATTAGACATACGTGAAACTGATCGTCACACCTTTGGGTTACTCTGCAGTGACTTTTACCCCACTAAACCCTCAGGCATTACATGAGCTCTTGCAAAATCGCCTATGTAAAGCATGATACTGCGTTGAACTACTGGCTCAACTTTATATACGCTATATCACCAATCAGGTCAAGCAGCATCAACAACCGGCGGAGCATTCAAGAGGTGACGGCAGTCATATCAGTAACCGTAGCGGGGTTCAAAGACTGACCAGGCGGTTCAGTGATCGGGGACACGGGTGAAGACACCGGAGAAGGCAGCCCCACGGCACTAGCCTCAATCTTTGTCCGACCGCACGTCACACAAATAGGAACCTTTTGACAACTGCACAACACTAGTACAGGAGCGGGAGTCGCGACCGCAGGAGGCACTGCTGGCTTGTCGTCGTCCATCTTTTCGGTCTTCGCCTTCTCGGCATCCTTTGCTTTCTCGTTTTTCTTCGCCTCTCGCTCCTTTTCAATCCACTGCGCAGCGGCATTTGCGGCCTCCACCGGTCGCGTCTTGTACGCCATCAAATACCCCTGTAGGCTCGCCATGGAGCACTCGCGCTCGGGAATGGCATTGGAGAACTGTGTTGCAAGCCGCGCGATGCGGGCACGGCTGAGCTTGGGCCCATGTTCAATGTGCGCTTGGCCCGTAAAGGAGGGGAGGACGGGGATTAAACCATCAGATGGCATTTTGACCTTCTCTTCTCCCTCCTCAGCATCGTCAGGTGTTGGAGAAGCTGCAGTCTGAATAGAGTCCGTCTCATATCCCGAATCCACGCTCTCCTTGTCATCAGTGTCCTCGGCGCCCATAGACGCTGCAGATGGCGTGGGGAGGTAGAAGCGATTGAATAGCTCCCGCGCCTGGTACTTGCTCGCATTCTTGAATTCGACGTGCAGGTCCATTCTCCCAGGCCGGCACAGGGCTGCGTCGAGAGCAGTGTACTTGTTTGTCGTGGCAAAAAGGATGCGGCCCTCCTGTGCACCGACACCGTCCAGTGCGTTCAGCAGCCCGCTCAGACTCAATCTACCGTCCTCCACGTCAGCTGCTATCTTGCAGGGAACGGTAGACATCCACATACTTGCTCGTTGTAGGCACGGGAGGCGCGACCTGTGACGACGGGGCCTTCCTCAGCTCGTCCTGCTCGCCAGACCCGGATAGGCCTCCACGCGACACCCCATGCGTGAATGCCGCATCGATATCCTCCATAAGGGCGATGCAACGCTGAGGGAGGGCGTTCACGAGCTCGCTGAGGGAGGCGTCGTCGAGTCCCACGCGTGAAAGCGAGATGATGTAGACGTCGAGCCCGAGCTCACCCGCCATGCAGTGGATCATGCTGGTTTTACCGGACCCGGGGGCGCCGTACTACGAGATGTCAGAGGAGGCATAGAAGATGAGAAACAGAACTCACCAGAAGGTAGCCACGGCGGAAGGGAATGCCGCGCTCAGCGTACCAGGGCTTGTTCCGCAGGAAGTCACGCGCGTCTTCGAGGATGAGGTCCTTGATGCCGGGGTCCAGCACGATCGAGTCCATGGATCGTTTTGTGCGGCAGGCGACGTGGTTCCAGCGGTTGGTACTTGATGGCCGTCAGGAGTGTTGGTTTTGGGGTGTGGGCAGTCACAGACGTACCTATCGGAAACGTACACGCACATGTTGTGCTGTTGACCGGCCATGTAGTGGCGACGTGCTTCTTGGATGAGCTGTGTGAGGATATTATGGTCCCGCGTTAGTATGCTGGAATTGGCGTTAATCCCGTCCTTGCGCATAGTGATAGAGGTTCTCACTTGATGTATAGTGTATTTTCCTTGTCGCCGTACATTCCACTAAATGTCAAGTGTATTGAGTGCAGTGTGACTCGCTATACCCAGACAAGGTAAGAGAGACTGCACATACGCCTGCTGCTGCACGCGTGTGATCGTCATCCATCGCCTCTTATACCAGAGGGAGTAGGTCAGGGACACCGAAGGCAGGTAGGAAATTTTACGTGACGACTTGAAGAATTCATTTGCGCGCTGCTCTTCGCCATCTAGCTCGACAGCGGGACTGTTGCCTCCATAATCGCTAGTGGTGATCTGCATGTCACGGGTTTTACCTTTGGCAATAGTTCAATGCTGATTGATAGTGAGTGGCATAGAAAAAACGTACTCCACGAGGGCTGTTTTGAGAGCCAGACTAGGATCCAGACTGTCAAGAGCATAGTCAGGATCATTGATTAGGCCATAGCAACACGATTACGCACGGTAGCTTGAATCGCTCTCGTCAAATGAGGCGCGTATGAAAAACCGGTTGATAAACCTGTAATAGAGATTCATGACGAGCCGACGGGAGGACTCGAACAGTCCGCCGATCACGATGAGCTTCAACCAGTCCCGTAATGCGGAATACGAGTATAGAAGGGTAATGAGTGAGGATATGTCAGTCGAGATGGGGGTTTGTCCCGCTGTCGCACCTGTGACAGTTACGTTCACAGGACGGGTGGCGTTGGGGGCAGAAGCATCGTCATTGGTGACGCTGCTAAAGAATTGCTGTAGTACTGGAAGGTACGACGCCATAGCCCTGGTGTCGCGCAGGTGTACTTGCTGGATGTGGGAGTGGATGTAACCCTTGGGCAACCAGGTTTTCATCAAAGCAATAGGCGCCCTAGGATGAGTCAATGGCTGTTACCCCTGACGCCTTGTATGGTGCGTAAGGGCCAAGGGTCTGGGCGCTCTTCTTCTAAAAGATGGATCAATTGTACTATCCACAGCCTCACATGTTTAAGCTCACCTTGGGAGTCCCCAAGGCGCTTACCGGGGCCTTGGTACACACCCCGTCAGCCATCCCTGAAGCGAGAGGTGGTGCAACGTTAAACCATGGGGATGGCTGGGGCATGAGGCAAGAACTCAGTAGGATGCAAGTCTCTGAAATAATGACCTCCAGGTCACCTGGTACTGATTTTCTGATCATTGTCTATGTCAATTTTCACCAGCTTCCAATCCAGAATGTCCGCTTGTCGCCACAATGATGTGCGGGTCTCACGGGCACACATCTGGGCGGAGAGGTAACGTAAGTAGTGGAATGTGGGGCTGGCTCTGAGTTCTTACTGTCAAGCATGTCAAGCCCAAAGTTCGCGTCACGAACGGTTGTGAGAAAGATTAGATTAGATCTTTGTGGTTCATTATGGTTGTGCTAATCTTATCAGCAAACCTGAACCTCCTCCATCATCACAACGACTGCAGTCAAGCGCTGGCAGAGTTCCATAGTAGTTCCCTTTAATTGTCTATCGGTCTAATGTCTGAGCAGGAGCTCTCGATTGACCATGATCAAGCCCAACGAATTGTAGACAAGCACGTCCCTCCCGAACATCGATCCACTGTTGGTGGGTTGTCCGCACTCCAAGATACCGGATATAGGTCTGCGCCTACCCTCACCGCCCAAAGACTTTGCTGATATAAGTTGTGGTATTTAAAGCCACAGCCCTGATATTAAAACCTATGTCGTCGATCTCTTGAAACCGGGAAGCACCTCTGTACCAACCACGTCATGCTTCCTCACTATTGCACGCCCTACGCCAAGTGCGGCATCATATCACCAGAACTCCCTCGCGCTCGTGGCTAAACTTCTTTCACTCATCCGTACGAACACTGCCATCCCCATCCGCGAGTCCACGCTGGACACATCCTTATCGTTGATCCCGTTCCACTACCTTCTGTCCCCACTCTCTCCTTTCACATCAGCATCGATCGTGTCCCTTCCTGTTGCTCGTGCTTCTGGGCACCTTTCGCATAAGGCACAACTTTCGATCGATCTCCTCCTTGGCACGTTCCTTGGGCAGCTGCATAACGGTGTCCAGAATGACTGGTATGGGCGCCCCACGCTCGAAGACACGCAAACCCCACCGAAAGACACCGGGTATAGTTGGCAGGAGACCTTCACCGGGCTCCTGGAGGACCTACTGGCGCAAGTTGAGAATGACGAGGCTGCATATGGCGTTAACCTTCCCTATGCCGATGTAAGGGGTTATCTCTCCCGCGCGATTGGGTCATTCCTGTTTGACGACGTCGAGGTTCCATCGCTTGTGTGGTTTACTGGGTCTGAAGACGATATATATATTACCCTGCCATCGTCCTCTCACGTGACAGGGTCAGCAGAACCTGGGACGATCGCGGCGATCCTTCCCAATATCGGACATGCGTTGTGGGGTGATCCGCTCCTAGAAGCTTTCATGATGGGGGCCCCAAGCCGAGTGGCAGAAGGCGAAGGACCCGGCAAGGCGTTTATGGAGGGATATGTGAACGGAGGAGGGGGGCCAGTGTTGGTTTTCCCAAGGCAGAGAACGAAGAGGATATGGTACAGCGTGTTTCTAGCTCTGGTCGTGCTAACGAAGTATGGGCCACTTAGAAAAGAAGAACAGGCGTGGGTGCAGGCAAAAAGGAAATGGGCACGGGATACCCTTGATGCGTGTATATTGGCGCTAAAGGATGCAACATGCTATTGAAGGATCTGGGGCTTCTCCCGGTCTTTACATGTGCTTCATGACTTTCATTTCACGCCGTTTATGGCGTATCTTACGATAGGAGCTAACGACGGCGAGGCGTGGTATCAAAGGCTTGGGGTCCTTTGCTTGACTTTATTGCGGCGTTCCGGCCTTCCTCTCCATTTTATACAAGACCTCGATCCTGCTGACCTGGTCATGTTCGTCAGCTCATTTACGAGGGATGAGAGGAACAGTTTATTATACCGGCGAGGTCCCAAAATGGAACACCCAGCCTGAGTTCAATGAGGAATCCAGAGATAGCCATGCTGATGAAAATATTTCACATGGTCGACGGGAAACGGGGGGGGAGGGGGGGGTGTTATTTTACTGGTACTAGGTCCCCAATTAAACGGTGAAATTGGAAAACATGTATCTTATCAGGAGTCGGGACAGCCCCAAACCTATAACACCACGGCAGTGCGGCGGGCAAACTGCGTTGGTGCTGGGCACGGGTTTCCTCTCACCGCTTGCGAAGAGTTTGCACTGGACGCCTATGATGCCTATCATGGTTTGCTTGGACGTTCTCATAACCTACTATGGCAAGTCCTAGAGTCATAGTCATGATTAAAAAGTGAAACACGCGAATTTCTTCCACACATTCTCCTTCGTTGCGATTAAACTTGCTCAACGTTATAAAGGCTTTGAACGTGGGTGGCTACAGTTCGTATACGTCGAGTAGGATTGCGACATCCGGCCTTCTGAACCATCTAGATGAGGTCTCAAACAGAGTCGCCCGCGAGATATCACGTTTTCCTTCATGGTGGATGACGGGCCGCATATCGACACAGTGGGCACGGGTCAATTTCATGTACATAACGTACGTTGCATTCAGTCCATTATGGTCGAGCCTTGTAACGATGCATTGACGAACTTGAGCTAATATTTTATGCTTGGAACAGGGCTCGAAACTTCGTTTCGCCTTGCTCTTCGATGTGAAAAATCTATCTGATCTCCGGCCAGACCAGAGTTCGACAGTGAGCTTCCTTTTAATCGTCATTCAGTTGACGGAGAATTTTTATCTCCCAGACCCAAATCCGAGAGTCG
Source organism: Lyophyllum decastes (assembly GCA_025854295.1). NCBI lineage: Eukaryota > Fungi > Basidiomycota > Agaricomycetes > Agaricales > Lyophyllaceae > Lyophyllum > Lyophyllum decastes. Next base: position 1,188,936 of record CP107712.1, on the reverse strand, counting down.
ACATCATGTCAATGTCAACAACGACTTGTATTGATCGTGAAGTTGAGCCATCTCGAGGCTAGATACTTGTCTTAAGGATACAAATGAAAAAGTCATAATGACCTTAGACTGTCCTGCCAGCTCTCAGGCGTCTGGTCGTCGTGTCAGGTGAGTCGATTCTGCCGAATCATCTCATCATGCCGTAGGGGACATCGTCGGGGACTCTTCAAGACTCGGAGGACAGCCCAATTGTGACGAGGATCGAAGTGCCACGACACGTCCGAAATGAATAACCCGGACACTGTATAAACGAGCTGGGAAGCGAAGCGTCCGACTGGTGTGGGACTTTGGTGAACAGAGGGATGAACCCCATTTTGCTGAGATCTACGAGCTTCCAATAGTCAGTACCCTGCCACTTGCCATACTTCTGAATGGGTTGGGAAAGACAGACCGGTGTTTGCTCTGTCGTGCCAACGGCGCTTTCTGCTGCCAGTGGCGTTATGTTAGGAACTTCCGCTGACAGAAACTTCTATGAACTTCAGGTTCTTTTGACCTGAGTTTCGCCCTGAACTTTCCGATGTACTCTTCTCTATTCTGCCGCCTCATGCACCGGCTCACAGAGAAGCAAGGTATAAATGCAACTGCTTTCGAACACTCACTCGCTGGTTTCTGCACCACCAGAACTACGTTTGACTTTCTGCAATCCAAACACTCACCGTTGACTTCAACTTCCTTCAATTGCTATGCGCGTTCGAGGCTCTGCGATCTCTTGGTTATTTATAATCTTCAACGCCTGCGTTGGGGGCCTGGCTCTCCTGCCATCGGGGGTCATATTTCCTCTCTACATCTACCCCGGCTCCAACTGTGCTGCATGGTCCCCCCTCATCTCTGCGTACGCCTTCAAATCTACCAGTTGAAAACCGTTTGGTCTGACGGCCTTGCTCCCTGACTGCAGCATCCCCAGTCACAACGTTTTGCAATACTACGTTATCGTAAATCCTGCCAGTGGACCAGGCGCAGCGGATAGCCAGCCCGATGCTAACTACTAGACCTGCATCGCGAGCCTCCGTGCTACGGGCGCGGCTAATGGTAACAACGTTAAGATCTTGGGATATGTCGCTACCGGCCACGGTAGTCGTGCAGCCTCCCTTGTCACTGCCGATATCGATACCTATTCTCAGTGGACGTCGACCTACCGCCCCGACGGAATCTTCTTCGACGAGGTGGCTACGGCGGCCACCCTATTTGCGAATTATCAGACCTACTCTGCGAGGGTCCATACTGACTTCGGAACCAGCTTCGTGAGTAAAGTATGCTTTGATATCAGATACAATATCGTTCTAATGTTATGTCCCTCTCTCAGATTGTGCTGAATCCTGGCGCTGTCCCTGCGACCACTGATTACTACAGCATCGCCGACCTGATCGTGACATTCGAAGGCTTCTACAACGATTTCGAGTATGCCTTTTCCCTTATCTCACTCCTCGACATCAAATCAAACACACTATTTTTAGCGCCTCTGATCTCACCATCAGTGCGGCGGCGGCGGCTCACAAACAAGCTGTCCTTCTCCACGATGGCCCAACCCAGGTTTCCTGGCAAGCGGTTGACAATATCGCTAGGGTTATCGGCGTCGGCGCGAGCTTCCTTACCGATTTCGCTAACGATGTGGCGTATGAGAATTTCCCCACCGATTGGAATACATTCCTTGGTGATCTTATCTCCGCCCAGACCGCTTAGGACTGGAGTTAGCTACATTGCTTCCAATTCCATAGCATTTTGTTTACAGTTGGTTTTATCTTTGGCTTTCATTTGGGTTCATGTTCGGTTCGGTATGGCCCGTGTATGGGTTTGCTAGACTTTTTCTAGGAGGTAGTGCTTTGGTATCATCTGGACAAAAATCGGTGCCTTCATGGACGAGAACAAGCGACCTATCACCTTCAACACACATTATTGAATATATATTGAATACAGGAAGATCCTACGGAGTATGCAAGGCAGAAATGGCCCAGAATATTAGGGTATATATGCTCCGCAAAGGTGCACTACGCTGTTGGAAGGGTATATGTTGACCATCCAGGTTCGACTTGGGGCTAGCTGGGGTATCGTGATAGGATGGATGAGAAGAGTTAACGCTCAATTATACTAATACGTCTTGCTGGACGCGACCTGGGGGCTGCGTGCTCTGGGGTGTCATATCCACAAAGGGAATGATTACATGGGACCCATGGGCCCTCCCTTGTTGGCCGTTCCAGGACTGCTCCGGGTGAGCGAGGGCAGACTCCGCAATCGTATAACGCGACGGATGCCGCAAGGAGGTTGCCCCGCTCCGTGTAGCGCGTTCGAGGGAAACCTGGACGATGATCAAAGTCGGCATGATCCCCTGGTAGGAACAATCAGACTCGGAGGGCGGATCAAAAGGTACAGGAATGACACTGACTACAACTTGCACCAATCCTGAGTCTAAGATTATCTGTACAGAGGGTGGCGGTGAGGAAATGGCAAAGAGAGCTTTTTGAGTACGTACGTTGGCAGTGACGCTGTTTCGGAAGATCAGATCAAGCGACGCATAGAGGGTGTAGATAAAGCCGGATTCGATGCTGCAGTTGACGTTCAGCGTACACTGGGGAGTAGCAAGGCCGGCTTCACGTACGTAATTGCGAGGGTGGATCGGTAACGTCTTGACACGTCTTCGCCCAGCATTACATGGACACTTCTGGAGATGTATAGCAGCCGTCCAGCTGTCGGACAAGATACCACGTCAACTAGTGTAATTGAGGTGTTTCTTTATAAGACTGACCAGTCAAGGTGGTGATGATAATATTCACCGCAACCGACAAGCTCAGATTTACCCACGAATACCGCTCGAGGGCAATAGTCCTTCCCTCGAACACAAAGCCACATGCTGGGACAGATGTCAGTGAGCATACCGTCTAAAATACTGATCCCGTATGTGCGCGCACCAGTTGCTGCAACGAGAAGAAAGGCTGGTCCGACGACCACCGATTTTCGTGAGCCCCATACCAAGTAGCATCTGTATAGCTGTACGTTCTGATCAGTAACACGCGGTCTCATCTATAAAATAGAGACTAACAAGTAAAGCATCCGCCATAGCACTTCGAAGCGGTGTTAATGATATGGCGGACTTCAAAGAAGAGTTAGAGTCATACCTGTTCACGACATACATGACATATCTTGGGGACAGCGCTTCATAGGTAAGTTCCGTCTTGAGTAACTTCTGGAACACCAGATACAATGTATACCCCATATCGGCGGATGCAAGTGAGAACATTGCGAGCGCCGAAAGTAGCAAAATCCAGTGAATACGCTCCTTGCGGCAGAGAATAACTATGCAGCAGCAGAACAGGAGTACATATATGCCTATAGTCGGAAGGTCAGCACGTCGGGTAGCCCTGATGGGGTGAGACACACCATAAAGGAAGGTTTCGAACTGGGAAGGAATGTCAACGACAATGAATGGCGATCGAAATGAAGTACGCACAAGGACGGCGCCGAGATAAGGGTCGGGGCTGTTCGGATAGTCAAGGATAGGACCATCTTTTGCGGGGTATAGCACTGTTGACATTGGCGTCAAGGGTGGGTGACCAAGTTGAGAGGCTGTTGCGTGCTAGGGGACACAAGGGTCCTTCCGTCCAGATGTCCGTCTGCTTTCTAGCTCAAGAGGCGTAACAAACTGACTATGAAGCACACTCACTCAAATCTATGTTATATGACATTCAATACGCCATCAGGTCGGGTGCCCATGGCCGACAGAACAATACGGCTGGGGACGTGACACATGTACGCGTCATGTCTGGTCTCCGGAAACGAGGTGTCCGTCGGGAGGGCGGGTTGTGTAGGCAGCGGCTCAACCTTGTTGTTCGACCTGAGAACAAGGCAGAATACGACGTTAGCCACACGACGGGGAACGGTTGACAGCACGAGGGGGTTGATGATGGGCAGGGTGTGTTTAGCGGAGCTGTGCGTACAGGTATAAGATATCCTGAAATGGCATGTCAGCGCACAGCACAGACGATGCCATCGACTAGTCGAGTGAATGGGAGCTTGATGTCACAGTGATCATCATGCTATCTATGTCCGAGGCCCGAGAGTTGATCTTGGGAATAACCCACTGAGGTCTTGGTAGAGAGGGCATGACGTTCATGGCTGTCATACGTGGCGCATCGCATTGTCGAGACTTTAAGGCGTCAAGTGGTGGCAAGCAAGTTCGCGTTGCACGACCGCCCCTAAACCGCTAATCCCTCACGTGATTTATGTCACATCGTGTTTCGGATTCGGACATCGTCACGGTTCTGACCCCGTCGTCCATTGTCCTCGATCGAGGTATTTTGCCGATTCTACCAACAAGCCGTACTGGAGTCATACATGAAGTCGCGTATTCCTCATGCAAAGCGCAGCTCAGGCCAAGACCGATCTCAAGCCCCCGCTCCTGATGGCCAGGCGTCGGATGTCCACGCCGCCCTCCTGGCCCTCGGAGCGCCTCTTATCTCACAGGAAGACTTTGCGCGTCTGTACAAAGGGCCGTTTGCGGACGTCCTGCAATTTATGAGCCAACACATCAGAGGGCGCCAAGCCATCGCGCGGGACCGATATCTGATCCACCAGTCAGTGCGCCATGCTCATCTCACCCTAAGTAGGTTCGAACACGAACTAAGATGGAATTGTTTGTGCTTGCCGTTAGAATACGAGAGGCGCGTGGTAAGTCCCATATCCCGCGCCCGGACGATGCTACCCGGTCGCCAGTGGATCGATCCATGGTGTCGCTAGGGGCTGCGCAGAGGGCGGTTGGGGTCTCGAAGGCGCAGTTGGATGAAATGCAGGCGGTGCTGACTCAATTACGTATGTGGGCCCCTTTCCAAGCTGCACGGAGTGAATTTCTTATTATCCTACAACGCTTCCTAATCTGCAATCGGCACCGAGCAGAATCAAAAATTACGGAGCTGAAAGCAACACTGGCGAACAAATGTCAGGTTGCGATATTGCTGCGCGTCTTGGAGCAAAAGGAGCGGGTGCGCATCAAGCGGTTTCAGGAGATGACGAGGATCATGGACACCTTGAGGTGAGTCGGGGGGGCGGTGCCTCGCCGATTGTGGGGCGCTTGTCTCCGGATATACAACGTATCTTAGGGCTTTGAAGCTGATGCGTCACGTGTCTATCAAAGCAAGACCGCGATGGAGGAGGCATCTCTCAAGGTAGTAACGCTTGCATAACCCATCTGATGACATGTAACCTCGAGCGTTTCAGCCCCCAGAAGGACTTTCGCTGGAAGTATCCCCCCTCCCGCCACTACCCCGAATTTCCCTTACGCAGGAAACGCTTACCGTAAGTCCTCACAATTGCTGGGCTACGTGGAATCAGATCTCACTATTACTGGGTTTGCTTCGAACAGAATCTACATGCATACCGGATCAGGCTTGCACGTGTCATCCAAACGGATGAGGAACCGAGCTCCCTCCTCACTTCCCGCCTCCGGAGCAGGCTTGCGAAGATAATCAGGGTCGATCAGGAGATTGAACGAGCCTTGTGCGTATTACAAGGTTCTTTTTCGCGTTGCTGCTTTTGTTGATCGTTTCTGTGGGTTGCAGACAGAATTATTGTAAGGTGGCGAGGGCAAGGGCTGACCAGGCGATAAAGTACCGGGATCCTCGTCTCCGAGGGTTGCCTGATGTTTCGAGGGAACACCTTGAAACGAAGTTGGCGTTTAGTGTTGGTGTTTTCGCGTTCTCTTGAGAGTGATCTGACCTGGTTCATCGGACAGAGGGAGAAAAAGCAAGAGCTGCAGATGTTGTCGGATAACGTGGTAGCGCTAGGATTCTTGTGCGAGCACCTTATTGATTCCGTAAGCTTGTGAATCTTGATCCTCGCGTTTAGGGCTGTTTTAACAGCCTCAACAGATATCTGTGTTCTTCGAGCAGACCTCTCCCATATTACGGTCCTCGATCAAAGAAGAGATACCGCTCGCAAAGGGATATATAGATGTTCTAAGGCTCATCATCTCGGCACAGGCAGAAAGCAAGGTGAAAAGGGAATGCTTTATGGAGGAAGTCCGAAGGGCGTGCAGAATACGGGTTCCAAACGTACGCTGGGTCTCCGTCATCAACCAGCCTTTCCCTTGAACGCGATCTGTTGCAGGAACAGAGTGCCATTATGCAAGAGGTCGAGCGGCTTCTTGACAGAAGTGGGTGGTTTGTTAGCGTCTGTCGTCGCGTGGAGCTGACGCGTAGGAACACGATTAGGCCATCAGCGTTCCACGTTTCTTCGGTCAATCGGTGGCCTCCAGGCACCCTCGCAAACCTCGGAGGAACAAGCGCTCATCAGTGAGGGAGACAAACATACCTGTCTGGGTACCCAGGCGACTGACTTGTGATTGACGCAGGTTCCTATCAGACGGGCTTCGAGAACGTGGAGGAGCGTGCTCGGAAGCTTTTGACGCGCAAGGTGGATAAGGCGGCGTTGGGAGATTCGCTTGTTGAGGATATCGGGATTCTTCTGAGAGACGTACGGACCATCGTCGGGTAGATGTGTACAGGTTTGCAGCATTCAGGGATGGTTGAGGCACGCCTTTGATGTCAGGGACCGCCTGAGTAGTACACCAGCATTCGAGTGGGGTAAAACGCTGGTTATCTGACAAGGAGGGCAATGTAATTAACGCGTCCGATAGGTCCGACGAAGGAGCATCGACGCGCCGCTGCCGTTCCCAGGCGGTATGGAACGACGATGAAGCAAATGGATGATTAGATAAGTGGATTCGGCCGTAAAGTATGGCTTGCGATTGGCTGATGGGCACTCCGGCACTGGGCATTCACGTGCATCAAATGCATAAATTTGTTAGGTTTCAAGGTCCGGAAATCTCCATCCACCCTTGTTTCTCCATCGTCCGTCGCCAGCGTCGCCGACGATGCTCACCCCATCCAACAGGACCGCCAACGCCCTGCGGGCGTTGCAGCGGGCTATGGCCACTGTCACACCCCGTATTGGTGACACAAAAGTAGCCATGTCTCGGCTGGAAAAGGATGCATACATCAACTATCAGCGCATTGAGGATAACCTTGCGGTCATTCGCGACAGGTACCCGGCTTTTGTTCCATCATCGAGGAATATCTTATTTACTAGTTTACTAGACTGAAGCGCCCATTGACGCTGTCGGAGAAGATTTTGTACGGCCATCTCGATGACCCCGTTGGCCAAGACATCGAGAGAGGTGTTAGCTATCTGAGGTTGCGCCCAGACGTGAGTACGGTCGGTATATGTGCTATTCTCGATAATAACTGTTTTTCAGCGAGTTGCGTGCCAGGACGCCACGGCGCAGGTACTTGGGTTTCTCTACGTCACAAGTATTGGAACTGACGTAATTGGTAGATGGCTCTCTTGCAATTCATGTCGGCGGGCATGGATACCGCCGCCGTTCCCACCACCGTCCATTGCGACCATCTTATAGAGGCCCAAGTTGGAGGCGTCAAAGATTTAGCCCGCGCTATCGACGTCAACAAGGAGGTATATGATTTCTTAGCAACAGCCACCGCCAAGGTCAGTGCAGTTCCGCACTAAGCCCGTTCAATTGACTAACGTTCGGCGCTCCGTTCCCCAGTATGGTCTTGGGTTCTGGAAACCCGGCTCTGGTATTATCCACCAAATCATTCTCGAGAACTATGCGTTCCCTGGTGGTCTTATGATCGGTACGGATTCACATACCCCGAATGCCGGCGGGCTGGGTATGATTGCATGTGGCGTGGGTGGTGCGGATGCTGTCGACGTCATGGCTGGTCTTCCTTGGGAGCTCAAATGCCCCAAGGTTATTGGCGTCCAACTCGAGGGCGCAATTAGCGGATGGACCACTCCCAAAGGTAATTGAACCTCCTCTCGATGGCTTTCTCATAACTTTACCCTGCACAGATGTCATTCTTAAGGTTGCAGGGATTCTTACGGTCAAGGGTGGCACTGGTGCCATCGTCGAGTACAAGGGTCCTGGTGTCGAGTCTCTGTCTTGCACTGGCATGGCCACCATCTGTAACATGGGTGCTGAAATTGGCGCGACGACCTCGATCTTCCCCTTCAACAAGCGCATGGTCGATTACCTCAACGCTACCAACCGATCGGACATCGCCAAATACGCTCAGAGCTTCACCCACAACCTCCAGGCCGACCCAGGCGCGGATTACGACCAACACATCAAGATTGTATGTCTATGCGTTTCCCATAGCATTGGCACAAGGCTAAACGATCTTGCCACTGACAGAATCTTTCCGAACTCGAACCCCACATCAACGGACCTTTCACCCCCGATCTCGCAACTCCCATATCCAAGTTCGCTGAGGAGGCAAAGAAGAACAACTGGCCTGATGAAATCAGGGTTGCCCTCATCGGTTCTTGCACTAACTCTTCGTACGAGGACATGTCCCGCGCTGCATCCATCGCTAGAGAAGCCGCCGAACATGGTCTCAATACGAAGAGCACGTTCACGATCACCCCGGGTTCCGAGCAAGTCCGTGCCACTACAGAGCGTGATGGCCAGATCGCTGCCTACGAGGCTGTTGGTGGAATTGTCCTTGCCAATGCTTGCGGACCTTGCATCGGTCAGTGGGATAGGAAGGATGTCAAGATGGGCGAGCCCAACACCAGTATGTCTCTGTACCCTTCCGGGTGCATCTGAAGCTGATTAATTTCGCTGTTGTCAGTCGTCACCTCTTATAACCGTAACTTCACCGGCCGTAACGACGCTAACCCTGCCACCCACGCTTTCGTCACCTCCCCCGATATTGTCGTCGCCATGGCCTTTGGTGGAAGCCTCTCGTTTAACCCTCTCACCGACTCACTGACTGGCTCCGACGGGAAACCCTTCAAATTTTCTACACCCACCGGAAATGAGCTCCCTCCTCGCGGCTTCGACCCTGGTCGGGATACCTTCCAGCCGCCTCCCGTCAACCGCGGAGAGGTTGAAGTTGCTGTTGACCCCAAGTCCGATCGTCTTCAGCTCTTGAAGCCCTTCAAACCTTGGGATGGTAAGACCCCCACCGACCTCCCCATCCTAATCAAGGTTACCGGCAAGTGCAGTACGTTTTGTCGCCCCTTTCGGTTTAGCACTGTTTGATGTTGTTGTTCTCCTGTGTAGCTACTGACCATATTTCTGCTGGCGGTCCCTGGTTGAAGTACCGTGGCCATCTCGAGAACATCTCCCGTATGTATCTTGCCGCCACCATCGCTTCTCCTTTCCTCATTGCTGCTCTCTACAGAGAACTGCCTCATCGGTGCCATTAACGCTGAGAACGGCCAGGCTAACAGCATTAGGAACCAGATCACCGGCGAGTTTGGTCCCGTCCCCGAAACCGCCAAGTTCTACCGCGACCAAGGCATCAAGTGGGTGGTTGTCGGCGACCACAACTACGGTGAGGGCTCGTCCCGCGAGCACGCCGCCCTCGAGCCCCGCTACCTCGGCGGTCTTGCCATCATCGTCCGCTCGTTCGCCCGTATTCATGAGACCAACTTGAAAAAGCAGGGTATGCTCGCGCTCACCTTCGTTGACCCCGCCGACTACGACAAGGTCAGGCCCGATGACCGTGTGGATATCCTCGGCCTTGAGGAGTTCGCTCCCGGTAAAAATATGACCATGGTGTTGAAGCATAGCGATGGCAAGACTGAGGTGCGTTTCCCTCGTTCCTCTGGTTTTGGGGGTTGGTGCTAATCGCGTCCGTGAAATGTAGGAGGTCTCCCTTGCACACTCCTTTAACGAGGGTCAGATTGAATGGTTCAAGGCCGGGTCGGCGCTCAACCTCGTACATTCCTCCTCATTGTCCTTCGTTCTTTTGCTGACAGAAGCCTCCCTCACAGATGGCCGCCAAAGCAAAAGGCGAGGCATAAGTGCTTCCCCGTGATGCCGCTCCTGGTACTACTCCAGAGTACTGGCAAACACTGCTGGCATGGACGAACCTTCAGAGGGTAGGAAGGCTCAGGTGCTTACTAGGGAATAAAGTCGCCGGTTGTTACCCATCCCGCGTATATGATTTCTCTTTCTGTACTTTTTTCTGCGATAGTTATTCTTGAATTTCCTGTCCGGCCCCACCCTTGTACCCTCTTTCCGTCACCAATAAGAAGAGTGCGATGAAAGCATTGGTTAAAAAGTGAGCCAAGCACCCGCTGCGGTTGGGCATGATGAGATGATGTTATCTTCAAGTTCCTTTTTCACCAAGGGGTTGCCTCATAGCGCGTTGAACATACATTGCAATAGGCCCATGAAACTTGCACTATCTATCTATTCATCTATCTATCTATACGCTTAGCGACATGCCTTGAATGTGAATGCATGCTATATACCCCCAGCTCTCAGTTCCCGAGTCTGTCATGAATCCATGCCCGATTCACCACTGCTGGAAGTGCATCCACAAAGTGCATATGTTTCTCATAGAGCTTTTTGACGACCGTAAAGACGCTTCCGCTCATTGAGAGAAGTGGAATTTCTCGTCGCAGGCCCGTATCTCGGCGCAAACCCGAAACAATTAAGAGGCCACCCGGCGCATGAGCAATCTTCTATGGACCCCTTTGAAACGGATCTTCCATCGCGTTAAATTACTTTTTATAGTCCTAGGGTGCATACTCGTCGTATCCTCAATTAGATTATCTGTAGGTGCATAGAGGCATCCGTACTTCGGTATGTGCACCTCTTCAACGTTGCACATACACTGTGGCGCTCCCGCTTTTTGGAGCGTCTCGCCGCTCGAGGTATGGGACCCAGACAAATTGTCGGAAAAATCCGAAACCGGTTGCAAGGCCTTGCAATGACAAATAATAGGCTAATGATAATTTATAATTGTAAGAGGGGAGTAAGCATTATAATGCACCAAAAAAAATTACAATGCCCCTCAGAATGTGGCTTAACATGGACATGGAGTATGGCAATGAGTGTATCTGGGTAATGTTTCCTTTTCTACATAGTCAGAAGGGCGGTCGACGTTGTTCTGGCGGAGCAGGAGCTGAATTTGAGATCGAGCACCACGCTTGTGATGCAAGCATTTTCTTACAATGTCACGCAATGTGACATAATTTTCCCACGAAGAGTAAGCTTTGCAAGGCACAAAACTTTTTTCCGACACCATCTCTAAAACAAATTGACCGCTTATTGCGCCGTCCTGACAAGGTCTGCCAATATGCGATCCTCGATGGCCTTCAAGTACTGGCGAGCTAGGTGCCCGACATTCCGTTCTGCGGGGTCAAGGACACCTTCGCCGAGCCAGCAAAAGGGACGATTGAGATCCAACCGGACCCTATAGAGATTGTGGAACGCAGAATGCCCATGAGGATGCGGAAGAAATTGACATGATATTATCCCGATTTAACGAAAGGTGAGCAGAGCGGGGTGTCGTCAATGCTCGCGTTCACACCGAGATTCGCATCATCCTCTAACTTACCACAGCTCTGAAGTAGAGATCACCCCAACCCCCGATGATGTCCTCGCAATCATGGCTGCTGATCGGGTGCAGCAAACTGAGTTGTATGTTGTGCAGCGTAGATCTTTGGATTCAATGTCACCCACATATGCACGTGGAGTGAAATGCTTGACAAGTGGATTTGACGGTAGACGGTATGAGGATTGCGCTTATCCCGGCGTTGCGGGGAAACTAGATGCTGTCGAGAATCAGGGTGTTTCTCGACCCGATGACGCGGGGCTGGATGGGTCCATGACCAGCTAGTGTGGTTGGTCCTGGCAGGGGAAACTCAATGGCTTGTAAATATTTGAGGAAGCCAAGTAAGTCGGAGAGGAAAGAGTGCGGAAGCACGAAGGATAGCAGGAACTAAGGTCCTGCTTGCGTGACAACACATGTTCTAGGTTCCTCTTTCTCCATATTCGCGTACTCAAAGCGATGTCATGTGCTGAAAAATACGCCGGCGATGAAACTGATAAACCACATGTTCACGTTCCCTTTCTGCATGCATCTGGCCTTCTTCCGAATCAGTAGGTAGATAGTCTCGTACCAATGGAAACACTACGATGCGAGTAGCCCAAATATGCGGCCTGCTTTGACTGCCGATCTGTGGGGCGACATCCTCGTTAGCGAGACTGTTGCTGTTTGTGACAGAGGTCCGTTGCCTTTTGAGACGATTCCTTTCTCAGCTACTTTCTCTGTAACTTATCGACACAGTTAACATCTTCAGGATTTGAAATGATATTTGTGCTTAACATCTGGCTGAGCCATCAGGCGTCGAGGCCTATGGAAAGACTGGGGGAATCCCTTTCGCCGCGATATCGGCCACAAAGATTTTGGTCTCCGCAAGAATGACAAGTCTCCCGTCGGTTGCAAACACCATGTTCGCGGAGGTGGTCCCCAGGAAGAACTTACCCAATAAGGTGCCTTCATTGTTCCATACCTGAGTCGGACATCAGAAGGCAAGTCAGAGAAGGCTGAAGAAGATGCAACCTGTACACCATCTCCGCAGCCAGAGTACACATTTCCATTGAGATCAACTTGCACGCCGTCAGGAACACCTGCATCTACATAGGCGAACGCATGGCGGTTTTTGAAAGCATGCGTGCGCGGATCCACGTCGAAGGCATATCTGTGAAGTGGTTGAGGTTTCAGCATATGACAAATTTCATGACAAGCATCAAGTTGATGAAATGTCTCTCTATCACGAAACTTACATGGTTGCTGGCTTCGTCTGATTGTTCCCCAGGAACCCACCAATTGCGCCCGTATCCGCGCTGTAAAGATGTCGTCGTAATGAATAGATGTCGTGTAAGGTAAAGTGACGTACATATAAGCTGTTTTCCCAGCAGCATCGAACGCAATCCCGTTACACTTATCGAAATCAGTTGCTACCACGCGAACAGTGCCAGTTTCGGGATCAAACCGGTACGCTTGGTTTGGCATCAATGGGTCCGAGCGGAAATGATTGAGAAATCCATATCTGTAGGCAGCCAGGAAAAGTTACCATTGGTGTATTCCGTGATGAAGCCGACACCAAATGGGTATGGAGCACGTACACGACGTCCGTGAAAAATAATTTCCCACTCGGGTGTACTTTAATGTCATTCAGCGAGTTGAATTGACGACCAAAGTAGTTGTCCAAGAGCACAGTGACATTATGCGGAGACTCTGGGTTGACAAGGGCGATTGATGGTGGACGAGGTCCACGACCAGACGTAATCAGCACGAGGGATGATTGATAGGGTCCTGTTCCTCCATTTGTCATTTGGATAGTATCTGGGAGGTCGAGCTGGGTCGAGTCACCTCGTGGCGTGAATAAGGAGTGCTAGATATCTATTTGCGTAGACCTACAAATGTGACAGGGACGTTGATGATGCTATCATTGGCCGCCAACGCGGCGTCGACGTCGTTCAGACTGATCTTACCAACCATATTGTTATGATCTAAATCGCTCATCCCCAGTGGTCCGCCGTCGTTGCTTGCGAAGAAAACCTCGTTAGTAGCAGGTACAAAGATGGGTGCCTCATGCGCAAAAGCGAAGGTTGAGTTCGAGGCGACCTCTCGGATGGAAGGATTGGGTCCAAGGATCGATAGAAACGATTGATCAAATATTTGGAAAAAGGGAGGAGCCGTTGAGGTCGGATTGAAGAACGTGTCGAAAGCTGACTCGCGGAACGTTGTGTTAGTACCATCAAGGACAGCGAACGACTTGGGATCTATGAACTATCATTGGGAAGAGATCAGGGCGGAGCCATACGAACCAGTGTGGAAAGTACGTACAACTGACTGGGGCGGCAGTTTGAATATCCGAGCATTCTGGGTTCTTAATCCGTTGTCAGTCAACACAGTTACCCCATAAGCTAGAACACAGATTATGATGGATGATATAGCCATATTTTTGACTGTCCAAGATGCTGGTGAGTCCGTAGGTTTGTTCCCAAGATCCTTGTCCTTTAAGTCAACCATCCTGGTAAAGAGAAGCCTGGAATCACGAAGGAAGTTCAGAAGCGTGGAGTCAAAGAGCCCACGTGGAATGAGCCCGAGGAAGTTCTCAGCACGTTCCACCGCTTTAGAGCACACAAATATGAGTTTAATGTCAAAGGAGGTCAACGTACGAACTTGGAACACGCTGCAAACCTATCGTGCGAATCTCCTGGTAGTGGGCAACGACTCATCAGCCACCCCCAGAATAGATATATATAAATGGGTTCGCAAGATCAAGTTGGATACCGGCTGCAAGGCAATCTATACAAAAATTTCGGCGACAGTATGGCCCAATGAATCTATGTTTCAAGCCCGTTTGCTGTTGCTTGTCGAATCTGAGCTTTTCCCCCCTAGCACCAAGGCAGAATTTGAACAACCGATGATCTTGGCCTGATCCGAACCTTTCCTCCTTTACTCAAGTTGCTGCTTAAATGTCGCCGTACTTGGAGACTCTCGGCCAATCACTTCTGGGATATATCTTTAGCGCGTTCTCTGGCTTGTTTCGCAAGCTCTACAGGTATGCCATTATATATGATTTAAGCCTTTGGTGCCGCGGGCGAATGTGTTCAGAAATCGTCACCCCGAATTCGCTGTCTGATTTCTCCAAACGGCCTCAATTCCAACGTGACATCGTGCCATGTCTCCATCATGCCCACCTGTCAGGACCAAGGGTAGATGGAGCGCGGGAAATTTGAGCATGCCGTGCGTCGTTGGTATTTCAATTCAGTTTCACACAAGGTGATGGCGAGAAGCCGCACAGCGACCAGAATACTTACAGCCAGGACCTTGGAAGCCTACATAGAGCGCTAAGTCGGCCTACTTATCTCCAAAGACTAGTGATGCACCCGGCTCCTGAGACTTTGATTTGGGCTTCGACCGCCGGCGTCAACGAATCAGAGAGACGTTGAAGGTCATGACATATTTGCATCATTGTCTCCTCTTGAGCTCGTGCCCATCATCCCAGCCCAGCGGCAACATCTCAGGATCTTGGAGAGCTTTAGAGGATCAGGCGGACTTTACCGGTGACCCGATTTGCGACTCGCAACAAAGTTACGATGCCTTCGGGATCCATTGGACCTTCCATAGGAACAAGATGAGAACATGAACTGCTATATCAAGCCACCGCGAGGACCAGCGATCCCGGGAGGAATCTGCCCTTGAAAAAAGTTAAGTCCGCCCACCCTACTTATATCTTCCCTGCGTGAGATTCCCGCAAAAATATCACACCACCAGGGTTACCCTCCCTCTGACACGTCTCTTGCTCCTGGAGAAACGGACACATCCTACGCCTGTTCTGGAACTGTATATCTATTATCTTCACCACCCCGCGTCGAGTCTAGCTTGATGCCTATTCTTCCCGCTGTAGAGGGCGTGCGATGGTTCAACCTTTGGATCCTAACCCTTACTCCAGTGATTGCAGTATACGGGTTATGGTCGGCACCTCGGTCCCGCGAAACAATGGTCTTCGCATTCGCCTACTATGTGTTTTCTGTGTTGGGTGGAGTAATCCATCTACTTAGACTTCGGCCTGATCTGACACCTCCCTGATTATTTAGGCATTACCGCCGGCAAGCTCTCCCTGCATTCGTGAAATGATGACCGCTTATTCAAGTTACGCAGGATATCATCGTCTATGGTCTCATCGCTCATATAATTCGTCCGCCCTCTTGCAAATGTTCCTGATCTGTGGTGGTTCCAGTGCCGTCCAGGGTTCATGTTATTGGTGGGCTCGCGCCCACCGCTCTCATCATCGCCATACCGATACGGACCTTGACCCGTACGACGCGAATCGTGGGTTGTTCTGGACGCATATTGGCTGGATGATATTCAAGACAAAAGTTCGGTCTGGAAAGGCTGATGTATCTGACCTACGGAAGGACAAGCTGATCCAGTGGCAGCATCGCTGGTATTTTTATCTTGCACCTTTCTTTGGTTATATACTCCCCACAATAATTCCTGGCTTGTTCTGGAATGATTGGCTTGGAGGATTTTGCTTCTCCGGAGCATTGCGATTAACAGTTGCTCATCATGTACGAATCTCCTTCTACTCTCCTCTACGAGATCAGAGCTGAGGCAAACCTACAGAGTACATTTTGTATAAACTCAATTGCCCATTACCTTGGCTCTGCTTCATACGACGATGTGTTGACCCCGCGAGACCACCTTCTATCCGCGATCTTGACCATGGGGGAGGGTTATCATAACTTCCACCACCAATTCCCAATGGACTATCGAAACGCATATCTCTGGTATCAATATGACCCCACAAAATGGTTCATTGCGATCTGCAGTAAAATTGGCCTGGCGAGCCACCTCCGAGTATTCCCCTCTAACGAAATCGCCAAAGGGGCGTTGACGATGAAGCTAAAGGAGTTGAAGAAAGTGCAGGATTCCATAGTCTGGCCAGTATCTCCTGAGGCGCTTCCCGTGGTGACATGGGAAACATGTAAGTTTCATTTGAATGATACAGTATCGATGTCTACTATCAGGACAACCTTCAGTCCAGGATGAGTCTAAAAGAGGCACGTTAATCCTAGTCGCAGGCTTTATTCACGACGTGTCTTCGTTCATCGACAGCCATCCCGGAGGCAAAAACGTCCTTTTACACAGCTCTGGCCAAGACATGACCGGGTCGTTTTTCGGGGGAGTTTACGCACACTCCAACGCAGCTCATAACGTGCGTGTCCTTCAAATTTTTCCTAGTACGCGCTAATAGGGCACCGACAGCTTCTGGCAATGATGCGTGTAGGCATCCTGGCAGGCGGGGTGGAGTCATCAGCGGAGAATGTACTACCTTCTCAGAGGCTTTACATTTCTCAAAGATCCAGACACGGCTGACGGAATCCTGGGCAGCGTTTCGCTGAGCTTCAGTTAGAATTCGAGTAGTACACGATCCGCATTTCCCTCGTAGCTAAACAATTCTGAGGACTAGGCATACACGCTCACCTTCTTATTTTCCCATAATTATCGAACAGATACTTTGGCCGCCCAAGTGCCATGGAAAATCAACATTGTTATGACAGTGGCCGCGGTTGGATTATGACGGTTCGTCTAGGGATGTAGCCTTGCTTTTGGGCGCAGAATCGGAGGGGCCGGAGCGTAGAAGCAACTGCCAACGGTCAAATTGACAGTTGAAATTGATTCCTGCGTGCCGATTGGAATTTCACAAGCAACCTTGGTCATCGCATTGCATTTGAGTGCGTGCGCTCTGTTCGTCCTGGATTTGTATCGTCAAGCGCCAGAATCATCCATGCAAGTTTTTCTTCACAGAGGATGTTATTCAATACATTTTTTTGTCCAGGAAGCAGCCGATGTATGAGCGGACTGAGCCTCTTGTCAAGCTATCTCATAGGAGTCCGTGCCATGCCCATAGGGTAAAGTTCTGCGTTTTTGCCTGTAACTGTATTTACAGCCCTAGGCATTTGATCAGGATCCCCAGCCTTGGAAGTGCGATAGACGTGGTATGGTGAGTAGCGGCGCGTGGTGACATGCATGCTGGGTGGTCGGTGGTGGGATATGCGATTGAAGACGCGTTCTGCGGAGTTGGAAGATCATTTTGATCTTGACCCTTGACCAACTCGTACACTGGGCGAATTCAAAAACACGATTATATTATCACACCTCCTCTTGGCGAAACAGTCACACCTTCCCAAGAAGAAAGCAGTGATGAAAAACAACAAGTCGAATCGAACCGAATGCTCGGAAAGAGGTTGGGCGAAGGGAGCGCGTGTGCGGAGGAAACGCGTATCTACAAGCTATTCTAAAAAACGAACGGTACATAACGAAGAGTTCGAACAGGTACGTGGAAATGAATTCGAAACGAAATGAGCGGGGAAGGTACCTGACAAGCAGGGCTTTTAGGACAGGCGAGTCTAACACGTCGAGTTCACAACATCAGCGTCGTAAATCGAACATCGCGGGGGAAGGTACTTACGAAGCAGCAATGCCACCGAGAAATTCTTTTGGCATCATCAGCGTGCTGCCAGCCAGCGCCGAAGCCCGCCGAGCCCGATACCGTGTAGGATTGGGTTGACCAGCCCATTGACGGCGTCACCTAGCCCGCCGACTGTCCCGTGCAGCTGTAGCACGTTTCCCAGTCCAAGTGCGGAGAGCAGACGCTTAGCGTCGATAATGATGGACGATGGCGAGCCATGATCACCGCCATTGCCGCCTCCCGGAATGGTTGTACCACCGACACCAGGATGATACTGGCACCACAAACTGATAGCGAGCACAACGTCCAAGAGCCTGTCCACGTCCTCTACCAAAGGCTCCAATCCCAGATGGCTTACGCAGCCACACGTATCCAGCCCCTCAGCGAGCAGGCCGGTGACGTTGAGGAGTGTCTTGATGTTTAGAACGAGATCCGTCCCAGACGGCGATTGCAAGAGGTTCACTGTGGCGATGAGGAGCGCATCGATCAGGCCTTGGGTGAGGGGCGCGTGAGGGTCGGGGTGGGGGGAAGGACTGGGACGGGGTGTATGAGAGACGGACGGAGGGGACGAGGGTGGCAACGGCGACGAGTGTCCGCGAATGCTGACTACGACGTTGACAAGGGTTCCGGCTAAGTTGTTCAAGTCAAGAAGCCCGGCAACGTTCCCGGACAGGTTCACTCCCAGGGAGACTAAGAGGTCACCGAGGCCAAGGTCTATCGGGATGTGGACATTTCCGCTGGGAGGAGGAGGGCCGGGCGAGCTGGGATGAGTCGGCGTTGGTACGGGAGCAGTTGACGATGGCCCGGGATGAGGAGGGAATGACGAAGAGTGGCCAGGAGGGTTCGTCGGCGACACCACAGGATGATGCCCACACCAACTTTGCAAGTCCAACAACAGCACCAAAAGGGCGTCCACCTTTTTCAGCAGCTCCGCCATCCCCAAGTCGCTAGCACACGAGCTGCACCCTGAAAGAGTACTATTCACAATCAGACCCGCGTTGACCAACACCTGAAGATTGTACACAAGCACGATGTCTGTCTTCGAGTTCAAGAGATCGTACGTAAGGCGGACTAATCCGTCGACGAGGTTCGTGTCGACAGGCGGGGGAGTGGATGGGTTAGGGTTCGTTCCGGGGACGGGGGGGCTGTTGGGAGGGGCAGCAGGAAGGCACGAGGACGCACTCTTGACATCCAGGACGTGGTCTCCGACTATTCTCAATTGAGCCACAAGGGTCGAGTCCACTCCGAGAATCACATCCGTGTCGACCACGAGAGGAGCCACTCTCGGTGATATAACCCCTGCAGACGCTATCCCACTAACATCCAAGGGATTGTTGAGGGAGTGTGTAAGTCCTGCTCCGGTGAAACTCTTGACCGCGACGTCGGTTCCAAGGTACCTAATCGTCAGCTCGTCGAGGCCGACGATGACCATGTCGCCTGAGCCATTGTGAGGGGGGCTTGAGGTGCCGGAGGGGTGCGGAACAGGGGCACCGACCGGGTTGTGGCCACACCAGTCCTGGATATCCAGCCCAAGGTTGGCTATCGCCGCCAAGGTCTTTACCAACTCGTTTTGACCGTGAACACAGTTGCACGTTGCTAGGACGGTTGTGACGTGGGTGTTAACATTGGCTAGGGCGTTAGCATTGGCGACGAAGGAGGTCGTGGTGCGCGAGCTTAAGAGGTTGAAGGTGCTCCGCGAGACGATCACGACGATGTCCGCGATCGTCGGCTGCGAGGTCAAGCTTGTGGTGATGGAGGGTAAAATGGGAGATGTGCCGATTAGAGCAGGGCTATTGGCTCTGGAGAGGTCGATAGCGGCAAAGAGGTCCACGAGGACGTCTAGCCTTTCCAGCAATTGTGAATTTATGACGACAACCCCATCCACCTTCGACGAATCTCGTGCACTCCCAATTCCCAGTCCAAGACCAGTGACGATTATATCAACAGTGCTGGTAAGGTCGAATCCTCCCACACCAACAAATGCATGGCTCTCCACTGCCGCCGAAAGAAGTGTGTCCAAGGTGGTATTGAGCCCAATGGTTATCACCGTGTTGGACGTGTTGGGAATAACGGGTGGTTTGGGCGTCGTACCGGTGGGTGAGTTGGAGGGGTGAGGAGCGGGCATGGCAATGGGATGGTTGCCGCACCACTTTTGAATGTCCAATGCGGCATCGACGACCTTGACCAGCTGTTGGACGAGCGGTCCGAGTCCAAGCACACCGGTGCATCCGCATCCTTTAAATGCCTTGGCTAGAATTTCGTTGACGTTAACGGCAATGTCGATGTTGGCGACGACCTCTACAACCGTGTGCGAGTTGAGGAGATTACCGGTGGTTGTAACTACTGCGCCGACGAGATACGTGTGGTTGATGGTGGATTGTGAACCAAGGGTATGCGGAGGGGTGGACGCGGAGGGGATCGCATCCGAGGCAGTTACGAGGCCGATGACGAGGCCGACATAAGTCTGGAGTTTCGCCACTAGTTCATAGTCGAGGACGACATCAGTGGTTATGAGAACCTCAGGTATTCTCTCTTTCTTCATCCTCGAGCTGTTAGACGCGCGGCGGACGAGTCCTGTGGAGGGATCGATGCACATGCCTCCTTGGATATCGAGATGCCATCCCTCTCGACATTGGGTGATAACGCAACGGGAGTTCGTGCAGCTAGCCGTGATTACGCCAGGCAGATGACTACAATCCGTTCCTTCGATCGGTGACGGAGTGGCGTCCGTAAAACGATGAGGAGTGACACAACCTCCACCTAAAGAAAATGTGTCAAGTCACGAAGAGACTACGGTTCATTGCCTTACAGCTATCGAGGGTAGACCTGGTATCGATACACTCAAAGGTGGTCTCCTCTTCGCGTCCGGGTACTCCACAGACAGTCTTGGATTGACAGAATACCCGCGCCTCGGCGAACGTGTCGATCTCTCCGACATCGCTTCGTTGCTTTGGATGATGCGGGACAGTAGAGCCGCAGCCCTGGATGAGCAAAACACGCGTAAGAAACAGTCGAATGTCAAGATATATGCGCAATTGCAGTGCTGAAATTGGACGAGGTGAATGGATGTACGCGACTCTACTCACATGAGGGAAAGCGCCGCATGTTCCGTTGCATTCAATCAAACCAGGAGGACAGATACAGGTCTTCCCTGGCCCCGGGACGTAAGGCTTGTCGCATTCGTACGCACACGGGTCGTGGGGCTTGCAGATGTGGCGGGAGTGTGGCGGGAAGGTACAATGATGGGCTTCAGGCGATGTGTTAAGCTAGCCCGCGTATGTCAACTCTGTCGTCGTCCGTCGCATAGAGCCGTTCAGCACGTACCAGAAGCTTGAGAGCGGTCTCGAGGATGTTCTTGCCGCCGAGGAGGCCGCCCAATTCAACACCGAGGTCTGACTTGAGGAAGATGTCAAGGTCCTAGAAGATTAAATATCGTGAGTATCGCGTCCGACTTGTGTGCGAGCGCAACTAACGTGGACACATAAGCATAGATTGGCGTGGGCGGTGGTTGGATTGAGGATCGCGAGAAGTGGGGACAGAAGAACTCCAGCCTCGGCGGAGATACAAATATCAATGAGATCGCGCTTTACGCGGTATTGACGCTGGGCGATAACCCCGGAAGGAGGAACTTTATCGACGCCGCGTTTAACAAGAGAGCCGGAGCGTGGATAATGAATGGCGGTGACAGAGGGGAGGATGCACGCCGCGAGGGCAGAAAAAACGAATGTGGAGGCAAAGCGCATTGCGCGAGCAACGATTGCGGTGGTGGTGGCAGAAAGAGCGCGACCGGGGGACAAGAATTCAGCGCGGCGAGGTTTATATATGACGTTTTGGACATAGTGTGTCTGCGGACCGATGCACCAGGTTCTGTCACAGTATCTTTAAACTGCAATTGTATTTCCTTAAACGGCATTATTCGGACCCAGCGAAGCTAGTTTTGGCTGCTCCGAGGCTCGGGAAGAAGAGCCGCCAGAATGGCGGACACCCGGTGTTTGAAAATGGAATACATTCTTAGCAATGTCTCCGTCATTTACTAAAATTACACGCCACCTGGCCGAAAATTCAGACGGAAGTACCACCTTTATAGCGCAACATAACCTGTTGGTGGAAGTTGGTTAGTGGCGTCTAGCTGGTTTACTTCTGGAATGGCAGAGGGAATCGCGTACTATGGGCGTCCGGCTCTGTAATGACTTGTCTCGTCCCACGGTCCCCCTTTCCCAGGCTCTGATGCCTAGCGGCCTTAGAAGCGTTGTGGGGCATGATCCGAAGCCACGCTCTTCTAAACTATGACGGGTTGTCTAGCTTGTAATCGGGAAATGCAAAGATACGAGAAACAGGAGTCTCACATAACCTCTAAGAGTTCGAGAAGGTTTAGTGTCGACTCTTTATATTAGGAGCAATTTGGGCTGATTCTCCGCTTTAAACCACCGAGAGGTCAGAGATACCATTCCTGCTGGAAACCGAAAGGATTACAGCGCCTCTGAAATTCATTGGCACCCGCGCGATTTATTTTTTGGGGGGTGTTACAAAAGCTGAATTTCCGGGTGTTAGATGGTTGGGCACCTTGGGCATCCTCGGACAAGCGGGACATCATGTCTACAGGAAACATATCAGATCTTTCCATAACAATTTAGGGAGCGCTGCGTTCCCCACAGGCCCCAGACATCTCAAGCAACTTGCCTTCCCTGGTCGAGTATAGCTTCATGTACGTTGTTCATATCGTGATAGTGGTGTGCATCACTCCCCGGTGGTACATATACAAGCACCCGGCTGCACCCAAAAGTCAAAACATAGCGGATGTCGTCAGAGTAAGCAAATGCAAGATAAAGAACCAGAGAACTCAAGAAAAGCGCGGTCACCGAGTATACGTAATCGTTGTGGTGGCGCATATATGTACCAGTCCTCGACTCTCTCTCTTTTTTTTGTTGCTGTGAATGTTGGACTCATCAGAAGTCGGAAGCGGTGGTAGAGCAAGCTGTCTCCGGCGGTGCTCACCACTAGTGACAAGGGATAGTGTTGTATTTTGGTCAAAATGCAGGTGGGGAAGGGACGTACATTGATGCTAGTGTAGGGCTAGTAACAGAAGAATAACAGGTGACACTGTTGGTTTTTAGATCGCCTCGCCCGTGAAGAGGCCTGGTATCTCAGAGGGCCCACCGCGAAGCTTCAGCGTTGCCTTGGAAAAATATGCCAATACTCTGTACTCGACACTGTTATTGAATTTGCATGAGAGAAACCCTTACCTTGTCACTCCGCTGGCTAGAGGACGACCTCGTTTCCTCTGGGGAGGGCACCTCCGAAATTTGATGAAGATTCAATGGAAGCTGTGGAACGTGCCCTGGAGAGACAGCTACGGCCACGGGATCCCGATATAATCATCCGGCATTTTCCTGACCTGCAGAGGAATCGGGAGCAACATCAATTCATGTAATCACGCATTCATGCCGAAATTCGCCTTATATTCTACGTCAGCCCCGTTTTTCCATCAGAACCAGTGCTCATTGGACCAAGGCTGAGGCTGCCCATGGGGTATAGCAAGTGGTTTTGCGTTTGCTGCATGATCTGGATCCGTGCTTTCGGTCGTTCCACCGGCTCCTTGTTGTCGTGGCGGACAAAAGGATGGCATGGTGGCTTGTACGACGATTGGGTGTTCCCTGGTCGTATCGCTAAAGAAATAGAGCGTGTCGCGAGAGAACGGGTACCAAACTGCTGATTCTTGGTACAAATACGTAGGCCATCAATTTACCGGATGTGAAAAGGGAACGACCATACCGTGTAGCAGAGTGAAACTGGCGCCGTGCGCCACATGTCGCAGATACGCATGGCCGAGGTTCTGTAGAGCTAAATGTTTCTCTGGTGACACGATCAAGGGAGGGCTTCTCGACTCACGCAGGGATGCTTCCGGCGTTTTTGAATCACGAGCAAGCGCGGAGTGCTGATCATCAGCTGGAGCAGTCCCTGCATTGCGATCTGCGTTGAGCGGTGCTTTTTGACGCTGGGGGCACAGCCGTTGGGATATTTCTAGGTCCGCATCGTCGCGAGGTCGCTGAGCAGAAACTTAGTGATCGCGAAGGTTATAGAGGATACATGCCCGGACTTCAATTGCTGGCAGATCGTTACAGGGTTTAGTCCAGTAATGCACCAGCGCTCAACAGTGCCCGTAGCGGTGGCGATCGACTAGTCCCCCCCCCTCTGTCAAGTCTATTAACGACTCTAGGCGGCCAACCAGGTCGCATACATAGCTTCCCGTCAGTTTATCATCGTGATTTTGAGCAAGTGTGAGGCTGAGGAACACAGTCGGTGGGTGGCTCGCACACGTTCAATACGAACAACCTAATAGCAACCGGACGTGTTCGGGACGCCGATCTTCATCCCGAATTGTTGCGTAGGGTGAATGTATGATAGTGCTTTCTCAGAGCTCGAGAGTAGACTATCAGGGTGCTGGGGCAGTTTCTGCAGGCATAGCGTTTCTAGTGTCGGGGGCGACCCCAGCACTCGGCGCAGGTATCGTTACAGTCGGGGAAGCAGGGGACTGTGTGTCCATTGCAGAGCTCATGAGCGCCTGCACCTCGTCCTCATCGCTGCTCCCGCCCTCCTCCTCCTCCTCCATAGCCACATCCCCCACCTCTTCGCCCGTACTCTCCTCCATTCCGTTCTCCCCTTCCTCACCTTCGCCACTCTCATCAACGTCCATGCGGCTATTCACTCGCGGATCCCACTCAAGTTCCTCCGGCTCCTCCACCTCCACCTCCACACGCGCACGCCAGTCAAATCTCTCCCTCAACATCGTTACCGCCCGCACTGCGCGCTCCACGCGCCGGTCATGCGCACCCCGGATCTCCTCACACTCCCTCAACACATCCGCGTATTCCACCGGTTTCTTTGCGGAGGTCCCGAACTGCTTCTGCGGCGGCGGCTGTGTGGATGCGCCGCCGAGAACGCCCAAGGAGCCCTTGGTGGCCATGTGTTCCGCGACACGGCGCACGGTCTCATTCTCGACGCGCAAGACGTCCGTCGTCTGCTGATTGCGCAGGAGCGGGATCACCTCTGCGTCAAGCTGGGCGTCGGGCATGGGTGCACTCGGGTGCAGGACGACACGTTCTAGGATGTTTACTGGGGCTGGGGCCGGGGCTGCGCCTCCGCGGGTGGGGACGGCGGAGAGGGTGCCGGCGAGGCCCATGGAGAAGGAGTGGGTCTGGGAGAGGAGGATGTTGTATTTGGAGAGGATGTCGGGCCAGGCAGGCATGGCGGCGATGTGGCCGGCCTCGATCGTGCGCTGCAGGCTTTGGATGGAGTCGATGATCTGGCTCGCTTTGAATCGGAGCGATTCAAGCTGGGAGATGGGAAGCCCGGAGGTGGTGAGCGGGGCAGAGATCGAGGCGATTGGGTTCACATTCGAGGGATTTTGGAACGTCGACATGGAGGAAGTAACGCAAGAACAAATATGTGTACACCAGTCACGAGGTCCGTCGTCACACAAGTTGCCATCACCCTCCATCTGTTTGTCGTTCCAACCCCCCATGCTGTCCCTCCTCTCCCTCCGGCTCGCGTCGCGTCGCGCCCTCCCTCTCGTCGTCGCCAGCGCCCGCCCAACGGCACGCCCGCTGGCGAAGACCGCGTTCCAGTCTAAGACCCTGACGCGTTTGTTCCTCACCAGCGTCTTCCGCGGCGAATCCAGCACGCCCGAGCCTCCCCAGTCCACTAAAACAAAGTCCAAATCCAAAACCGGGTCACCGAGCGGCCGCAAACCGAAGAAACAAGCCTCCGGAAAGCCCGATAACAAGCCGAAGAAGAAACCTGCGAAACGTATGCGTGTCTCATCCCTCCCCACAATCCCACACTAAAGTTGACAACTGTCCCGCCGTCTTTACAGTCCAGAAAAGTGCGTCTACATGTTCGCTACCTCCCTTCGACCCCTAGTCTAACCTCGTTTGTGAAGCCGTTGTCCCCCGTAGCGTCAAGATCCCCCGCACCGGGCCTTCCGACTTTACGCACTTCCTGTCGGTGTACTACAATGTTGATCGCCCCAAGATGACCACCGAGACTATGCTCCTGCGTACCAAGGAGGGCGCTGCGGCGTGGGCTGCGCTCCCAGAGTACGAGAAGGAGGTCAGTGACCCCGCTTCTGTCTCTGCGCGTCTCATCTTTTCTTCGTGACTACCCCGAAACAGAGAATTTCCGCAGAGGCCACGGAGCTGCGCCAGAAGGCGAAGGAGGAGCGAAAGGCCTTCATTGCGTCGATGGACCCCAAGGTCCTCAGAGAGATCAACCGCCGCCGCGTCGCGAAGGGTAAAAGCCGCATCGTCGTCCACCGCGACACGGCTCTGAAGAAGCCTCCTAATCAGTACTTCATGTCCGTACTGGACCCGTGTCGTGTCGTGTTTCTGGCTGGCTCACGATTGTGACTGTAGGTTTGCCAGCGATTATCGTGAGAGGCACCCGGAGCTTAAGCGCGAGGTCTCGTCCGAGGCGTCGAAGAAGTTGTCCGAGATTTGGCGCAACATGAGTGATGCGGAGAAGGAAGTGCGTTCGCTTTGATGTTTTTCGCGTTTCCGCTCTTGTTTTCGTCTCGTGTGCGCCTCCCACACACCAGGGTCCCCTGTCTTCCTTGCTGTTACCTCGCCCTGCTGTTCTGCGTGTATAACTGACTGTTGCCTCTGTTTTTTCGGTGCGAACAGCCATGGGTAACTTCCTCGAAGGTGGCATTGGCGGAATGGCATGCCGAGCGGGAACGCCTGCAGGAGGAAGCGGCGGTCTGATTCAAGTGATGTGGGTGAAAGTGGTAGAGGGCCAGTAGGAGAAGCAAAGCCGATAACAGTCGGTTTGAACTGATTTCAGATATGAGGATCGTGTGGTCCTCGATTGGCTCTGCCTTCCGGGCGTCCTACGCTCCCCGGGGCCCAATTGCACTCCAGATGAACGTGCAACTTTTATGACGACTACCAGCGAATCGAAATTTCAATACTCATTTTTTTTCTGTTTCATACACAATCCTCTCACTACTGGGGCTCCGTTGACTACGTTCATATTTGTCTTTCTATTTGAGTACTGTACATAGCCTTTTTTTTTCCCTACTTACGTGTTTCGAGAATAGGAGCTATTATACCAATCGCGAAACTATATAGTGACTCTTTACAAGCAAGATGACTATGGCATGGTCGATATCGGGCTCCACTGCTCGTGGTGAGATTGTGGTGAGCATTCGCCGTATGTAAATATGGGGAGAAGGAGAGCTCGAACTCGGGGTACTGATGCACTATTGATGCTGATGCAAACTTTTCCTTCGAACTATCACCACAGGAACTCTACGGCATTTCGTTTTCTGCGCTGGCCTCGTAGACTCTTCGCTAGATGTTCTAAGTATATCCTGCACTCAAGCTTCTTCTGCTATTTCCGATGGGGATGCCGGGTCTTCGGCGGTATATAAGCTCTCCACTGGATCTTGAGAGCAGCGACGCGTCGACAGTCTGGCCTCCTTGCCTCGGTTCGCCCCAGATTTGAACGCGGAGCTAATACTTACACGATGAGGCTGCCTTTCTCCTGGACTGTCAGTGCTGCATGCCTTCTCCTCTCAGCGGTCTCGGAGCTCTGCGTGGCTAAATTGTATGATCGGGTTGAAGATTTACCGACCGCTCGCCGGTACGACTTCGTCGTCGTAGGAGGTATGTCACCTTCCATTCCCCCCCGGTGGACATACTCACCAGGCTTGAACCCGGTCCGTAGGAGGCACCGCAGGAAACGTCGTCGCGAATAGACTATCAGAAAACCCGGCATGGAACGTGCTCGTCATCGAGAGCGGCCCATCGTACGTCTTTTGCCTTCCTGCCATCTGGAGACGTCAACTTGGGCTCACTACCGCATTCCGAAGGAACGAAGGTGTCCTCAACGCCATCGTCCCATTCCTCTCCGTCGCGCTGCAAAAATCCCCGTACGACTGGAACTTCACGACTACGCCCCAGACTGCGCTGGGTGGACGCGTGCTGGCTTATCCGAGGGGGCACATTCTTGGGGGCACGAGCTCGATCAGTGAGTGACCGTTTCTTTGTGTGCTTTGTGCTTGGCGTAAGGTCCTGAATCCTTTGATTTACATGATCTTTCAAATAGATGGCATGTTCTACACGCGTGGCTCCTCATCCGACTTCGATCGATTTGCTGAGGTGACAGGAGATCCGGGGTGGTCCTGGAAGAAAATGCAGCCTTATGTCCGAAGGGCAAGTATTAAGTATTCCCTTCCCCCTTACCCCCCTTCCCCCCCATGGTCATTGAACTTTTAGAATTCCGGTTCCTGACCCTGGCTCGATAGAACGAAAGATGGACCGCACCGGCTGACAATCACAACACGAGCGGGCAGTTCACGCCCTCAGTGCACGGCTTCAATGGTATCAACTCTGTCAGCCTGACTGGCTTTCCGCAGGGCATTGGCCCTCGCATTGTGCAGACCACCCATGAGCTGAGTGAGGAGTTTCCGTTTAACGAGGATTTGAACTCGGGGGATTCAATTGGAATTGGTGCGTGTGTACTGCTGTCATCTTGTATTCGCTTGCAGGATTCGTGTTTAGTTTGTTCTCCGTTATACTTCCAGGTTGGTTGCAGTCGACTATTGGCGGGGGAATGCGTAGCAGCTCGGCGACCTCGTACCTCGCGCCCCATTTTTTAGAGAGACCGAACCTTGACGTCCTCGTAAATACCCGCGTCACGCGCATCCTGAAGACGAGCCATACCGGCCCTGACGCCACGCGTCAGCAAGTCGCCTTCAGGAATGTGGAGGTCGCACGAAACTCTACTGGTACGCGTTCACCAATTTTCTATTTCTCTGCATTACGAGCCGTGTGCTCATGATATGCTTACTTTGTCTGGCATA
Organism: Lyophyllum decastes; assembly: GCA_025854295.1. NCBI lineage: Eukaryota > Fungi > Basidiomycota > Agaricomycetes > Agaricales > Lyophyllaceae > Lyophyllum > Lyophyllum decastes. The sequence continues at coordinate 1,160,240 of CP107712.1, read as the reverse complement.
TACAACGCAGGGCCTCGCCAGATTATCACTGCTTCCAAGGAAGTCATATTGTCAGCGGGCGCTATAGGCACCCCACAAGTTTTGCTAAGCTCAGGTGTAGGTGACGCAGCCGAACTTCGTGCGGTCGGCATAAAGCCTATCCTTGATCTCCCCAATGTGGGAAAGAACCTCCAAGATCAGCCGGCGGTGGCGAACTCGTGGTTCGTTAACTCTAATGATACGTTGGACAGGTATGCGTTAGCTATTTATTAGCATTGGCGTTCTTCTCAAACACAGACGTTTACCCTTCAGTATTTTACAGAATCCACAGCTTTCTGCGCAGTACCTTGCCCAATGGCAGGATAGCCATACAGGCCCCATGGTCGCAACTGGTTGCTCTCATCTTGGGTTTTTTCGTCTGCCCGATAACTCGCCGATCTTCAAAGCCTCCTCGGACCCTTCATCCGGCAGGAATACACCACACTACGAACTGATCATCGTGGTAAGTATGTAAGTCAACTCATGCAGCTGTCGATGTCGATATAAGATATTCTTAAGAACGGTGGATTGGGTGGATCGCCGACCGGGCATTTTATTGGTATTGTGAGCACAGTAGTGACCCCATCGAGCCGTGAGTCTGGTTTTACATGGTTGACGATACGGCACACTGCTAACCTCCGGGGGGTACAAGGCGGCAACGTTACCCTGAGGAGCTCCCACCCCTTTGACGACCCCGTCGTTGATCTCGGTCTTCTAGCATCGGAATTCGATAGGTTTGCCCTACGCGAAGCCGTAAAAAGCGCTCAAAGGTTCTTGACGGCTCCTGCGTGGAAGGACTACGTTATCGGCCCCGCTGGAGGCATCCAGAATGTCACCACAGATGATGAGCTTGATGCGTTGATACAAGCTTCGGCGGGGTCCGCTATGCATCCTGTGGGGTCAGCTGCGATGTCGACGAAAGATTCGAAATGGGGTGTCGTTGATCCGGATTTGCGGCTAAAGCGAGTGACTGGGCTCCGTGTTGTGGATGCGTCTGTCATGGTCAGTCAGTCGAGTCGTGTGCTGCTCAGTGGAAGCTGACTTAATGGTTTCGTCGTTGTTAGCCATTCGTGCCAGCGGGGCATACGCAGGCTCCTGTTTACGCTATTGCCGAGAGGGCATCGGACCTTATCAGAGACGCATGGCTAAATTGACTAGCAGGTGCCAATCCCTATTACTTGCAATCGCACTTATCGCGTAGATGTTGTAAACATCTTGCTTTCTGCTACATACTTGCCCAAACCGTCCCCACCAGCTTCCAGCACCAGCAATGACTGCCGCTGGGTTCTCGCTCAGGCGGTTCGCCAAGACAAGCCCTACACCGACGGATTTCGTTTGTTGTATTTCCTCTTTTGGACATGAAGCGACTGACAAGCGGTTCCATCCCCAACGATTGGGTAGTCAGTTGTCGGAAGAGCTGCAGCATCTTGAGCGTACTGAAGAAATGCGGCCGCAGCGACAAGAACAGTGAATGAAGGGGTGAACCTAGGCATCGCATCAGTCGAGGATCGCTCTAATGGATGAGTCGATACAGAGCACTAGCGTGCTCGATGCGGCAGAACAATTTCACCTGGTCATTGCGGAAGCTTTTTGTGCTCGACGACGGCTCGGCTAGGTCCTCCACAGCCCGATACAAAAATAGATTTTGAGGAGAGTTAGTCGAAGTCATTTGTTCCATGAGGATCGAGTCATGTCATTCAGGTTGACAGTCTGTGGTTTGGTGCAACGCTTCGACACGGAAATTATGATAGATCTGATGTCATATAATCCAATTGCCAGTCATCTTTCCACAATCTGTGGGCCGTTTCTACGGAATTGTAGCTGCTGATCGTCTCCTCGCTTGGAATCACCTTTGTGAACATGCCGAAGTAGGTTAAAACCAGACCCAGCTCATGGCAAGAAGTGAACCGACTCACTGACAGCATATCCTCACAAGGTATATCCTGGGCGTATATGTGGGTTCGCCAACTACGCGACAACATAGCAGCCCTGGGATGACGATCTATATCACCTACTATGAAAACCCTGCGCAATACCTTGGCCGAGATCGGGGAGGCTCATCCGTCACGGTATGCCTAGTGATAAGTGACACATAGGGGCTTTCTGCACCTTGAGGCCTGAGGCCTGAGGTACAGGCGCGATAGAAGAACCTGGAGTTTGGACCGCCGTCAAGTCACATCTTGCCGGCGTTTAGTGGGTCATTCAATTTGAATTTTACCCTAATACGGGAGGATGCAGGTAAAAATCTGTCACTGGAGATTTTCGGCATCTCCTAACCCAGACAACATGTGAAAGTGCAAGTTAACTTGGTTGCGCACACAGGACCGAATGATAGAATGGACGATATGAGGGTGCGCCTTCATTCCAATCGTTCTGCAACCATGAACAACGTTTGATTCGCGGCTGATCAAACACGGGAAATGCCGCGGGTTGACCGCGTGGGTGCTTGGTGACTGCACGGCTGTATTCGTCCAACGCTTGCCCCGAGGCACACACACCAGACATGGTCTTTGATATGGTTATCAGCGTGATTTCGAGTTGCTTGACTGACAAAGAACTGTCGACTTGCTCTGTTTTCAGTGACCATAAAGGATTGCATCAGAGATCAGGTTGCGATGGACACTTGGGTGCTCTACTCTTCGTTTGCTGACAGTCTTCTACTTCCGCACAAATGAGTAGTGAGGCCTTCCTGTGTTTGGTTGCAAATGAAGTTTTAAGTTTGCAAGTATTTCCGAGGTATTTTATGAGCCACGTATCCAAATCGGTTCTATTTCGTAAACCCAAGCGATTCTATCAAAATGCAGATGCAAAAGGATAGGACAGATCTACGTTGTTCAGAAAAGTTGTGCAGCATGGGACCGCCAAGCTTGCGACGCGGTTGTGGATAAAGATATCGTGCCGCGAGAGCAATAAGAAAGGCTGTGGAGCAGGGAGTGATTATATTGACGCGGCAGACTCGGAACAGCAGTAAAGAGTAAGGTAGACTGCTTGCGATTGAGGGCATGGAATATTGCAAGGAGGGCAGTCCAAAGCAGTGTATGAAATCGAGGGTACTTTGAGCATAAGGGGTATTATAAGGTCTGCAATGTGTGCGACTATAGGTAGTGATGATAGTATGTATGTAGTGTGGCGCAGTGAATGTGTGGGATGATAGGAATAAGATGAGTGAATGATTCAAAATCGGAGCGACGATTAGAGATGATAAGTACGAAGTAGTGTACCCTGGTAAACGGGAGGCTTCAGAAATCTCGATGCATGCAACCAACACGCCTTTATCTCTTGAAGAGTTCAGCAGCGTGTTCAGCGAAAGCGTAGACTGTTCCCTGCACAGAAAGTATATTAGGCATTGCCAGACAAAAGGTAATGTGTGTAAACTTACCTGCAAGTGAGCAGCAGGTTCAATAGGGATGACAGACGCATCAACTACATAAACGTTGTTCGTTCCGTAGACCTTGAGGTTGGAATCGACAACACCGCCGTCTTTACGCGGCGCTGAGGAAGCAGAGACATGATTAGCCCGAACGCGAGGGACGTAGAGGAATCATACCCATTAGAGCGGTGCCAATAATGTGATTCGTGTAGCCGACATTTGCACGGATATAGTCTTGCAGAGCTTCAATACTGGTGACATTCGCAGCAGGCGCTATGGGAGCTATAGGAAGAAGCGTACATGAATAATAGTAGAACGAGGATTTCGGAGTAGGGCTTACCGGCGATCCAGTCAGAGAGCGGAGGAGTGGAGGCGATCCTCTGGACACGCTGAGCCCCTGCGGCCATCACATACTGCAACAATATTGAGACGGCATTCGAAGTTTGAAAGCCTTGCGACGCACCAAGTCGAAGGGGTTTTGGAAGAAATTATACTGAATCTTCGGGTATTGTGTTCCGTTTGAAGACACGATGTGCTGCGAAAGATGACGACGTCAGAGAAAACTATAGGAATTACAGACTGTGAACGACTCACGACTGAGCCTCTGGACAACGGATGAAGGTTTACTGGGTACATCACCAGCACAGAAGGACCTTCGGCGGGTGTGGCCACCGCAATGTAATCTTCGACCCAGGTCGTCTTGTCGTTGAACAGCCTCTTGTGAGCATTGTAGAGAGCATTACTGAGGCCAGGAGGCTTGGCGTTGAGCAGCGATTGCGCGGTACTGAGATTGTTAGCTCCGACTGTTGTTTGGATCGACTCCACTATGTTTGAACATTGAATAAGGGGAGCAAGTTGATGAGCAACAGAATGACAGACCGTTGAGGAGGAAAGGCGTAGTCGAAAGAGGTATACTGGAGTTGAGCTGCCACTGCATTGCCACCAGGGTTTCTGATAACGCGTGTTCCGGATTAGGAGGGCAGGGCATGCCACAAAATACGACGTACGTTCACTCAAGTTCTCGCCAACGCCCGGAAGGTTGACGACGCTCTTGATGCCAAGGGAAGTGAGCAACCTCGCGTTTCCAACGCCGGACCTCTCGAGAATAGGTGGAGAGCCCCATGTGCCGGCTGATAGAATGACAGTTTTAGCATTCTGCGCGAGATGCGAATGTGAGGTTCGGAGCGTGAACGTAAGAGAAGCGGCTAATATACTCACCGCCGACCGCGTTACGCCATTCTGATCGACATACTCGACTCCGCTAGCGATGGCATTTCCCTGGGTAGTTGAACGCCACAGAATCTTGGTTGCAGTAGCGTAAAGGATGACTTGGAAATTGGGCCGATAAGAGTAAGGGAAATCTATGCGCGTGGTGGTCAGTGTTACGGTCAATCTCTTGTACCACAGCAACTCACAGTATGCTGTGGCCTTTGACCAAATCATATATCAGCTGAGGCGTAAGAGGAACAAAGAGAGATCAACTGACCGAGGTTGAACGAGTGTCGTTAGAAGGTAGACGGGCGTTAGTAACGTGTGCTATGCCAGTAGCATTTCCCCCCTCCAGGTCAGGAGACCTAAAACCACCAGCATTTACAACAGATGACATGATCACGTCATGAATACTAGGTTCCATGGAGTCAGTACATTCGAAGGTGTTACGAGAAGCAGTACTCACGAAGGTGAAGCACGAGAGTACGATGTGGCAACGTTGCCGCTGGTACCATGGTGGTCTAGAACGTACTGGATGTTATCTGTTGTTGCGGGTGGGTAGAATTTCTCTGATTTCTTGCCCGCCGGGAAGATCGAGTTGAAGTTCCTGTGTAACACGTAATGTTAGGTGGGACTAAGTTTGGAAAGAATGATCCAGTTACCATCCAGTATTGCCAAGCGCTTCCCATTCATCATATTCACGAGCATCTCCTCGGTCAAAAACGTCACCTGGAAAAATAACTTGAGCGGACAAGATTTAGGACCGGTATTCGACTGTATTCACCGTTTATAGCAGAGGATCCTCTGCGATTCATAGGGTCAGCTATAGACATAAGCAGTTCGAAAACGGTTTCCACGTACCCTAGAACTTTTCCGCGAGGTCCAGGCGTCAATGTGCGGTTGTTGGCATAGGCGAGAGGCTCAGTGGGGAATTGCCAGTCGATATCTGTTCCCCAGGCAGCGCCGACGAGTCTGAAGTCGCTAATGTTGACGCTGTGCGAGGCGGTCAGGGGATCTAGAAGCCATAAGCTCTGGCTGTTACATACTTCCCCAGACCATCTCCACCACCTTCAAGCACGAGCACCGAAACGCCTTTGTCCTCGCTCAGGCGGTTCGCCAACACCAAACCTGTGACAGGCTTCATCAGCTATGCACGTCACAGTTGCCCGGGGGTGTACTGACCAGCGGTTCCGCCCCCGACAATTAGGTAGTCAGCGGTTGCAGGTGCTGTGGCAGCTTGAGCACATTGGACGAAAGCCGCTGCAGCGACGAGAGCAGTGAACGAAGGGTTTAGTTTGAGCATTGGCCGAGTCGACGAATCGCTTTAGCAGAAGTGTAAACGCAAGACAGAGCTCGCGTGTGTTCGATGCAGAACGAATCCTGGCCATCTGCCAGCGCTTTTATGCCACAAGGACGGCTCGGCAAGACTCCGCGCCGCACAGCGGGAATCAACTTGGAAGAAAGTCGGTCGATTTCATCATGTTCATGCGGTCCAGGGGGGCTGACTCGGGGTACGACATGAAAGGTCTGTGAAACGCGTCGACGTGGAAATAGATTTGATGGTATGAAATGAATGGTAGTCTTTGCTGTGGCGTGCTCCACGAGCTGTCTCCACGCCGATCACTATCGCTGAGCCTCCTTGGCCTAGAGACGGCCTTCCTCTACACATCCCGTACTAGGTTAGAACCAGGGACAACGTACAATCAGAACTGAACAAAACCACAATCAAAAGCCCAGCCAAAGACTCGCCCGCAAGATGTGGCAATGAACGGCAGTACATCCAAAGCCCAGCTCGGGCTCGAAAGTGTATGGAGACACTGGAACAATGATGTAGACTACCTGCTACGTCGGCATACTTGCCGGAAACCGGCGCACCTTCTGGGGGATCCTGGCGTATCCTCAGTTGTAAATCTTATCCATTGTAGACGCGAGCGCGCGGCTAGATTATGACCGATGGGTACAGACTTTCCAGAAGGGCTCATAGAGTCTTCATACTAACAGTTTCGGATGATAGATCTGTGGCATTGGGTCCTAGGATAGAAACGGTGATACGCATTTTTCCCTCTGTATGCTGCGCCGGTTGTGTTGGTGGTACAGGTACACATAGCGCAGGGGAGGCCGACGTAGCCGCGACGAAGATGTGGATCATGGCAAGAGGTTTTGCATATTGGATATGTTTGGAACAGGTCAGCGACGCGGCGAACAGTGGGTCGTCCAAAGCACGGCCAAATACGAGTCCAAGTCAGACGTCGGCTCACCGGCGCAAGTTCGCCCGATTTTTTGGCAAGGGGTATGTTCCAACTCTCAGTGAGACACATGTGGCCCAGCTTCTCTGACTCTGAATCATACATAGCTTTACGACGAGCGGCGAGGCCCGCAGGCTGTCCTCCAAAAGGTCATAACTCCGGGTGGTCCCGTCTCCTTGTTGCCAACACAACCTTTTCCCGACGTGCGGTCCCTGTCTCCCTAACACAGCGTCAGCAAGCTGCCGATCTTCAAGGATCGACGCACCTCCATCGCGACCGATTCGCGACCGATCGCTCAAAGGGTCTGAGCCCGGATTACGAGATGGAGGGCGGGCTACACGCTAAGCTGCTATCCTTGACGCGTGGTCAATATACGGCCGCCACAGCTTAGAAGTATACAAGCCTGGGTCACGAAATGGCGGACGAATATTACTCAGCTTAGCGTCTGGTAAGATATATCCTCACCAGAATAAACGAACTAAGGAAGGTAGTCCTTCAATAGGAACGCCATTGAGAACTAGATAAGGAAGTATGAACTACGGTATACCAAATAAAATATCTACGCGGCATTGGACGCCGACCCCTCAAGCTTTGCATAGGGCTATTAATGTTTTGTACTCAATAGAGACAGCGAGCAGATACATTCAGCTAGCGCGCAGTAGAGAACACTTTGTTTCTGACCACACTTGGAGGTAGTTCTGAATGTTTCAGCACCCTTAAAACAAGGTTTTTCGCCATAGTCTACGACGACAATGTGAATACATTTCAGCGGAAAGTAACCTATTTGTACATTCCAGAAATCAGGGTGGCATCAACAACGTCTAGTTGCGTTCTAGGTAATCAGGGTATGCTACATAAAATAAGTCGTGTCGGATAGGGCCCTCGCACTCGGTACTGCCCAACGTAAGCCCTCAGGCAGGGACAGTGAACTTCTGCCCCACGATTTCCTCGCTCAAGGTCCAGAGCTTGGCAGCGGCCTCCTGCAAACAAAATATGTTAGAGATTGCGCCTCTGCATACGTTGGTATTTCTTTTCACCTTGTCCAGCGCATAGGGGGCGGCCTGCTCGTTGGCAACCTTGCATTCGGTGAGGTAGGAGCCGGTCCTGTCTGAAAGAACGATACGCCACGTCAGGAACTGCCGCACGAGCATCTGCACTGGAAGAACTACATACCAACGATGGACGAGTCGAAACCTGCGACGATGTGACTGCGGAGCAACGATGAGTTGACTGGGCATATATGTCAGCAGCGCAGGCACTCACGTCGCGGCGCACTGTTCAACCGTCTTGAGCCAGTCACCCTTCGGTGAGCCGTCGGGGTTGTAGTAATCACCGAATTTCTCGTAGTCTTCCTTCGTCATGTGTTGGTGAAGTCCAGTGGCGGCACCTCCGGGCTGAGGGTGGGAGGTTCAGCGCGAAGTTTGCACGAAGGATAAGCATAATGCTACATACGTGGATACTGAAGGCCTTCAGTTTGGTATTCTTGAAGCGTTCCGCGAGCTCAACGGCGAACAAGATGTTGGCCTATACACGAAGGAGGACATTAGTCGATTTTAAAGTGGCTACTGGAGAGTTTAAACTCGCCGTCTTGCTCTGGCCGCTACACAAGCACGAGATATCAGTATTATTTAGTCCAGTACTCGTATCTTGACTTACTAGGCTGTCCACTTTTCGTACGTCTTCCCATCTTCAAACCCATAGTCCTATAGTCGGGGCTCAAAGTCAGCGGCAAATTTTCACGAAATTGGAGCTAACATACCTCAAAGCGGACGGGACCCCAGAAATGCCCAACGGAGGCGACGGAGACCACCCGGGGCGCGGGTGCTTCAAAAAGCTTCGGCATGATGAGATTTGTGAAGAGGAAGTTGCCGATGTGGTTGTTGCCGAACTGGGATTCAAGGCCGTCGACTGTCTTCTGGTACGGCGTGCCCATCTGGCGAGATAACGCGTTAAGATCCTTACCGGCGGTCATCCTGTAAGGTACATACAATGCCAGCATTCAGGATCACAACATCGACGGGGCCGGGGTACTTGAGCACCTCCTCAGCTGCCGCACGAACCACCTTCTGCGAGTTTAGGTCGAGGATCAGCTCCCGGAGCTTCGCATCCGGGGCCTCTTTCCTGATGTTTGCGGCAGTCTCCTTGATCCTGCAGCAATACTCGTGAAACGGAAATACGGCGGACCAGAAAGATTCCCATACTTGCTGGAGCTGCGGCCGGCGAGGACAACCTCTGCGCCCTGTAGAGCGAGCACGCGCGCTGCCTCAGCGCCCAAACCGCCGGCGGTCACGCCAGTTACAATTACTAAACAGGGAGAGTATGTATTAGTCGTTTGCGCTACATGAGGAAACGTGACTTGCTAACCAGTCTTTCCCTTGATGTTGTCGGCGAAAGCCTTGGCGACTTCAATAGCGTTCGTGTTGGAATCGAAGGTCATTATATTGGACGTCGTGGTACTGGAAGTTGGTGGTGCGGTGTCTGTGGGGATTGAACAATAAAGCGGACGAGAGTGGTCGACAAGATATACCAGATCCTTGCTCCGGGCCGGTCTTCCAGAGCCCCACTTCAAAAGTCGTGATCGAGGCCAAGTGCTACTTGATGTGGTTCAGGAAGACAGGGACCAGCGCATATCATCAGCACCAGCCACGGGGTGACGACATCGGTGGCACAAGCGCACTCGGTGCATGAGCCTCTATTCAGTATTTTTAGGACCACAAGGCCGCCTAGACCGCATATACGAGCCACTCCATCGAAAAACTGTCTGACCCTGCGCAGACCCTGCATGTGGCCGTGCTGCGCTGGGTACGCTTAGTGGCGATACCTGCTTTCGCGAATATGCTGAGTAGGTGCTGACAGAGCTGGCGCTGAGAAATGTAAAAACATGCCGAGCGCATACGCAACCTGGAGCGCCGGAAGCGTCACATCTTCGTCTTCCATTACTCGATCACGGGTTAACGTGGATGAACCGGTATGATAGTAACTATCAGAGCCGCTATGCAAGGATATCCGGATCTGCCAAAACCGCGATGATCGATGGACGAAGGGCTTCAAGCCCTCGACATGATTGTGCCCGAGATAGGAGCGGAAGCAATCACAAATGGGAAGCAAGAGCCGATCTAGCTCGAAACGCGAGTATCATATACGAAGATACAAGATGGATGACAAGGGACGCATCTGGAGGAAGGTAGGGTCGCGTGGTGCTTAGAATTGGTGTTGGAGTATTATATGAAGTAGTCTCGGACTTTCCACATATCCATGTCCAACGTCTTACCCACTCACATTTCCCTGGCCATCATGAACGTCCAGCCTGAACATCCTTCACAAACACAGACCGGCTTCTGCCTCCGTCCACCCGCCACGCGACGCCCCGATGAATCCACCTCATCGCCCTCGCGCAATAGTTCCTGTCACCGAGGCTCCGGCAGTGCCCAGGAGTTACGATAAGGAACACAGGCATTCGCGTGGAGAGGCGTCGACGTCGACATGAATATTACACCGGAAGCGCGAGGGTGGCTCTCTACACCTTAGGCCCGCCCTCTACCTTCCCTTTCCCCGCTTCATCGACACCGTGCGAGCAAAATTGTTGCTTTGTTTTCGCGTGGACAGTATGCGTTAGGTGCATTGCGGCCGCGTAGACGTGACATGTAACATTCTCGCGAGTTGGTGCTCTGGCATATGCCCTAAGTAACGTTGTCTGGAGTCTTGCCGTGCCTCGAGTGGAGAAGGGTGTCAGCATGGAACTCTAGGAAACTCGGAAGGGGTTCGAAGTGGAATAAATTGTTACATAATACATGTAGGTTAGTAGCCGAGCTGCCACAAAGCCTGCCACTTCCTGTCAACTGCTGCTCACCTTCCCAGTTTTCCGTGAGATCCTATCTGCTGGTAAAAATCTATCACTATCACCATCACTATCACTATCACATCGAGGCGGTCCCTTCAGACTCTTACCGTGGTCCAGGAATCAATGGAGGTCCACGACACGCGTGTTCCCAACCCATTCCTCATGCGCAACTGCCGCGATGAGCGTCTCCGAACGCGTCTGATAGGCCGGCAAGTTCATTGGTGCACATTTATAGCCCACTCAAAGTAATGTCACGGTTTTGATCCTTACCCGATGAAGGCAAGCATCTATGGGTCCCGTCCATACTCCTGTCCCGACGGGAGTCAGCTTGTGACGCTTTAATACGATTTTTTCAGCACAAAAATATTGCCATAAGTCCAAGTGTCCTCTATCTCGTTTATATATCCCAACCCGCTGTGCCTTCCAATCAACTATTCTCCACTACATAATGACTACCATGCTCGCTGCGCAATATCAACCCGGTACGAAACGGCTCGCCCTCAAGGACAAGCATGAAGTGCCTTCTGCTGGTCCGGGACAAGTCCTCCTGAAGGTAGCAGCTTGCGGAGGTGTGTAGGCATAGATTTCCCCTGTTAGGTACCACCTTACGAAGACGTTAGTCTGTCACTCCGACATCATGTTCATCGACAGCGGTGTCCTTCCCATTCCTCTGGTTCTCGGGCACGAGATCTCTGGCCATGTTGTACAGTGAGCTTCTCGGTCACAAAGGGGTTCACCGAGTCGAGATTGATCTGGCCTCTCAGAATTGGCAAGGGTGTAGATGCTTCAATCAAGAAGGATGGTCTCTATGCCGTCCTTGCGATAACGCCGACTGCACAGTCCCTGAACGGCATGCCGGCTCTCTTTGACTCCCCCGGAGCAAGCTGTGACGGCGGATTCGCCGAGTATGTACTGGTTCGACAAGACCAGCTGGTGGCTGTGGTAAGCCGAATTCTATTCGATCCATCTGAGTCAACACCCATTACTATCTAAGCCCGACGGCGTTTCGCCCGAGCTCGCTGCTGTTGCTGCTGACGCCGGGATCAACGCCTACAAATTTGTCGTCACCTCCGCGCAGGTGCGTACCCCGGGCCTAAAGTGTGAACCATGCCTTAAGATACGCAGATTGACGGGACGAGCAAAAGGACTGTGCTCGTCATCGGTGTTGGAGGGCTTGGTCATCAAGCTGTACAGATTGCCGCCCATTTCGGCGCAACTGGTGAGCAAATTACCGAAGTCATCAAAAAGGACGATGCTTGACTCTGCGATTTACAGTATACGCGTGTGATCCCAAACCCGAAGCTCGCGCCCTAGCGATCAAGCTAGGGGCAGTGAAAGCCTTCAGCCCAGAGGAATTATTAGCCAAGATTGCCGAAGGCTTCACGGTCAATGTGGCAATGGATTTCGTCGCACGCCCCACAAGTAAGCTACCGTGCAATTGGCGGTGTCATCAAGACTTAACGATATCCGACAGCATTTGAAACTGCAAAGGCCGTCCTCCGAGGCAATGGCAAAACCTTCCCAGCAAATCCTCGTCTTGTCGTTGTAAGTCTATTCCCCGACTATAGTTGTCTACTTTACTGACGCCCTCGTGCCTTAGGCTGGTTTGACCAACGAGAAGCTAGAATTCTCGACTCTAGACACTCTGACATACAATTTAACGAGTCAGTACCCTTTCAAACTGACTCCTTTATCCACGAACTAATGTCTGGGTAGTCACCACGCCTCAATATGGCTCGAAGCAGGATCTCGAATCGATTCTTGAGCTATACGCCAAAGTGCGTCTCCGTTTTCCTTTGCCGAAAAAATGGACACTGATCTGTCTTTGCAGGGCGCTATCACTCCCGTCGTCTCGAGCCACCGTCTTGACGAGATCAATACAGTTCTTGACGAGCTGCGTTCTGGCTCAGTGCTTGGTAGAAAAGTATTGTTACCGCCGAGCGCCATGTAATAGCATAGAAATAGAGCTGCATAGATATGTCTCTGTGACTGACTCTCTGAAGCTCAGTGAGAACGACTTTTAGCTGGTGTAATGGGGCAACGAGGAAAGGGTCCTTCCTGTAAGAGCCCATAGAGTCTTCGTTACATATGGTATTCCACTGGAATACCACAGGTTTTACCCCGGGTCTTCTACAGAATCCGGAACCCACTTCCTTCACTTAGTTCGGGTTCATCATCATCTTCCGATATCGAGCATTTATTCTTCATCATGACCTTTACCTGAATCTGCAGTACATCATGGAGCGTAGAACGGAAGGAGTAGGATAGGAAACTCACCCGCTGGGTCAGCCTGAGTCCGAAGCAAGTACTTTAGATTGCTACCCTGCCAGTGCCATCCTCGCTAACACATACACAACCCTATCTTATCTCACGTCGTGGGTCTTGACCCCACTGTTACATAAGGTAGCAGGCGATTGTACGTCGAACGCTCTAGCCTGAGGATGCATGTCACGTCAATACGACTGCTACGTCGGTAAAGTACGCAATGCCAAAATGTTATAGTTCGCACCAATTCTGGTATATTCATGATAGATAGCCGCACAATTATGATACAAAGTTTCTAACATGACGCCCGCGGTGGGCTTGGAAGCGGCTCAAAATCTACCAAAGGACGTACTGTCTACTACTCCTTGTGTTGAGGCAACAAAAGGTTGAGGTCTTTCTCGCACTCGGCCCACTCCCGCCTGGCCACCTCTGCGCGTTGGGGAGATCGCGGCTCGAAAACGGCAGGGAACTTGAAAGGTGGCGCCGAGAACTGTGTATCCACAAAACCATCAGCGTCCTTATCTGCGGGAAGAATAAGAATGGCGCACCTCTCCGCTGAATGCTGCGTCGCTATCGTCGTATTGGAATGGCTGGCCGGTCTTGGGGTCCAGTTCTTTGGACTTGCGGATGTTGAACGTCCAGAGCATCATAGCAATGTTGATCCACAGTGAGCGCTCAGCGAACGGGACTCCGGGACACACTGTTGCGCCGCGATGAGCTCATCAGCTAGGAGACCCAAGCTGCGGGGCGGAAACACATACTGCGTCTTCCAAATCCGAATGCACTGGTCTCATAGTCCGGCTTTAGGTTGCCCTTGGCGTCGAGGAACCGATCAGGCTGGAATCGATCGTGATCGGCGAACCTCTTTTGGTCGTGCTCGATTGCCCTGCATCAGAACTGTTAGGTCGACCCTTGTCCTGATCATTGAGCAGACTAACCATGGAACGGCGAAGACGATGCTGCCCTCGGGGATGAAATACTCCTGTCCCTCATACTCGATTATGTCGCTCTCGGTAGACAGGTGGGGCACGCCAAAACGGGCTACGAATACGTCTCAGTTGTTTCCGCAATGTGAAGGACGATGTAGCGTACCTGCAGGTCGCCATCGAAGGGTTTCTATACATTTATCGGATTGTCAATTCCGTGCAGAGCGCTAATGCACACGGGAGAAACGTACCGCGCACAATGGCCTCCACATATGGAAGATATGGACGATCCTTGAAGGTCGGTAACCGATCAGAGCCGACTACGGCGTCAATCTCTCTTTGAGCACGAGGAATCCATTCGGGGTATCGGAGAGAGCCGAGCACAAAGGTCTGAAGAGATAATGCAGTCTGTCATGCTGCGGATTAGTATGTACGGGCGGGAAGTGTAACAAAGCCCCTACAGTCTCAATAGCCGCCTGTGCAACCATCGTGCAAGTCAGCATCAACATTCAGTAATAAAAAAGCCTTCACTCACGCCAGTGAATTGATTCATGAGACGTCGTTGATCGCCTTCAGGCTTGTCTTCCCTCGCGAACGTGGCGGCCCATCTATTCGGCAAGATCTTCAGGAATCCGATATCGGCGATCCTCTGTAGTACGACTCACGTATTCATACCTGACGCCTTGCCGGATACGGCCTCGGTAATGATTTTGTTGTAGATCGCGTCCTCTCGTTTGCGGTAGGCTGCGGCGCGCGTTCTCCACGGCATTGGTCCGGGGATTTTGTCGAGGAATGGTAGGACGTTGATGATGCTAGCAGAAGGAGTACAAAGCTTGACGAATTGGGCAATGACCTGGTCCCAAAGCCGTGAGCTGAGGATATACCCCATCGAAAGATAATTCAGACTCACGTAGACAATCTCTTTGAGTTCTGGTTCATGACCAGTTGGGCAGTGCATGCCAAATCCAGCGGCGAGGACCATACTAGCCGAGATGCTGTCGTTATGAGGGCATTTCTTAGCAGCTTTTTCTTGGCGAGCACACGGATTGCATACCGATCCATGAGGTGGAACCAATCCTTTCCGCCATCGTCCAGGAGACTCGTCATGTTCAGCATGGCCTCGAACTCCTGCAAATGTTCCGTCCGTCCAGCGCGCACATCCGACATAAGTCCCGCAGTCAATTTGCGGCCGACGCGGTGGCTTTCGCTTTGCTCGCACACACCCCAGTATGCCTTGGTAGGATCGACGTGATTACGCTGAGCAAAGATCAGCAAACGGCCTGACACAGAGAAACGGAGTTGGGACTGACGACGTATGGCACGACTGGGCGTGATGAGAACTTGGCCGCTCGTCTCTCAAGAATCTCTTTGGCTAGTTTGATCTCCCCGATCAAGATTACGGGCTGTCTTTATCCAATAAGTATAAACGAGAGAGAGACATGGAATGAAGGACTTGCATTGCCGGCGAGGTTCAAATATACGAGGCCACCGTACTTCTCGAGTTGCTTCCTCATATACGTCGCCAGATGCTGTGATAAAGAGTATGATTTGTCATTGGTGGAAGTCGAACAGGTTGTGTACGCACTGTTCCAGGTAGTTGTAAGACATTTCCGAGCAAAGGTATCCCGGGCGGGCCTGGCGGCAATTTACGACCTGCGTTCGCGTTAGAGCGAGCATAGACGACACCGAGGGTGATCAGGACGGTAGCTGCGGCGATGGCCAGCTGGTGAGGTTGAGCCCCTTCGAACATTTCGGGCGGGTGTATATTGTGAACAAGTAAAACAAAGGGATTCGAGAAAGTCGTGATAAGGCGATGGTAGTAATTAATGATTTGTGCAAGACACGGCTCTTTGTAGCAACACCCACAGGTTCTAGAGTTACGGCGACTCTAAGATTAAGAACCAGCGGCATGCTTACCCGGCTCCTGAGGACCAACGCAGATCCACTGAACAATCGCGATCTCATACAAGCGGGCCCAAGGGCGCGGTCGAGAAGTTGGCAAGCATCTAGCAGAGACCAACAATACGGCTTTCGATGTGGGGCAGCCTAGTCACGCCTTGGCTCAAGGGTTCAGGGAGATTCGTCGTAAGAGTTTCAAATGATCGCCATCTGTGTGAACCGAGGACGGATTCGACGCAAAAGTGGAAACCGAGGTGGCCGCGGTTACTGTGAACGTCAAACAGTTGGCAAGCATCAGACGGGGAAATAAAAGCAACGTTGCGATCTGGGCCACGGCGTGCGTGAGTTCCGGAGGATAAGGTGGGTAAAAGCTAATAAGCGGCCGAGAGTGTAGGGGAAATGGTGGAAGTCTGGCGAAGATATCGCTCCGGGATGAATATCACTATCTCTATCAGTTACGTAAGCCGTTTCCGCGGTCCTCCCACAATGAATCATCCGAACCCGAGTCGCACTTCGCGTCCAACGACCCAGAACGATCATTGTGCTGACCCGAATGAGCCGCCCTGCAAGGTTAACGCGTCCCCGTTCCACGAGGTCCCAATTTGATATATGCTTGGTGGGAAGACCGGAGGTACCGTGGTATCCATCTCTTTTGGGCACCCACTGCACGAGAAATAAGTAGTTCGCAAGTCCAGGTGGGTGGGCTTTACCGTTTACTTACTTCCCAGCGCTGTTTTTCCTCATCGCAATTATTCTTCCCCAAAGTACAAACTCGAGATGTCGAATCAGCAGCTGGCTCTCGCCGGCGCCATCTTTCTAGGCACCCTTGGCGCAGTCTACGCCCGCTCTCTAGGGAACTCAAGTCGTAAACTTCCTCCAGGTCCAAGCGGCATACCCATCCTAGGAAATGTACTGCAAGTGCCCACCGAGGTAACATGAATCGACTCCTTCGAAGTGGTGTATACTGACTACAGCACAACTCAGCATCTCGCGACGTACTTTCGTGCTCTATGCAAGCAATATGGTGGCCTTGTAACCCTAAATCTGTTGGGCACGGTGTGTATCAACCTTGGAGAGAACAGCCTTCACGATATTCATACGTAGGCTCGTGTGATGTAGACTGTCATTGTCATCGGCGATGGGAACCTCGCGAAGGAGCTGATGGACAAACGGTCTGCCAAGTATTCTGGTCGTCCCGTGGAACCTTATATGGTGTGGCTACTTCATACTTTTATCACCGATAAGTAAATCATACTCACACCTCTTGCGTAGAACAAATATGTCGACCCAGATGCAAAGTTGGTTCCAGAAACTTCAACGTGTGCATATACCCTGTCATTGACATTGCTGCAATCACAGATACTGGGGATTTTCTGATCCAGGAGCGACATTCCGCCTTGGAAGGAAACTTACGACCCAAGTCATGGCCGGTGTTCGTGCTGGCCGGTCTCAGCCACTTCACCGCTTTGAAGTCATGTTGACGCTGCAACGCATCATGGAAAATCCTGAAGGGTCAGTCCAACCATGTAACGTCTGTGTGAGCAACTTACTTAGATCTGCGTGCAGCTGGTACCACCACATTGATCGGTGAAGAAAAGTCTCGAAATCCCAACATGACGCATCGCTCATTTCATTCGTAGCTTTGCAGTAAGCATCATCATCTCTGCGATGTTCGGTGTCCGGTTTACATCCGGGCAAGAACAAGCTATGAAAGACATTGTCGCGGTGCGTTACCTAACCTATAGACATTAAATGGACATCTGACGAGTGTTGTATAGCTGAATGACGAGTTCGGCCTTTCTATTTCCAACGTATGTCATTCCCTAGCAAGTGTGGTAGTCAGCGCCAATCATAGTGTTTTAAAAGGCCGCGTCCATCATCAATATCTTCCCCTTCCTGGATAAAATCCCCGGGCCTATGCCTTGGCGCACGCGCGGGGCCAAATTCAGGGCAAAGGAGGAAGAAGTGTATGGCAATTTCGCAAGGGAGGCCATCGAGGGAAAGAACTCCGGTTTCGACACGTACGTCTGCCTCGTTCCGATAATACACACTTTTTTTTACGCCTCTTACCAGGTGGGCGCAATACTTTGGCGGCAAGGAGAACAGTCATGGCGACCACCGCGAACTTCTCAACCTCTTTGCCATTGTATGTCAACGTCTATTCAGTGCTCTGTGGTTGATTGCTGATCGCAAAACGCCAGGCTGCCGCTCACTCTGTCTGTCCATTCCTCGCATACTGATGTACGCAAACCTGACACTTTCACCCTACAGACCGCCACCGGACTACAATGCTTCGTGCTTGCATGCATGTGCCACCCGGAGTGGATCAAGACTGCTCAAGCACAACTCGATGCCGTGGTCGGTCATGACCGACTCCCGGACTTTTCGGACCGCGAACAGATGCCCTATATTGAGGCTGTCTGCCGAGGCAAGGCTGCTCACCCTGGCTTTTGATTCTATATATTAACCGAACGTTACAGAGGTTCTTCGCTGGCGTCCGGCTGCGAGGTAGGGGCCCGGCTCGTAGTTGTCATCTCCGGTCTTAATTAAATGTAACTGTAGGTTCGCCATTCCCCACAAAACCACGGAGGACGACGTTGTCGAATATAACGGCGAGGAGTACTACATCCCCAAGGGCGCTACCATAATCGGAGTACCTTGGTATGTCCCTGGAGCACGGCTGCGGTCGTCGATTTCTGCGTTTATTCATGTCTTCGAATCATAGGATTATCGAGCACGACCCTGCTGTTTATCCCGACCCCGACACTTTCAAGCCCGAGCGATGGCTTACTGCAGACGGCAAATTGAAGGGCGACTACTCCACGACTGCATTCGGCTGGGGACGTCGCAGTACGTTGCTCTCAATTTTGCACGCGGTGGTCAAAAATATATTAATCTCACGTAGCTTGCCCCGGCTCTCCCTTCGCTGAGCGCTCCCTGTGGATGAATGTCGCAATGTGGCTCTGGACCTTCAACATTCGTCGCGCCCCCGACTACAAGTACGTCTCTGATGACTCGGCGTTTATTCCTGATGTGCGTATCTTGTCATCTCGCATAGCACGTTGCTGACGAGAATTTTTTTTTCCAGTTTGGTAAGCCCCTCTAGTACTCCAATCAGCTGGTCTGCAGCTTCTCAACTATCCATATATCGCATAGGTACCGCGCCGAAACAGTTCCCAGCCATCTTCGAACCGCGCAGCCCCAACCATGAGAAGGTCGCCAAGCGGGAGTGGCAAGAAGCCGACAAGGACCTCGCTGTACTGCTCCCGATGGCCAAAGCGGCGTAGGGACTGGTGATGGCGAAGGGATGATGCAAGCACAAGCCTGCTTCTCTCAATGAGCTTTACATAGCTGCCTCGAACCAATTTCTAACTGGACGGCTGCCTTACTTAGAGCTTCTTAAATACGGTATCTGTATCTGTGGTCTATGGAATTCTAATTTCTCCTTGATTTTGATGTCGGAGCTGGTCATCTAATCCAACCACGAGGGAGATACGAGTTCCCCTTTCCGTCCAAGCTTTGTGAGGTTTTCTGGCGTTGTCGCGAAAACTCGAGCAGCACACGGCGAGATCAATATCAATGTAAAAAATAATCGCAATGCGTCTCGACCAGGGTCGCTTCTAGCCATCTGGGGAGTATGAATTGCGACTTTTGACGTTCAACTTGGATGTCTGCTCTAAAAATATCATATATAGATTAGATCTATGATTTGTGCGCATTGAAAATGCCCAAGGACAAAGCGACCCGAATGTTAGATAGGTAGCTCAGAAGGTGTGAGACTCCGCAGTCGTCGCCGTATTCTGTTCTCTGTCCCTCCAGTTAGAAATGCAGTCACAAAGCAACTGCCAACTTGACCTGCTCCACACCGTCTCAAAACACCCATGTGGATGCGAGCCAAGAGATTGTTGTATCTAGTACCTCAAGTATGGGTGCAAAGCCATGAGGTAACAGCCAAATCTTCTGCCTTGGCCTACTCTCGATGATGGCGAGCCTCGGCTACAGCTAAAGGCGATATGCAATCGCGCGATCATAGGACGATAGCAGTTAGAAAGGTATGATGATAGGTTGAGTATAATAAAACATTGATAATAATCGAGGCACAACAGCACCAAGAAGATACGTCAAATTGTAGGGATATTCGTATTCTTAGCGCAAACATTTACGACAACGGTTCCAGCATCAACGGAACTTCACCGCCTCTCACGGGGTTACCGACGACCTGACAGGATCATCAGAGCGATGAAGGCAGACAGAAGCTGTTCGGCCCTACCTTGAGAATGGAGACACCGTGAAACTCGCGCTCGATATCAACGCCGGGGATGGCGTGAATGCGGAAACCTTGAACTATGTCACATATAAACACTTGGAGTTCGAGAACAGCGATACGCCATCTATGAAGTAAAGTGTCAGTAGGAGAAGGCGTTTTCAGAAGCGAATAATGGCGGACCCGGGGCATGTGCGGTCTGATATATGAGCGGTGATTAACAACCAGTCAACCAGAGTACTAGAGGGGATTGAGACGCACTTCCTGCCATGAAACCGAGCAAAGAGCCGTAAACTGCGCCAGGGGTCTTCGCCATAGGTACAGCAGACTCGCCAGTCCGGAACCACCGTTCAGGGTTGAAAGTATCCGCATCTTCGCCCCAAACATCTTTTCGTCGGTTAGAGGATCCGACGTCAACCACAACCCAAGTTCCCTTTTTGACCGCAATTTGGTTGAGGGTCTTGCCGTTGGTACCCATGATGGGGTCGGTCAAAGGCAGGACATCGTCTGCGCGATTAACCCTCGACGTCTGTCCAAGGACGGGGTTGAATCGCATTGATTCCTGCAACATTCCTTTAGTTGGCGCAAATGCAATGCGGACATGAACCCACTTTGATAACAGCATTAAGATAAGACATGGCGTCGTAGTCATCTTGACTGAACGTCGCGTCCTCGTCACCTATTTCGGCTTGCTTAGCCATGATCTCTTCACGAAGACGCTCCTGGACTTTTGGGAATTTAGCCAGGTCGTTGAGGAGCATTGCGAGAGTCGTCGATACGGTGTCGTGACCTATATCACGTTTCAGCGGACGCGGTCATGGTAAAAATAGTGAGTCAAAATACCTGCAAAGAGGATCTGCCTGTGGGAAGTACACCTGATTAGCAAAGGACTGGTACACGATATCGATATGTGCGTACCCAATTTGCCCTTGTATTTCTTCATCACTGAGCCTGTACTTGTTGCTCTCCTCTTTGCTTGCTTTCTCTGGTTGAATATTGATGGTGAGCGTTATTCACGCGTTGCGTTTCTACACGAACCTAAGGCACTTAGCAGATCATTTCCACTGCCAAGGCTGCCATGTTCCTCCCTCGTCGTGCGGACCCATGAGCTGATTTGCGCGAGGCTTTTGAAAGTCTTGAAGGCCGAACGGAAGAAGTTGTAGTCCACCAGCGCTATTCCCGCCAAACTAGGATAGATACCTGCTGACGCGGTGTCGCGGAGGAAGTATTTAAGAGGGGTGGTTACCCCAATGCAATCTTCACTATTAGTGCAAAGGTGTCAGCGAATAGGCAAGATCGGAAGCTTCTGGTCGCCTACAGCATTGCATCGAAGGTGTGCAGGAGATCATGCCCTTTGTCGGGATCTTCGATTGCCTTGATTGTAGTACCGAAAGCAAACATCGTCAGAGAGTCAAGGGCACATCGTCGACACCAATCGAGCATGTCCAATTTTGTCGTACGGCCAAGGCCGGACGAGCACGCTTTCCGCAGAGCATTCCGCGTCTGCATCAACACATTGAGAAAAGCACCAGAATGACACTGCGAGTGTTACTCACAGTTCGCGAGGCCTCCTGTACAGGTGAGATCATTCCGCGGACCTCTGCAGGGTTGAGTGCCTGAGAGATGATACGCCGTTGTCGAGCATGATCGGCGCCTTCTACCGCGGCGATACCTGGTCCAAACTTGTCTCTAAAGGAAGCCAGATCCCGAGCAGTTCGATCCCACTGGCCGCTTGAAGAGCCAAAGATGCGACGAAGGGCGGCAGGGTCGGATATGAGGAGCACGTGGCGTTGAACGCCCAGCACACCATGAAGCTTGGTGACACCGCCATAGGTATTCGTCCACGCCAGTGCAGCTGCGTCGCTAGCAGCCGCTGCTAGTGTCGCCATATTACCTGGAAGCGAATGAGGAAGGTAAGCTATGATATATAACAACAGTACTCGAAATTCAGGTCTCACCGGCTAGGAACGAGTCACTCTTGGGACCAGGTACGAGCGCGACATCGTCGCGACTGCTGTTGTTGCGCCAGCGAACGATCAAGAAGATGGCCACAGGAATGGCCAGCAAGAGTTCGGGGACCATGACGAGAATAACACAGTGATGGGGATTCGGTATTTAGTAGGAGAGCAACGCGGGCGGGATGGACTGACGGTCGTGGGCCCTAACGATCAAGGAGCCACGACTTTCGATTGCATTCATGAAGTACTCCTGCGGATTCACGGGGTAACCGAATTAGGTTGATAGTGATAGTGAAATCCCAGACCACGTCAAGCACCCCACCCTAACCCGTGACTGGAACAACTAAAGTACTGCCGGAAATTGGATTAACAATGAATATAGTCAGCAGGGCCACCGAGGCAGCCGAGGCTGAAGCTCGCCAGCATCAACCAAGCATCATAGAAACGCGTATGGACCAGAGTTCTCGCTATCTGAAAAACGGTCCTTGGTCCAGCGAGGCCTAGCGAGACTCACGGTAAGAATTTCGCCCTCAAGATTGGCGAGTGGACCGGCACCGAGACTATCGGACTTGACAAAAATGGAGCCACGATTGAAAGATCGCTTGTCAATGAGGTGGACCGTGGTGAAAGTTTCGGGCGAGGGTGGATGCTAGGTGGATCGATGAAGCCGATGGTCTTGATTCCACGAAGAACCTACTCAGCGTAGCAATGCACATGGTCGGCCCTCCGGCTAAATCACTATCACTCATGTTACGTAAGTCGCGCCTACTTTGGTGAACGTGGAACGACCCGAGTGATCGCCTTGGTTCTCGAAGCTCTGCTTACTTGCTGCTCCCGCGAACGGCGAGCCTATCCACGCATGTTTTCGCAGGAAACGCTATGTTGTCAACCCGGATGAGCCACTTTATACGGTAAACGCGGTCTGGTCCATGAGGCCTAGATATGATAGTTAATCTTGTTACCGCGCACTGGCTCGTCTTCCGTGGCTCAACCGGGAGCGTATTAAAGGGTAAAAGTATAGGAATTATTTTTTCTCGTACCTCCAGAGACAGAGTCTTGAGCAGAACAACTATCCCTCCTCTGCCTCAGCTTCAGATTTTTTTCTCTCTCTCGCTGTCCTCTTTGAAACACAAGCGAAACATCCAAAGCAGGATACACGATATGGCCGAGGTAGTCGATGAATTTAACTTGAACGGTGTTATGTCCGACGACGCCAACTACCGTGGCGTCTTACCGTCGAAGGCCACGGGCAAGGCGAGCAATATGGAGCACGGCGAAGCAATCCTCAACATCGCCGCTAACTTTATTCGTGGCCTCGACTACTCTCCTCCGGACTTCCCTCGAAACCCAACGCTTCGCAAGGCGGTCATTGACGAGCTGAAATCCTGGAATATTGGCCCCGCCGCCGATGGCTTCCTGAAATGCGCCGATGTCGGAACAGCCGCCGCTGAGGTATGTAACTTCTTCCGGTGCCTTTACGTCGATTGACAACAACGCTCTTTCGTACAGCTCTTCTACCCGGCGCATGAGTTCGACCTCAAGATTGTCATCGCCATTTGCACAGCGTTCGTTACGCTTCTACTTGCCTACGTGATAGCTAATGCTAATGCCTATGTTTGATCAGTGGCATGAAGTGGATGGACAATGTCGCGGACGACATTCTCGAGCCGCTCACCGCCTTCCAAGGGCGCTTCCACGCTCGGAAACCCCAGCTTCATCCTGTCCTCGACTGCTACGCGCACTTCATGCTCCGGCTCTATGATCACTACGAGCCCTACGTGGCGGACGCTATGGTCATGTCTTCCGTCACCTTCATTGCCGGCAGCTGCCTTGAAGTCCGGTCGCTCAGCAAGGGTGTTCCACAGTGCATGGACGCTAAGCTCTGGCCGTACTTTGTGCGTAATCTGAGCGGTGCGGACTATTTCTTAAACGGTCCGTGTGCCGATGTTGACCCTCTGACGCAATCCAGGCATCTCCGGCTTCTACGCCTACGCCTGCTTCCCCAAGAAGGACCACCCAGATGTCGTAGACTACGTACAAGCCATTCCAGAGATCCTTGTCTTCACCAACTTCCTTAATGACGTTCTAAGGCAAGTAACGCGGCCCTTTTCCATACATCCCCCGGCCCCTATATCTTCATCCCTACCCTGATTTCTCTTTCCGCCGTTCTGTTTATCTAAATGACTTGTTTCATTACAGCTTCTACAAGGAAGAGATGGACGGCGAGCAGCACAACTATTGCCAGATGATGGCTCGCGTCACGGGAGAAGCGCCTATTAAGATCCTTCAGGATGTGTCAGACGAAACAGTGGCTGTCGCCAAACGTGCTGCGCTAATTTTGAAGACCAACCCGGCCGCACGCAAGGCTTTCAAAGAGTACGAGCAGGGTTACATGTAAGTTCTGCATTCGCTTCGCGGTCTTGCACAGCAACTGATACGACACCGCAGTCGCTTCCATCTCGATGTCGCCCATTACCGCCTTCCTATCAGCCTGAAATCGGAGATCGGTAACCCCATCATCGATCTCTCGGCGAATCAGGCGCTTCCCGAAAACATTCCTTGGGCCGAACTTTCCAAGACCATTCAAAACGATCACTCACCCTCGCCTGCTGAGTCAGAGTCCAGCACGGTTGCCGATCACCCACCTCCGGCCGAAACCACCCCGATTCCCGACCGCTCGCCTTCGCCCCAACAGGCTCCGTTCCTTATCTCCACAGTTATCATGGATACCCTTCAGCCACACATTCAAACCCACCTGCCGAAAATCATCGGCCTCACGTTCCCTGTCATCCTTTACTTGATAGCTATGCGGGCATTTCTATTCGTATTGACTATTCTGACCCGTATTTGACTTGGATTCTATCTTCAATTTTTACCCCTACCAGTTCTCAGAATGGGCAGAACTGGGTTACGAGTTGCATTGATCATCTGGACGTTCTATAAACACATGTTATATTCATCGAGGCCACGCACACATAGCATAATTTTTCAATAGACATCTCTGACAAGAATCTGTTCTTGGTCTCCTTGCCGAGTATCGCTAAGTGTAGCACACCCACTGGTTCAGTTCAAACGTAACCGTACATTTCAGTACAACAAAACACCATCGATAGGCGATGATCTTGAGGAAGCCGAGATGGTTAACAAAACACACATCCTCGGTGGTAACAGCGAACGCTTATCAAGACATCCACCAACTCCGCCTATCCGCGGCAAGTGTGGCGCTGATCGGTAGATCTATTCCTAATATGGTAGACGTTAGTGGAAATAGATCCTAATGTGGACGTCATTTATGTCGAACTTCTTACGAACGAGGATTATAAGGCGCGAAAATGATTTGACCGTACGGGACGCTGGGGGCTATGTATTATGCCGGCCACTGTTTGAGATCGTGCGATGGCGGTTATTGCCCAAGACGGCTGAATTGCCGTGCCGGACAGCGAAGTGGATTTAGCGCCCGTGCTAATTTGTCCCCTTTACGTCAGTGGTAAGTATCACGGCAAAAAAAAATTGAACTTTTATGGAACTAACAATACACTGGCATGGAGCTGGATATGCGACTGACATAGATTCATTCTATTGAGCACTTTCCATCGAAAAGACGGAGATTGTCAACTGCCAACGAGAAAATTCGGACGCGGATCAACATCGCCTAAGTGTCAGCTATCGGCAATCACGAAGGATCCTGTGTTCGGTGAATTTGAGCGCGCCGATGCACTGCTTCGTGCTTTCTCTGCGGTGAGTCGCCGTTCAAGTATTTCTTTTGTTTTTAGTAAAGAAGTGGTTCACTCCGATGCCCGTGCATGTTGTAGCCTAGACCAAAGAATGTGCTCTTGCACGTGGTTTGAATTTCATGGATGACTGGGAACATACGCCGCGACAATCGTAGCGGGCGGTATGACCATCTTCTAGAAACATGCAACCACACATTCCGAAGGAGCCCATTTAAAATTTAATGACATGTGTTCACTTTGCTCTCCTTCCCTTTCTTTTCTTATCCTACACTCCGCATATACGCATCTATGTCCATCACACTTATGCCCGCGTCGACATGAGCGCGTCGAGGTACGCTATCCAATCGGTCGGGAAGTTCGAGTAGGCAGTAGCGTTGGTAAAGTCTGTGAGGAAGCTTGCGCCGATCGTCCTCGTGAGGGTCTGCACTGTCGCCACGGAGAGCCGCATCGGACCGTCGTGGATGATTGCAGCCTGTTTAATTGCCGGGGTTGCGGTGAAGACAGGGATGGACGACGCGCTTCAAGCAGGGTCCAGATCAGTAGTAGAACTTAAATGGAGAGTATGGAGTACACACGACAAGTCGCTGTAGAAACCTTCAAAGGTGACGACGAGATCGGCGATAGAGAAGTACCCGGTAGATGCAGGGACGATACCGGGGTTGAGAACGACCTGGAAAATGCATGATTCAGTGAGCTCGCGGACAACGACAAATGCGGCTCACATATCCACTTGACCCATTGGACGCGCCGTCAAGAGCCTGATTTTGAACTCAGGTGAACAGCTATTTGACCCTATTTATCGGTGGCATTTGGTGATGCCGAATTGGAATGATCGGGACTCTCCCTGGTTGTGGTGAAGCATATGCAAGCTTTGATTTATGCCCCAGTCCCTCCAGTTCCATTCTCCATGAGAATCCAAGCTGAAACTTTCAGCTTGGATTCTAGACCTTCCATACCATCACGGAGGAGGGAAGAATCGACCTGGTGAGCCGGGAAGCGACCATTGGTAACCACTAAGCAGCCGTAAGTTCGCCTTGCGACACGCCCAAAA
This sequence comes from Lyophyllum decastes, assembly GCA_025854295.1. Classification (NCBI taxonomy): domain Eukaryota; kingdom Fungi; phylum Basidiomycota; class Agaricomycetes; order Agaricales; family Lyophyllaceae; genus Lyophyllum; species Lyophyllum decastes. Next base: position 1,133,459 of record CP107712.1, on the reverse strand, counting down.
AAGTTCTCATCAGTCAATCGAACTCGTCTCACAACTTCATCATGGTTTCAACCCCTGCACAAACGCTCGTTGCATCGGAAGGTTGTTTTACCCCTGCACTAATGCCCATAACACAGACAAATCGACATCTGACATCGTTGGTTTGGGAGGAAGACAATGACAACTCGTCACTTTTGCTGTGCCGCATACTCCCGTTTGTGATGCGATTGTGGCGTGTGTACTGTGCGTACGAATCTCATTTTTCAGCTGCGGCTTAGGCAACAGCGGGAGGACACAACCCACCGGCGCGAAAATTGGCACGACGATCGGAAGGCAGGTTATATGATGCTACTCTTGTTCGTACATTTTGTACATGATCCCGCACAGGCTCCATCCTTTTCCAGCCGTTCCCTGGGTGCAGAATACAAACCGACATGTTCAACACGTTGTGATTTCCCAATCGTCTCGCCTCTTTTTGGACGCCCGTGCCGTGCAAATGCTCCCATGTTCTCTCTCGTCCTCAGACACACTGGACATCCCTCGCTAGTAGAATGCATGCTTATGTTTTCATAGATGCAGTGCAGCATCCAGTCTTCGTATGGTGATCACACTGGACCTACGGGTATTCCTCGGCACGGGATCAAACGAAGAGGCAAAGACACGTGAGGCAACAACACCAATCGCACAGATCTAGGAGACCAACATTCTTCTCATCATACATACCATGACTGGATCTTCATCGCACAGATCAGCCCCAGCCCGACATGAGTCCAGTTCAAAGAGCGCAGCTCTTGCGCACCAACCATCTGCTTCCTCCAAGCAAACGCAGGACACAAACCCAGAACAGCCGCACGCATCCCGAAGCCAGATGGAGACAAAGTACATGAACATGCTCTTGGCACTGGACAGCATACCGCGCCTGCACAACATGATGGCTTCCTTCTTCACGTGGATCTTGTTGGCAGGTTTCGTCCTGTTTCCGGGGACATTCACAAGTCTGCGTAACGCGCAGGCTGATATCTCGAGCGAGGTCGGGAAGCAAGTGCTAAATGCAGTAGCACATGTACCGCTGTAAGCTTCCTTGAATATCCTGCTGAAATCTTTGTTGAAAGCCGACCAATGTTCCAGATTCGTCATTGCGTTCATCTGTTGCGGAATGGGTGCCGCGGGGATGTGTTATCTCTGGTGGAAATGGATGCACAACTATGTGTGGCTTGTGAACAGAATCTTCCTGTACGCATCATGTTGTGGGATCTTATTCTTGTTTCTTGATTATTTGATGCCAAAGCCCTGGGTTGCTAAACTCGCCGGCTGGCCTGATCTCCACGATTGCGAACATCTATGGAGTGCAGCACGGAGAGTTCTCGACGACGAGTAAAATCACGATCGTTGTGACAGCGTCCTCGACCCTGATATGCGGGGTCGTGACGCTATACTACAGTCTCTGGAAGGTCAGGCGGGTAAAGCAGAAGCACGACCGGGAAATTGGAAAGGAGAGAGCAGGGCGGCATGGGGAAGGCATAGTCGAACAGATCAAGAGAAAAGCGGCTGAAAAAGAACCTGAAGTCGGGATGATATAAGAACAGTATGACTCTGAAAGGATTCGTGAGGGAGATTTACTCGATGCACCCATGTAACACCTAGACTACGTATATCCTTGCACAGGGGTGGCGGAACGAAGTAGCAATTTTATGTCAAAGACACCTTTTTTTCAAACTTGACATAGATTAGAGATTGTTTATAATGGTGCGATGGTGACAACGCTCAGCGTAGGTCAGTCTCGAGGATAGCAAGCGAAGGGCATCGGTGATGGAAGATAGTGAGACTGAAGGACGCATCAAAAGTAGGACCTGGAATGATACAACCTCTGCCCGAAATTACCCCAAACTTGGAAGGCTTATAACCTATAACACACTTGATATTTGTGTGGTACCTTAGACAGTACTGTCACACTTTTCCAGCTTCCAGAATCGAAGCCGAGACTGCCATTGGAGGTGAAGCGCACTCCGCCGGAACTAAGCGTAGGCCTCCTGCCATCCTCACAATCAGCGAGGTGTCAATATCGGCTGCTAGAGCCTTGCGGATGTTGAGGAGCATTCTTGTGGTTAGAATTCCCATGGCGGCGTGAAATGGACTATAGACGATTCTATGTCAAGCGCCGTAAGTATCGAGTGTAAAGCATTACTGACCTATAACTGAACCAAGGAATGTGCGTGACGCCCTGCAACGAAAATGATCTGTGACTTCTTGACAATGAAAGTGAATGATACTCACCACTACCATAAGATTATTACAGATGAGAAGAACGCCGATTCTAGGACAAGTTCATACTTCGGTCAGGAAGAGATTCCATTGCACAGGCAGAGAACGGTGTACTGACAAGAAGAAATACACCAAGTTGTCCCTCAATACCAGAGAATACAGCGAGATCCTGATGCCGTTCAGCGCTCTCGACGCCGTCGATCGCAGCGTCTTGAACAGTGCGAAACCAAACAAAAGGCCCTCAAAAGCGGTTGCGGGGATCCATTGGAGCCATTCGAGGTCGCTGTGCAGCGACGGGCAGCCAGGGAGCGGGAGGCGTACAGCGTCGGCGATCAATGAACTGCGACGTCGGGCGTTATAGCCGAGGACCCAACAGAAACCGGCGACAGAACACAGGAAAAGCGCGGCATTGACGAGGGCTACCTGCGCGGGTGGGGTGTGGTATCAGTGAGTGACAGCTGAGGAGGCGAGGAGGCATACCTTCCTAGATGACCGATAGAGGGCGTAGACACGTAATTGCATGATTATTTCGATGGACCACAGCGCGATGGCGCCTGCCAAGCGGGTGACGGGGTCCATTGCGACGCAGCTAAACAGTGGACTTCAGATATGAGCTATTTCTGGAATGGTGCCTACCCACACGGCGTTGGACGTGATGCCCCGGCGAGTGAATAGGTGGATTTGTGTGACGTCGAAAATGAGAAGAGCGAGGCTGCATGGGCATTGACGAACGGCTACAGGTCAACTGGACCGGGTGCATTGCAGTGTCAAGGCTGACCTGTAATACCGAATCTGGATGAAATATTAACAGGTGTTGTCTGCAGATACAGTCAAAAGTATTGGCTTACCCAGAGAAACATGTACTTGGCCGTTCCTCGCTTCATCGACTGGAAAACACTGAGTGACTTGCGAAAATCAATCAATTAAGAGTCTGACAGACCCAGACGTGGCGTATCTTCAAAAAGTTTAGTATGTAAGACTAGCCTGCTTCGCTTTGGGGTGTTAAAGAAACCCACCTCGTCCTCAAGAGTAATAACTGCGGAAATGTCGTTAGATATGTTCGAACAGTAGAACAGGTAACGAGATTTACAGTAATCGTGAAATATCCACGTTAGACCCACAACTATATGCCGAAGTATAATGATTGGATATAGCCCTTCTCGGGAAAGAGAAAGAGCTCACGACACGCATGAAGCGGTACCAGGCCAGCCTGATACAAGGCGGCGAACTCTGCCGCATCGTCCGTCGACGCCGTTACCTGTGTCGACATCCCTCTTTGAGATATCTGGTCCTGTAAAGTAGGGGTGGCTCGAGATGGGGGGCAACTTTCTTGATTTCATTTCTCCCGTGTGCCCTGGGACATTTAAAGCACGGAAGGATGCCGCGATATGATCATAAGGGTGCTTCTGCGGTTCCCGGAGGCGATGGTAGGAGGTAGGGGGCAATAGGCCTGATTGGCAGGAGACGCTCGGTAATCATGATCAGTGTTGGTGTGTGTTCCGGACGTGAGCCTCTGCAAGCAAATCACAGAGATGGCCCGAAAACCATAGCCTGCATATCAGAGATAGATCTTTGTTCCCGGGGAACAGCGGTGTGTTTGTGTTGGTACCAAGAGAGGTTTGGAGGAGGGACACGCAAGGGAAGGCATTGAAGGGCGGACTGAAAGGTTTTTGTTTTGTTCTGCTTTGGCTGCGAGTGTGGTGTTTTGCCAAAACTGACATGCGCAAGCAGGTGTTATTTAGGACTGACATGGGAGCGCTTGAATGCATAGCTTTCACAATCTGGATGCCAACATCAGTATTGTCCTGTTGGAATCCTGTGCATTTTACAATGATACACATTCTGTGCAAAAACTCGGAAATTTTATGATGCACTTACTCCAGGAATACCTCAGGTCTCCCCTAGGTGGAAATACACGATAAGTCATGCGCCGCAATATCAATATCATGGCAAGGGAACGGGACGAGTCTAAGTATAAACCGCTCTCGTGGACTTTCGATTCCGGATTAGGAAGTTTTTCTCATGCTCGAAATTTCCAAGTGTGCTTCACGCGTTGTCTACATTTCTGTCGAAGGGTGCTCGTCTCTCCAACCCATTATTCACCGGGAGCCTGCTACCGTCTGGTAGCTACATACCATGCGTGATGCTGGCATCTTCAGTATCAAGCGGGCCCTGCCTCGAATGGTGCGTAGCAGACTTCATCTCCATACGCATCCTCTAAATTGCTGGCGTTCCTCAGAGCTGGACGCCGAAAAACCTGTTCAATCTCTATACTAGAACCGCGGGGCCTAAACGCCGAGATATCACGTTTAAAAGTGCCAACTCTACGTTGTTCCAACAGCGCTGGAAGTCCAAGGCGGTCGTGCGCGCATACCATGGAGACTACATCAACGAGAAGATCTTCAAGCGCTGGTACCTGCCCGAGACGCTGCCCGACGTGCGGCCGCGACGTAAGGTACTGGGAGATGACAAGGCATCGCTCGAGGAGTTTGCGCTTCGGAAGAAAAAGGAGCAGGACCTGGCAAGGGAGGAGGAGAAGAAGGGTATGGCGCCCGTGGGAAGTCTAATGTTCTCAGAGGTCGAGAGGCGGATAGATGTATTCATTTTCAGGTGCTGCTTTGCACACAGTGTGTACGAGGCGCGGAGGTTGGTCATCCACGGCGACGTAATGCTTAATGGCAAGAAGGTGTGTGTTACAATCCTTTTCTGTTGCGTCGTTTCATTTCGCGACATACAGCATCAAAATGCGAACACACGGTTAGCACCAGGTGATATGGTGTCTGTGAATCCTGGTGCGATCCGGTTCTTCAAACCGCCAAATGGCAACTCGTGGTACGATGTCAATGGCTATGAAGCAAAAGTCAAGCGGTTCGAGCAGAGTGAGGCTAGGCCGAAGCCGTCTAAAGTAGGGGAGCCCGACAGCTCAAAGCCCACAACAGCAGAACAGGCAGTCATTGAAGCACATCTGGCGAAGACTGAGCCTACATCCTCCGAGCCTGCTGTTGAAACAGAAGCCGCCGTTGAAACCCCAGCGGAGAGAAAGCCAGATGTCGGCATCACACCATTCTACCTTCCGCACTTCGCCTCACCCTGGCTCTTCATCCCCGCCTATATTGAGCCGTGCTTTACGACTTGCTCCGCCATCTATGTCCGCCACCCTACAGCCCGTCCGGGGTACTCCGAAATCCCAACACCGTACGATGCGGACGGTGAGGTTGTGCGGTTTGCCTGGGAGTGGTATGTGCAGAGACGACCGCGCATGAGGACGAAGAGTCAACTGGCGCGTATGCCGGAGGACCGTGCGTTGGCACAGATGGAGGATATCAATCAGGGGAGAAAGCGGCTGCGCAAAGACGTTTTGCGTATAACTTCTGGACGTCGTATTTGAATTTAATCTTAATGTTCATGTTCTACAAGCTTTCTTACTGTCGGTCCCGTTGGGCCAATAAATCCTATCATCATCGTTTCCGTTGTGGAGGTTAGAGAAGAATGGTCTAGCCTGGTTCTTGCATGGCAGGCGGACTCAATTGGAGCATTGTTTTGTAATCATCATTGACGGCGCGACACGTATTGACCCGTTTGGGGTACAAGGGCACTTAGCCACTATCATGGCTTTTTCAGGCTCTCAGAATACTGTCCTTTACGACTGTAGCTTTACAGACATCCAGGGAGATTCGAACACCTATCATATCAATGGTTCTGAACCAGGTGAGTGCTTAACGTGTTAATGGCTTCTCATTCCGCAGAGGCTTATCAACCTAACAGGACTCGCTGACTTGCTGAAGGTAATCTGTCCCGGTGCCGCGTACGACGCTGCAGAGCGCGATCCGCCACCGAGATGTTATCCCGGCACTCGGACACAGATTCTCGCGGATATCTTGCGCTGGGTGGACACTGGGCCGGCTAAGGCGTGCAGCCAGGTGCTATGGTTACACGGACCTGCGGGTGCAGGAAAATCTGCAATAGCTCAGACAATCTGTGAGGGCTGTGCGGAACGTGGAGACCTAGCCGCAAGCTTCTTCTTTTCTCGCGGGAGGCCCGGCCGTGATACCCACACCAATCTTTTCACAACCATCGCCTTCCAGTTGGCGATGTCCATCCCTCGTCATCGAACCAGAGTTCGAAATGCAATCGACAAAGACCCCTTGGCGATCCACAAATCGGCGCGTATTCAGATACAAAAGCTGATCGTTGATACCTTCCAATCGAGGTCATCAGAATCTCACGATGTGGACACATCCCTTCGGAAGTCACCATCACTTATTGTCATCGATGGCCTGGATGAGTGCAACAAGAACGATGTGCAGACGCAGATCCTCATGCAGATCCTTGATCTCGTCCGAACCCCTTCTGTCCCCCTTCGTTTCATGATTGTAAGCCGACCAGAGCCTCATATCCAACATGCCTTTACTCAGGGCGATCTCCAACACTTCACCTCTTCAATGTCGCTGTTCGGGGATCGCCAGTCGCATGAAGACGTCCGAACATACTTCATCAGTGAATTCGACAGGATTTATTCTTCTGAGAGGCATTCTGCGACATTTTCGAGGATTCCCCGTCCGTTTCCCCGTCCTGACGATCTCAACCTGCTTGTTCGTCGCTCAGACGGCTATTTCATTTACGCAGCGACCGTCGTGAGATATGTGGACGAGGAGTACTTCTCGCCCCTTGAGCGGTTGGAGGCTGCATTAAATGCTTCGTCTTCGAGTGAAAGCCCATTCGAGGAACTGGATAGGCTGTATCATCAGGTCCTATCAACGTGTCGTAATCCCGATCTCCTGAAGAAAGTCCTTGGTTTGATTCTTGCACCAAATGCCTCTACGGCGCCTGCACGTAGCTGGTTTATCACCGAAGCGCTCCGCATCCGACCTGATCAGCTCTTGATAACCTTGCGCGGCCTACAATCCATCCTTCGGCACAATCCTGACGAAGACGTCTTTTACCCCTGCCACGCTTCATTACGCGACTTCATCTTTGACCCTTGTCGCGCCGGAAAATTTCACATGAATCCTCAGATGAATCAGGCCATGACTGCCGGTGCTTGCTGGGAGTACTTGAAAACTCGGTATAGGTCGACTGGCCCGGAGAACCTGTACAACACTATCCTTGTTCTCCATAACCTCTTTTCTCAGCTCCATGATGCTGGGGAGGCTTGCCGCGACATTGTTCATGAACTCCTCCTTACGAATACTCAGTTCTGGTATTTTCATTTCAGGGCAATGTGTGATTCGTTCGATGATGAGACAGTAGTTGACTTAGCCTTGATGGACTGGCTACGTCAAGCCATCCAGGCATTTGAGGTACGCCGTTCATGAAGCATGGAAGGAGAATATCATCGCTGACCCAACACAGACCGTTAACCCGCCGTTCGTTGCTCTTTCCCAGCATTTTTCTGCTCTGCATCGAATTGCGCTGGGATACTGCCTTTCCTGGCTATCTGCCCTTGAGAATGGGCTGGTTGAAAATGAGTCATTCTTAGCTGAAAAAGGTCGGCTCACGCTCATCACTCTCGCGCCCGATTGCTTATCATCGCAAAGTTCTGGCGTTTTTCGGCCAAGAATACAATTTTGGTGTTCAGTTTCCTAGGCTTAGTCTGCGCGGAGGATTTCAAGATCATCAAGATCCCATCCTAAACCTTCCTGTCCTCCTGCGCGACTTGGAGCATGTCAGAGTAAATCACTGCGACGTCCAGGCCGCTCATACCCATCTTGCGATGCAATGCATGCACATATTGACCTCTTCCCGATCTCCATGTGACCTAGAGAAGCTTTTCAACCCGGTCTCGACGGCCTTGAAAAATTTCGGCATAAAAGCGTACATATATTCAAGAATGTTTTGGGGAGGACATGTCTCTCGTGCTCCCCCGGGGGATGCGGACATCCTTTTTCAGCTTCGACGTATTCAAGACCAGTTTCCAGATAAGGATTTTGTTCGTCTCGCCCAGATCCAGCAATCAGAGTCGTTCAACGAGGTATTATTGACATGATATTGATATTTTCATGAAATTTGATATGCGTGCCCATGAGGAATCCATCGGAAAGTGCTCTCAGCACCAGTGAGTCGAAGGACCTCTCGTGGGGCGTTTCTAATTATTGAACCTAGGATATTGCAAGACCCCGGCTACTGGATCAATCATGTACTGGATATGTTCGCCTCCCGCGGACGGCATGACGAGCCGATCAAATTTAGTTTTCCTGTGTCCTACAGCTCGTTCCGAAAATGTGACCTGTTCAACACGGAGCTGATTCTACAATGGCTCAAGGTCAGCGTAACTTGACAGTTGAAACTACGAGGGTGGGGTAACCTTTGCTTGCAGAGTGTACCCGAGCCACCAATGGATCTTGTGTATTGCTGGGAGATGCACTGCAAAGAGCGCGAGGAGGCGTTGAGCCTAGAGGACGGCGAAGTTATCCGCAATAATACTGACGATATGTGTGATCTACCAGAGCCAATTTCTGCGCCCGAGCAGTTATCGGCTCAGACGACGAAGAGGTTACGCAGCATGAGCATGGAAGACGAGGGACGGGTGATGAAGAAAATGTAAGATTTATATTCCTCTCAGCCATGCAACGCAAACTGACCGTGGCAGGCGTACAGACGCGAAGAATGATTGGGATGACGGTATCCATGATTGACGACCTACATGGACCTCAACAAACAGGATGACGCCTGAACAGAGACGGTACCTGCTTGACTCATTCGTAATGAACTGGATAATATCGTGTTGGTTCCTCGTCGACGATAAAACACTGATGGCACATCGCGCGAGCAGCTTGAAACAGAGCTGAGGATGAATGATCAAGCTTCATCCCTGCCTATTTCGTGCCCCACTTCAAGACTCGCTCCTACATGGAAATGTACGTCCCCTAATGCGCAACCTGTGCACTCCGGAATCCCAACACCCTACAACGGGGGTTGTGCGACTTGCCTTGGGGGGTGATATGTGCGGAGACGGCCGCGCATGAGGATGCAGACTCAGCTGCGATATATTCTGGAGGACCGAGCATCGGCACAGATGGAGGATAGTATTAACTACCAAAATCCGGCTGTAGGGTCGACATATATTATTAACTTGACGACTTCCGTAGTCAAGTCTAAAATCAATAATTTCAGAACACATTGAGGGTCGACCCAGAGAGAAACTTTGAGTAACAGACAATTTGAGGCATCCTGAAATCATTTTGCAAACGAGAGGATTAGGGGGACCCGATGCTGGACGGGCGACGGTGGTGCGCTGGTTTCTGCTGCTCTACGGTTGTCCTTAAGAAAAAAAATCTAGGACGCCTCAAATTGTTATAAAGGCTGAAACCTCGTTCCTGTGGTCATCCCCGGTGGTCAGAGTAACCGTGACCAAACTGCTCGCACCCAAGCCCAATCGATCGCATACTCGAAAACTGAACAAAGTTTACCGTAATGGTATGGGTGATCCAAGTCCTTCACCAACGGCTTGTATTGTGCATCATCGCGCTGTGTATTACCTACGGGAAAACGAGGGAAATGGGTGGTTCCTTTCGGATTGGGTTATGGATGGGGTATCTCAGACGAGGACATGCTGCGGGTTTGTACAAAGAGCTCTGATGCCTGCTTCAAGCCATGCTTGGCTACGAGTTGGACCGTGAGAATAAACTCCATCCTCCGCGTTTGGATCCCATTCCACGGTCACTCCCCTCGTTGTTCGCCATGGCCACACCAACGCAGGCCACGCTCCCCAAGCCCAAACCAGACCTTTCCTTTACACGACCGCCCAAGTCTAAACTTGGCCTCTTTCTATGGCGCCGCAGAATGTGGTTTGAATCTACCTTTGTGCTTAGCATGCTCGAGCCATGGGAGAAGATTCTTCTATGTGGGTCGAACTATCATCTACCTCATGTACGGTGAAATCGAACGCCTCACGACGACATGCAGTGACGATATTCGCGGTCTCATTCATCCTGGTGATGACTGGCCTCTTCAAGTACCTACCGCAGCACATTGTCATCATGCACCGTCGCGCAGTATACTACCTCTGGGGACAGGAAGGCGACGAGCGGCTTCTGTGGCAGTGGTTTGGCATTGGCATTTCAGCAAGCTCTGCAGAAGGCAAGCACGGATTCTACAAGGAGTTGTGATACCTCATAAGCGGGCTTTTACCCATCAATGTGCGTGCCCTGCTCTTCTTTATATCTCTTTGCTTGAGAACTAAATCACCGGCAGACGGACTCGATACCGATAGGCTACCTCTATAAACGATCATACAATACCCTTTAATATGACGTGATCTTGGGTCAATGCATAACCAGATTCTGCATACAATATGACGGCCCCCTCTACCAAGCGGAAATGCGCTCTTGCACGCCTTTCTCAATGAACATTCAAGAGCATCGGCTCCAGCCGAAACTGGCGATTAATTATACGCCTTGTACAGACCTTGCTCCTGTTGCGTGGATGAATCTATCCTACGCTTCTCGACGCTGAGTCTGCTCCAGGAGGCGTATATCGATACAATGGAAGCTTGCAGGTGCTGTGCTCAAATAGCGGTCGAGTCACTTTTAATCTACTCTTTCTAAGCTCGTGAACTCAGGTGTTGGACATTTCCTTTGGCCCCTGCGCACAGTGCTGAAGTTTTCGCCCTACAGTAAATCTTAGTGTCCGTCGGTGATCGAACCCAGAAGCCAAGATCAAGAACCAAAGAATATACCCCGCAAATGGTTTTCTATTTCATATTGCGGGTCCGTTCGAATCCGGACCGGATGTCGGCGTAAGATCTGTTTGTGAGCGTGTGTGCGGTGGTGTATTAAGGAGGGTGCTAATGGGGTGAGTGACCACACGTAAAGGGGGCGGTGGAGTTGATTGTGTGCAACGACTAGGAAGCATCTAATATGGGCAGAATACAATGTTACTACACGTCCTGGATACGGACGCTTTACAATGAAAAGAATAATAAGAAGGAATAAAGATAGCGGAAGAACGAGGTGACCAAGGGCCGCAGCCTGCTACAACCCAAACACCCTACACAAGCAAGTCACATCAGTATCTCCAAAAACAGTGATGGACAATAGGAAAACGGGCGTACTCTTCATGCATCTCAATCCCACCCACTTGGTCTCTCCGCGCCGGGTCAATCGACGACACGGCTTTACTCACGTCATCCCCGAGCGCTGCCGGTCCGCACACGCCGACGAGCATACCTGTGATGCGTTGTGAGTCCTTGGCGCCCGCACCAAGGCTTACTGCGCGACTCAAGGCCGCATCAAGCACCTTCGCTATCCTCGGGCGACCGGGCGAGAGCGTGAGCCCGGGCTGACGAGGCGTAACGGGCTTGTCGCCGAGTGGCACGCGCGTATAGTGCACTGAGATGTGCACGGGTGTGTATGTGCTCTCCTGGATCATGGAGGCGAAGCGAGGGAGAAGCGGGTGCAGCGCCGCTGAGTCTTGTACGACCCATACGAGCTCGATGACCTTCACGCGGGAGCGGCCCTTGAGGTCCTTGCGGATTAGGTCCTGGATGGCCGAGAGCGCGAAGGTAATCCCGCTGCCGCCGACAACGAAGACAGCCGCGGAGTAGCTTGCGAATATCGCATGGCCTGGGCCGCCTGTCGTCCCAGCAGTGTCAACAAACCGTCGGGAGAAAGGGAAGAGAAAAAGAACGCACCATAAGGACCTTCGACCATGACCTTGATATTGCGACTATATCCGGCCTCGGTGTATCCACTGGTCTTCGCCATCTCGTACAGCTTACTGGTCCAGTCGCCATTCTTCTTGGCAATGAGGACAACGCCCTCATGCCCACCGCTGACGCTAGCGATTGTAAGAGGGTGCCCCTCCGTCCAGCCCCACCAGCCGACGCCGAAGGACAGCACACGCAATCGCACGTGTTGACCCGCGCGCCAGCCCCCGTTGAGGTGTGGAATCTCGATGTGCGTGCTGTTGAGCTCGGAAAGTGGCCGGATGATAGCGGTCGCGACGCGTGTCTTGAGTACGCGTACGACACGGTCAAGCCCGTAGAGCCCAAGACAGGCCAAAACCCAAGGGATGGTGGCGGATTCGTGAAGCCACAGCTGATGTGGTGTGGGTTAACACTGGCAGAAGTAGGGAAGTGGAAAGAAGATGGAGATAGTACGCACTGCAGGGATGACGAGGGCTGCGCCAATGATGTGAGTCGCAAACATGATGTTGTAATGTTTGGTGCGCAGGTAACTTAGGGAGAAGAAGAACAGGCAGTCCATTGCGACCAGCGCGACTATGCCCCAGATGGCGAAGGGTTTACTGGCCGTCTTCGTGAAGGTCCCTTGAAATGACCATTTATAAACTGCAAGATAAGCTTAAGGAATTTACGCTGAGGCGGATAATTAGGGGGAGATTTACTATAACCCAAGGCATGGATGTTTCCGCAGAGGACAACAAGTCGTCCTAGGTAGCGATGGAGGAAGTTCAGCTGCAGCTGATGGTGAGTCTTGAACTCTGAACTTCGACTACCGACTTGCTTACCTTTGTATAAGAGAACCCAAGCAGCATACCCAGTATGTTATTCTTCGTCGCCAATGCAAATAGGATGGGAAGCTGCGCAACGGACAACCAGCCCGTGCGCAGAAAATCAGTAAATGGACTCGATCTATAGAAGCCGGCGTAAGCCAAGGTGCCAAAATAGAACACCATAACGAGGGCCTGAGAGAGGGAAAATCCCGGCGAAAGTCTGATGCGATGCAAGATGACCAGGGGCCGTAAGAAGCGCGGCCATGCGGCCATGTGCGGCGGATACAATGCGCCCAGCGCCTCGCCGTTGTCGTCTGACCGCTCACCAGCCCTATTTGCGTGCGAGTAAAGAGTGTGTGAATCATCTGTAGCCACTTTCTTCGTTTCCTTGGTGAACTTGGCTTCTGAAGGACGGTTCACCGAGAAGGATTGTGATGCGTTGGATCTCCGGTACGAGGTATGCCACAAGAAGTGACCCGTCAACCATTCAGAGGGTCGCCAAAATCGAGCCAGTGCTCGGGGAAGACGGAACAGGACCGCGAAGCCGGTGACACCGAGGGTGAAAAGAACGACATGGAAGACGAGGGTCTGAACACTCTCACTGGAGAGCTGGGAGCCTATGTTGGTGTAGGTGGAATTTGACATGGAGGGGGGCGTAGCTGGAGACTGCGCAGTGCAGAAGGGGCGTTATATAAATGTCTCGGGAATTCGTTGACGCAGGAGAAGTCATGCTTGGCTAGTATGGTCGTCCGTACAACTTGGTGAGGTCCAGTCCTGCACACGAGTCCACCGCGAGGCTGATCAGTACATTGATCACTCCCGATTTGGAAACCTGCGAAGGCTATTCCTTTTTCTCCTCACGAAAATTTCCCCCTATCTTCCATATCCGACCCCATTTGTTTATTATGCGCTGTGTGCCGTCAGTCTTCCGCTTAGCACCCCATTTTCGTAGCCACCAACGGTAGCCAGCGATACCGTCTCAGCACGTGTAATATTGAAACGTACTCAATGGGTCTACTCGACCTTCTCACGGAGCCCATCGCCTGAAGAAAGTGAGGTCCCTTAATCCGGGGAGATTATGCCCCGCGGTTGAATGAATCAGACTGGCGCCTTTTCCTCGATGCGTCGCGGTTGTTTATTGGACTGGAGGTAAAACGCCTGGTAAACGCCTGGTAAACGTCTAGTACCTTATATCCTAGAATGTGCTGTCTATTTTGGGAGCCTCGCCGAGTCCTAGTACGAGGGAGTGTGAAGCAGGAAGAGCGATATCGAACATGAGGTAAGTAGATCGGTGGAAAACATTGTCGGCGGCTACAATGTTAACCCTAGTTTATAACAGCGATTATCATGCTTGTGATGCGCTGTTTGATCTCCACGCCATTGGCAATGGTCGTCCAACTCTAAGCGTCGTCACCAGTAATTATAACTCGAGCAGCTGCAGATGATATATATCTGCGAGCATCGATGCTTTCCTTTTCAACCCCAAGTAAATACGCGTTTGCTATGCAGCCATAACCCTCCAACTCCTGTCCTGTTCTGACTGACATGATGAACGACCTGATGAAGACGAGATATTAGCTGCAAGTCTAAATCCTGTCAAGATTCATAAATACCTAAATTACAGCAGATAGTGGAACCTAATATTGTCTGTATAACCGTAAGAACCCGGGGAGTTACCCTGGCATATTACAGCCAAAACCCTCTTCTCTATCGACGGAAAAATAAAATCGGATCCCCCTTGCACGAGCCGTGCGAGCCGCCGCCTCAACCAGCCCGGGCGGAGGAACACCCCTGCGACGATCCCACAAAATGTCCACGGCCTCCCATCCGCTGACGTCCAAAGCTTTCACGATACCGGCCATTTCAAGTGCAGGAGAGCACCGAAGCAAAATGCGGGTTTTTCCCGTCTGTCCATGCAGCGGTCCTCGATGAACTTTTCTGGAAATTGCTAATTCACTAGCAAGGTCGCCGTCAAGCGCTGCAGAGAATAAATTCGTCATGTCGGGCATCACCGCGTCAAGCGCATACTCTTCACCAGGGACGCGAGGGAATTCACAGCTGAAGACACCCAGGAATTCGAGGGATGATGCGACACGGCGTAAGAAAGCCAGGAAGTCGGAGTTCGTCAGGCCTGTGATACGGTGAAGGTTGACCCTTTGAAGGCTGGAGAGGGGATGCGCGAGACTTGTGAAGAAGAGGAGCTGTGATCTTGAAAGAAAGCCAGAGTCGAGTACTAGATACTCGAGTGTGGATGCAAGTTGGTCCTCCTGCGCGAATAGATGGGAACGAGTGACAAAGGCGAGGAGAGTGGCAAAGTGACTGTACTCGTACCTTAGACTGCGCCAATTCCTTTGTATGTCCTTTGAACCGAATGGATCGCAACGATCGTACCAGCAAACTCCCCGAAGACAACGACTTCGGGGTCTCCCAGTCACATACTACTAGTCGCGTCAGGTGCTGCCAGTAAACGATGCACCGTTGTATATCATCGATCGTCAAGCGTTGCGCCAGCGTCTTACAATGAGTAAGACCTCTGGATGATATACTAAGAGACCGAACCTCTCGAAGGTGGCTTAGAGCGTCAGTCAAGTCTTGGACCAGTCCTTTAGGCGCGGGGCCAATGGACACGGCTTTGACAGATGTGGCCAGGCGCAAAATCCCGCTCTGTGATTTCAGGTATTCCGGAGAAGACATGTCGTTGATCGTCCAATACCTATGTGCATGATAGTTCTCCATCAACGCACCTCTGCTCGGGGTCCTCGTCAACGAGCGGAAGATAGAGGCATGGCCGGCGGGATCGTCGTCCTGTACTTGTGGGAGCGGTATTTCAGGATCTCCAAAAAACAAGTCGAGTAGTGGTACCCACGCCTTGCAGACCGTGCCCAAAGCAAAGAGCTCCTTGCGCCAGCCTTTGTGCTTAGACTTGAAAGCATGCCAGGCGATGCGGCGCAGGACAGGAAGAGGCAGTTGCACAAACGGCGGGCGATCCGGGGAGATGGGAAGTACACGAACCATATGGCAGTTCGGTCCCGCAGGTTGTGGGTTGACATTCGGAGGACGTGAGTAGCTGCTGTGCATAAAGAGTAAAAGCGGCTCTTGTTTGATTGGGTGCACATGGTCGTAGAGAATGCGGAAGGGAATGCTGGGGTCCACTTTGGGCAGCGGGATTAGGTTTGTGTAGGTGCGGGGTCGATTTGTCGGCCACGTTATAACGGCTAGCTCGTAGACGATGACACAGCAAGCGTGTCCAGCTTGGGCCTCACGCAGAAGGGATCGACCTTTTTCCTGCTTGCTACGAATGGTTGAGAGGATATGTCTATGTGTTTCGTGTCTGGTGGTAGGGTTCCATCTGCAAGTTTTGGGATACATGCATTCCTGGATGGCCTACTGAAGTTGGTTAAGTCGTTCTATCTTGTCTAGGGACTGGAGACACACCAGCCCTTCGACTAATCCCTCGCTTTCTCGAGAAACGACAATCAGTCGGATACCAGAGAAGTGGCTTTGCGCTCCGGCCTCTAGAACAACTGATATCATAGAACAGTAGCGATCACGAGGCAAGACGTCAGGGCTTCCGAACAGGCTATAACTCATCCAGTGTGCCGGCTGGTCTGGTTGCGGCATGTTGGCAATGGCTGGACGAGAGAGCAAGATGTCGCGGAAGGATGGGGATAACTAGGTCGAGCCACCTTGCCATCACTCGGGCATTCACAGAAGGCAAGTCAAGAGTCAACATCAGCTCATGTTGGCCGAGTGGCTCTTGATGATCAGATTTGGGGGACTCACCATATGCGAGAATACTCTGTACAGTGATTTATCGGTCCTCCACACATGTGAATAAGATTTTTGGCTCATGATCAAACTCTTACAACATCAATGAAAAGTTATCCGATGCGTCTACTTCAAATTAAAGGGAGTGTATTCGGTGTTTGGAGTCAATTGAAGTCTAGTGTGTACATAGTTACGGGGCCGGTTGTTCTTGTTTTGGACCATTGCGGGTTAACTATCTAGTCTATGAGCTGTTTGGGCCTGGAAGGTGAACTAGAATCAGAGGACTCTATGCAGGGGCGATATCTAGGGATGTATCATGAAAGGATCATTACTGTACCAACAGAAGGAAGGTGTAGACAGAAACGAGGGTGGCGGTGGTAGTCTGAGTGTCCATAGTATTCACAACAAAAACGGAAAGACCAAACTTGGCCGTTTGGTTGCACGCTTACTCCCGTGCGACGTCACTGTAAGATCCAATTAGCGGATATGTTGGAGGAAGGGTGAGCAACGAACCGGCCGAAGAGTTTGACCTTGAGCCAATCGGCAGCGACCAGGGTACGGTTGCGCAGGGAGAACAGGGTGCTTAGGTAGGCGCTTCTCCAGAACAGGTACGTCGCAACGCCTCCGCTAGCAATCTGTAGGATCCCAATTAGCCACGTGCAGACCTTGGGACCGTCCGAGAAGCGGACGTACGTTGCCATTCATGAAAGGTAGGTCCGCGATAGCCTTCTCCGAGCCGATGTACCTACAGAGGAATCATGAGCCCACACATGACCGGGTAACCAAGAACTGTTACTCACGCCAGCGAGCCCTGGTGCGAATAATGGAAAGGCCGGAGCTTGACCTTCACCATCTGCTTCTGAGTGATATCGAGCTGCTCCGCAAACTGTTTCCGTTCCTCGTCGTTTGTGGCATTAGCTAGCTCGGCTGTGAGCTGCGTGGCCCTCGCCTCCAGAATCTCCTTTTTCGCCATATTTACCAGCATGCGCCCGAGGTACGCGCCCTCCTGCGAGGCGACCTGTGCGGTTGGTGCGTAGGAGGTGGCGGAGCAGTCGCCAATCGCGTAGATGCCGTCAGCACCCTTCATCCGAAGGTAGTCTGTCCAACGGGTCTCAGCAAACTCGAGGTGGAGATAAGAAAAAGGAGGCAAAGGGGCGCACCATCGACGACGATGCCACGTTTGTTGGTCTGCTCTTCCGGCGCCTTGGACATCAGCTCGTGCGTGACTTTGCGGAACTTATTGCCGCCAGCCCAGACAACCATGCCGCAGGGCATCTCCTTAAGGGACTCGTCAGGCATCTGGACGACGACGCTCTTCTCCTTGACCTAGCCATTATGCGTGTAAGATGGTCGGGAAAGCAACGTCAGGGTAAGGAAGGGATGTACCTCTTTGACCCTGGTCTTGGTCAGGATGTCAATCTTGCTCTCCTTGAAAGTTGACTCGGTGTACTCAATCAACTGTTTGCTGAAGGTTGGCAGGACAGATGGAAGGGCTTCGACGAGCGAGATCTTGATTTTGTTGGCGAGTTCGGGGTACCACGATTTCAGATCATCCTGCACGTTGAAATGAGCAAAGGCAGATAGCTAGGGGGAAGAGGTGCCTTACTTCGAGAAAATCGTGGATTTCGCCGCTGGAGACAGAATGAGATGTTGCAGAATTGGGAAAGACTGCCGTACGAACCTCAGCTCGATACCAGTAGGGCCGCCGCCGACAACGACCTATGACGTATGAAGGTTGGAAACCCCCGAAGTAGAAACGCTATCGCCAGGCACTCACCATGTGGAGTAGCCTTTCGATCTCTTCGTTGGATTGTCCGGGAAATGCAGCGCGTTCCAGGCCTAAATCGCAGCATTGTTAGTTCCATGACGGACGAACGTTGAGGGAACCTCACAGTCCAAGAACTGTTTTTGCATCTAAACCAATCATGTTAGTATTGGCGTTGAAGAGAACTTAAAAATGGGGTTCACCCGCTCGGCATCAACGAGTTCCTTCATGAAGCAAGCATATTCCTGCACACCAGGGATGCCAAATGTCTGGACCTCTGCGCCAACTGCCATAATCAGGTAATCATATGGTATCGTAGTCGAAGCAGTGGACCCTTTAGTATGCGAGGTATCTGGATGAGATGATGAGGACGCGTATCTCAGGAATATGGGGTGGGAATACCTTCGAAAGTGACGGTTTTGTTGACGGGCTAGAGGGAGAAAATTGCACTGGGGTGTCATAGGCAGACGAATGCAGGACGTACGTCAACCTCTTTTGCCTCTGCTTCGATCACGGACACACTACGTGCCTTATGGCGCGTGAGATACCGCGTCGATTGGATGATGGAACGCGAGTTGAGTGTACCGGCAGCGACACTTGGCAGAAGTGGCGTGAATAGGAAGTAGTTTTTGGGACTGATAACGAGCTAAGAAAGGTCACGATGAAATGTAGTGACAATGAATAATGGAGCGCCATACAACGTTGTATTCGGTCGTGTCAAGGGCCTTCAGTAGACTCGTCGCACCCCAGCCACTTCCGAGTATTACGAGAGTCTTTTTGGAATCGTCAAATGGCAGCTGAGGTCCAGGGTTGCGTTCTCGTTGTGTGATGTAATAGAAAGTTCCAGCAGCAGCGACGATGGTAATGAGGGTTGTGCGCCCCAAAATGTGAGTGAAGTTTCTCCATTTCGTTTGTTTTGCATATACCACAGTAGGTTGTGACTTCTAAACACGTTAGTATGCAAATGTTGACAATGACGAACAGTTTACATACCGGCGTGGAGGTCGTGTCGGATGCTTGGGGCTGCGAGGCAAGCGTTCTCGCGAGCAAGTGCCTCCTAATGTGTGAAGAATGAAGATCGGGTCTGGACTGAGCCAACGACCTGCCCAAGATCCGAGTCACTGTCAGCAGACCTTGAGCCTGGATCCTGTCAATCTTATAACCGAGAAAAACAGACCGTTTCGGTTGAACTGCATGGCAGGTGATTAATCAGAGTGATAGTGGGTGAATAGAGGTGCGAGGAGATTGAAAGACTGCCAGAGCACTGGCGAGAATAGGAGGGACGGTGACGCTTTTCAGCGTTCGGAGAGTGCGGAGTGGGCTCCACCACTCACCCGCTGTCAACGGCTTTCAAATCCACGTGCGATTTCCTTCTTCGGCCTCGAGGCTTATCGCTGTCTGCGGATGGCCGTCCTTTTACTTTTATGCAATTATCGTACAATTGGCTTATCACCGTCGACCTTGCATCTATTCACGAGTCATTGTTGACTGCCTACGGTACACTATGGCAGTCCGCCGTCGGAAAACACGAGCTCAACGTTACAGGACGCGATCTGGCACAACCAGCAGTCTCAGACGTAATGAGCACGAGGAGCGATCGTCAGAATCTGAAATCTATCGTCCCGCTTTCCTCCGTTGCCTTGGGGAGCCAAAGTCGCCTTTTATCCGGATCCTCTGTCAACATTGTTGTTGAAAACCACACCGTTCGAGTCGGCGAATTGGCGCATGATTGCGATTCGGCCTCGAAGGTCCACCCCGCTGTTGCTCATGGCCATACGGAAGGTAGTAGGCACTGTGGACCTGATAGTAGCAATTGTTGGCTGGGAATCTCACCTACATAAGAGTCACCAACAACGGGAGAACGTACTAACAGCTTTTAGCAACATGAAGGGAAGCCCTTCACGACATATCCAGCTTGGGAATGTGCTTTGGGGTGGATGCGCTCAGTGCTACTAGACGCAGGTCCTAATTTGGTGTCCATAGAACCACAACATGCACCTTCGCCTCAAGTCCTGTGGTCCATCCACGACTTGACGTCTTCTTACCTTTGTGACCAGGAGACTCAAGTCTACCCGGCACGATAACTCGTCGCGACCGAAACACAGGACCGGACTTCAGGCCCTAGTTCTACTGCTCGCCCATCGTATGACGCCTGGTCACCTCCGCCGGAAGCCGTCCTCCATCCGACAGGGATCCTCCTGATCAGCGCACCTTACAAGCTTATCTTGGCAACGCCGACTAACTTGACTACAATCCCACATTTTGCGAAGCTTCGCGTAGCCTCATGTAACCCCATACCTGTTGAAACAAACGCCAAGCTATATTTGGCTGCGGGTTTTGATGTTTACCTTCCGACGTTGAGCCAGCAACGGCCCACCCTTTCCCGTTGGCCTGGCCGATACAGGCGTTTTAGAAATTAGACAGCGACCTCTATGACTTCTCTCTGCGGATGGGCGCAGACACCTGACGCCAATAATTCAACATGATCAAAAGAAAACCGGACCGCCTCATCCACGGACACGTTCGGATTTGAGAGACCGCAGGTACAAAAGGTCTGCGTTGTGCTGGAACCTTCAATTCGGCAATACCACCTGAGTATTAGGCAGCATGCGCGTGGCTTTTACATCTCTCACTTTGCTCGCGACGGCAGCGACTGTTTTCGCATGCAACGCGTACAACAAAGGTCTACCCGTGGCGACAGGCACTGTCACCCTCTCAAAGGTCCAAACCGTCGCGGCAGGACAGACCTTCGACTGTGGCTGGAAGAAATATGGTCAGGAGTTTCTTTTTTCTTCTCTGCTTTATAGAGGTCACTGACGCAGTGGTTCATTTTGTAAGATCGTGGGTCTGGGGCATGCAACGAACAAGCGGAGGGCGGGGACGCGGACGCGGTGTTCTTACTCCAAGACGGCGCATCTTTGAACAATTGTATCATTGGTAAGAACCAAGCCGAAGGCGTTCACTGCAACGGGCGTACGTGTTTCACTTTCCTTTTGAATCTGGGGCACCTTTGTCTGATATGCCCCACTTAGACTGCTACTTGAACTTCGTTTGGGTATGTCCGTAGTCCAATGTGAGTCGTGGCCAATTCAGAACCTGCGTATCTAGTTCGAGGACGTTTGTGAGGACGCCATTACGTTGGTTACCTTTTTCTGTCAGGCGGTCAAAAACTAACCTACTTCTCTAGAATCAAAAACGACAAGGCTGGGCAGGAGAGTTGGATCGTCGGCGGTAAGTTTGTTGCCATGTCGCCACCTGATCGACACCATGATAGCCTTGATGGACAGGTGGTGCCTATAAGGCGGGTGACAAGATCGTACAACATAACGGATGCGGAACCGTGTACGCCCCGCAGTCAGTCATTTTGTGCTAGGTTGTCTCATGAGTCCACAGAAACATCATCAATTTCTACGCCAACGACTATGGCAAGCTATACAGGTGAGATCCGCCTTACTTCTTCCGGTCGCGGTAGTGAGAGAATTCATTATCACGCATAGGTCTTGTGGTAACGTATGTCCAACACGACTTCAGACATGCATGTATTTGTGACACTTTTCGAACATAGTGTAGCTCTCAGTGCAAGGTACGGAATGTTCTTACCTTCGACTGGACGGGAACCGACCATTGTTTATAGAGAAATGTGTACATCGAGGGTGTTGAGGCTCGGAACGGTGAGCAGGCGTGGATTTTACGCTTGTCGCGTATATCAATAACGCGAATGATCTCGCGCAGGTGGAGAGCTTGCTGGGATCAATCTCAACTATGGCGATACTGCGACGATCAAGGACGCATGCTACGGTATGTCCTCAACCTAATATCCGAATCTGATTAAACTAAGGTGTAAATGCTACCCAGACACTGCACACCCATGCGTATTCTACAACGGCTGGTACGTTTCCACCTCTCATTTCCCCTCCGGTATTGACCGTGAGCAAGTTCAAACGGCTGCGAGCCCACCAAGGCTGGTTATTGCTCCGGATGAAGGGCTTCCAAAACTGTTTTACCTTCTGTCCTGTCCGTCGTTCGATGCGAAGACATTTATATCAGAATGTGATGACCATTTTTCGTCACATCATTTGACAATTGCAAGGACAGTAACGTTTCGTTGAGGTGAAGTCAAAGTACAACTTCTACACCGATGCTTGCGACGCAGACTATCGTCAATGTAATTACTTAGGTTGCCTGAGTTGCATTTGAAGAGCATGTCTCATTGTTTTGGGCGACGTTGGTGACATATTCTTACTTCCAACATAGAGTGTCGAGGGGCGAGAATGACTCAAGGTATTTAGCAGAGTTTACGGGGCTCGATGCGTCGGCTGCGTATTCGCGTCAAACGCGGTCCAATCACGTGAGGTGCGCTTCGGAATCACCAGACCACTTTGCAACGACTGTTGAACAAATCATACTCAACGTTAGTGAACACCTTGGCGTCGACGTCGACCACCTAAACCTACTCCCATCGCTATGGATCCATATACCCCTAGAACTCGTCCGGGAAACCGTAAGAAAAATCTTGGCCTTTCTGCGAAAGAATACACAAAGGCAGGCTCTAAATTGGACGCTGGCTGCATTCCGGTTCTCACCTTCCTGGGTTCAGATCACTGGTACGATCGCGTCTGTACGGCGAAGTAGACATCCACAGGATGATATCAGCGAAGGAATTGAAGGAAGTACACGTTCTGCGCGTGAGAATCGCTCAAAAAGTGAGTACGTGGGGGGTGTCCAAGTGACTCTGTTGACGGGTTGCTAGGCTATACCGAGCCCTCGTTTATTGCGGAAACGTCGTTTGTGCGAGCGCCCCTAAATTCGCGAGTCAGCTCTATCAGTGTTGTTCCGAAGGCGAAGGGGAAAGCGAAGCAGCAGGAGTCACTTGATCGCGTCCCGTTAGAGGTTCAGGAGGCATTGATACTTGAGGATCTTCTCTATGTGCTGATGGTGCGTTTCTGTACGTCCTGTCGGCAAGTCCGCCTCTCTCAGCCAAAACCTTACTGCAGGGAATTGAAGGAACGTATGTCACCTTCCATTCGGACTATTCCCCGGAGGACGATGACCCCTTGCAAGGGATCCGTTTCGTCGTAGCACCCTCGTTGGGTTTGTTTCTCGCCGTATGCTTTGACGAAATATCTCATGGCGATTATAGATACATCTTTACGTGATCTCGTGGAACGCATCTTGCCTCTGGGAACGTACTACACCGCGATCTCGTCCTTCATCGAGCTTAGGAGTCACCTCGATTTCGGCTTGGTGAATCATGCGCTATGCGCTTCCATCAGGGAAATGCTGAAGGTTAGTACGAAACTGCTGAGACTGCTACCCACTAACCTGCCTGGTAGGACTATCAAACTCTTTTATCCCAGCTCGAACACGCTTTCAACTCATCCCCAGGCTTCTCGCTGCAGAAGCTTTGGTTCTACGTCCATCCGACAGTACACACTCTCTCACTGATATACCAGCTCGTTCTGGAACTCGGCACCGCCGACGACCCTTCGAATGAGTCCGAATCTTCGGAATCACCCTCTACTTCTGATGCGGAGGAGGAAGCTAGAAACGAGGCCCTGGGACTTGGCGGTGCCAAACTCAAGGCTGTCCTTTCCGAAATCAACAAGAACGACATTGACGTCGCTGGTGGGAGTGGCATTCCCGTGAAAGGTGGAGAGGTAATCACCATCATTTACGAGAAGATGCAAAATATGTCAGGGGATCCCACCGCCAATGCAGTCTATGGCACTCTTCTCAAGGCTGCGGGGAAGCCATATGTGACAATGCTCAGGGTCTGGATTACGACGGGGCGACTGGACGATCCTTACGGGGAGCTTCTCTTGAAGGAAAGCAAGTTCATCAACAGGGGCATTCTTGAGATGGACTACACAGACGAATATTGGGAGCGCAGGTACACGGTATGCCATCACCTGTGTGATATCTTCGTCGCGCTAAACGTTAGCAAGCTTCGTGATGGATCGACGTTAGGTTCGCCCTCAAAGCGACAACAAGCAGGCGTACCCCCACCTAGAGCGGTGCGTGGCCGCCTGCCTGGAGGCGCTTGTGTACCCCCTTTGCTAGAAGGGTGGAAGCATAAAATCCTACTTGCAGGCAAATATCTCAACGTTATCAGGGAATGCGGGATTGAGGTAACGCATAGCCATGCTCAGCTTGATGGAGACGATCTGTCCATGGACAATGAAAAGTGAGAATGTCCATCTCTTTTCCTGTTCATCTCTAACAAGCGCGTTTCAATATCATAGATTCTATAAATTTCTTGAAGACGCATACTCGCATGCGAACCGGACGCTCCTCCAACTGTTGCTGAGAGACCAACAACTAATACCCCGCCTCCGATCCCTCAAGCGGTACTTCTTCCTTTCGCAGTCCTCGTTCCTTACCCATTTCCTCGATCTCTCATCTCCTGAGCTACGGAAAGCCTCGAAATCGGTATCGATAGTGAAGCTGCAGAGTTTGCTGGATTTGGCGCTCAACACCGATGCCTCAGGGGAAGACGTACTGTTCCGGGAGGACGTCAAGGTGACGATGGCAGAGAGCGGCTTGTATGGGTTCCTGCTCAAAGTTGTTAGCGTCAGTGGGGTTATTGGTGGGGAGGAAGGTGAGCATGACCCAGGGCACGGTCACGAGGAGCACAAGAGGGAGAAGGAGAGAGATGAGAAGAAGGCCATGCTTGGTATGTCTTGTGTAATCGTCTGTTAGCTGCCTCGCACGCTGATGTACGTGTTTTTGTTTCCTTCTCCCGAAAGCTATCGATGCATTAGTCCTAGACTACGCGGTCAAATTCCCACTCTCCCTCGTTATATCTCGCAAGACGATTCTGCGGTACCAACTGCTTTTCCGCTTCCTCCTCCACCTAAAACATGTTGAGCAATCTCTGTCAGCTATGTGGATAGAGCAGAAGACAACACCATGGCGCCGACCCGTTTCTGGGCACCCAGATTTCAACAATTGGCGGTTGCGGGTGTGTCTGCTTCGGGCACGCATGCTATCGTTCGTCCAACAGATCCTCGCATTCACGACGTTCGAGGTTCTGGAGCCCAACTGGCGCGCGCTGGAGTTGAAACTGGATAAAGTGATGACTGTCGACCAGCTTCTGAGGGATCACGTGGACTTCTTGGATACATGTTTAAAGGAGTGTATGCTGACGAGTTCGAAACTGCTCAAGGTGCGTGCATCTGTTCGTTTATCTTTCATTGCGAGTGTAGTTTTGATCGTTGGATAGGCTTATTCGCGCCTGATTGTTACATGCTCGACTTTCGCACTATACGCGTCCTCCTTCACAAAATCAGCGAATCAAGCGTTTGCGACTATTGACACGCCAGAAGGCGATCTTGGTATGGCGAAGCGATGGGATATTCTGGGCAAGTTCGAGACGAACTTCAACCACTGGTCAGCTTGTCGAAGCTTTCTCCTCCTCTTATCTGACCTTATCGCTCCCTAATATAGGTTCCAGGTAATTAACATCTCTCTTACGGCTCGTATTCTTGTAGCTTTGCTCAACCAGCCATTCTTCCTTCCAGGTGCATCTGGATTGTGTACAGTTTTACGCTTCGAGCGAAAATGTGTCACTTCTGCCCCTGGTGGTGCGCCTCAACAGTGTTAAGGCAGCATCGTAGATTATCGTAATTTGTGAGTCCCTTGGAAAAACGCTTCCAGGATTGTCGATGAATACAGTCTTCGCAGATTCTTATTGGGTGCTTTCTTACTTCGCGGACCTCGCCTAACCTTGTACTTGCTGTATTTGATGGTCATACTATTGCTTATCCAGATTTGAGGTACTTAGCTTCCAGGGCAGGAAGACGCCATTCGAGACCCAGCATTCGCAGGCGATCACCAAAAACATGGGGCATGCGGCAATTTCCGTGCCATCAGTTGCCTGTACCCTTCAACGTGTCCCAAAGCTTGTCTCAGAGAAAGCTTTCGGCTCATTGAGTTGATCAGCTTTCATGCATGTATTGTAAGTTTCTTGGGTTGCAGGTAGAATGCTTTCATTGCAACCTTGACTTTCAAATTTCAATTCGCAGTATGAGAATCACTAGGACGAACGGCACGCATGGACTGACAACATTAAAAAATGTGGTTTTGGGACCGCCTTCGAAGCCGTTTGTAGTACACTGGGTGGCAATGATTCGCTGTTGGAGCACCTGAGGCTTTTCCGCCCCCCATGCCATTCCTTGTGGTAAAACATGCGTATGACCCTGATCGCGTCCGACTCTTGGCAGATGTTCACAGTTTTTCTGTGGTTGCATTATGACGTTGGAACCTTTCTAAGTCCTCGTCAACTGAAATCACACTCGAGGGCGTCTGGCATGCGCGAAGCTCACTTAAGGATCGGCGTTCGCAGACTCACATTGACATGTCTCTTTCAATTTGGTGGGGCCAACGGTCGCTCCCACCAACCGTCTGTTCATTCATATGGTATCATGCTCAACATCAAAGGATCATCTGATAAGCATCGCGGGGTTGGTGCGGGAGTGCTACAGTTGTGTTCACGATCGCTTTGAAAGTCTCCCAGTTCACGACTATGATGTTGTTGTCGCCAGAGATGAGGGTGGGGCCGTGATTGAAGCTGGACCATGGTAAGTATTCGGCTTCCCTTAGCCCACGCCTGGTACTCAATGCTTATCTATCTGCGAAGAGACGAAGGCACGCTCCAGATAATTGTCCCCTTCTTCTACAATACTCTTCCGAGCTTGGAGTATGACTAGAATTATACGACCATACCACAAAGTGCCCTCAGAGGACGCATACTTTTTTATCCTTGAAGGAGTCGCATCCTTGGAGGCGACAGTCCAATTAGTAAGAAACGTCATTCAATTACGGGCTGGATGCAGTCGACAATCAACAGAGGCGAACCCAGTATTTCAGCTACCTCGTATCTGGCACCTAAATTCTTGAAGCGACCCAACCTAGATGTTCTGATCAACACCCGGGTGACCCGGGTCTTGCAGACGAACGCTTCCGGGTGTCAATCTCAATTCCGGATGGTGGAAGTTGCGCGGAACGCTACTGGTGCGTTTTGTAAAACTTCAGTTTCCGGGGTTGCTAAGCCCTCGCTTTAGGGCCCCGGTCTCACATATCAGCCTCATAAGAAGTTATTTTGTCTGCCGTCTCGATTGAGGATGCGTCAGGACTCCAAACCGTCGTAGTGAAGCTGACTCTGCCACTCCGCTATGTGTTTGTCGGAGTACGCTTGGGGGGGGGTTATATTATACTGGCACTAGGTCCCCAATTGGAACGACCAGTTCGCCATGGACTCTACTTATGTAACAAGTACTCTACATGTATGGTAATCCACCCCATGAGCCCATGACACACACATATCTACTGAGGAGTTTTCAATTCCTGGTTTGTCAATTCTAACGACACTCTTGACAAGTATGTCCTCATCCGCATCATTTTATCATTGAGGGGCTCTAATCCGTTGTTTATTTAGCATCGGAAGGGATCATGAACTTAGAGCCAAATATTTCCAGCAGTGGCAGCTGAACAGAACAGGGTCCTTCGTTATGAACGGGGGATCTCATCATATTTTCCCGCTTGCCGAATAATTCCTCGATCTTTTGAGGCACCCCGGCTCCTCCATCAGGGAAGAACACACCCCACTACGAGCTATTCGACGCGGTATGCATTCATTTTCTCGTTTGTTTGTGATCTTTCCTAACATTGGGGTATCGAAGAATGGGGCGATTATACCGAGGATAGAAAATCCTGATTCATATCACTCGCCGTCATCGCCGTTACCACCCAAGCTGTACGTATTCTTACCTTCCCGTGGGCTAGTGACATCAACAGCGGCGAACGTTATGGTGGAAACGTTGCCCTGAACACCTTAAACCCTTTCGGCAACCCGCTCATTGCTCTTGGACTCCCGACGACTGAGTCCGACAGGTTCACCCTACGTGAGGCAATTAAAGCTTCTGTCATGGTAAGCCTGGATTGCTTACCCCCTTCTGTAGTCATACCCATAACCCCTTCTCGCTAACCATACGTACCTTCTGGGGTGCGCGGGCCCCCGTTTACATCATCGCCGAGAGGGCGTCGGAATTTATCAAAGAGTTGTGGTGGAAATAATGAACGACATGCCTATGATTGTCGGTCGGTTGCGCGGGCAGGGTTCATGTGCAGCAGCTCTCGTCGCCTACCTTTCTCGTTCTTGTGGGTCGCAGGCGGATGACTAGGTGGGAGGCAATCTTCTGTGTCGTCCTTTAATCGTCGCTTACGTGCCATCGAACGCTCGGGTGTAATTGTTCATGGAGTCACCGCTGTCGTCGCCCAAGTCCAGAATTACATTTCAAGCGAAAAAGAGATCGATCGTGAATTGTACTCGCGTCCAGTCCTCCACTGGTACAGGTACCATTCTGGGCATTTATAACTTCAACTGGTACATTACGGTGATAAGTTTGAGCTGCGGGTCGGCGGACTCGAAGAAATTTTCACCTCTAGATCTGCCGAGACCTGCCCAGGGTGGCAGAATGATCGGTCATGTCCCGGACGTCTTTAAAAACGTCCCAATGTTATGTTTTTGTTAACTTGCTGTGAACCTGACGAGAATTGCTGCCCATTTTCTGATGGATTGTATGGTCACGGATGCTTGTAAGCGAAGCTCGCCCAATGCCTCCAACCTCGGCTGCCCAAGCCGTTTCCGGATCAAGTCATTGTGCCGCGCAGTACAGAACACGTGATAAATAAGCACACCAATTCCTTTCTAATTCTATCACTGTCAGAGTGTCAGCAGGCTTGGACGTTTGCTCAGAC
The DNA here is from genome assembly GCA_025854295.1 of Lyophyllum decastes. Taxonomy (NCBI): domain Eukaryota; kingdom Fungi; phylum Basidiomycota; class Agaricomycetes; order Agaricales; family Lyophyllaceae; genus Lyophyllum; species Lyophyllum decastes. Next base: position 1,104,475 of record CP107712.1, on the reverse strand, counting down.
CTTAATTATCTTCTTTCTAATCGCGGTCTACTACCTTCACTGCACTCAGCCACACCTCAGAGGTTCTGCATGGGGGAAGTCGTCAATGTTCTCGTCGCATTCGCCGTCATAGTCTTCATTTTCCGATGGGCAACCTCGGGCAAGTCTCCATACATCAGCAATTTTATGAACCGTGTCCTCTGACTGTGCATTATTACTTGCTGCTTTTCTGCAGGCGGTGACACAGTCGAACGGCGATCAGCGACGGATACCCTTGGCTTCAGACCCAAACCTGTTACGCAAGTCATGGTGTGTGGCAGAAAGGATCTAAATTATCCGATTTTTCTAACAGTTAGCGCTTTTACAGATCGATACAATAGCAAATATGTTTCCCGACATACCTGTGTGAGTCTGCTGATGGAATATAGGCAGGGTGGCCACTTGTGCTTACCGGGCCATCAGGGACAACGTCCGCTACGACCTATTGCGCACTGGCAGTGTTGAGATGACGTCAAACAAGATACTAGAGAGAGGGTTTCTTGACGCAGTACGGCTCTTCGTTCTCCGCGAGATCCTCCGCGAGACCCCGTTAGCTAATATTGCGTTCCCCTAAACAGCCTCCTCCTGCTTATTATACCCTCTTTCCCCGCGACGCCAACGCAACAAACACAAATCGACCTCCTGCCGGTGCAGCTGGCCCTGGAGCAGAGAAGAAATCCGCTGAATCTCTGATAGCGCGGTACAGTTTGCAAGACCGCATCGCCAAGGCGGAGCCCATTGTGGAAGAGCATATAGGAGGGAAGGCGGTTTGGGAGGATAGTGCGGAAAAGCGAGAAGCTAGTCTCAGGGAGAGGAAGGCGCAGATGATTTTAGCTGCACGGCAGTGCGTTTCTGTGCTTTTGCGGATGCTGACGTGTGCTCATCATCGGTCTACAGGCGGATGCTAGCGCAGCAACAAAAGTCTGCAGCGGGTCCAGACAAATGATTTTTATTTAGGCGGATTATAGGATCTTTTATGGCCGACTTGATTGCGATGTAATTCATTTCTCTTCATATATATAATTCTCTTCTCACTCGTTCTCGTATGAACCGTGCCAAAATGCAACAAGCAACCTCGTGAGTAACGCTATGCATAGAAGTAGGATAACTGGACGAACGTCCAGGTTACACTGGTCGTTGAGACCTACGCATTCTTCACTGCCGCGATAAACTCGCACACAATGTCTACGCTTGTCACCGGATCCCCTTCAAGCCCGACCTCAACGGCCCAAGGAGCTACCGCTCGAAGTGCCCGACCGATATTCTTCGCCGTCAAGCCGCCACCTAAGATTATTGGTGTCGCCCACTTTCCCGCCTCCCCTGCCTGGACTATTGCTGCGGCTTTCTGGAAATTGTTCCCGTTTTCTCCAGAGACGTCCTGCTCGACCAGAGCAAATGAATGTAGTCCTGGTCGAGCGAGGTCGACGGTGTTGTCGATGTGGAATCGGCGTATCACGGGCACAGGGATGTGCTTAATCCAACCGGCGGGCACGTTCTCGTCCACCTGCACCAGATCAAGTTTCGCGGTGGCCACCGCACGGAGTATATCGGACAGATTAGAGTTTTGGAAAGTTCCCACCAGGAGCGGTCGAACCCCCGTGGATTGCAGATTGCGTTTTTGTGCTGTGAGCCAGGGTGAAGGCCTCAGAGGAGTTGCTGTGGGAGGCGTCGGTGGGAAGGAGGAGCGATAGGCACGGATGCTGTCAGATATTTGCGCGGCAACCTCAAGGGTGATGTTACGGGCGCTGCCGGAGTCAAAGTCGAGCCCAAGGAGATCAGCGCCTGCCTTTGCGAGGGATTTCGCCCCCTCAATCTCTTTCACGCCCGAGACCATAACCCATGTTTTCTCCTTCTTTTCTGACTCGGGCTCTGGCCACTGCAGCAACTCTCGTATGAATGCACCGGTGTCAGGCGCCCTCATCAGTGCCTCCCCTATCAGGACCGCACGCACCCCCTGCTGCTTGTACACTTGTACATCCTTAGGATTCGAGATCCCACTGAGTGCGCACAAAATGACATCGCGTTCGCGCACCATCTCAACAAGGCGGCTCGTCGTCCCCATGTCCACCTGGAAATCGTGGAGATTGCGGTTGTTCACTCCTATCACTTTCGCTCCGAGTTTCAATGCGAGATTCATCTCCTGTGCATTGTTTACCTCTACCAAGGGCTCCATGCCGAGCGACAAGGAGTAGGCGTAAAGGACTTGGAGCCGGTCCGGGGACAGCATCGCGACGATCAGGAGCACAGTATCGGCGCCGTGCAATCGCGCTTCGGCAATCTGATACTCGTCGAGGATAAACTCTTTGCGCAAGATCGCAGGTCGATCGGGGAGGGCGTCGATCGCCTGGCGCGCGAGACGCATGTCGAGGAGAGAGCCCTTGAACCAGGTCGGCTCTGTGAGCACCGAGATTACTGAGGCGCCTGACAGGGCGTATGTGAGTGCCTGCGCCGCTGCGTTCGTGGTCATGGCGATTGGGCCCTTGGAAGGACTAGCGCGTTTGATTTCTGCCATGAGAGACGGGGAGGGGCTGGCGGTGCCACTGGAGGGATTGCGTTTCAAGCGTTCCACAAGGGGTATAAGGGGTGGTGCGAGGTGCATCGCGAGGAGGGCGGCAATGTCCTCAGGAGTTGTTCCTGGCGTGGACTTCGCGAGCTCCACGTCTTTGGCGCGTTGCGCGTAGATGGTCTCGAGGATCGTTGGCTGTTTCTTTGGAGCGTTGGACATGGCAGGCCCAAGGAAAGTGGCTGTTGGTTGTGAAAGCCTTAAGTTGTATGGGTATGCGCGGATTTTCCCACCCGAAGATCACATAAACATCAGTTACGGGGGCAAATTTAGTCCGTACATATATATCTCTTCTTCGGTTGGTGTCTTCTGCGTTGTTCGTGAGAAGAGTCGTTGCTGGCTGAGAACGGGCAAGGGACATGAGGAAGATAATCTTATCGAGATTGCGAGTCCGCTATGGCCGAATGTGGGCTGCGACGGATGTGTGCCTCGAGCTCGTGAGCAACTCGATGCTATTTTCTCGCTACCGTATGGCCCACTCCCTTATCTCCATACCTTGAAACTTTAAGCTTTACCTCGCGTGACGTTCTCCAAGAGGACTCATGACCGTGGAGCGGACTGTACAGTTTTATCCTGTAGCGCACACATAAAGCTCTCCGTTATGCAATTCCAGAGAATCTGAGGAGTATCTATACCAGTCTCTTGTTTGGTTCTCCATCAGTACTCCCGGGTGAGTTAATAGTTATCCCAATATTTGCATCACGCACACGCTGCTGTTCTCTGCGACCGGTGCTTCTTGCAAATCTCGATTTTCTAGAGCTCCATTGCAATCGTGATCGAATTAATAGCAACTGACTCCATTCACAGAATGGCTCCCGATGCCCGTCGATTTCCGTTGAACAATGGCCAATATATGCCTGCGGTAGGCGTCGGGTCAGCATGCCTATGATTTTCCTACTCCAGCACAGCGCTGGACTAATAATTGTCTTCACAGATGTTGGATGGGCCGCGTCGGGGAGGGAGAACATGTTGTCCAGATGATTAAGGACGCTCTGGAGATTGGATATCGGCATATCGATACAGTATGTCAAGGCAGTGCTACATAAATGTTCGATCTACTGCTAACGTGTGTAGGCGGCAATGTATGGTTCGTCGCCAGATACCGTCCGCACGTCATCAGGGGAGAATGACTCGATAATCCTTTTCTGCATCAGGAGACGAAGAATCCGTTGGCAGAGCCATTCGAGAATCCGGAGTACCCCGTGAAGGAATATTCATCACTACTAAGCTTGCGTGTGACGACGGCATGCTATCCCTTGTAGCAATACCGAGAAGTCTCCTTAACGCGTGCGCAACCGGGCCGGCGGCCCTTACTTTGTATATATTTACCAATAGCTTCGTAGCGTACTTGTCAGCTTGAAAGGAACGATATAGAATAATACAACACACTCTCGTCTCTCGTTCCTCAGTAAGGACTACGAGCGGCGCGATGGCTCGACCCCGGAGGCCACCGGGCCCTGTGTAGGGTGACAACACGCCTAGCTCAGGCTTACAGAGCTCCGGAGTCGGACGACAACTCCCCTTAGCCCAGGGTTACACGGTAACCTGGGACTGGCTCTCCCTCGAGACGCCGTCCCTTCTTCCTTCGCTATAGGGCTCCCTCCCAGCCGACCTCCCTCGGGGTAGGGCTATTGGGACGCCGATAGCTTGAGTCTTCACTACGCGAGAAGCCTTAATCCGAACCGGCTGCATCACAATGGTGGGGGCACCGCGGACTTCACTCAAGCGTTATGGAGTCTCTACACCTCTACCTTCGACCCCTCAGTATTTCACCAGTAGTCGAAATCCCTCTAAACTCTTCATTATTCAGTCTGCTCACCCCTATGCCCTCGATCATCAATCATCGGTTAGCGTACCACGACCCTCAGCAAATTTTCCTAGTCGCCTCATTTCGTCACCCAACCGATGCTTGCCACGCGATCGACTCCTAGTCTGCCACCTGACCAATTTCTATAAAGACTATATCTATACTTCACGGAACCTCCTCCGCCACGTAGACCCTCTCTGACAATAGACACATGGTCAAGCCCTCGACTAGCCGTACCGCCTCTAATTCGAAGGGGCCTGGCGCCATTGCCTCACCGTCATCGGCAAATCCGCCGGCCCTTGGACGACGACGTCCCAATCCAGTGACTTCAGCCACTGTTTCTGTAACAGGGGGCGAAATCACTAACCGCGCCTTGCCGGCTCTTGGGAATCCTAAGGGCAGGGCACGCGCCCCTTCTCCTATGCGAACCTACCGTACCTCAACCATAGAGACTCTGCCGGACCCAGAACTAGGACCTCCCGGCCCATCTCTGGCATTAGACGGTCCTTTATTGGAACTGGAATCTAGGTTTTCAGACCCTAAACTAGTTCACGAACCTCCTCCTCACGCTATTCGTTCACGTTCTATAGACGGACCTCAAGTCTCCAACGTTCGGTCCGTCGATGGACGCTCTGAATCGGCAGCCCCGTCCTTGAGCTATCTCGAGGAAACCGATTCCCCCTTCGACCCTCGTTCTGACACAATAGATGACGAAGGAGCCCCTACGTCCCTCGACTCTCATCCCTTCATATTTGGGGGCTACCCGCACTCGCCAGCGTCCTAATTAGAAACGAACCCATCGACTGCTCGAACTTCCGCTATCATCCTATCTTCAACCCCGCGGAAGATTACGACCCTTTGGTTCGCTTCGGTGGGATAGATGGGCTATTACCGGGTCGCGATAAAACGGAGTCGGATCTTGTTCGACACATCCTCGTCAGATGGAACTCTCCCCATAACGACCTTATTTGGACCAACCTAGAAGACGCCATCCAAAACTTTACCCTACTAGCTCTTGACTATAAGGACCTAGTTCATTACGCCGACGGTCACATATCAGCGTACTCCTTGAACAAACCACAGCTCGAAGACATCGCCCACCTCGTACTCGCAATCCACCAAGTGCTAGACGCGTTTGCGGACTTTTTGGCTAGAGGGACACGGAATCGTTTCCGTCTGGATCCAGGATTCAAATTCCTACGTTCCCTGGGTTGGAACGAGCACCGCAACGATATATTGCTCACTGTAGCTTTGTTACAACGGCGCGCTGCGGTTGCCTCTAAACACATCGGCAATTTTATCAAGAGTTTCGAAAGGATTTTCTTGCACCCCGACGAACTGGATTCTATTAGCTCACACGATTCCACTCGAACGTCTATCAGATCCCAGTTCGGTATCTACTCTCCTCGCACCGAGCTGCGTAAACTATCGATGAGACCTGATTACAGACTAGCCGAAGACCATCTGCTAGCCTCGGCTCAGAAAGAACTTCTGGCTGGTTCGGGATCTAGTGACCCCAGCTCGCGAGGAGATCATTATCATCATCGAGAACGACAAACTAACGACAGGGGATCAAACGACATTATTCCTATCCCCGTTCGTAACGACGTTGACCGAACCGCAAATGAATTCACTCCAACCGCTGCCGTTCGCAACCTTCGATTCGATCTCCCGGACTCCATTTCGAGTATTGGACGAGGGCACGCGATCACTTCTCTTCCGGGCGTTGGTACTATCTCGAACTTCCAGCGACAAGCATCGACGGTTGCTGCCACGGACGTCGGGTCTCAGTCTGGGGGGCCATTGATTATGCAGCCTCCTCCTTCTCTAAATTCCTTACGCAATATTCCTCCCTCGTTCGCTGTCAAGATACCTCCCCCGAGTAACTGGACCAGTTATATCTTCAAGGCTGGTAACAATCCGAGACCAGGAGGGGGTGGAAACAACGGTGGCGCTCCGAATGGAGGAGTTCCTGGTGGTAACCCCGGAGGTGGTGGAGGAGGAGGTCATCCTCCTGGAAGAGGCGATCTTAACGGTGGCGCTCCGGATGGTGGCTCTCCAGGAGGAGACGCCCCTAGCGGAGCTGCCCCGAGCGGAGGCGCTCCGGGAGGCGGAGCCCCAGGCGGAGGCTCTCCTGGCGGCGGAGACGGACCAGGACCTAACCACGCCACCCGACTTCCTTACGATCCCAACTATGTCGAGGAATGGCAGTTAAACCATAAGCTGAACCTCTCCGTCCTTCCTACTTGGGATGGTATGGGAGAGACGGCCGTAGACTACTTAGGCACTATGGGCCATCTCGCCACCTTAGGTCAAAAGATGCGCGAAGGGCTGGCTCAACTCGCCCCCTTTAAATGGACCAAGCGCGCGTCGAGTTGGTGGCAAACTCTACCGGTCGACGTCAGAACGTACCTCTCTCAGGACTGGAATTTCATGCTGCTCGGCATCCGAACTCAATTCCTAGACGAGAACTGGATTAAGGAACGAACTTTCGAATTTGAAGAAATGAGATTCAGGCAAAGGGGACACGAATCGGAGGACCCGATTGATTATATCCAGCGGCGTATAAAGCATCACTCGTTCCTGTATCCTGACGATGAAGATGGACCCCTAGCTGTTTCTCGCATCCTTCGCAACAAACCTACGGAATGGGACACTACTGTTAATGAAAGACTTACTCCTTCCATCTTCGAACTCCAGTCAGTAACCAGCCGAATGGGAAGCTCTCTCGTCAGCACCTGGACCTTAGCGGAGAAGATTCGCAACCCCCAGCGTTTCTTCAGGAACAACAATCGTCGAACGGCTAATGCCGCTGACTTAGTTCAGCTGGCTACCTTCGAAGAAGTCCCAGACTCCGAAGAAGAGTTGGGAGTCGAGGATAAAGAGGTCAACATTGCTAAATCTCGCATTCGCGCCACCAAGGCCAAATCAAACCCAGGAAAGAAACCTTGGCCTGAAGGGAAAACTATTGACGGCTACTCCTTTTCCAGGGATGATAGTGTCACTAGTGCGAAGCTACCCAACGGAACGTGCTTCATCTGTACTAGCCCGATGCACTTCGCCCGCGACTGTCCCCACTTCGGCAGATGGGATTCTCTTCGCAGGGCTAATATGATCGTAGTGGATGTGGCTGACGACGTCATTGCCCAACACGATAGAGAGTATATAGCTATGCTCGTAGAATCTAAATCCTCCTCTTCCGCTTATTCCAAGAGTGATCACAAACCGAGTGAACCAACATCGAGCGACGAAGGTTCGGACCAAGATCTCCCCGTATACGTACACTTAGCGGACGCTTTTCCAAGCGCTTTCTATGGTTCGAACAGAAACTACCGGAGACGAGTGCTATTCTCCGAAAGAAAACTGGAAAAACGCTCAACTAAGGACGCCGTTTTCCGGACTGGAGAAAATATATCTGAAGCAGTAGATGAGATACTTCTCCCTCCGCCTCCTTACGTGGAAATCGTTGCCGCGAGGAAAGCACGTTCTCTACCAGATGGTTTCGGATCCTTGGGATCGCGAGCGTTACATATCAAGGCTCACGTCGGCGCCGTCGACCAGGCTCCTATCCAAGGCCGGTTAGATTCGGGCGCTGACATTTCTCTCATGTCCGAAGAATACTGGAAATCTATCCCAAATCTCCCAAATCCTAAGGAAGGACTACGAATCAAGCTCTATCATCTCACTGGGCACGCAAAAGTCCTTGGATTTATCAAGACTACCCTCTACGCGGAAACCGTTGATCATCGAATGGTCAGTTTCGAACTCGAAGCCTATATAGTACGGGACATGAAGGTTCCGTTGTTACTCGGCGAGGACTTTCAAACCACATATGAACTCGGTCTTACTCGGCACGTTACGGGACATTGTGAAGTTTCAGTCGGAAACTCGGACCTGATCATACCAGCTTCCTCTGCGCAACAAGTTGATTTAGGCTTCGAAATCCGTAAAGCCTTCCAAGTCCAATCTTTCGTTCGAGCCAAAGCGGTCCGACGAGAACGAGCGCGCGACAGAAACTTCGGTCACTCTGATCCTCCCGTGACCGCTGCTGAAGACGTTCTTATCTCTGCGGAATCTGTTCACAATGTTAGGGTAGAAGCTCCTTTTGGCGACAAGGCCGAATGGATCGTCGAGAAAGTAATCATCGGAGACCCCAGTATGTCGGTTATGGCCGCCCCCACGACTTGGATCTCGGTTGATTCTCCTTATCTACCCATCGCGAACCCCTCGAAAATTCCGTGGTACGTTCGGAAAGGAGACATCGTGGGCCACCTAAAAGACCCCGATTCGTTTGCGGATAAACCCTCCTCTCCCGAAGAGTGGGATAAATACGCCGCTTCCGCAGAAGCTTTGAAGGTGGTAATCGAAGGATCACTCCGTGCCCAGGACTTAGCAAACGCTCAACTCACGGAGGAAGTAGTTACGGATGACTGCCTAGAAACGGACGACTCATGGGGACCGAAAACTACGGCCCTACCTGACGAACCAATGGCAGGCGACGTCGCGAACCTAGTCAATTTAGGCCCGGACATCCCAGAAGACATTAAACCTAAACTCGCTGATGTTTTGCGGAAAAATCAGGCTGCCTTTGGGCTAGATGGAAGGTTAGGCAAGGTGGCAGCCCGAGTGGATGTGCCCCTCCAACCTGGAACCGATCCCATATCAGTACCCATGTACGGCGCCTCACCAGCGAAGAGAGAAGTAATTGAAAAGCAAGTGAACGCCTGGTTCGAAGCAGGGGTTATCGAACCTTCCAAAAGCCCTTGGGGGTTCCCCGTAGTGGTAGTCTATCGTAACGGCAAACCTCGACTTGTCGTAGACTACCGCAAGCTTAACGCGAAAACTATACCGGATGAATTCCCTATTCCCCGACAATCGGAGATCATTCAAGCATTGTCGGGAGCGCAAGTGCTTTCAACTTTTGACGCACTTGCTGGGTTCACTCAGCTGGAAATGGCCGATTTGGCTAAGGAACGTACTGCGTTTCGATGTCATTTAGGGCTATACCAGTTTAAGCGCATGCCTTTTGGTCTACGAAATGGCCCTTCCATCTTTCAACGAATCATGCAAGGAGTTCTAGCACCGTTCTTGTGGCTTTTCACGTTGGTCTATATCGACGACATCGTAGTCTTCTCGAAATCTTGGGACGAACACCTAGTTCATTTAGACAAAGTGTTGGGCGCCATTTCGGCTGCCGGCATTACCTTGTCCCCTCCAAAGTGCTTTGTCGGATACGCCTCCATCCTGCTACTAGGCCAGAAGGTATCTCGATTAGGACTCTCGACCCATCAAGAAAAAGTCAGCGCAATCGTGGACTTAGCACGGCCACGGTCTATGTCGGACCTTCAGAAATTCTTGGGCATGGTAGTTTATTTTTCAGCCTACATACCATTTTACTCCTTCATCGCCGCTCCCCTCTTCGCTCTGTTACGTAAGGGCGTGAAGTGGAACTGGGACGTCGAACAAGAAATCGCCTTCCGTCAAATCAAAACCGCACTTTCGAGTGCCCCAGTTTTGGGTCACCCTGAGCGTGGCCACCCCTACCGACTTTACACAGACGCTTCGGACTTCGCCCTCGGCGCTAGTCTCCAACAAGTACAGTCTATCGCTGTTGAGGATCTTAAAGGTACTCCAATGTATGACCGCCTTTCCAAAGCTTGGACTGCCGGCGTCGATGTTCCGAACCTCGTTCCTATACTCACTAAAGACGTGGATGAAGGCCTTACGACTCGAATTCCGTGGGGAACCACGTTGGATGAGACCATCGTTCGAGTAGAAAGGGTCATCTGCTATTGGAGTCGAACCCTCGGACAAGCCGAACGCAACTACAGTGCTACGGAACGTGAAGCGCTAGGAGCCAAGGAAGCACTAGTCAAGTTCCAACCATTCATCGAAGGCGAAACAGTCATCCTGGTGACTGACCACGCGGCCCTGCAATGGGCCAGAGTCTATGAGAATGCCAATAGGAGGTTAGCTGCATGGGGGGCGGTATACGCAGCTTACCCGGGCTTGAAAATTGTTCACCGCCCAGGACGTATACACTCGAATGTAGACCCTCTATCCCGATTACCAAGGACTCCGCAGCACAACTCTCCTCTACGGGACGATATCCCTTCCATCGTTCCCGATGAAGTAACTCAGGAAACAGCTCAATCAGCCGAAGACGCGGGCTCGCACGCTCCAGCCAAGAAAGCCGCCTTCACTGTATGGTGGTGGGAGGACATTGTAGACAAGGAAGCCCAGCCTATACAAACTCGCAGTGCTTCGAAACGAGCGAAGGACATTCCGCCGATCCAGAGAGAGTGTAAGCCATCTGATGTTTCGGGCGAGTCCCCAACTTCGCCGAACCCCATCTCTACTACTCATGAGACCATAACGGACGACCTCCCTTTTCCAAATAACGACCCGTGGACCTACCCTACCGGAGTAAAACCCCCCAGTAACGAACCAGAGGATGAATGGTCTAAGAAAGCACATCTGCTAGTCTCCATGAACCCCGAAATGATTGCAAAGTTCACTCGAGCATATCCAGAAGATCCATCGTTTACGAAACGCTACTCGGACGAGATACCCAACCCGAAAACCATATTAACCCCTTCACGTTTCCAGAAAGGAAGCAATGGCCTACTCTACTTCATCGATGCCGACTGGAATGCTCGACTATGCGTTCCAAAAGGGATGGTGAACTACGTTCTTCGATGGATACACGAATCCCCATTTGAGAGTGCTCACGCCGGACCTCGACGGTTCCTGGCGAGGCTCAAAGAACTGTTCTTCTGGCCTTGCATGTCTTCGGATGTTTACGAATACTCTAATTCCTGCGATGTCTGCCAGAAAATCAAGACCGATCACCGCCGACAAATGGGCGGACTTCGACCAGCACATGTACCAGCCCGCCCGTTCGCTACCGTCTCGCTAGATCTGATTACGGGACTCCCCCCTTCAGGAAACTCTAAGTACACGGCGGTATTGGTGATAGTAGACAAATTAACCAAATACGCCCTATTCATCCCCACGCACGAAGAATTAACACAAGAAGGATTCGCCAAAATATTCGTTGAACGAGTCGCTAACGTTTACGGTCTACCCGAACGAATAATCGCCGACCGAGATCGCCGTTGGTCTACAGCCTTCTGGCGCTCAGTCGTGGAAAGCTATGGTAGTGTTATGGCGTTGTCCTCGGCCCATCATCCTCAAACCGATGGACAAACCGAAGTGTTGAATGCCACCATCGAACAAATGCTACGCGCCTACGTAGCCACTGACCGTTCCTCCTGGGCTTTATGGCTATCAGCGCTAGCCCATGCCTACAATTCCTCTGTTCACTCCTCTACTTCCTACTCCCCGAATTTCCTACTTATGGGTTACCGACCGCAAACCACTGCAGGAGTCGTCACTCCTCAGAATGACCCCGTCGCTCGTCCCTTCCTCCCCAGCCAAAAAGGGGAAACATTCATCGAAGAATTAGAGTTACATCGGAAGGCAGCCCGGGATTCAATAATCTTAGCCCAGGAACGTCAAGCCAAATCATACAACAAGGGTCGACGCCCCGTAGTTGAATTTGAAGTAGGCGATTGGGCCTTAGTTAATCCTCACTCGTTGGAATTAGTAGACGTCAAAGGTACTGGTCGCAAACTTATTCAGCGAACTATCGGGCCTTTCGAAGTACTCGAAAGGGTTAACCCTATGGTATACCGATTACGACTCCCCGATACCTATCCGATGCATCCCGTGTTTAACCTGCAACACCTCCGACGCTACATCCCTTCGGACCCTAAATTCGGAGAAAGAACTACTCTACCCCCCACTCGAGACTTTCTAGCTACGGAGGAGTACGAAGTGGAAGCCATATTGGGTCACAAACTCGACTCGAGAAAGAAAGGTAATCGGAGGATGTACCTGGTTCGTTGGAAAGGCTACGATCCCACGGAGGATAGTTGGGTCTCTGAATATGACCTCAGAAACGCACCGACTTTGAAACGCGAATACCTCGCCATGACGCGCTCCACGTGACGTCTCCCCGCTTGATCCCGAAACTCGCCAACAGCGGGGTTTGAAAACCTCTTTTCTCTTTATTCCTCTACTTCTTTCTTTCATCCTCGACTCGCGCCCAGGGCTAAGCTACGCTACAGCCGGGGTTCGACGTTTCTTTACCTTCTTAGGTACGCTCAGGGCTCGTACTTGTACCTGCCGGGGCCTCTTACCTTATCTTACTTTACTTACTCGTGGCACTCAGGGCTACCGACAGCCGGAGCGCCATAATCCTAATTTATTCGACGCCGCGCCCAGGGCTACAAAATCCTTTGCCAGCCGGAGCTTGAGGGCTCGAATTCGACTCTAAACCTTTACCTTCATTTATTTCGACCATGGCTGATTCTCGACGATTCCCTTCGTCACGTCTTGCGACCATCGAGGATTTTTACCTCGATCCTTGCGTCGACGATTCGTTACGATTCCAACTCCCCCTTTCTCCCAATACAACGGGTGGATACTGAAGTCGACGTTTCTAGCGTGGACTCCCAACTCCACCCTCACGCCTTTTCTTCCGGGCATCGCCCCTCATAACTTCTCTTCTCTTCCCCCTGTCAACACTTCCGAACGTCGATTTGATGGATCTCTAGGCCGATTCGATTGGACCGCCGCTCCCCAGATGATCACTCATCGTGTTTGGAGAGCGTTTATTCTTCGTCCTCGAATCGGATACGAAAGGCGTAGCGTCATGCCTGAATTCGAATTTCTTACCTCTCAATGGACCTCGACGGACTCCAATCGTGGTCGTCTTAATAGCGAGTACATCGACCGCCTTCGAACTCGTTTACTCGATCTCGACTCTAACATAGCGTCTTGCCTCCCTATGCAAGGATCGTTTACGTTTTTCTGGGACGCTCGCCCAAAAGAGCCACTACCTTCAGATATCGACTCCCTTGCTCGGATAGAACTATGGGCGGAAGTTGTGGATTCCGGAGCCATAATTCAGCGCGGAATAAAGGAAAAGGCAGCCTGGTTGACATTCGCCCTGAAGCTCGGCATGGTAGGATGGAACGAATCTATCTTCAAGGTTCAGAAACTCGGCATTCCCCCGTCTAGCGACGAATACCTCGGGGCGTGGATCAACGGCGGTCGTGAAAACGATTCGTTGTGGTTACTCAGCCAGAGGGTGCCATGCTTCATCGCACACCGTCTCGATCGCGACGAGATATATTTGGACGATCTCCCTGCCGGCCACCGTTATATCCAATGGTGGCAGGGCTCGGACGCCGAATACCTTCACATCGATAAATACCCCTACGATGCGGTGGCGATACGGAATAAAAGCATCCAGGCGTTGCTCGGTATTCGACTCTATCCTCCTGTTCCCCCTTTTATCGAGCCGAAATTCCACCGAGCTTCTTTCCCTGGTAATCAAGGGTGGAGAGGAAAATTGACTGGCTACGCAGATTCCGCTCCCCCTCCTTCTCCTCCTCGCGAAGACTCTCCCTCCGCGGACGTCCCCCGCGAAGAAGAGGTCAAACCTCGAATCAGCTCTGATCACGAGGCCGCTCCGCTGGAATTCGTCGAATTGTACCCTGACCGGATAGCCTGGATCAAACCTCCAGCTCTATTCGACAATAGGGGCCCAGGTCGATGGACGAAATGGATTGCTGATGGTTGGGACAAGTGCGTACAGGTTGGCCTCTCGAATAAAGAAGTCGACGAGTACCGATACTGCCTCTACGATCGCGAACGTCGTAGGCAGATTTACTTTGACTTCATTCCTAAACCGCCTGAAGGAACGATATCCGATATTTCCGTGTACGGCCGCCCTGCTCCCCGCGCATACTTTCAAGGATTGAAGGGCGAAGACTTCGTGTCACGATGGTTGTATCCTAGCGCCTACCCCGATACTTCTACTCTCGCGCTAGAGATCCCTATCCCTCCAGCTTCCGCTCTACCTCCTAGGGTCATCGACCCAATCTCAATCCGAGAAGACGAAATGCTCGTGGACCAGTTGCCGGAGTTACCCCTCGATCTGGGCGACAAGGATACTCTCGTGGACGCGGTTTCCCTAGGGGAGTCAGAGAATGATAAGACTTCGACGCCGCCCTTCACTACTTCGCCTGAGTCTCCCTTTTTACGGACGTCCTCCTCTCTTTCGTCGACTCCGTGGACTATCATCAAACAGGACCTTTTGGAATTAGCGGAGAGCAAACCGGACGTGCACATCCTAAAGCTGATATTGACGGTCTCCCGAGCAGCGACGCGTGTAGGGCCCCGTCATACAGTATGGATTTCATTGTCTTCAGTTGAGAGCGCCTTGGCTCTGCGTCAGTCATTCGTCGGCCCCAGAAACGTCGGCTCATTACATGGATTACTGTGGGCTACGAAAGAAGAATTCGAACAAGCCTCATCGAACGCCATAGATTCGTGGTCCTCCTCTCCCCAACTCCGTTCTCCGACTCCCCCTTCCAGCATGGACTCCATGCGAAGGGACACCTGGACACCCCCCGCCCCCTCCGCCAATTCAGCTGCCACATCTCGCGGCCGATCACCTATAGTAGCGACTACTCGTTCGGCCACTCCTGCTCGGCGTTCTCGTTCGCGCGAATTTCGTCCCTTTCCGCGGTCGCCATCATCACCTCCGGTGTTTGGGGGGCACCAAGGGAAGGGAAAGGCCCGCGCTATCCCAAGACCTTCACACGACAGCAGCTGGGACCGGGATTACAGTCCTCGAGGTCGCTCTCGTTCCCCTCATCGGCTCCGACGTTCACAATCTCCTTCGCGATCCCGCCGATCGCCGTCCCTCGTAAAGGGGTACAGGCATCAGCGTAGTTCCTCTCGTCACTGGTCGCCTTCTTCCCCTCGTCGACAATCCCCAAGTCTGCGCTCCTGGTCTCGTCAGGTGCCTCCAACCTCGGGGTCTCGTCGCCCATCACGTCCTTCCACCCCCGGCCCTTCCTCGGCCATCCAAGCTCTTATTCCCCCAATTCCACCCCTCGCCTCCGCGGTTCCAGTACCGGGCACTCCAGAATTTAATTTATACGTAGCGAAGTTGGTAGCTCTTACAGTCGCTCAGCTACCCAGTTTTACTCCGGGGAACGCCCTTTCGACAAATGCAGTAGCTCCATCCGCTCCCGCCCCACAAACATTACCCGCGATAGTGACTACATCCCTTCCAGCCCCATTGAACTCCACTGCCGGTCCATCCTCCCGCCCATTGTCATCCCGCTTCACAGAGCCTGTCTTTCGCAGACCTCTGGAAGCTCGTCTCACCAATCCGGTCGCGCTAGAGAATCGCCTGACCGACTCACCCCAACCATTGGCGGGAAACGAGGATGCCCAAGAGGACGACATGGACGTGGACATCGAGGAAGGCGAGATCGAGGAAAGCGCGCCCAGCACTTCGACACGGCGACGACGTAAACGCCCGCACCGCGCAGGACGTTTGGTCACTCGAGCACTTATTCGCCGCAAAAAGCAGGATGGTACGTTTGAAGACCGAGGCTATCAAGGTTAATATTTCCGGCTCCAGTCTTGCACGCGGGGGGGCACTGTGACGACGGCATGCTATCCCTTGTAGCAATACCGAGAAGTCTCCTTAACGCGTGCGCAACCGGGCCGGCGGCCCTTACTTTGTATATATTTACCAATAGCTTCGTAGCGTACTTGTCAGCTTGAAAGGAACGATATAGAATAATACAACACACTCTCGTCTCTCGTTCCTCAGTAAGGACTACGAGCGGCGCGATGGCTCGACCCCGGAGGCCACCGGGCCCTGTGTAGGGTGACAACACGCCTAGCTCAGGCTTACAGAGCTCCGGAGTCGGACGACAACTCCCCTTAGCCCAGGGTTACACGGTAACCTGGGACTGGCTCTCCCTCGAGACGCCGTCCCTTCTTCCTTCGCTATAGGGCTCCCTCCCAGCCGACCTCCCTCGGGGTAGGGCTATTGGGACGCCGATAGCTTGAGTCTTCACTACGCGAGAAGCCTTAATCCGAACCGGCTGCATCACATTGTGTATGTCCTGTTCGGAAGCTAGCAGCAACACCTACACTGATTGTGATGTCCTCTTCTGATAGCGGCCATGACCACGGCAGCGTCTCCACCGCTCTTGATCGCAGCCTGCGGAAACTCGGTGTTGAATACGTCGATTTATATTTAATGCACTGGCCTCAGGCGTTGCGGGAATCAGGTTAGCCGCAACTTTATCAAAAGGAACTATATTGACGGGTAAAACAGGTGAAGCTATACCGCCGGAAGAGAGTCCAACGTTTGTCGAGACCTGGACAGATATGGAGAAGCTCCTGGAGTCGGGTAAATTTTATTCTTGTATTGACGCCGTTTCTCTGGGCTGATCACGGATCCGCGACCTTAGGAAAAGTTCGTAGCATCGGTGTTTCCAACTTCAGCATTAGGAACTTGACAGTACTCCTCGAGCACGCTCGGATCATTCCTGCCGTGAACCAAATCGAAGCTCATCCCTGCCTTCCTGAACATTCTCTGCTCTCATTCTGTAATGCGTATAAGATCCTCGTCACCGCATACTCCCCTGTTGGGAAAAATAAGCTTGCGGATAACGAGGATCTCGTCGCCGTCGCGCGGTCGAAGGGCGTGACCGTGGCACAGGTTCTTCTGAGCTGGGGTGTTCAGCGTGGTACAGCAGTGATACCAAAGACTGAAAACAAGGGACGTCTCAAAGAGAACATCTCGGTCTGTCGAGCCCCACCCCATAACGGTATACTGCTATAACTGACCTATCATATTTAGCTGATCGAACTTACGCTGGACGATATGCACACTTTGGACAAATTACATGAGAAACCTGGGATGCATCACAGTGTGTGTGGGTTCCATTCTCCCGAGCTTGGAGGATCTTGTTTCGGGTGGACGTACGAACAGCTGGGGTGGGATATGATCCAGGGTGGTGTTGTGAAACGCCCATAAACGATCGGCTGTCGTGGGTGTAAGGTGCCAGGCGCGATTTCCTCAGACTTATTTGACTTGTACCAACATCAGATGTCAGCATGCCTGTTGATTGTTGAGTTTGTGTTTCTCTTCAGGTACATCGATCTGATTCTCTAAATCCTTCCCTCCTAGTGCTGACGGCCCCTGCCCCGGTACGCGAGGTCGACAAGGACAGGTGCCCTGAATCTCTCCTCCGCGGAGGACGAGTATTTTTGGTGTTGGAGTTGCCTAATGGGGTGACTGATGTTCCACGATACCCAGTTCCACTTGCAAGGGTACGCAATGTTATTAAGCTCTCCTGGGAACAACGAGACATGGCCGCCGTACTCGCGTGTCATCCAAACTACACGTGCTCGCCCTCATAAGCATGCCGTGAAAAATCCCACCTTTCTCCTGAATAATTCGGATCTATTTTACCGACACCACGAAGCATACATTACTCTCTGGTGCACCTTGCTGGTTTCATTCTCAACAGGAACGAATATCGCTCGTGCCTCGGCAGCTCCTTTTCTCAACGTCAACAAGTTGCAGACTGCCACCACCCGCAGTTTCTTGCTTTGGGAATGTTTCTCGCACGACGTGCTTTAATAAAGATCACACGGTTCACTTCACTAAATGTCAGGAGTGCTTTAACTCTGCGGCGACACCTGGGCGCCTCTGGCTTGGTCCAAGTATTCGCAGCCACAGTTACCTTCATTGGAAACCCTCTTCGCACGAAGACATTGGAAGGCGTCGATCATCACAGACACCTTTACCACATTTCCGTTGGAGGATGAATGTGCCCACACTCCACCATCGTTTCTCGCTTCTGCACGACTACACCAGTCATCACTATCATGCTGTTGAGACAAAAATAAAACTAGCTGTATACGGCCCAGGCTTCCATTCGACACCACGCCCCAACATTCGTTTTATCAACAACTGCCGCTTTCGCTCCTTCGCATTTTTTCTGGGCGGTGTGCACTTCACAGGTCTTGGTTGATTGATTCATCAGTATCGTTTCCAACTTTCGAGACATCTGAACTAGCGTGAGGCACATCTTATAAGGCTGATATTTGGTATTTTTCGAGCCGTCCTTTCTGCAGTCCCTCCAGCAGCTATGGCCATCACTGCCGAGGAGGTGCGTCTCCTTGAAAGTCACCGTATGCTGAACCACTCCATTAATATGGTCTGTTCAGTCTAAACTTATCTCAATTTTCATCCAGACCCTTCTTTATGGTAATCGGGGCCTGTTCATGCAGACCTCATAGCTCACTGTCGCCTAATCCCTAATCCCAGGTGCATATACAGTGATATTCGCCATCACTTGCTGGGTCCTCATTAGTAAACGACCCCGCAACCAATCTATCAACAAGACTATGCTTGGCATCGCCGTTACGATGTTTGTATTCGCAACCATGGTATGATCGTATCTGGTCATTCTCCCAGCTCTTAACATTTGGAATTGTAGCATATTGGTGTCAACTACACCCGCATCATTAAAGCGTTCGTTATATTCAAGGATGAACCAGGAGGGCCCGGAGCGTTCTTCAATCAACTATCCGAGTTTACGCAAATATTTGGCAGTACAATCTACGTCGCACAGACCTTGGTCGGTGACAGTGTCGTGGTTTGTCGTTGCATCATTTCTGCTGCGACAAAAGAAGCGTTGATTGGAACCATGTATAGCTATTGCGGTGTTATCTGGTTTGGGGAAATAACTTCGCAGTTGTGGCCTTCCCCATACTTCTTCTTTTTGGAAGCTCAGGTGCGCTCGCTGCCATCGGAACTTTCGCTCCGTCTGGTGAACTTCTATCTCCCGTTTCCTCGATTAGTGACGGGAGGCGGGATCTTGTATTCTTTCGCAAAGGTAGTCCCTGAAGCGGAGATCTTTGTGGTCCAGCTCTCGCGGTGGATCGTCGCATTCTTTTCCATGACCCTCGCCACCAACATTATCTGTACTGGTGTGTCCAAACCTATTGGATTTTGGATGTGTATCAGGGCTAAACAAGCGGCTAACCAGCTCTGGTAGCGTATCGCATTTGGTACATCAACCGCAGGTCTATATCTTTTTCAGAGCATAGTTTGCGCCCGATCATGCTCCTCGTCATCGAATCTGGCGCCATATACTCCGTAACCCTCACCACTTTGCTTATACTATACAAAGCAAAGTCATGGTTCCAGTACGTCCTCCTAGACGCGGTAAGAGTACTCATTCAATCATAGCTATCATTGCTAACCAGACGGCCAATTTTCAGGTTTCTCCAATTGTTGTAAGTAATGCGAATAAAGCGTGGCGTACCAGAAACATCCTCAATTTGTGGCGTCTAGGGTCTAGTTTTCTCCATGGTCATCGTGCGGATCGGTCTTGGTCTAACCTCCGCGAATGGCCGCACGGAGGACTTTGGCCAAGTTTCGACGTTACAAACGTCCGGCTTCGGCAGTGCGAGGACATTGGACGTACACAGGCCAAAACCCGTGGAGCTGAGCTCGTTCAGTGCCGCACCAAGGACCTCGGATTTGGGCGACAAACCTGCCGGCTCGGACCACTTGGCCCCTTCTGCTTCATCTACCAAATTTGACGTGTAGCATTAGCACGCTGTGTACCAGGAGCACTGTATTTGGATTACAATATATATTTATCGTGAAGAATGTAACATCTCGTTAATCTTCTGGGGTGTATTGGGTGAAGACAGTGATCTATAGCTTCCTGGGAAGGAGACGAACCCATGTCGACGCAGTGCCTGAGCGATGAAGGCTTCGCAAGTGATCCAGGCCGAAGTCTAATACCGCCTGACAAAAAAAAAACAGCGGAGGTTCTTTGGTCAAAGGTGATCTGGATGTCCACCCAATCTTCCCTTGGCAACACCATATTTCATTCACTGACCAGTTGTGAAGGAGTATACGCTGAGTTCGTTTGTATTGTATTGGCAAGGTAGGCCCGTGTGGGTAGATAAATGAGGCCTGGGACTGGTATGCTACGAAATGTAAAGAACGGCTCCAAGAGAGCGTTAAAAGATCAATCCGGGAGAAAAAGATGATGGACAAAACGCGGTGGCGACTAAATTCCTACGTGCAGTCAAGACATGCGATAACAATATTGAATATTTAATGGTCTGGAGTGCGTGAATATGCGATGCGGCAGATCTCTTGGGAAACAGAAGAACAAAACCCGGAGGCGAGAGCGAAAATGAGACCTAGAAGATGAGAAATAAAGCCGCCTCAGCTAGGTATCTCCTGCTGGACGTCAGCGGCGGTTAGGTCAGGTTGGTCGGCTAGCGCTGGCTGAAGGGTCTCCGTCATCTCCCCAGCCAGTCTGAGTTGTAGAGTTTCGTCGTTCGCGCTATCATCTGGGAGCCCCCCCTCAACCGGAACCTCCATAGGCACGCTGTACATCCGATTCACGTTCCCGAAATCTGAGAGGGATGGGAACGTGAACTCCGTGTGCTGCACCTCCTTCTCTTTATCAACCTTCTCTTTAAACTTCCCCTTCCTGGACAGGCCCCTGATGCTTGCCGGCCGTTTAAGAATAGCATCCACCAGCACCTCATTGACGCTTCCTTCTTCATCGTCCTCGTCGCTGTAGGGGTCCCCCCCATCACCGTCTGCAAGGACATCATCGTCACCCACATGCCAGTTCTCACTTCCCTCGCCATCCCACGCGTTTCCGCCTCCACGTTCGCCAATCCTTGGGCCAGCTGTCTGCGTACGCGTGCGCGTGAGTCTTCTCCCACGGTCTGACGACGTGGGAGGGGGAGTCGATGAGGGCCCCGCGAGATCAGGTGAGTGTGATCCTACCGAGGAAGACCCGGCAACTGACGATGGTCTGCTGCCAGTAGCACCATTTGCATTCACTGGATGAGGGAACATCATAGAGAACGCGTTATTCGATTGTTGGAGCGGTGACTGGGCTTGCTGCTGCTGCTGCTGAGGGAGAGGGTACGGGTGAGGAGAGTGTTGTGTCGGGTAAGGGTAGAAAGGCGAATGCGGACTGGTGTGCGCCATCGCCATGGACATGGGGGAAAGTATGGACGGAGAGGACAGAAGGCCGTTTCTGAGGAGCATTTGTGTGGAAGGGATCTGGAGGTGGGGCGGAGGGGAGTGGGGATTCGAAGATGGGGGCGAAAATTGATATCCATTGGGGGCTGGATTGGAGGTCGGGTTCGGGTTCGGGTTAACACCTGGCGGCATGGGGTGTTGGGGTGGCGGAGGAGGTTGTCCGGGCATCGGTGTAAAAAGGGCTGTGTATGTTTGCAGCTGATGCACCAGATGGTGGACTTGAGCTTGAAGCTGGTGGCAATATATCAGCAGAGTAGAACGAATAGACCGAGAGAAGCTCATACCTCCGCCTCCCTGCGTCTCCATGCAGCACTCTCCCAACACATCATTTCCAACTCCTTTGAATACCTTTCTATATCAACTTTTGTTTTTTCTTCCCTCAGACGAGCAGCCTCTAACGCGCCCCTCAAGGACGCCAGCTGAGTCTGAGTTGAAAGGGATGGAGGTGGAGTACCCGTTCCAGACAACGGGGTGGGTGGCCGACGAGGAGTTGGCGCGCGCCGAGGGGTATTGGCATTACCGTTTGCGGTGCCATTCCCGTTGAAGTTGGTATTATTCCCTCCCTGGCTGGGCCCTGGCGTCGGTGGATCAGAGAAACGCTTCGCAGACGTGTCCGGCGGGAGGGTGAAAGAATGGTTAAAATCATCTTGTAGCCCAACGGATCCTAATGAAAGTATTGTGGATATTGTCGGAGAGCTGACGCGTGGCGAAGAAGTCGCAAGATCAGAAGGATAGTTATCCATAGGGAAAGACACAGGAATCGAAGGTGACATCGATATGGACCCCGAACCTCGTGACTTCGACCGAAATCGAGGCGGTTTACGATACATACCATCAGACGTGACAGGAGGACCAGCACCATCCCAATCCCATGGGCCCAAGGGCTTCTGCGTTTGATGCACGGCGGGTGAGCTGGCAGAACCCACCATAGACTTAGTTTGGGCATGTGGTGCCATGTCCACCTGAGCTAGGGTAGGAGTCTTTCCAGACTGGGATAACGTCGGGGAGGTGTTCGGAGATATGGCAGAGTCAGAGGAATGCGTGGATGTAGACTGGGAAGTGGACGAAGAAGAGGAAAGGGGGATATTCGGGGAAACGGTCGTCCGTGGAGGAATCGGTGGGTCAGATTCCAATGTCAACGAAGAGGTCTGAGACGCATGGGAATTAGGTGGCGAAAGCAACGACGGCGGTGGTTGGGAACCGCTGGGGAGCGAATCAAATGTGTTCGGCATCGAGGAAGATGCAGCTGGGGGTGTATCTTCTTCGTCTTCATCGTCGCCGTCGCCTGTGTGGCTGCCTTGGTTAGAACTTGGGTAGGAGCTTACCCGGTCTTGGCTGGGGAGGGGCGATCGACAGTTGGAAGTAGATGAAAAGGATCGTGAAGAAGTCGCATTAGATGCTTTTCGGGAGTGACGGGTTACTTCGTTGATCCTAGGCAGGGTGTTGGCCTGTCCGGGTCCACCGTCTTCAGGATCTCCAGCCCTAGTGGGTTTCGCCAGTACTTTTGTTTTCTTGACGTTTTTCAAAATATCTTTCGAGGGATCCTTCCCCCGACGCCGCCTCTCCTTTGACCGCGCGACTTTGAGCTCCTTCGTTTCGCTGTCGTCGCCAAGGTCGTCTCGGGCAATGATCGCCGTGCCAGCAGTGGTACCCTTTGAACTCGTGCCCGCAGACTTGGATGCCTCTGGACCTGGAAGTTCATGGTCGGTTGTCACTGTGGAGTCAGGGTCCTTGTGAGCACTCTCACCCAGTTGGTTGTGCGAATTTCCAACGATGTGCCTCGGGTTTGACCGCCAAATAAAGGCTGAACCAGCGATGACTAGGGTAGCCAGGGCTGTAGCCACAACGAGGCGGGGATTGCTGTGGAGGGCGGTGTGCAGACCCTCGGGGTCGCTGTCGTCCATGGGGTAGCAGAAATGTCGCGCGTTGTATTCAACACTCAAGACGCAAATTCACCCACATGCCTTTTTCAAACTCCGATGACCCAATCAATAAATGCCTATTCTGAGTATGTGTGCCTGAAAGTCTGGTACCTCGCCGCGCTGACTTCATGGATGGACATACGGCTCCCATGCCTGCTGTAGCAGCCCCGACCGCGAGGTTGTTGCACAAACAGTGTGGTAGTGGTCTTTTTCAATCAATGGCAGCCTTTGTGACTGGCGGTCATGATAGTCGAATTTGACGACGATCAAAATGACATGAAGTTAGAGCTTCAAGCTCTGATACCTATCCCACTCCTTCGGGAGTCGAGCCATATGTAGAGGTAGATAGTGCGGTAAATTGGCTCTTTCTGTCCAATGTTCTAGAAACATACTTAGTAGGTCAGAATAACCCCGGTAACAGCCGGCCCATTCACGGCCCGATAAACTGCCGCAAGGTCTGTAAACAAACCCGCCGGCAAGTACTCCTCGACCACCATGCCCAAGAAGATCGCACTCCTTCTAAGTGGGAGCCTCCCAGAGAACCTGCTTGGAACCTACGGCGACTACGGCGTCGTCTTTACGGAGTTCCTCAGAAGCTCACTGCCGAAAGACGTCGAATTCACGGTCAGTCCGTACGATGTTGTCAAGATGGAATGCCCGACAGACGACCAACTCGATTCATACGATGGGATACTGTACACTGGTTCAGGTAGGCCCCTGGCTTACCTGGGTATAGTTAGGGTGTCCGATGCATCTTGTGATTGATCCGGAGCTCTGGCATTCCAGCGACATCGGCGTACGAGGACTTGGAGTGGATAAACAAGCTAGTCGCGTTCACCTCCCGGGTCGTGAATGAGAAACCCCATATCAAGATCATCGGTGAGCTTGGATATCAGCAGAACGTATACCCGGTACTTCGCAGGCTAATAATGTCCTCAAAGGCATATGCTTTGGGCATCAGATAGTGGCGCGGGCTTTGGGAGGCAAGGTGGTACCTAATAATGGGGTGTGGGAGGTTGGTCCGACGCCAATCGACCTGACAGACCTCGGCAGGCGACTATTTGGGGTCGAAAATTTGGTAAGCGCTGACGAAGTCGTTTCAAATATAGGTGGACTCAACTGGCAAATGCAGAATATTCAGCAAATGCACCGGGACCATGTTCCCGTTGTCCCGCCGACGTTGCAACTACTAGGTTCAACATCGGTCTCGCATAATCAGGGCATGGTCCGCTTCGCGTCTGGCACAGCACCTGAAGAGCAGAATCTGGCGAATGTCCATATTATCACTGTACAAGGACACCCCGAGTTCGACGAGGGCATCGTCAGCGGTATCGTCGAAGCCCGTACAAAGTCTGGAATCATCAGTGCGGAAGTTGCGGCGGATGCTGAGCGGCGGAAGAATTGGAGGAACGATGGTGTTGCGGTTCTAGGCAAAGCAGTTTGGGGTGTTTTAGGTGTGACAGCTTGAACGGTGTTGGAGAAACACGAGATAGAAGGGGCGTACAGGTCATGCCGACTAGAAGTGTCTTAGGGGCTCTCAATATTATTGACAGATATCTTGGAATCAAGTCGAGCACCATGTAGAAGCTCAATAGACCAGGCAGAATAATAATATATGGTCATCCATGAGAATGTGCTGTCCAAGGCTCGACACGTATAAATTACAGATGAAGATGGTTCCGAAAAGAGAATATATGTCGATATGGGTAGATTGCAGATGTTAGGCATTTCTAGGTCTTAAAGATGATGATGAGGATGAGCAACACGAAGATGAGAAG
Organism: Lyophyllum decastes; assembly: GCA_025854295.1. Taxonomy (NCBI): domain Eukaryota; kingdom Fungi; phylum Basidiomycota; class Agaricomycetes; order Agaricales; family Lyophyllaceae; genus Lyophyllum; species Lyophyllum decastes. The sequence continues at coordinate 1,079,406 of CP107712.1, read as the reverse complement.
ACCGATCGTGACAGTGGAACCTGACAGATATTCGCGTGTCTCACGTTAGAGGACATCACCATTTAAAGGAGATACAGCAAGACCGACCGTTATTCTTCGCTCCTCTGGCAACCTGGTCCAACCGCCGTCGTGCTCCCGTAAGCCGGCTCTCCGTCCGATCCAGTTCAGTGTCGAGTTCCTCCAGCAGACCAGTGTGAACGTCCAGCTCGTCGTTAATCTGTAATGATATATGGTGCTGCCGAGTTATAGAGTGGGAGAGCATGTCCAGATGGTTGTCTTGTTCTGTACCATGGTCAGACGTGCAACTCTGTGAGGGGACGAAAGAGAACGACGAACCGTCTATCATCTGTCGTTGCGTCTGGAGCATGATCCCATTCTCGTGATGGCCAGCCTCCGGGTCGTCGGTGTATGGAGAATAAACGGGCTCGGTGTCCTTTGCCGGCAGTTTCGGAGGGGGTGTGGGGGCTAGAGACGAAGGAGGTGAGGGAGACGACGAAGACGACGAAGAAGCGGGTTGCTCAGGCTCCAAATCCAAGCTATAGGTACCAAGAGTTTCGTCGTATGGTGTCGCCACCTCCAAATCAACATAACGATACGTACCTCTGCACAACACCACTGTCTTCACCGAGCATTGTGCGCATGCGCTCATACTGATTTCGTAATAGAACGACTGCCTCTGAGCGTCCTTCCTTCGTCTCCAGCTCAATTATCCCACTTTTTAGTCGATTAAGATTTTTGGTTATCTGAGGGAGGTGCAATGACGGTGGTTTCGCTGCATTAGGATCAGAAGTTGCTGAGAACGAAGGAAGTGCGTGAAGTCGCTGCCGCTCGAGGAGTAGCGACAATGTTAGGGTTGATATTGAAGTGAGCTTGGCCAACGACATTCCTGGGATTTGTGGGAAATGGAGAGGCAACGGCGCGCAGCAGTGCTGTAACCTGTTGGTTGACGTTCAAGTAAGGTCCAAGGTCAGACGCTATTGGCACGTGATGGAACGCGTTGAAGGTGAAAGTTCAGCTTCAGGTTTTTCATGCCGGTGTAATGAAGAAACACTAAGAATTAATCCGGGATCCTTGAGAAAGGTTATCCGGGGTCGCTGCATTTTAAACATTTCGTATACACCACTCTACAGTTCCAGACAGGACTTTGGCTCCATAAACCCATGCTGTTCTTTAGTCGCCGTACCCCCGCAAATTACTGGGACAAGTTCCACATCAATGTCTTCGCATGCTGGCCCTCCAGCTCCTCAGACATTTCTTCGATCCATTCCTGTAGCTTGATAGTCTCTTTTGACCTTACGTCTTCTTCCCACAACAATGACATCTCATAGTGAACCTCCAGGAATTGCTCAGTTTCATGTATGCAGTGACGAGCACAAGACAGCTCGTACCCTCTCTGCTAATGCGGGTAGACTGCTGTATACAGTTTCCCACACTGATTGTGCGAGGGTGTCCAAACCTTGAAGGGTGTATTCAGCAACGCCCTCAAATAGTGTCTCCTTGTTTTTTTCCATAAAATCAATGAAATAGTCCTAGAGGTACTAGTGATCAGCAGCAGACATCAAGCTTAAGAGAATCCATGATCACCTTCTGTCCTTGCGCACTGCCCTTCCCTCGAATCTCGAGTACTGCCTCATAGCAGGCTTCAAGCTTTTCCTGGACGGATGTCGTTATGGAGCGAGAAATGGCTTTCCGATCCCGGTCTAACTGTAGTTTGATACGGAGATGTAATGTGTGTAAAGTGGATGTGGCCTCTTTCAAGGCAAACACAGCCCGGTCTTGTGCGATCTCCTTGAACGATGTGGAAAGGCATTGATCCACCACCTGATCGAGAAGATCTTCAATAACTTTACGCAGATCCTCACTTATCTCTGGGAAGATGTCCTTATCAAGTGTTGCCCGCCAAGAATCCAAAATGGTCGAGAGAAATGGCCTCGTAAGTTCACTGTTGATATCCTCATCCTGGTACACTCCTAGCCTGCGGAAAGCTGTGTAGGGTACCAGGTGTTAGAACTTTTGTCAAGAGCAACAACAATAATTCGCGTACTTGCACGAAGCCGTTGCCAACTCAAATGTGCCATTAGCCGCTCGGTTGTCAGTGGTGCCTCCTTGATGGCCTAGTTTGATTGTCCTGTAAGTGGGTCACATAGTGGCTTAAACATAACTAACCAGATGGGCAGCTGAGGAGCATATAGCCATCAACCCTTCTTTGAAGTGGTTCTTAAGCCTCATCACTGTATTTTCGCGGGTACCTTTTAAATCCTGCAGACTGTATCAAAGATGGACCAATTCTAAGTATGATTTGTTGGCTTGCCTCAAGAAGCCTTCGTTCTAAGGTTTTCCTCAATCCCCAAGTAGTGGCCAGAGAGCGACAATCAGCCTCATCCTTTTCATAACTCGCAACAGTGTGGCTCATTGAGCGTGCGATATGTTTGAAAGTCACAAAAGCACGTTGCACAAATTCTTGCTGTGCATGGAGTGGCAACCCACCACAGTGCTCCTGCACAGCCGGAATCTGGGTAGCAGCTGCATCCAGAAAACAGACCACATCTCCTGTTATTCTCTCTGTTCCTCATCAGCTAAGATCAATTCAACAATTTGTGCTAGCATTAGGACTGACTCTTTATGATAAGATAGTCCCTTGTGGCAACTGTAAAGACAACAAAGGCTTGAGTCACCATGGACTGGCTATCAGTATCAGCATTGAGATAGTCAAAAAGGGCTCACCTGTTTCTGATATGACTAGAATTCAAGTTTTTCAGAAATCAGACTGCAACAACCCAGCCCAGATAGTGTAAATACTTACATTCATCATTGTCTAATTCTTCCATGAACTTATCTAAAAGTACATCAGACATGTCCTGCCAAGAATAGTCCATGATTAGCTTTCCCATAAAGAAGCTTTTATGGTACTTTTGATCTGTATTGAGCACAATATGCTCGCAATCCATATTCCAACCTTCGTTGTTCTGCCTCGTAATCTTGAGTGTTTTTTCTTTTCGCTGTTAGCACTTGCAAGATGTTGAATTCATCGGAATGAAACTGGGGACCATCCATACTGATTCCACCATCATCTGAGCTTTGGTCATATCTGGAGTGATGCCTCAGTGACTACAAGGTACGATCTCAGTATCTTGAACAGACTTGCCTGGATCGTTTGGCAGGAATGCAACTAGATTTGCTTTCGTCAAACAGGGTCCGCTTTGTTGGAACCTCCTCAACTTTTGGAAGAGAAGTTTTCAAAGCAGTGGCTCTAGCCTCCCATTCTTACAAAGAGATGTATATCAGTGCTACAACTGAATTATAGAGCTGGCAAATTTTTTCACCTATCTTCCTTTGAACCATCAGAGCCTCCTCAGCTTTCGCAATTTCTGTCTCTACATGGCTTTGATCCAGTCTCTCTCTCAGCTGTACCAACTCCGGTTCATTTTCCAATGAGTAAGATGCAATCACTTCATCGCAAACAAGATCGTCACATTTGGTGACTATAAATATCCTTAGTAACAGTGCAAAACCAGCAATAGAGCCTGCAGTTCTTACTGATGAATGTCAATTTGGAATGTTTGAGCCTAGTTCAGGTTAGAATATCTCCGCTGGAGGGTACGAAAAAATCTTACGTTCCATCTTCAAATTTTGTCACCAATCAGCCGTATTCGAAATGCAAGTAAAATACATACCCACTGTAATAAAGGCAAATTTTAATTAGTTTCGACACTAACACAGGAATGATATCACATACTTTGTAGCTGTGTTTTTGACATCCCGAACAGCTCTAACCAACCATATTAGTGTTGAGATATAGTAAGTTTGGTATGACGATTGCACGGACCTGACGTAATTTTGGAATCGACAGCACGGGTCATTGGAATGACCACAAAAAAATGATCAATATTTTTTTGATATTCTTCTGTAACTGCAGATCTGGCCAGGTTGGAATCTCCAAAGCCAGGCAAATCCACCAAGGTAACGCCCGTTGATAGCACTCTAGAATGAGCATGCACACACACTTTTCGGATGAGAGGCCAAGGACCTTTGTCTCCGGTCCACTGTCGCATTGCGGATGAAAATTCGGTGGGTTCGGAAGGCATGATCTGTTTGGTTGAACCAAGGCACTCCAGCACTGGCCCTGATTGATGATGAGAGAAGTTCGCGGGCTAAAATACCAGGAGAGACACTTACAACTCACGATATTCAACAAAAAATCAACTGTCTGTGAACAGTTGTCCACAATTTGCTGCAACGTGAGTTTACGGTAGACAGCCAGGAGCTATCAGAAACAACTCTCGTTTAGGTGGAGCATACCAAAAAAAATGGCACGGACGGACCGTCTCCCAGGACCTCCTCGCAGTTTCAGAAACCCTCAAAGGCCTGTTTTTTCGATTGGTTTTCTCAATGTCGTCACGAATATCGGCCACTAAGACGCGAAGGTCTCGAACCCATTCCTCTCGGGACAAAAAGGCCACCTCCGCATCGCTCCCTGCATCCTCTCGATAAGATATTTCGGTTATCACTGATGTGCATGCTGGAAAAGATGAAGATACGGTTCCATGTTGTACGAGCGCCAGACCGCTCACCTCTGCCTCCGCTGGTTGCGACAATGTCGGCTATGCCATGAAACCAGGGTCGTAAGTTCCTTCTCAAGCTAAAAAGAGGCATGGGTTGGAGAGCGCGGTGCAGTAGTGCTTACTTTCTACGATCGCGTTGATCAACGATGACTTCCCCGCTCCTGTGCCTACAGCGACGATTGTTAGTGTCTCAATGGGCGGAAGGCCAAAATACGAATGCTTTCTTGCCTCCTATAAATGCAACCATGAGCGAGGGAGGTTTCTGAAATTCTTCGAGAGTCTGCTTCCAGCCCCCTGAGGGGCCACGACCGACAATACTAGCGTTGAACCGGGTTATCGTTGTTTCCAGCTTTTCTCTTCAGACGAAAACATCTTTTAACGCGTCTTCAATGTCGTTTCTGACCATTTCGGATGAGGTTTGGAGTTTCTAGGTGAATAATGAAGGCCCGAATCAGTAAGATAGGGCGCAAGCACAACGCGCTAATATCACGTGCCGTGACAAGACCGTGACCATCCAATTTAAGACGTGTTTTCATCCCTGATAACAGATCGCGTAGATGCCTTCATGTAATGTAGGCTCCCTATGCTTCCCCTATGCCATTCCATCTTTCTCGAGATTGTTCATCAGTGATCCCGGGAGAACTCTGTGACCCTAATACTTCATTCTGGCCCAAACCACCTGCCTCCCATCTTGATCAAGTCCTTTATGCTATGCATCCATAAACCTTCAGGTTCAAGAGTGCCGTGCAAACCTGGGTATGCAAAGTGAGCCATTTCCTATGTGATAATGCAATTACAAACTGACCTTTGCATCTCAACCAGTGTAATCAAGTCCAAGGCCACCAACATATCCTTTTCCAAATCCTCCTTCTTTAAAGATGGTGGATTCATTGAATTTGGCCTTTATATTTTTCTTTGTGTTTGCTATAGCCCATTTCCCAAGGTTCTTTAGGTTCATTAAAGCCCTTTTAGGCATGTCATGTAGTGTAGGACACGTCAAATACCGTGTGAGTTTGCAATTATTGAGATGGATACCATAATATGCATGTATTTTGCTAATGGCCTTGAAAAATGGGACCAAATTAAAAATCCGGCCCCACAGCCCTCTCCTAATTTACCATATCTAGGACTCTGTGGGACGCGATTGTCCGATTTTGCGCGATGAATAATGCCATTAGGATTCTGGTGAATTCGGGCAGAAATGTCACGCAAAATCACGTGATATTAGCGCGTTGTGCTTGCGCCCTATCTTACGGGTGCTAGTCAAGCGTGAAGTCACGGCACGTGTGGTGTGACGCTTGGGACGAAGAGTTGGAGTCCTCACTAGATCTCTCTTTCAGACTTTATCAGTGCGTCCAGCTATGAGCGCGACCGGACACGATCACTATAATTTGGATTCTGGTACACCTGCCGACTCGGAGTACTTGTAAAATGATTATATGTGGCGCGACGATGATTCTCTCGCTTTCGGAGGCACAATTCAAGGCAGGGTCTTATAATTGGCCCATAGTCCGGCTTTGCTACTGTTATTTGAGACATATAATCGTATCCCATTGATCGCTCGAAAGTACGATATGGAAGGAATGCAAAGTTGAGAAATTAGATGCTCCTCTCAGAAATCATTGATCGACCTGGAGAGCCCACCGGATGTTACGAATGATGTGAGAGTCTTGCCGCCATATACAACCTGCACTGGTCTCGCAACGATATTGGCGTCGACCCTGAAGGAAGCACTTGTAGGTCTGCCATTGTTCCACTGCAAATCGATGTTGATGCCCCCGCGGATCCGTGCGCCTCTGATCGACCCGGACGGCCACCGCTTCGGCAGTGCAGGGAGCAACGTTACTTTGAGAGGAGTGCTCATGCTGGCCACATCTGGCGCTTGGATCAGTGCGTTCTAGGGAATAAGCAGGCTCAGATCGAAAGACACAAAAAATGTTTGAAAAATATTACAAGGACCGCGCCGGGATAGGCCAAGTTGGCGTCGATTTGGAAGATAGGATTGCTGTCGAATGGATTGTAGAGACTGAAGAGATTGGGTCCAAAGTTGAGGAAGACACCGTACTATGGATAGTCATTCGACTGAGGAGCGCGGATTGAAAAGCTCGGTAAGATGATACACTCACAGTCAACTCGTGGTAGAATTGATCAGCGTTCCCGAGCTGCGCCCATGCAGCCGCCCTCCAGGCTTTCTCCCATCCAGAATCGGCGTCAGGACCCGTTCCGTTGCCGCGATGTGTCAAGCTGATTGTAGCTGCGTCAATGACCTGTTGCTTCGTGAAAGTGCCCTGAAAGGCAGGATCGTATCCTGTAACAGCGTATCCTGGATAGAGACCAATCAAATGGGAAAGATGACGATGCAAATCTGTCGGGGAGTCCCTGTCGACTTTCCATTCTGGTGAAAGTCATGAACGTGCTCAGGTCTATCAGAACCTAGAGCTCAACCTACCTTGAAGCTGGCCCCACGACCCAATATGAATGCCCTTGTCCATCTGCTCACGTTTTCTTTTGACCTCTGTATTTTGTTTAGGACAGCATTCGCACTAAGGCCCGTTGACTTACCATCAAGGAAAGCGGTATCGGTGTCACCAGAAGCTGAAAAGCCTTTCTCAATAGCGTTGAACAATTGCCATATCAGTTGTTGAGCATGGGCACATCCTGCGTGATATATTTTGAGCCAAGGTATCATTTGAGGATGAGGACAGGGAAGCACCGAATGTGATAGGCGTCTGTTCTGGGGAGTTACATGGGCTAACAACGAGAGTGGTATCATTGAAATGAAGATCGGGAATCAGTTTGTCCAGGTGGAAGCTCGCTACTCCCTGAAATCAATGCGTCGCAGTCCAAATCAGCTGGGGTGTTTTGTGAGGGGTCGTAAAAAAACCTTCAAAAGCGGCCATCCTTGCGCTTTGAACCACGCAGCATCGTTCGTGTAGTCGAAGTGATCCCATACGTGAATCATCTGCCGTAACGAAGAGAACGTGTCAATGTTCGAACATAAGAAACAGGCCTTCCTCACCATCCACGCGTTAGCCTCTGTAGACAAAATACAATTATGTATTTAGAAAAATGTTTTCAAGAGCGTACCAGGATAGTTCGCCCACTGAGCGGTGTCTCCGGGACCCTTCATTCCTGTATGTCCAAAAATCTGTCGGTATGATGTCAGATGCGTAGACTCGAATCCGGTCGCTATAGTTTCAACTGACGTTCATCTAAAACTAGTCAACGCTTGCACCAAAGTAGTTAAAAAAACGTATCTCTTTACTTCGTTGTGGGTGACCCAGCCCCTTGAAATGTTGTACAAAACCTGAGCCGTCAAGAAGCCCCTCGGTGCCCACGTTTTCTTTGTATCCTAGTCAGAACAAAGCAATAAGGAGGGTTTAGAGACATATGCACCTCAAAGTAGTCAAACAATGGCCGGCTGACGTCGAGATTGGTCATCTCCGCGGCCCAATAGTTCATCTGGATATTGACGTTCGAGTCTGATGAAATCTGGGTCAAGGCATGTGGAAAAACTCAATGCGTTGCGAAAACTTACGGTAATCTAAATTTTATCATAAGATATCTCAAATGCAGCGAAATCAAGAAGTTGATTAAACGTACCGGCACTCCAAGCGTTTCCGTATCCGTCAGCCCACTTCCCCTGCAAATTCGATGGAAGAGAGCCTCTAGAGCTACTTGCCAGCAAGTAGCGCCCATAATTGAACAAAACCCATTCCAAGTACCTATCCCCAGTGTCGATCTTATACGCAGCTTTGATGACGTCCGTTGGCGCATCGAGTCGGGCCGTCTGTCCCAGTGATAGCGTAAACTTATCCGTTAATGCTGCTTTGTAATCAGCTACGTGTTGCGAGAGTATCGCTGAGAAGGCCGCCGATCCTGGTGTTGGTGCGGAAATCAGGCTAAGCAGAGCGGTATGAGGATCGGGCCCGCGGAAGGAAAAACCAGACGCAGCATTGCCTGCATCCATGGAGTATTCAGTCCCGCCAACCCATGAGATCCACGCTTCGCGTGCCGTCCCCGCCGTGACTTGGAGAGTGGCGTTGAAAGGAGCACCCAAAGGAACCGGGAACTGAATGCATTGGGTCGTTGGGGTTGGGGAATTATTGACGAGAGTGGTGCGGAGGCGGGCAACTATCTCGTAGAGCATCCCGCCAGCGGCCTCGATGGTTCCGCGGATACGGAGGGTGTTTGAGTCCAAGCAGGTAATGTTGGGAGCAGGCATGCCCGGCTCGAGGGCGGAAGAAAAAGAATAAGAAAGAAAGGGTAAACCGACAGCGGATCCTGTGGATATAGTTGATGTGATATGTTGTGTGCATGATTGAGTAGGGTGTGAGCAGAAAGTAGAGCTGAGATGGGAATCAGTTTTCTCGTCAAAACAACGGGGAGCGACGTACCGTAGGTATGTGGTCCCCGATTGAGTCCAGGTTGTACGGGCAATCCCTTGGTCAAGATCAAGATATCGACCATAGTTCGACACAGTACCCGTGGTGTTAATCCCCGATATCAGGTATCCGGCTCCTGCATACGAGCCTATGTATTTCTTGAGGAGGATGTCTAGGTAATGATCAGAGGGGATTCACCATATGCCCCTGCGTCCGTTCCAAGCTGTCCTATACCTTTGGGGTCACGTAAAAGAGTGAGTACGCGTGATGGGCATTAACGAAACCCGTTAACTGACTGTCAATATCCCCAGTGGGGCTCTGGAATATCTGTTTGCGAATTGAGTCCATTGCTTGTGCGGTGGAGAGTTGCTCCCCAGGTTGTTTATTACCACCATTATATGACTTCATGATAAGTGATCATCAGAACTACTTCGTATTCCATGAACGTACAGATATCTTACCTTGTCAGAGAAGGGTCCACCGCTCCATAAGGATTCGATGTTTAGCTGTGTGGCTTCAGTGGAAGTGCCTCCCGGTACCATAGCTTTAGGGAAAGGTAAGTACCATCCTAGGTCAGTTCTAAACCACGTACCTGCGAGATATCCATTGCCGACAGGCAGCCATTCCTTCGACCAGACATTGGCAGACTTAGTGAACCATAAGCCATTTCCAGAGGCTGGGAATCCTGAAGGTGCGGACACGGAGAGCGTTACAAGTGGCGCGACTGCTAGAACGCGAGTGGCCCACATCTCGATGGTTTCGCAGATGCTGCACGAAGGCAGAGTATAGGAGAAGCCGAGAATATCCCTCATTATATACTGAGAATCGTGAGGGAAAAAATCGAGCTTCATCGTGGTAACCGTGGGGTGAAAATTACGCGCCGGATAGTGTCGCTACGTCTCTGAAGGGGAGAGGAAGTTGGGAAGGCGGGTTGGACCTTGTGCAGAGCGGTTGAGAGGACCGGAACACGAGGCACATGACAGAGGAGACCAAGTAAGGACCGCACCGGCGACCAGCTGCCAGCACAAGAGAGTAAATGAACGGAAATAGTGCCTTCTAATTGAATACTGTCAAGGCAAGAGACAAGCCTGAAACCAGATGGACGCGTTTTCATCACGTGTGATCTCGCCATCAGCTGACCATCTTTTCCAGGTTTCTCCGCAAATGTTCCTTGTCTGTTCTGTTCGAGTCGCCGGAACAGGTATCATACCCGCTTCTCCTATTGAATCCCGTAGAGCGGGCCACGTTTTACGGTGTTCGGGGCGATGATCTCCCGTCATGCCGCAAGCGGTGAATGCTGGGCGTCGAAACCCCCAACTCAACGTAAGTGTATGCCGGATGATGCTCGGCACAATTGTCCGACTTGTATCTAGCTTGCCCTACTGAATCATATATTCGATACCTACCACAGCTCACGTTCCTCTCAGCGGCAAAAATAGTCTACGAGCAAGTCATGGATGGTCAAAAGATCAGTACACGATGAGAAATTTGATCAAGCCGTCTTGACACCTCCCCAAGCGACCTTCTGTCCAGCCCTTGGTCCTTTTGTCTGAATCTCTCCACTCGCGGGTGCTGGCGTAGCCGCGGCTGGGGCGGGAGGAGCGTTTTTCGGGGGTTGCGGTAGCGGCGTATTCTTGAGGTCATCGAATATCCGCTGTGTCCGCTCCGTGTTTTTGATGAACCAACCAGCATATCGTCTTCCTATGGTGGATTCGGTAATGTGAACCATGTTCTGCGGAAGGAAAAAGGGCGTTCCGATTTCTAGATGACGAGTTGATGAGGCAGAAAAGACTCACCTCTGCAATAACGAAGTTGAGATCGCTCGTTGTGATGGTTTGACCATCCAGTAGACCCTTTTCACTGCCCGGCACACGACTCACGCTCTTGCTGACCTGCTTCATCAACATCATCTCTTGAACGATCTCCTCCTCATCCGCATCGAGGAAGTTGGCCAGTTTCTTCGCGCCTAAGCTCGTGTAGAGCTTCAGGAAACTTCGTAGCGTGGGCACCTGCACTTGAGCGGCTACATCGGCCAGGAAGAGGCTGAGATGCCGGTGCGTAGGATCAACGGAGACTGATGCGGCGGAGGCCTGAGTTGGTGAATCGGTAGGGGAGGGTGGGACTAGGAGGGCGAGGGCAGCAGGATCATCGTAAGGCGGCGGATTGGCAGTGATAAATTTGGGACATGCGTAGAGGAATAGCTCTTCGAAAGCAGCCAAAGAGCCTTCGCTGAAATGGGGTGATGTGAGTCGTTCGCAAGTACCAGGTCAACAGCTGGAAACGTTACCCTCCACGTGCCATTTTGGCGAATTGCTCTCCGTAACGCTCCTTCGAAATGTTTGCAACGTTGTCATCGAGCCTGCTTGGTGACAGGGCATTGCAGAGGGCAAACAGGGCGTACATTCGATCTGCGGTTTTGCTGATCTATAATGAAGAACATTGAGATACTGGACTGAATAGACTGTCCGCGTGGTTGAACCTACCTGATCGTATTGGTAGCTCCTTGTGTGGTACTGTCTCATCCGCATGATGAAGTTCAGGACCTGAACAAACGTCCGGATAGCATCGGGATAACGGCGGAGCATGATGTAGCAGAATCCAACGTAGTAGTATGTCGCAACATGACATGCCGTTACTCGAGTAAAGGGCGACTATACAGTTGTCAGGGCCGATTTTAGGTAACACAGAAGGGTACTCACTTTTTGGTTGAGCTCAACGTTCTCCATTACTTTCAAAGCGAGCGTGAAGTCTCCGAGCAGAACGTGAACTCGCAAGAGACCGATGATGCTGAAGTAGCCTAGCATTCGGTACAACGGGCGTTGGCCGTACTCCCCGACAATCTCACTGAAAGGTCAAAAACTATGAGGTGCAAAGTCCGTAATGACGACAAAGGTACGTACGCAACTTCTTCGGGTGATTTGTCTTGTTGTTGGGCAACGATGTACTCGTTGATGCGCGATTTTTGGATGAGAGAATATAAAACGTTCAAGACGCTGTATGAGCTCCAGACCTAGATCACCTTAGCACGCGATTACTAAGGTAAAACAACCAGCTCACGGGTCCACCTTCCGCCAACATCATTAGCTCGTCCTCGGTTTTTGACTTGACCTTTGAGCGCCATGTGCAAAACACTTGGAATTGGTAGATGAATTCGTCGATGATATCCCACAGCCACTGCTCAGGAAGTTCGAGCTGGACTGGACCTTCAGAATCTATATTAAGGTCAATATGGTGTGCAAGCAGAGGAGACAAGGTTCTCGCACTCAATAGATAGTTGAAAAGTTCGCAGCTGTTTTCATAGGAATGGAACCGGTCATCGATGTTGGGTTGGAGGCGAGAGTATACATGACGGTAGTAGAGTTCGCGATACAAGATAAGGAATATAGGGTCTTAACACAAAAAAAAAGGTTGAGCCAATGATAACGGAAGAGATAGAAGGCACAACTCACCATCATTGACCAAAGGTGCTATGACCTCCGCTTCCGGCCACTCGGTTCTCGAGTAGAACTTTTCCGTATATTTATTCCACCCACTCTCGTATGCAATGGTGATTTCCGCGAGATTGTTGTCGAGCACCGCTTGATGGAAATGTACGATGAACTGAAAGTCAGGCCCGTAAGCCCAGTGGGATCGTCATCTTCACATTGTAGGATGACCTACCCCTTTGACGACGTCTGGTATCTGTGCAAAGGCTGCTTGTTGCGCCATGTGTTGTTGCATGGCCATGAGAGTTGCCTCGTCAATCTGGGGCTGCTGCATGTGAGCTGAAAAAAGGATATCAGTCCACGCACCCTGCCCCCTCGAATGTTCACTCACCATCCTCGTAGTGGCCATTTTGGCCGTAGTTTCCGATTGCTAGATGCAGATCTACATCTTCATCGATGTCCGCCTCTGCCGCCCACAGCGCCATCCGTTGTTGAGCCATTTCGTGGTGTTGCGGTTTCTAGCAGTGGTGGTCAAAGCCAGAAATTTAGTTTGCTCGGCAAAGTCCGAACCTGCCAGAACCTGCACTCACGCTACCCCTCCGACGCTCACAAGTCTCCTTTCCTCTGTCATCAGCGCCTAGCCAAAATTTCACAGCCCGATCAGGCAAATAGCGCATCTGCGTGCTCGATGAGCCACAGCGTACGGGAAAACCACGGTGTCCTGTGCCTAAACGGAGACTATTCAACTGTATTAATTGTTCTGGACGCTGGCGTCCAACACGAATTCTCTGGCATCAGACTGCTTGTCGTCTCTCGAGAAAGTAAGGGACTTGGGTGCATACTGCTCTACTAGACGATCGAAGAATGCCCGCATGCCACAAAATGCGGGATCAAGTCAGATACAAGGCCAGTGAATCACAGACGTACGTTATCAAGCATTCGCAGCAGGCAGAAGATGAACCAATGCATTCTCCACGAGAACAAATCGGCGGAGGAGGCACTCTCTGTACTATCGTTTTTGAACTTTCCAAGGTCGCACCGTACCTACAAATACGCTCAACCATGAATTTATTGCCCCAAAATACGGCGCAGCGTAGGACGCCTTTGTGTATTCTCTACGAAAATGTATAGCCGGCGTACCGAAAGGCATTCGGCTTATTCGTCCACAACAGCCACAAAACGTGTGCCTTGTTTGATCCGCGCCTCGCAGGGTCTGTGTACTTCTCGTATCCAGAGACCGTCCGCCTTTCCACTCCGAGTTCTTCATCCCATTGTATGGCATATCTTCGAACAGAGGCATAGGGGTTGGCGAAAGCCCTGCTCTCGCTTGGCATGGTCTGCAAGGCCTGGGCTCCAGAACTTGACCTTTACTTTGGAGATTCACTGCTTCCCCTGCAGATGCCACTGATGTTGCATGCTCGTTAGAGGGGAAACCCAGTTGAGGTCTTCTGATTCAAAGATATGACCTTATTCACAAAGTCGGAACGTGGCATCCTTGGATTGCTCTCGAGCGCAGAATACCATGTTACAACTAACCACATCGCTGCACGATATCTATCTGAATGACGTCCATAAATCAACGGTCCACGAGTTAATCGAAATCCTCCGTGGGTTGCGACAGATTCAATATCTGAACATAGCAGACAGATGCCATCCTCATTCCGGGAGCGTGGCGCACCGCTTTAGTATGTTCGCAGTGCAGCGGCCACGCCTCAGAAGGCTCGTCCCATGTGGTTGGAGGACCCCCAAATCGGCTGCCTTCAAGACCCATATCCCAGGGTCGATACGGTCGTTTCTTTCGGAGGGGGGCTCAGGGAATGGACTGCGTTCCACGGTACAGGCATGCTAGTCAATCCCGGTTTTCTTTTATATCCCATTGAAACTCAATGCATCCAGGTTAAGCAACTTACACGCCATCTCGAGGACCTCGCTTTGGACTCTGGGGAGCTTACTCGATCACGGCTTGGCTTCTTTACCGCTCCGTTTCAGCCCCTTCCAATCCTTCAGAAAGTCAGCCTACAGCGCGTCAATGGCCTTACCAACTCTGACTTCGTAGTATTCTTGAACCGGGTTGCTTCAGTACTCCGATTTCTCACCGTCAGTTGCAAAATTACTCGCGCGCCTGGCGAAGAATATGCGCTCGATGCAGCAATATCAAACATGGTCTGCTTGGATGTCGCTTATCTTCACGGCGATCTCGGCAGTGAATCTGCCATTGCTAGGAGGGCATCACTGCCTGACCATAGGAGAGAGACTTCAATCTTGTTTCGATGTAACTTTTGGAGATGTCGAGTGATGAAAGCCTTGAACGACAAGTGGATGACATACCATGCACAGTGTGTGGGATCATACCATATCCTGCTGTCAGTACTAACATAACTTTTTTTTCGCCTTGATTATCAAATTAAAATCATCATTAGAATCCCTGGCTGTGGGGGTAGCTGTAGCCGGAGTGAACAAGCACACACCGGGCAGCCATAGGAGGCAGAAGTGTACTGTAGTTCACAGAATGTGTTGCAATATTGTTGAATAATGTTATTAGTATTTGGATTGTAAGTGCTATAGCTACAGATATGCAGAACATCTTACCCCGGAATAGAATATTTGTCCCCCCATACACATGAGGGGTACTTTAAGACATTCCAACAAAGGTGAAGAAAAGGTATTCCTTTCTCATCCATCATTCAGACATCAGGTCTAGGAAAATATGATTGTGGCACATACTTCATACCAGAGAATCCATTACCATGTGCATGCAGTCTACAGACAATTCAATAGAAAAAGTAAGGGCCCACAGCAATCCATTTGCTAGCATCTGATGCGGAATCAAAATGATACACCTCGAAGTACCAGCAAAAAGAGCACAGGGAATCCCTTGACGACACAAGCCAGTAGTGCAACAGCGGGGTCATCACGTCCCCATGTTGCAAGCAGAGCATGGAGAACAAGGGTGGCAAAAATTAGATAACCAAGAATGGGGGCGGTGCCCCCATAATAGTGGTTAAACTATTAAGAACAGATACTACACTTGATCTAAGCCAAAAGGCCAGAGTGGTAAGGAAACAGGGTGTTAAGTCGCGAGCTTTTATATCTGTCAAGCTTGTGCACGGACCATTTAGCAGACCCAACTGTTCTAATTTTGGAGCATTGCTTACGCATCCTAATTGAACGGACATTCCCACCACTGGTGGATACAAGTGCTTGTGCTAAGATCCTGAAGAATTCAATACCTTTCAGAGCATTTCCCCGTCATCGCTGTCCTAATCAGTTACCCTACCAAAGGGTACTATCCGCCGTAACCAAAAATTGCCGACACCTCTTGGGTCCCATGCGCAGGACAGGATTTACATCTCCGGGCTGAGCGGCTTTCCGCGGAGTCGGTGGTTATGTGGTTTTCTGCAACAGACAGACTCTCTCGATTGCATGTCCCACATGGTTTTACAACGTGCAAATCACGCATGGCGATGGCAGTTGTTGGATATAGAATGCCGGTCATTTAGGGTGGCCGTTCTCAAGGCAGATCACCGCGTTTTACAACACTTTAGCTCGTTTCTCGGACTACGTAACTCCATCTCTCTAATTCCTCCGCAGAACCGTGTGTGTTCTTACGCTAATCAGGCTGCGGTCCACACACCACTGGGAGGATGGATGAAAATGCACGAGCACGTATGATGAGTCAATCAACCAATTATAGATTACTTTGGCTAGCCGTCCTGCACCCCCTCTCGTCGTAAGGTTCGAGCTTTGGAAGCTCATACCTTCTGATGTCCATCGTCTGGCCCTAAAACAGGGTGCGAACCCGTTTCCACTGTCCTGTGCAAGGCAACCCAAACCCACACCCACCGCACACCGCATGCCCGAGCGACGTGTTATACAGCCAGGATTCGAGAAGGGCCCATGCACACGTCCGCGGTGCCCAGCCGCGAAGCTTGAATACGACATTGGAGATAGAACGCAGCGAGCCTACAACGTGGCTCGTCTCATTTCCCAATAGCATCGCAGGGGCTTGGCGGTCTCGTGGTGGACAAAGTTCTCATGATTGCTCCACCAATAGGCAGGAGAGTCTATCGTCATTGCCGTAATCCTGTCGAATGATACGCTCAGGTCGTGGAGTTTGCGATTAAAAATTGAAACCGCAGCTGACGCTCAGGGGCTCCTGGACGCTCGAAAGGTGCCTTTGCATCACGGAATCCATGCATTAATCGTTGGAATTGCTACTTCGACGTGCATCGTAAGGAACGACAAGATCAACTGGGTAATATAATGAGTAAGTAATGAAAAGCTGCAAAGTCTGTGTATATGTAACGTTCGTGGCCGCTAAGAAGTTTTCTAAATGGGGGGTGGACGAATTTGGGAAGATGGAGGAGAGTCCGAGGTCCAGGTAGACACTCGGCCATTGTAATGTTAACGTGATGGAAGCAACGTTAAAAGCCCGGGAACAAGTCTAAATAAAGCGAGCGATGAACGGCGACGTGGAAAAGGGCGGATAAAGCGTTGTAAGATGCAAGATGCGGTCACCGGTGATAACGATAGCTGCGAGGGGTGGGTATGGGGAGTGGGTATAGCGATACACAACAAGGTCGAGTGTTCAGCGGGAAAAACAACGTCGGGGATGCGGCCTTACGCATAGCGAGGCGTGACGTGAACGGTTCGGCTCAGTACGAGAAAACCATGAGCCAGGGATTCAACACAATCTGTCAGCACCAAACGGCGGGATATGAGAAAAAAAAACATGATCTATGAGAGACATAGTTCCTCACCGGGAAGAGTATATGGCAACCAGCGATCATGCTACCGGCCAAGAAAAAGAATGAATCAGTTGTAATTTGTTTCCGGGACGAGAGATAGGATGGGTGCACTTACGACACAGGGAAAATGACAGCCCAGCCGCCGGCCCCATCAACGCGCCATTCTATGGGCACAAGGCTCGTCGAGCAGATGATCATGCCGAGGCAGAGCACGAACGAGAACGACATCGGGAACCAGAAGCTGTGTTGGGAGAAAATGATAATTTTAGGCGACGAGATGCAGAAGATGGACGCAGGGGGCGATGTACCGTTTAGCAATCTTTGGGATCTCCTTGAAGAAGTTCGAGCGCTGGACCTCCTTGATCGTGGCCGACCATGAGATGTTGTACGAGAACATGTGGGCGAGCATCGCCTGGCTCACGGGTATCGAGAGCCCACCGAAGAAGAAGAAGCTAATGCACGCCTGGATAAACGGGGGCCATCATATCACGAGCGACGCAACTCACAAAAACGGGATCCACAAAAGATTCTCGAGGAACGCCGGGATCTGCAACACCCGTAGCACAAAGTCAGACTGTGAAGAGGACGGATGTGGCCAAGTGCAGCACGCACAAGCTGTTTATGCCCGAGCCGGTATTGTAAGAACGAGAATCCGACAGTTCCGGAACCGAAAAAGACGACGGTGGTAGCGAGCCAGATCTCGAAGCTGTGCATGTAGAAGCCGTCGACGCCGAACTGGAAGCCCAGGAGCACGTAGTTGATTATGCTGATCGTTACGGAGGCTGCGATGCCGTAGTACGAGAACATGTCTATGTGCGCGGCATCGTGAGCGAACGTGAAGCGGTGGAGGGGGGAGGGGGGGGGGGTAGGGAAAGAAGGAAGGAAGACGTACACGCCATCATGGAGAACTTGTAGTGCAGTGGCGCATCCGACCACAAAAACCTGTGAATTTGGTGCGCGAAGGGTCCATGGCGGAGCCACTGAACAAACGGGTTGAATAGCAGCCTTCAGAGTTTGCATCAACATCCAGCTTGTGCGCCAATATGCCAAGGGAAGAGGAATAAAAAACGCACTCGCTGCACCCATAAGCGTACTTCTGCCATCGATTGAGTTCGTCATCGACACTGAGCGACACGCCCTCCTTAAATCCGCCTCTCGAGTACGTCGCCCATCTACGTATACACCCCACACAAACGGTAAGCAACATCGGAAGGAGAGGGGGGAGAAGAAAGAGCACGTACCGGATGATGTACCCCTTCATCATGAGCCGGAGGGCCATGTCAAAGTCCTCCGACACGTTGCTCTCGGACCAGATCTTCTCCTGCCCATCTGCGGGGTCGACGAACGCGGCATCTTGCAGTGCGCGCCATCGGAGGAATCTGTGGCATCGATCTCAGTGGAAGGGAATACGAGGGAGGGGGAGGAAATCGTGCGTACGCGTTGTGGCCTACGAAGGGCGCGACTTCGCCGTTGGCGCATGCTGCGAGTGTAGATAACGTGTAACTAAGTGGTGGGGCGGGCAGACGTAGGGAGAGAGAGGAGACGCACCCATGGATATACACCGGTTGATACGACGCGTAAAGTACGCGATGCCATTCTCGAAATAATGATGGGCGACCTGCATCACCTCTGACACTCTATCATTAAGAAAAAAAAAAAAAGCTAGAAAAAAAGGGAAGGGAACCCACCAGATTCGTGCTGGATAATCGCAACATCAGGACACTCCCTCATCTCCCGTGCCGCGTCTCTCAGGCAATCCTTTATTTTTTTTAAAAAAAAGAAGAGGTTAGAAAGAAAAACATTCCGGATATCAGCCTCATCCCAAAGCGGGGGTAAAAAAACAGAACCCACCTCGGGAACAACCGTATCCGAATCCACCAAAAGTACAATCTCGCCCATCCTCGCCGCCCGCCCATTTGCCGCCCACGGCCTGTGCCGTCCCCCGCTCTCCGCCCACGTCTCCTCCACCGCGAGCGCCAGCGCTTGGTCCTCCAAACTCAAGTTCATGTTCATAGTCATAGTCATACCCGCATTCGGGTTGGTGTTCGTGTTCGCGTTCGTGTTCGCAGCGCCAGGGTGCGGAATCGATGACTCGGGGGGTCCGAGGAAAGCGGGGTTCGGCGTCAGGGGTTGGGTCCGGCTTTGGCTTTGGGAGGAGGTAAAGGTGGCGGGTGAGGGCGAGGCGGCGGCGGAGGACTCGGTTGTGGTGGCGGTGCTGGCGCGTGTGGCATGGCCGCGGCCGTGAGTCTGGGTGGACGATGCTGGTGAGCCTTTACCAGCATTCTGCTGCTGCTGCTGCTGTTGGGCGATGAGCCGCGCGAGGTGGCGCTCGAGTTTGAGGGAGAGAGCGAGGCCTGTGACGGGCCGGTATATCAGTGTTAAATTTATTGGGAGGTTTTGGAGGGGGGAGGAACTACCGTAATTCATATTTGAAGCCTTCTTGAACCGTCCGGCGCGGATGAACGCTCCACCGGAGTCTGTTTCTGCTTTCTTGCCTTTTCCCTTAGTCGCACTCTCGCCTTTCTCTGCATCCTTCCCCCCACTGTCACCCTCCGCAACATCCTCTACAACACCGACGCCCATATCTCCGTGCGGCGGCCTCGCCACCCACCCAATATTATGCACCGCATAAAAGGCGAGTCTCTCCGCTCGGTCGGGAGCGGGAAGCAGCCGGAGCCCGTCGTCGTTCACGAAGATGGTCGACGTACCGCCTTGTCGCGCGTACGTCTGCATGGCGCGTTTAAGAGAGAGGATTGAGGGGGCACTGGGTGTGTGAGTGGGTGTATGGTGTGAGTCAGTTTTTTTTTTTTGTGAAGGGAGGAGGGAAAAATACGCACAGGACACTGCCAAGCCCTTCCTTGTACACGGGCATCTGGATGGTGATGTGCGGGAGCGCGTCGTCGACGGCGCGACGCGCGCGGGGTTTGATGCCGGAGTAGTATTTGGAGTTGGCGTGGTATTGCTCGATGGGGCCCAGCCTGTGGGAATGTGGGTGTTGTGTATCATAGAGGGTAGGGAGCGAGGACGTACACCATGGAGACGTTCTGTATGATTTGGAGTGCGAAGAACTGCCAAGGGTAGCCGTCAGACTATAACAATACGGGAGGAAGGAGTAGAGAGGCTTACGAGGGACACGCAGTATAACAGAGGACAAATTGCGAGGAGCGCAAAGCGCACGAACGAGCCGTCCAGCGTCCATTCCTGGAGCAGGATGTTGATACCATTCCCGATGAACACTAACCCCCGCCTCAGCACCTACGCAAAAAAAAGAAAGAAAGAAAGCACATACAGAGGGCGAGCCCCGCCGCAAGCCCATTATACAACGGCGCCCACATCGCGGTCTTGCGTGCATCCCGTTTCAGGTCCACCGCGTCTACATCCTCTTCCTCCTCATACAACACATGTGCACCTTTCTCGGCGCTCCCGCTCTCTCCCTCATCGGATGTGTCCGGCCCGGCCTCGAGGTCCTCGGGGTCGTCTCCACGAGGCACACGGGTGTGCACGACGCCGACCTTCTTGCCGTACCAGGTGCGCTTGACGCGGGTGCGGGTGCGGGTGTGCGCGAGGCGGTCTCTGTCCTTGTTTCGTGGCGTCTGGGGGGACTTGCCCTTTTCCCTGACGGTGGGGGGAAGGTTCTTAGCGGCGGGTGCAGAGGCGGGGGCGGCGGACATCGAATGCTGGGTATTGGAGGATTTGGGGGGCGGGGGTGGACCGGCGGGGCGGGTGGTGAGGGCTTCGACGCTGCCTTCGATGCTGCTGCGACCCGAGGTGAAGCTGCCGTGTGCGAGGGAGTGGGAGTGGGAGTTTGACTGTGCAAAGGAGAGGGCGGGAGAGTGGGTGAGGGAGGGGGAGAGCGGGGTTGGCTGTGCGCGCCAGAGGAGCTTGATGAGGCGTTCTTCAAAGTCTGTGCAGGTGGGGATGATGCGGTCGAGGGCGTCCGACCAGATGATGAGGACGCGCTCGTCGCGGACGAAGGCGGCGCATTGCTCTTTGTCTGCGGCGGGGAGGAGGAGCATGGTGTCGAGGATCTGGATGCGGGTGTTGGCGTCGACGTAGATGGAGGTGTCGTCGGGGTGGCTGGTGTTGGGTTAGGGTGGAGTATAAAAAAAGAGAAGGGTCTGAGGGCGTACACGGAGGCCATGGCGGCATGGACGGCGGCGCTGCGAATCTTTACGGCGACTGCGGGGTTGAGGGCAGCGACGGCAGTCTCGAAGGGCTCGAGGGTGGGGTTCTCGTAGGGAAAGACGCGAAACTCGGGCGCCGGGTCTAGGAGAACGCATTAGTGGGAAAATGACGTAGAAAACGAGTCGACGCACCGTTGACGTCGGAGATGCGGAGGGCGACGCCAGAGGAGATGTTGTCCTCGTTGGGGCGGAACCAGGCGTCGCCCTGGGTCTGGCGGAAGAGCCAGTGGAGCAAGGCGTCGTTCCGGTCGTAGTCCATGGCGAGGATGGTGGGTGTAGTGGAGCAAGGAGCGGAGATAAGGGCGCAGGTCGCTGGTATTCATAGGTGCTCGGGGGCCAGCGCGGCGTTGCTTCCGATAAGGAGCTGCATGGTATCCACGTTACGTCTCGTGACGTCATCGTCCCCGGCCGCCCAATGTCCTTTAGCATTTCCTGTATGGCATGTAGACACTCAGGGGGCACGACACCGCACGAAGGGCAACGGAGGCAAAAAGGGTGCATTGACAGAGCGGGATCAAAGCCAAATAAGGAGATCAAGTTTCCTGATTAGCTCTGCGCCGGCGATCAGCGATCGGGCACAAAAGCAAACCTGAGCCTCGATCGAGCACGCCGTCGCCCCATGCCAGACTCCACCACTGACCCAGACTCGCACGAACAGTCTGCCCCTCCCCCCCTCGCCCCTCCCCGTCCCTTCTTCCTCGCTGGCGCCCGTTCCCGCCGCTCAGGCTCGACCTACTCCGACGCCTCCCTCACCGACCGCGACTCCTCGCCCGCCCGGCCCCCGCCGTCGTCTTACGCCTACCCCTTCCAGGCCTACCCCGGCAACCCCGATCCCCTGCCGTCGACATTCGGCCGCCGCCGTGCCTCCCTCGAAAGCCTCGCCAACGGCATCCCCGCCTATGCCTACAACAACTCCTACGTCTACCCCGACCCCGCCGCCTCCCTCCCCCGCACAGGCAGTCTCTCTGACCTCCACCGTCCCCAAGCCCCCTTCATGAACAACGCCCCCAACGAGCCAAGCAGCTCCAGTTCCAGCTCGTCCCTCTACCGCGGCAGTGCCGCAGCCCAAATCGCCTCCCCGCCCACCAGTCCCCTCCTCAACCAAGGCACAATCACCCACTCGCCCAGCCAGATCTTCCGCGCACCTTTCCTCTCCCCCGCCTCGCGTCCTACATCCTCGCTGTGGTCCTGGGCTCCCCCACCCTCATCGGACTCGTCCACCGCCCTCCCGCTGAGCACGTCAAAATCCAATCTCCAACTCTACCGCCCCCCGCTCCCCTCGACCCTCCTCGTGCGCGAAGCCTCACCCGCCCCGAATGTGACTGCGAACGACGAGAAAGCCGCGGCGGGCTCTGCTTCTGCCTCCACCGAGACCCACAACGCGAAAGCCCCCGACCAGGAACGCGAACAAGAAGAAGGAGGACAAGAAAGAGAACGAGACCCGAGAGCCCGCAGGGCATGGTGGCTCACCCTCGCGTGTCTCCTGCTCGGTGCCGCGGCGAGTGCGCTGCTGTGCTGGAGCGGCGTGCGCGATGTAAAGGCACGCATGCTCGATGAGGATAAGCTGTGTCTTGTGCTTGATGAGAATTTTGAGGGGGGCACGTTGGACGACACGAGGTGGGCGAGGGAGGTCGAGGCCGGTGGGTTTGGGTGAGTCGTTCCTTTTGTTCCTCTTTCTTTGTTTTTCCCGGAGCGCTAACACATTGTTGCAGCAATGACGAGTTTCAAATGACCACCACCTCGGATAGGAACGTGTACATCCAGAATGGGCAGCTGTACATCATGCCTACGCTCACACGCGACGAGGTGCCGGACTATGACCAGGACGGAAAGACATTCGACCTCGAGGGGTGCACCGCGAGCGTTCCTGCACCACCACCGCCGCCGCAGCCTTCAACCAACTCCACAGGTGGAGGCGGGGGCGGAAACTCTACGAACGGAGGCGGGGGTGGGCATAGCAATGGTGGAGGGGGCAGACCGACTACCGGTAACGGAAACGGGAATGGCAATGGCAACGGCAACACCAATCCGAACGAGAAACGCGCACCTGCGCCCGCAAACAACGCCTCCGCAGCGAACCCGTGCCGTGCCGTGACGGATTATGCACGCGGGACGGTGGTGAATCCTGTCATGAGTGGGCGCATCAGTACTAAGGGGAAAGTTGGAATCAAGTATGGGAGGGTTGAGATTGTGGCGAAGGTTTCGAAGGGGTGAGTCGTTTCTTTTTGGTTTTGGTTTTTGGCTACCTTGGGTGGAGCTTGACGGAGGTTGATGGTGGCAAGACCTATGATCAGTGGCGGTGCCATACCTTTCTGACGCATGCTTTGTCTTCATATGTTTTTTTGGCAATATTATGGGAGCTAACGCGTATGTGACTATACTACAGCGACTGGCTCTGGCCCGCCGTGTGGATGCTCCCGGAGAACAGCACGTATGGCGCGTGGCCGCTTTCAGGCGAGATTGACGTGAGTCTTCTCCCTTACCCTCGATGAGACACTGACTAATTCGGTTTTATTTTGCGTACTCTCTTCTGCTTTTGCCAACTTCGCATCTATCAATGCAACTCACTGAACTGTATCGGATTTGGAACTTGGATCTGGGCGCGTAGATCCTGGAGTCGCGCGGTAACGCCCCGACATACCCCGCACAAGGTGTCAACTACGTCCGCTCATCCCTCAACTTCGGGCTGGATGAGACTTTGGTGCCAATTGCGGTGCAGGGCGGAGGTGCGCTCCTTGTCCTCCTCTCCTTCCCTAGGCTACCTGACTTACGATTTACAATGTACTACTTGACGCACACGCAGCCCAGCCCGAGCCGCTGACGAAACAGCTCTACGGGTGGTACGCCCTGAAGCGCACAGCGTTCGACAAGGACTTCCACACGTACGCTGTAGAATGGGACGAGCGGTTTATCCGGTTCTGGGTCGACTCGCGCGTGAGGAGTGTACTTGAGGTCGGCGTTGGGAAGAAGGGCGGGAAGGGGGAGAAGGGCTCGTTTTGGGATCGGGGGAAGTGAGTTGGTGTTTTCTTTCTTTCTTTCTTTCTTGTGTCTCGAGGCATGGGTATGTGAGAGGGGAGCGCTGATTGTGGATTGTGGCGTACACAGGTTCCCGCCGACGGCGCAGAATTCGACTACGGGCGGCGTGGCGGTGGTGCAGAATCCGTGGGAGGAGGGGAGTGCAGCAGCACCGTTTGATCAGCGTATGTCGTGCTTGTCTTCACCCCTCTCGGACACACATCGTAATGACTCATTGTGTGTAGGCTTCTACCTGATCATTGACCTAGCGGTCGGTGGGACGTCGGGGTGGTTCCCCGATGAAAAGGGCGATAAGCCGTGGTACGACGGCTCAACGAGTACGTGTGCTTTTTGTGTCACCCCCTTTGCATTTTGCCTTTGGAACATTCGTTCGTTGCTACGCCCGCTCCTGCGTTCGCGAGCCTTCTCGTCTTCTCCATCCGATTCAGATGGGGGCTGGGCTCCGCGTGCTTTTTCCCTCTTATCGCTATCACTTATCTCGGGGGGCTTGAGCCTCTCCTCTCTTCTCTTGTCTTTGTACCTCACTTCGGTTTACGTCCTGTCTGCCCTCCCCGCCCCTTTGTATTTCTTCTTTGCCACCCCGATAACGGATATGCGTGCTTACGAAAATTCTGGAACGTACCCAGCTGCCATGCGTGATTTTACGCGGGCGTTGGATAGCTGGTACGGGACGTGGCCGCAGAATCCGGAAGATCGTGCATTTAGGATGTACGTGTTTTTTTTTTTTTTTCTTTTGGGATGTCGTTGATGTATCGTTACGGGTATAGCGATTCGGTTAAGATGTGGAGTAAAGAGTGTTGATCCTCCTAATCGCGCATTGTATGTATTCGCATGGACGCTCCCGCTTTTTGACGGCTGGCTCCGAGTCCACCTTCCTTGTGCCTGTGCGATCGAGGTGAAGGGGGGGGAGAACCTCGAGTTCGAATTCTTGGACAATGGGACGACTTCGTGGACGATACACATAAAACTTTTGCTGCTTCCCCAACGGTTGATTCTTACGTGTACTTGGAGTTATATATAGTTATCACGGACAGGCATTACGCACGAGATGAACAGTTAACTTGCAATTTTATTTTTGTAGCCATTCGCGCGGTGTGGAGAGGCATGAGCTTATTCTGTTCTTGACAATGGTGCTTTGGTAGATACCCCCCACTAGTGCTGTTCACCATATGGGTACCATATCACCAGTATTAGTAAACTCAGATCCACCCCCTTTGATCTTGGTTCAGTGGTTGTCCGACTGCGAGATGCACCTAAACGTGTTACGCTAAACCGCGCAGTGCTGACTGGCGAGCCCGATTGAAAATACGTGCACCGGCATCAATCTCGGGTCAGGTATAGGAATGAAGTATATTCAGCGAATAGCGAAACCCCAGATGATTCCGTGGGCTGCCTGGTCTCCAGCGCAAGAGTAAGCAACTTTTAATCGCGACCGGCAGTGTCTAGCAAAAGGAACAATGAACCGGGTACAGTGGGTTCAGACTGGAGTCCCTAAAGTGAAGAGTATTTTTGTATTACATCTTGATCAGCGTTCTTTGACGGCCGCGGATAAGGCGTACGAGTCCGAGAGATGTCCTTGCGCTCCAGAGACTTTTTCATGCCGCTTGTCAGTGGTGTGAACGACTTGAATTAACGTGACGGGGTGGGAGACGGTGCACTTCCGTGCTTGGATTCTGGCCATCAGGTAGTGCTATTCCTGCAACTTCCAAGTTGGACACTGTCGGTGCCGAGGATGCTGGCAAGTAGACGCAGGGACGCTTTTGAATGAGTTGAGAATAGACACATATACCCGCGGGGCAAGGCAGAAGATACAACGTTGCACGTCGCAATCCGATTGGTCTTGCAAGTCGATTCAACAATCGAACCGTGGAATTGACATACTGGCCACGGCGCGTCTTGGAAACTCGGGCGCGAGACGAGCGAAAGGTCTTGGCATGGGTAGCGTGCACGGTTTGCATTGTCCAGCGTTGCATGAGGTCGTGAATTCAATGCTTACAGGCTCAAGCCAGTATTTTACAGGCCTAACGACAGGTTTGCAAGTATATGGAACGCCATACACTGGTTGTCGAAGGATTCGGCCAGCCTGCCTCGCGAGTGGCGCATCCCAATCCCGAATTGTGTTGCCAGTAGATAGGGACAGGACGCGAAAAGGACATCTGGTTGGTAAGAGTCAAGCTATGCGCTTTCTTCGGACATCTGTGGGCAAAGATAGCATGGCCAGAAGAGACTCCGACGGGGTCGACACACAAGTAATCCGTCGAGAATGAACAAGGGCATTCAGTAAAGAGGTCACAGGTATAAAGTGTTGGAGACGTCGGACGAGGCCTGGCTGTTGTTCAGCGTCTTGCAAGATCTTACTAACGCGGTCACCGTCGTAGTTGGTGGCAAGTGTGGCGGTGACGACGATTGTCACGCCCGATCACGGTCACGTCCAACCCTGGATTGCTACCCTCCACTGCCCACCTACCCGTCCAGCATCTCTCTATAACAATGTCGTCCCGACCCTTGAATGACGATGAAGTCCTCAACCAGATGAACAAGATGGTGCGCAGGGATTGTGCGATTGTCGATGCCCGCTCTGATCACGACCTCGCCTTTCCGCTTCATTGGGATCGTTCACCACTGACTTATAACTCTCACATGTGGTTCGGTATTTGCGCTTGCGTAGGTTGCATTCATCAGGCAGGAGGCGCTTGAAAAGGCTCGCGAGATTAAGGTGAAGGCCGACGAGGAGTTCGCCATTGAGAAGGTGCAATATTGCTTGTGGTTGAGTCGGCCACTTGACCGCTGACTTGCTTTCTGCGGCGCCGATGCAGGCAAAACTCGTGAAGCAGGAGCAGCAAGCCATCGACGCACAGTATGAGAAGAAGCGCAAAGGCGCCGAGACCGCGCAGAAGATGTACGTCAACCCATCCGTCCTACTGCTGTTCAGCGTCCAGATCACGGATCACTGACCCTATCCGCTCGTAGTACCGAATCCACCCTCACCAACAAAGCACGTCTGAAGCTGCTGCACCGCCGGGAGGAGCACGTCCAGGAGCTCTTTGCCTCATCGCGCGCCGCCGTGCTCGACCTTGCGAAAGACGAGGGTGGATATGTGCAATTCCTCGAGGGCGTGATGGTGCAGGGCTTTCTCAACCTGCTGGAGCCGAGCGTCACCTTACACGTGCGTAAGTGCGACGTCGAAGTTGGCAAGCAAGGGGCGGCAAACGCGGAGAGGTCTTACAAAGAGATCAGTGGGCGGAAAATCCAGTATGAGGTGGAGGGGACGCTGAGCAATGACAGGTGTGCATCTACCTGTTCTAAGCGGCAGAGCGATGCTGAGAACATGTAGTGCTGGTGGGGTGAAGCTTATCAGCGGGAACCGGCGTATTACTCTCGATAATACGCTAGACGAGCGCTTGCGGTTGCTGGAAGATAGGGTATGCTTCTGTTTGCTACCTGTGCACTCGCTGACGGCTCCTACGCTGGCGCCTCTAGATGCTCCCCGAGATCCGGAAAGATCTCTTCGGCCCGAACGTCAATCGAAAGTTCTATACGTAGATGGACTGTTGAGAATGTGATCACTTTTCATGGACAACAAGAACTCTCATGTGAACTTTAAACCGGTATAGCCACGATAAAACTTGGGGTCGCTTCTGCTGGGTAAAGCCCTCGAGCCATGGTAGTCAGAACGTGCGGTCGATGTCCCAGGCAGTCAAGTGCTAACCGCTTATTGGAACCTGTATGCCTATTCTCAATTGTACAAGCACCTTTGCATTCTCATGTATGCGCCACCGAACATGTCCGACAAGTTGTCAACGGAAACGCGCCTTCTGCAGAGAATTCGGGTTTTGCTCTGTAGAGCGCACTCATTGGTGACTGCCCCTTCACAGAACGTAGGCCCAGTTTTGGATTCAAAAATCTCTCATAAAGTGCAACATATACTAGGCGGTACAGCTGAGCCATTGTGGTGACGTAGAACGGGATGTTGTCTTAGGATGCCAACACCAGCAAGAAAGGTGGGCCGAGCTTTGCCTGTTCTCCACATGAGGAAGAGGCGACTGGAGGCGGTCCAAGAAGCGCGCTGGTGCCGCGAGGTCTTCGATATGTTTGATGGCTGTTGTACCCAATTCATCCGATACATAATTATAAGGGACCCAACACGAAGATGGGTATTAAGAGACTTGTCAAGGTGCTCGCGTCTCTGATCCATTGATGCTGACATCCTGCCCCTCTTTATTCACGATGGGCAGAATGATCGCAGAGAGATGGACCAAGGAATCTTCTAAATTTGCGCCTGAGTCGCCCGCAATCGAGGAGGGCTATTTCGACAGGTTCAATTGAGATTGTAAAATTCACTCCCCCAGAATGATTAGTGCTCGGGGGTATAAATTAAAAAAGAGAAATGGTCAACATAACACTCTCGAAAACTGCATTAAGGGGGAATCGAACCCCCGGCGGGTCGAGATCATCTCTCGAATGGCAACGACCCAGGTTACCACTACCCCATTAATGCTTGTGAACTGTAATGCGCATATAACATCATGTGGCATCTGTCTACAATATTCTTCACTTTTGAAAACAAGCAGCCTCTTGAACTTGCAACGACCATGGACACCAGCACCGAAGACTCGCCAAAGCCGCCGAGTCCCCAGTCCAACGAGCACCTCTCCTTCCCCTCGACGTTCACCGAATCGTCTGCAGAATCTTCTTCAGCACCCACCCCGCCATCGCGTCAGGTCCTCAAAGACCGGTTGTATGTCGGGAACCTGCATCCTACCGTCGATGAGTGCGTGTCTTCCTTCCCTGCATAGTAGTATTCACGCTGACAACCGTCTCCGACTGAACAGGTACTCGCTCCTGCAGGTCTTTTCGAAATTCGGCAAAGTCACAAAGCTCGACTTCCTCTTCCACAAAGCCGGCGCGCTGAAGGGCAAGCCGCGCGGATATGCCTTCGTAGAGTACGGCACAAACGACGTACGTCTTTGCTTCTAACCCCTCCATGGAACACGCGCTCACCCCGGGTTTCTCTCCCTCCCCATCGCTCCCATACCACGGCACATTATCTCTTCCCATCCAACCGACCCGTGTACAGATGGGCCGTGCCGTACCACCCGGGGCGGGCGCCATGCCCTGCTATGTTGAAAGACGGATCGTGATATACTGACGCGCTGCGTCTTCTTTGCATTCAGGAGGCTGCGAAGGCGCTGAGCATCGCGCATGACAAACTACTACGCGGGCGGAAGCTAGTGGTGACGTTCGCGCACCAAGCGCCGGTCGAGGCGGGCGGCGTGGGGGTGTATGGCGTGAAGCGGAAGAGTATGATGGAGACAGGGAGGCCGACCACGCTTAGTTTGCTAAAGACGGGCGCGGGTGGGCGGCATGATGGGTGAGTTTTTACTGTTTCTCCTTGTGAATTTTGGAGCCTCATTCGCCTTGCAGGACGAGGGATAAGATTGCGATGATGGAGGCTAAGCTACGGCAGATGGAGCGCACGAATCCGAAGCCGGCACCGATACCTGGGTCGTCTATGACTGATCGTCCCGCCGCTTTGTCAATATCACCGTCTGCGGCTTCACTACCACTGTACCATGCATCTCTCCCCCTCAAGCCGCCACCGCCAGTTCCAGAATCTCTCATGACGCTTGGCCGGTCAAAACCTCGGACAGCGAAGCCTAAAACGCCGTTACCGTCGCTGCCTATTCTCCCTCCGTCGCAATCCCAGGCGCGTCCTTCAATAACGACAGATTCCCCCAGGACGTCGGCGCCCACCAAGTCGACGAAGACGACGAAATTGATTGGGGTCAAGATCGGGAAACCGAAAGTCGCCCCTTCGGACAAGGGATGACAGTATTTATCATAATAGGTATACCATGCATGCGACTTTATCGTAGTAGGGCTTTAGTTGATGATACTTAGATCATACACTCAACTGAACACCTGCTGATGCGCTTTGGGATGGTGTTCCTATATTCACGACGGTGGTGTAGAACATGCACGAAAAGAAATAAGATGGAAGTACTGCCGATCCCCGCTCAAACTACTGTGCCGGCGTTTGAGGCGATACGCGGCCACAGATCCGCCTGTCATACAAAGAGTGGTAAGAATGAGGCAACAATCGGGTGGGGGCTAGACGCACGCATTCTTTTGCTACAGGGCCAGTGATGGCCGAACCCTTCATCTCACCCTTGGGGTTAACGATAACGCCAGCATTGTCCTGCGGGAACATGGTCGGTAACTGGATGAGCAAGGAGGGAGGAACGAACGAACCTCGAAATAGAGGAAGACACCATCTCTCCGGCGCCACGCTTTGCGTTGGCGGACAACGACGGCGGGCATGGCTAGACGAGAAAACAAAGCCGATCAGCATTTATTCGTACTGAATGCCTCAAAAGCCGCATCAGAAAGCCGTCCACCAGGCTCGCCTCGACTAGCATCCGGGGTGTACTAAAATAGCGTCCGCCCCCCGACACCAGAAGATAGAAATCGCAGAAACCGAAAACGCACTCTTTTTCCTCAGCTCGGGCTTTCCCTTCTTTACACTGGCAACGACCATGTCGCCAACACCAGCATCGGGTAGCCTATTGAGGCGGGCGCCAAACCCGAAGGGCTCGATGATGTACAGGCTCTTTGCGCCACTGTTGTCGGCACAGTTCAGCACGGCACCGACTGGCAGACCGAGTGTGAGACGAAATTTAGTTCCAGAGGCTCCTCCGCCTGCGTGCGCGGGTCGTTGCATCGTCCATTATCGATATTTGGTTGTGGGGGTACAGCGAGATTTAAGGGACAGGAAAATTCAGGGCAAAACAACGGATGGCCAGGGGAGTGCGTTAGCGTGGATTACGGGACGAGGTGACGAGGATCATACCGCGTTGTGCCATTTTTTCAGGATATCTTGAGGGGGTTGAGGGCGACTTGCGAGATCGGGGACGATAACACACACAAAGTTTCGTGCCGAAGTTCGGCACCGATACTCATGTACAGTTCTCCGGTGTTTCCCGATCATTCATTCCACGTCGTCTGAATTCTGTACCTAAGGCAACTCAAGCTACTGTGGCCTTGTCTACACTGTTCTCCTAGGTCTTGTACGCCTTTTTATCCCAATAATTTAGTTCTGTGAACGCCTTTGTCTAAACCCGTTGCCTCTTGGATGAGTGGCGCAAGGTTATGTGAGGCACACACGAAGTCAGTACCTGCTGATACTCGGTTTATGCGTCTGGCCGCTAGTCGTCGTCAAGAAACACTCTCGAAGTGCGGTTCTCCGTGGAAGCCGTCGCCGTACCCATCGATTCCGTCGGGCCTCAGAGCTGGGCAAGGGTGAGTGCGAGGACAGCATCTAGGTAAGGTGGGCCAATCCCGTAAGGCCGTATCGACATGGAAAAAGACCAGATTCAGCCTTTCGTTCGTGCTGAACGTCCTAGTGTCGTGAAGCAAGAATGGTGATTTCCTTCGTATGCAGATTGTCATCGTCGTTTACTGGTTGTCGTTTTTGCACTCTATAGTCTTCTGGCGAACAACACATGTCGATGTGACTTATCGTCTCCTTAAACCTTTCCGAGATCGGTGCCGAGTTTGTTCTACGTCCCACTGCTAGTATTAAGAAACGATTCAGATTGCTGGCAATATACGATGTCGTTATGACCGATAACAATGCTCATAGCCCCTCTTAGTTACCTTGCAATTTGGACACACCCAATAGGCTTCATCCAGCCGACCTTACCTGCCTCCGCAAGTTCATTTCTCTGCTACCCGCTCCCGCTACCCAAGAATCACGTTGGGATATGGCAGTCGCTCGTTCGCTTTTCTCTGTTAAAGGTGTTGACAATATTTGGCGCCCATTAGTAGCTCAACCGCCCAAACCTACGACATATTTGGCTGATCTTTTCCCATCTCAGCACATCTTATACGATCCGCAGCATACTTACCAGATCGAGCTCCGTGGCTGGCACCTTCCGCGATTAGACCAAGATGTATTCCAGATAATGACATGACCTTTCTTACCTTTCCACCATCCAAAACCTATGCCAGACGAGAAACGCGAGGTGTGTCCTCCCCTTCAACGATCGCACCCGCCAGTTTATGCAACTGCCCCATTGTACTTAGATCAGTGAACTGCACAGCCAGGAGACGCGCCTCGCGCTGTTTTCCTTCAACTCTTCGACGGTCTGGGATCTGGGGAGCACCATCCGCGCCCTAGCCCTCAAAGACTATCCTGAGCAGGCGGCGTATATCACCATCACGCAAGCCAATGGGACACCGCTCTTTGTCGCACACACGACCGATGCCATGAGCCCCGCATATGTGGCCGAGGCAGAGTCGATCCGCAACAGTGTCCGACGCTGGGAGATCTCGAGCTGGCGCCGCAATCGCCTCCTCGCCCTCACCGAGGGCCCGTCGGAGTACGACAAGGCTGAAGCGAAGGGCACGGAGTTCAGCTTGAAGGGCGGAGGATGGCCTATCCGTGTGAAGGGGGTGGTGGGGGTGATCGCGATCGTCGTCGTGACAGGCTTGTATTCTGTCAATAATGGGAAGGGCCAGAGCTTTAATCCGCTCAAGTACGATCCCCCCACGGATGTGAACCACGAACTGGTCGTGAAAGCGCTGGACATGGTCCTGGACAAACAGTTGGCCCATTGTTCTTTCTCGTCGTTGTACAGTGCTAATCTGCTGCGGCAGGAAAAACTCGCCAGTGCCAGTTAGTTAAACCCAGGTCAAAATTAGAACGTTCGTGATGAGGGGTCGACAATACCCCTTAACATTGAACAACCTCTCCTAGGGTAATCAGCCTGGGTACTTGTACTGGACCCTGCAAGTCACATGCACCAGTTTTGCTTTGTGAAAAGATATGACGTACACGGTCTGAACGAAGTGCTAATCATTTAGCGTACTCCTTTGGTGTTCCAACACAGAAAAGCGGCACCCGGTACGACCTTCGTATGACCCTAGTTGACATGCAGAGCTTAAGAAGACAGAGATTTGAACCATCGCGGCCGAAGCAATAGTTTAGCCTGAAGCTGAGACTAAGTACAGCAAAGCGAGCAGTTCATGCAGCCTGAGCCACGCGGTATCACGAATCACTAGCGCGTAAATTGAAGGGCAGCTCAGGATGCGGTGAGCGGAGTGCAAGACTTCGGCAAAACGGTAATAGAGATTGAAGCTGGGTGGTATGCATGGACTCTCGCGCGGTTGAGTGGTTCACACCCTACAATCTATGTTTAGTTCTGCGGAGAGAAGCGTGTCCGAAGGGAGATGTCGTCAAGTCAGAAAGCTTCTTTGCCGGAGAAAGTCGGAACCTGCGGTGGAGATAACATAAGTGCGTGTGCCATCGACTCGGAGTCTCGACGAAATGACAGGCAGGGTCATTGGGGATTGTACACAGTGGGAACCTCGCAAGTCGAAAGCCAAGGGACAAGGAAAGTGAACTGTATGAACGTTGCTCATGCGCAGGCTCGGACGGGTAATGAGCAGACTCGTCGACGTTGTTGATACCACTGAAAAGATTGGAACGGATGAATTTGTGATCGACTGTTTGGCTCCATACATGAAATGCTGTGAGCCAAATAGATTGGCGGTCAAACAAGACGGCGAACGAGCAATATTCACTCCACCCTTCCATCGTTCCAGGCGAAAAACAACCGTCCATCTTGGCAATAAGATGCTTGCAGGCTTTCATATAAGACTACGACCAACGATTCCTACCAATAGGAACATCGATTAAGGTCGACCCTGATATGCGATTGCAATGGTGCTCATGTTTGGAGTCTACACATCTACCCGACTCAACCCGACGCGATCGACTTTGGCTGCAGCGCGCTTGTATTCTTTGAACTCTCAAGAGCTGAGAGTAGCAGGATGCGGGGGAGAAACGGCCGGACCATCGGGCAACGGGCTTAAGAGGAAGTTGATCCCAATGATCATGCGCCATGTCGACCCCAAAAGGCGTCAATGACGATCAGCTGATTGTACTGGTGACTCCAACTGCGACACTCCGTGTCTGGGCTTTCGCTGGGTTTTGGAAGCTTACGGGTGTGGGTAGGTCTGGATGGGCCAAGAACTAATGTCGACTTGGGACCATCGGCGACGCCTGCAGGGCCGTGAATTGGTGCCGCACAACACCAACGGTGATGGAGAAGTACTCTTTACTGACAGTTTAGGGGACCAATCGCAGTGGAGTGATTAGATGCTCCTCGATCACGTGCGTCATTGGGAATCCTCATCTCGATGGTGCTCTCCGAGCCTATATAAAAGCCGCGGCAGGTACATTCTTCTTTTCTGCTTTCTAATTGTACTCCCAACCCATCAAATATGCCTTCCGCTCAAGTGTTCAATAGCAAGGATGGTGCTGTTTACACCACCTCCAGTGGCGCTCCCGTCAACGAACCTTACGCCGCTCAGAGGGCTGGACTTCTGGGGCCCCTATTGCTCCAAGGTTTGCCCGTGTTCTCCTTCGCGGGGCACGCCCATCAGCTCATTGTACTCAATAGACTTTCATCATATCGATTTGCTTGCTCACTTCGATCGTGAACGTATTCCTGAGCGTGTTGTATGTGCATTTCATCGTTATCGCCGCATCGCGAGCCATCGCTAAGGACGCCTATCAGGTCCACGCCAAAGGCGCTGGTGCCCATGGTTATTTCGAAGTAACTCACGATTGCAGTGATATTACCTCCCAATCTCTCCTCAGGCAGGTGGGCAAGAAGGTCCGCGCTACATTGCGTTCCTCCACCGTTGGTGGCGAGTCCGGATCGGCAGATACCGCCCGCGACCCTCGTGGTTTTGCTATCAAGCTCAGGACTGACGAAGGTAACTGGGACTGGGTCTTCAACAACACTCCGGTCTTCTTCATCAGGGACCCCGCCAAGTTCCCCCACTTCATTCACACCCAGAAGAGGGATCCCCAGACCCATTTGAAGGATGCTGACATGTTCTGGGTACGTGGGCGGCACTAATCCTACCAGATCCCCCGAATCTTATTCAATACTTCTATCCTAGGATTATCTCTCCCAAAACCCGGAATCAATCCATCAGATCATGATCCTCTTCTCAGACCGCGGTACTCCTGATGGCTTCCACCAGCAGCACGGCTACTCTGGCCACACCTTTAAATGGCTTAAGGACGACGGTTCTTTTGTCTACGTCCAAGTCCACGTTCGCGCGGATGGCGGCTTTAAGGTATCTACATTTCTATCGGTCGGGTGATGAATAGTCCGATTCTGATTGTTCCCACAGACGCTCAACAACGATACGGCAACGAAGCTGGCGGGTGAGAACCCGGATTACGGTACGCAGACTCTGTTCGAGAGCATCGAGTCAGGCAACTTCCCCTCATGGACCGTGTACATCGTGCGTACAGGTCCAAGATCGTGCTTCCCTCGCTTACTAAAACGCCTTACCAGCAAACCATGACACCCGAGCAAGCTGAGAACTTCCGCTACAACATCCTTGATCTCACAAAAGTCTGGCCTCATGGCGAATATCCCCTCCGCCCCATCGGCAAACTCGTCCTGAATGAGAACCCTCAGAACTACTTCGCGGAAATTGAGCAGGTGCGTTGGATTTGTATTTCTTGATGATCGATCACAATATCTGACTTGTGTTATGACTCAAGGCCGCCTTCTCGCCCTCACACCTCGTTCCTTACATTGAGGCCTCCGCTGACCCTGTCCTCCAGTCTCGCCTCTTCTCCTACCCCGACACCCATCGCCACCGTCTCGGTGTCAACTATCAACAGCTGCCCGTCAACGCCCCGCTCAACCCCGTCGCCAACTTCCAGCGGGACGGTTCCAGCACCTTCGTCTCCCAGGGCAGCCGCCCCAACTACCAGAGCTCCATCCAGCCTCTCACCTACGCTGGCCGCAAGGGCACGGTGGACGCCAATGTGCGCGACTGGGAGAGGGCTGTCAAGCACGAGAACTTCATTGGCGGCGCCTTCAGGGACCTCAGCGAGATCACTGAGCGTAAGTGGCACTCTGCCTCCAAGCGACAATATGTGACATGTGGCTATATTTTAGTCGACTTTGAGCAACCCCGCGCTCTGTGGAGCAAGGTTTGGAATGACGCCCAGCGCGAGGCGTATGTCCAGAATGTCGCTGGGCACTTCGGCACCGTTAAGAGCGCCGAGGTCAAGGCCAGGCAACGTGTGTATCACTCTCTTACATTTTCTTAACACATTTTACCATTCCCCTGTAGTCTCGGTATGGGCTGCCGTCGACCAGGGTCTCTCCGACCGCATTGCGAAGGCCATCGGTCATCCTTCTGTCGCACCTCTGAAAGTCAAACCCGCCAGCGAGGCCGTCAAGTTCAGGACTTACGCTGGGTTCGCCCATACCCAAGGGAGACTCTGAATGTATAAGCTAATACGTTTGTGTTTATAGGCTTGCTTCGCGCCAGGCCAATTAAGCTGGCTATCGTCTCTTCTAGATTTGGAGGAATTGTATGCTAGTTTTGTACCCATTTACCCCACCGCCTCGTCGTCGAAAACGCCGGAACTTGTTGAGAACCGTCGAAACTGTAAACATAAAAAATTGTTGTATGTACTTCGACTTATGCCTTGAATTCATGGAATTCCATCTGTATTTCACTTCTCCAGGAGGGTTGTATAACCGTTAGAGTTCGTGACTATTCATTTCGGGATAAGGCATTGTCACTGTCCATTAGGTCGAAGTGCGTTCTAGGTGCATCCTAGATACGAATGCTAGCTCTGTCCATTTGTCAACCCCTTTTTATAATGTAAGACCTAAGTTGAGGGATCCCTCCGGGTCTTTTCGACACTCGTTACAGTCCCGTTGGGAAGCTCTGGCCTTCTCCATAACTGCCACTTGAATTTAGTGACAAGTATCTTGAAGACGCAAGTTACCCACCACAATGACATCTAGCGGGGAACGCGCGGCCACATCAAGTTCTCTGATCTTCGGCAACTTGTCAGAAAACGCACCAATCAGAAACAAGCACGACTTACCTTAAAGTTCTGGAGCGGGGCGGCCATTGCGAATGATGCGAAAGCGAGGAAGACTGTGAGTTTTCGGGACAGCATCCTGGGGTGGTTTGAGGACCGTTCCACCTTGAGCTGCTTTTATAGACATGTCTTGAGTAAGGCATCGGGAACTGCGCATGTCGCCAAGAGTGTGATCGGCATCGCCTTGTAACCTGCCACCTGCCTATGATGTTCCCCATTCGTCAGAAGACGTAGCCTTACGTTCAGAAGACGGGTAGATGGGTCCAGGAGGTAGCATAATTGGACGTGGAAGAAGTCAGAGCGCGTGTACACGTGGTGAAGGTGGCAGATGTCTTGGAAATCAGAGCGCTATCTCTATCCTTGGGAGACACGGGCTGCAAGGGGCCTGGAGGTGATGTCCTGCTGCTCATCCGAGGGCCCGCAGCCTGAGGTGGACTCATAGGGCGACATCAGTCTTGCAGTACTAGTACCCCGTATAAGTGTCCGCGTCCAACGGAAGTCAGGCCATGATCACAAGGAGTCTCGGTAGTTGATGATACGTACAAGATCCAACATGAAGCTTGAAGCTTGAAGTCGTGCCCGGTTTGGGAAGGGCGAACATGTTACTTGCGCAATCCCATCGTTGTATACCCGGCTACATGTACAAGGTAGAGGTAGTTACAGAACTCGGGATCCTCCAGTCTTTTGACATCGCACAAATTGTGGCTTCCAAGAGCACTGAAGGGCACTACCGTCAGCGTCTCCTGGTTGTGGTTCGAATCCTCGTGAGTCCACGATCATCTGTATACAATAACCTACAGTGAGTGCCATGTATCTCCAACATGACATACACTCGCTTAATCATGGATTCCGGACCCGGATGAACAATCATCAGGTTTCAACTATTTGCCCGCATCGCTACAGCATTCAACGGCATCGTGACCAGAGCACATTCGCTTTAATCAATAAATCGGCTAGGTTCGGGGACGCGGACTATCAAGAGCGGGTTTAACCACAACTGTCGACATCAAAAATTCCATCTTTTGAATTCACCTGTGAGCTCGGAGTTCAGCTGCATCAATACCGTTATTTTTGTTGTTGTTCTTTGACCGTCTCAGTGGGGTTTTGATTCAAGAAAGCCGTAGTGGGAACGAGTGGGAGTCATTGTATCAAAGTGGCAACAACCTGTGCAGAATCTGCCTCGGGAGAACCACTGATCATGACCTGGTCAACTCGGTCGAGGAGCTACAAACTCCGCGATGCTTGGCTTACAGCCAGATTCATATCGATACCCCCTTTTGCGAAAAATCATACTCAGAGCGGAGGGTAAAAGCAAGCGTTGGTTGTGTCCGGCTATCAAGAGCGGGCAACTCTAGTCTCTCGCCGAGTTCAGACTAAAGACGGCGACAATCCAGAAGTGTTCCAAGACAGCCGGATCAGCCTCCAATGTCACTCCGCTTTATGTCTATTTTTTTCGAAGGAGCCTATCGATATGAATCCAGCCGTGATTAACACGTTGAACATATGTCCAAGACCAAGCATTAGAATCTCCAGCACCGCCTCCTCACAGCACTTAACGACCTATTTACAGGTATGCCAATTTGACATGAGATTAGGGTACCGTGTAATGGACAACTAGGCTTAGCTGCTTTATAGTAAGCTCATCTCTGTTAACATTTTGCTGCTGCGGAACTGGCACAACGCTGCAGGATATTAATCCAGCATATAATAGATCCAGCATTTACACAGTTTGAACACTGTCATGATCAGTACATGCGGGTACACGCCCTATATTCGGCTCCCCCATCAGGACCTCCGAGGTGCCATAAATCTGAATGGCACACGAGCTGAAGTGCACAGCACCCAGATCATTGCTTCGAACTACTACGACGTATCTTCACCCCGGCCCCGTCAAAAAGTAGCGTTGAGTGATGCATAGACAGATAGAACTTAAAGTCCCCCTTGACGAACACCCCACACCATGTCTTCTTATTTCTTAACATCCAAGCTTCGTTCCCGAAGTATCCATAAACGTGCGTCTTACCACCTCATTGCTCTGCAGTGTGAAGTGGTGAAGCTGAAGTCCAAGCAGGAGTATTTGTCCTTCTGCTTCTTGTCCTGCATTGGTCGCCCACAGTCACGGGTGTTCAGTTCGAGCAGTGCCTGCAGGAGGTCAAGGCTGGGAAATGGGGTCAAGTCGGAGGCACTGACAACCGTGGTCGACCTGTGTCCGATATCACAGATGCCACGGCAATAACTTACGAGCTCTGTACCAAAGCATGCGGTGCGGGGTCTGAAGCTTTCATGTGGTCCGTATTCTCCCAGCAATTCAGCTCATGGCTCTTACCATGGCTAGCGCTTGTATCACAATTGCCATTCGGGAGCAACGACAAGCTCGACAACCTTGTCTCAATGTTCTTGACTGTTGGGTCGCCGACTCTGGCCGCGTACTCACTGGTGCTCACAGTCTTAAATGGTCGTTGGATCGCTCGACGCTTCCACTCCTACGCCTATCCGAACACCCGCCTCGCCGTCCAGGTCCTCAGCAGCCTCCAGCAATCCCCATTGAAGATTACAACCGATAATTCCTTACTTGCGTCTCTCATCGTCCTCCCCGAAAATGATGAGTGGTGGCATGAGCTTGTGGTTTGGCTAGACTATACCCATACGTGGTCGATATCTGCGGTAGCCTCGATCGCCTGGGTGATCATAGCTTATATCTTCACCGTTATCGACTCCTTCACAGGTGACATCACCACGTCAATAAACGCCAACGGGCAAGGTGTTGGGTCACTATGGATATGGTTGGTCCCCATCGTCGTCGGTTGGCTTCAGATTTCCCCGAAATGTGACGCAAACCGTGTATATCAGGCCGTGAAGCGGGCCAACACTATCGCATATGTTGCGACGCCGTCTCATGGACCAATTCTCGCAAGCTCCATGTCCAAACAACGTGCTATATCTCTTGTGCAGGCAGATGAGGATCCGTTGCGCCACGACGAGCACTGCACGGTCCCAATCTACAACTATGCCCGCTTTCCATCTTGGGTACAAGCAGTGGAGGAGGTGTCTGGGGTATTCCGAGCCGCATCGGAGCGCGCCCATTTGCATCGCTCTGTCAACCCTGACGTGAACTGGGAGAAGGAGGAGAGGTTTGTTGCAGGGCCTCACCCAAGGAACAGGACAGGATATCAGTCGCAAGTGGAGGCTTACTGTTTCCCACTGGGTGAGCCCTCTTTGAATCAGAGGTCACCATGGGGCCCCGATGTCCTGTCACGAGTCGTCATTGCATCTAGCATTGCGCTCGCCTTGCAATGGGGTACGACCGGCGCAGCGACGATTGTAGTTTGGTTCACTCCAACGACTGGTGAGTCCCGCCATGGACTTTCACTGCTTATGCTTTCCCGCCTGACTATTGTGTCAGGCCTTGGGTGTCGCTCGGGAGCGTACCTCTTGTATGGCGCCGTGTCAACCGTTGTCTGGATGCTATTGGTCCTCTCCAGCTTCCTTGCGCATTATGCGTTGACAACTGCTCATGCAACCACTAAACTCTCGGCATTCCTCGCTCGGTGGACTTCCATTGTCCTTCGTCGCCTTGGAAAGGTCCTAGCGACATGCAACGCGGTTTGGATCGTCGTCTCGTGCTTGTTTCAGTTCAGCAACTTCTTTGATAGGTGCTATTGCAACAGCAGTGTCCTTGGAAGGGGCATTCTGACCTATAACGTCATCGGTTTTGTCTCTGGTGATATTGTGGGAATGAGAGGTGCATGGATTGGGGGGGTCGTGCTCGCAGCTGGGAGTGCGACAATCTTTATGATATTCGTCAACTTGTTCATCAACCCACGACTTCCCGATTGACGGCCTAGTGGCGCTCTTACCTTACTTTATTTATGCATGATGTACAATGACCCGCATCCGCTCGCTATACCAGTTCTCTACATATATACTAACTCTAGTAGAAAGATCGATAATAGTTGTAACACTGGCTTAAACCACAATCGCTGTATATTGTTTTTAAAATGGTAACCTATGTACTTCCAAGAGGGCTTGATTCAAGAAACGCCTGCTTGCATGCGATGTGAGTTCCCTCTCGGTACCGGCATAATGTTGGGATCGGATCCAGCAGCTTTCCGCCACCACGTACAATACTGGTACAATACGTTCGGGAATTGCGAACATCAAAATACGCACAGAATGCTTTTGAGCGCATGCACCGCCATTTGGAGAAAAGGCGAGTACTCGGTTGGGCTCCTGGTGCTGGTTGAGAGAATAATGAAGGGTTGTGAGACGCGAGGCCACCAGTTAAAGATGCAGGGCAAAGTTCAAGTTCATCTCCGCGATTTGACTGTAACAAGTGTGACATGGCTATAGCGTGACGCGGTACTGACTTCAAAATTTCCGCCATGAATTCAAACGACCTTTTCTCGTTTCTCGACGAAGTTCCTCCAGAAGATGTCGACAGCCACGCAGACGAAGACATGCAGACAGACTCATCTGCAATACCCAGTAAACTGGCCCAGAAACGAAAAGTTAAATCAATGTCGCGCGAGCCTTCGCCAATTAGAAACGGGGATGCATCCATGCACCATTTGGACAACGAACCAGGACCGCCAAAAAAGCCTCGCCTGTCATCTCCGAAACCCATCGTTCTCGATGATTTTGAGACAGAAGCAAAGCGCGAAGTTGCGGCGAGCGCAGGATTAACTGGCGCGGCAGACCCAGGGACGCGGTTAGAGCTTAAACACCAGGTGCGTAGCTGCAATACCTCTGTCAAGTGCCTCCTGACACCTACATAGGTCCGTCACCAAGTCGCTGTACCACCAGGGTACAGCTACGTACCAATCTCCAAACACGTCCCACCCGTGAAGCCGGATCGCGAATACAAGTTTGAGCTCGATCCCTTCCAAAAAGTCTCCGTCTATGCAATACAACGGAATGAGAGCGTTCTTGTATCGGCGCATACGAGTGCTGGAAAAACCGTTGTGGCTGAATACGCCATTGCTCAATGTTTGAATAGAAAGCAGAGAGTTATTTATACTAGTCCAATCAAGGTTCTTAATCGCGTTCATGCTCGTTTCCATAAGACGCAATATGTTTACACAGACCTTTGTTCCAATAGGCATTGAGCAATCAAAAATACCGAGAAATGATGGCAGAATTCGGGGACGTGGGCCTCATGACTGGCGATGTGACAATTAACCCGTCTGCGACGTGTCTGGTAATGACGACCGAGGTGCGTGGCATATTCTTTTTTTTGTACCAGACGACTTAAGCTGTCAATGCAGATTTTGCGGTCAATGCTGTACCGTGGCTCCGAAATTATGCGTGAAGTTGCTTGGGTCATTTTCGATGAAATTCATTACATGCGAGACAAGGAGAGAGGTGTCGTCTGGGAAGAAACAATTATCTTGCTCCCGCATACGGTCCGCTACGTGTTTTTGTCAGCTACCATCCCCAACGCCATGCAATTTGCAGAATGGATCTGTAAATCGCACGAACAACCATGTCATGTTGTATACACCGACTTCCGACCCACGCCTCTTCAGCATTATCTATTCCCAGCGGGCGACGAGGGCATATATCTGGTGGTGAATGAGAAGGGAGAGTTCCGTGAGGATAACTTCAGCAAAGCCATGGGCAAGCTGCAGGACAACATGGGAGAAGATCCAGCGGATTCGAAAGGTGGGAAAGGGAGGAAGGGCAAAACGAAAAAGGGTGGGGACAAGAAAGGTCGGTTGTCCCCTGCCTGCGGATTTCTGTGGCTAACTCGACATAAGGCTCTTCCGACATTTCGAAAATTATTAGGATGATCATGTTAAAGAACTACAACCCGGTCATCGTTTTCGCCTTCAGCAAGCGCGAATGTGAAGGACTCGCCCTGACGCTTTCGAAGTTTGAGTTCAACTCGGCTGAGGAGCAGGAGCTTGTCACGAACATCTTCAACAATGCGATTGAAAACCTAGCCATTAACGATCGACAACTACCCCAGATCACCAACCTACTCCCTCTATTACGTCGCGGTATCGGTATTCATCACGGTGGGCTCTTGCCCATCCTCAAAGAGGTCATCGAGATCTTGTTCCAGGAGGGCCTTATTAAAGTCCTCTTTGCTACCGAGACGTTCTCAATAGGCCTCAACATGCCCGCCAAGACCGTCGTCTTCACGACGACCCGCAAGTTCGATGGGCGAGAGTTTCGCAACCTGTCTTCGGGTGAGTACATCCAGATGTCGGGACGTGCGGGAAGGCGTGGGTTGGATGAGCGCGGTGTGGTCATTATGATGTGTGACGAGAAGCTGGAGCCGGCGGCGGCGAAGATGATGGTCAAGGGCGAGGCGGATAGGCTGGATTCGGCGTTCCATTTGGGGTACAATATGGTGTTGAATTTGATGAAGGTGGAGGGAATCAGTCCTGAATTTATGCTGGAGAGGTGCTTCTTCCAGTTCCAGAGCAGCGCGGGGATTCCTTTGTTGGAGGATGGTACGTTTTGTGCATCTTGCATATATGAGTCGTTACTAATGCCATGTGTTGCAGAGTTGAAACAGGAAGAAGAGGTGCGGAGTACGACCGTAATTCCTGACGAACAGCTGGTTGCGGAATATTATGAATATCGGCAGCAACTCGATCAAATGGCAGCTGACTTCCGGGAAGTTGTCACACATCCGACATACTCCCTACCTTTCCTGCAGCCCGGTCGCCTTGTGAAAGTCAAATACCAGAAACTCGACTTCGGATGGGGTGTGATTATCAACTACCAAAAACGGCTACCTCCCAAGGTCTGTCTATCCCAAACTACCTATGTAGCTCTAACCACACTAATACCTGCCCTTTTCAGAACCGGCCTATGCCGAAACCGGACGACCTGCCTCCACACGAACAATATATCATCGATGTCCTCCTGAATTGCGCACCCGGTGGCACCGTTTCCAAAAGCCGCGAAAACGTCACAGCCACGCCTGGTGGCGTACAACCGGTGGCCATTGGCCAAAAGGGCGCCCCGCTCGTCGTGCCGGTGTTGCTATCCACGATCGAGGGCATCAGCCACATTCGGCT
The DNA here is from genome assembly GCA_025854295.1 of Lyophyllum decastes. NCBI lineage: Eukaryota > Fungi > Basidiomycota > Agaricomycetes > Agaricales > Lyophyllaceae > Lyophyllum > Lyophyllum decastes. Next base: position 1,035,098 of record CP107712.1, on the reverse strand, counting down.
GTTCATGCCCAAGGATCTGCGGCAGGACCAGGCTAGGGAGACGCTATGGAAGAGCGTATTGGAGGTGCATCGCCGATTTCCTGATGGCATTGCGTTGCTGGATCCGATACAAAATATGGGCATTAAGGATGAGAAGTTCAAGGAACTCGTGAAGGTATGGTGTTGTGGCATTGGCTTTTGGCAGATGTTTGACGATGTGTGGATAGAAAATTGAGAGCATGGAACTGAAAATGTTCTCGAGCCCGCTGCACAAGGACCCACGGTTGCCTGAGCTCTATAGCCTGTATTCGAAGAAAAAGGAGAAGAGCGAGCGGATACGCGGGCTTAAGAAGCGTATTCAGGCGACGCATGATGTACTGCAACTCGAGGAGCTCAAGTACCGGAAACGAGTGCTGCGGAGACTGGCTTTCACGACTTCGGCGGACATTGTCGACATGAAGGGAAGGGTGGCTTGCGAGATCAGCTCTGGCGATGAGCTGCTCCTCACGGAGCTCGTCTTTAATGGCGTATTTAACCAATTGACTCCGGAGCAGTCTGCAGCGCTCCTTAGCTGTTTTGTCTTCACTGAAAAGGTCCGCTTTCATTCGACTGTCAATTCATTGATGCTGATATCTGATATTAGAGCGACCAAACGACAAAACTGAAGGAGGAACTTGCCGCCCCCTTGCGTGTCATGCAGGAGATTGCCAGGCGGATAGCGAAAGTGTCCAAGGAATCGAAGCTTGCCATCGACGAGGACGAATATGTCTCTTCGTTCAAGGTGGAACTTATGGACGCTGTCGTACAGTGGTGCCGTGGTGCCTCGTTCTCCGAGATATGCAAGGTACGTTCTGGGACCCACAGACACGCTGGACACTAATCCTCGGTGTTTCACAGCTCACAGACCAGTTCGAGGGTTCGCTCATCCGTGTCTTCCGGCGCCTTGGCGAACTCTTACGCCAGATGGCTCAAGCAGCCAAAGTCATTGGCAACGACGAACTCAAGCAGAAATTCGAGAAAGCATCCGAGATGCTTGAACGTCCCAATTCCGTCATCTTCTGCTCATCGTTGTATTTGTAGAGTATGTATATGTATTCGGCTCGGCCAAACGACGGATTTTTGAGTCTGGTTTGCTTCGTGGGCTATTCGTTAGGGACGTCTTGAGAGAGGTGTCGAATGTGGACGTCGAAGGCACTGGTAGGCGTTTGACCTCAGCACAACGAAAAGCTAAGCAGGCACAGCCCCTTTCGAAACAAGCACTTCCATGTTTTCAACGAAAATTGAGCTCTAGCTGAGGTCGAGTTTCTTAATCGAGGACTCGATACACGGTGGACAAAAACGGTCCGACTGCTTTTCCAGGGGAAGAAACCTCTTGTGGATGTCAGTTGAGAGGACGTTATGTACACCACTGCTCTTCTTGGAAAACGACGTTGTTACATAATACAAGATACATAGTGTTACATATATATCTAAACACCCATGCGCAAAACCCTCTAGCAGGCACCCGCATCGCTCCAGACATCAGCTAGAAATCTAATTCAGATTCCAGGATTTCCACACATGCGCGACAAGGACTCACCATTTCCAGGAGTCTCGCCAAGTGTCCACCTAGTTGGAGAATAATAGTTAAGTTCCGAACTGTAAAAACAAGAAAGAAAGCGAACCATTTGGCGGTCCAAAGATGGCCAGCTGAGAAACTTGAGTCAGTAAACCTTCCAACCATAACCTACCATAGAGACGTACCATAGGTAGCTTGCTGCCCGCCAACGTATGTGACCTGGAAACAGTTTCGATTAGCTCTCCATTTCCCGCAGTTTCTAAGAGCGGAATGCGTACTCCAGCGCCCCAAGCCGCAACCCCGGCACAGCTGCCACCACCTGGGGTGGTCGTCGTAGGGGGTGGCGTTGTGGTGGACGTGGGGGGCGGCGCTGTGGTGGTCCCACTGCCTCCTCCACCGAAGTTATTGCGAAGGTTTTCCCATTTGCTGTTGGGGTACCTATCGATTGGTTTGTCAGATCAGGTGCATATAGGAATTCTGTGCATCGACTTACCTGATATGGTTCTGGGTTGTGTCGAGAGAGCCCAAAACACCGACGGCGGTGCCAACAAGCGAACCACTGCCGACTTTGTCGGTGGAGAGCTGAATAATCAATTTAGCTTTAGGATGAGAGGACGGAGAGCTGTGGGGCTGCTCACCTCCCAGAACATGGAGCCACCGAGGCCTTTCGAGTTAATGTACTGGCTCTTGGTTCTCACAATGTTGGGGGTATCATAGGAAACGAGTTCCTTCTTGGCCGAGTCGTATGAATAGCTGGAGACGTCGGTGTTGTTCTCAAAGACGGTCGCTCCAGCCACTTCACGTTTTACCAAAGTGTCAGACAAGATCGAGATAGGATAGATAGGGTGCCTCACGTGGAAGTGTTTTGTAAGAGTAGACGCCTGCTTCGATGGTTCCGGGTCCAATCTTCATCGGATTTAGCAATTCTGTGACGGTGTGTTATTAAATCCAGGGTACTCACACCGCTGTATGGTTGACCAAGGCCATTGGTGTTCTCGAACGCACGACCATACAACGGCATGCCTGAATCTCGGTGAGATAGTGCCACGCATCAGAATCACATACATCATACCCATCGTGATCTTAGAGGCTGTGGCGCCACTGGCCAAGTACCATTTGACGGCATTTTCGGTGTTGAAGCCTGTTCGCGATCCTCCGTACAAGTTGGCCTGGTTGTCGGCATATGTCAACCAAGATCCAGCGTAATCGTATGCCTATGAGTAGAGGTATGGATATGAACAAGAGACATGCGCTGGCGACCGGATCAACTACGCACCATGAGGTTCCAGTAGTCCAAAGCTGCGTTCATCTGGGGGACCTTAAGGTACTGGTAATTCGGCTGTCCGGCAGAAACGGCTGCCGAAAGCTGGTAGGGAACTGAGTCGCCCTTCTTGGAGGCTAGCTGTTTGAAGGCAGTCCGCAACGCGGTGAAAAGATCGGCAAATCCTTGTCCTTGTGCGTCACTGGTCGGAAACTCGAAATCGAGGTCACTGTAGATGACTTGAGCTCAATTGTAGGGGACAATCATTGTGTACGTACATGCCGTCGAAGCCATAGTCCTCCACAAGCTGAACGGCGTTGGAAACGAAAGTAGCGCGCGCATTTGGATTGGTCACAAAATTGAAGTGGCCTTGTACAACGCCACATGAGAATTGTGCAACTTGAAACTATCTGGCACATACCAGCCTGGGAGTATGTCCATCCACCGATCGAAAGCAAGACCTTCAAGTTCCTTCGTTTGAGCTTCAAGAGGTAGAGCTGCTTGAGGTTGCCGTAGAGATTATTGCCAGTCTCGCTCCAAGAGTCGCCTGGAAAGTGTTTCTGGAAGTTGGGGATCTTGGTTCAATAGCTTGAAGATGATGAGAAAATCATCTCTTACCTCTTGATCGGCATAGGAATCAGTGAGGGAGATGCTTCCGGTTGAGGGGTTAACATCCGCGAAGGAGTACAGGATATCTAAACGAGCGTCAGAGAAGACGCCATGGCAGACTGAGAAAACACGAACGAGTCAGAGTGGAGTCAACGATATCCGTAGGTTCTGTGGGTGATCGATGAGATATTGTTGCTTTACAGGGGTGTAGCAAAGGACCTACGGAAGTTTGCGGCGTAGATTCCCCAGTTGGTGAAGTAGGCGAAGGAGACCTTGCCAGAAGCACGTTTTTGGATGATCTTGGTCTTCGGGTTGTGCTCTATGGGAAAGGTCCTTGCGGGGGACTTGTACGTAGATGGGCGGCGCATGACCTGTGTCCCATTGACGGCGATAATGGCCATGAGAGCCACAGTTGCTAGAAGCAGGTGCTTGAAAGAGGATTGAGCAGCCATGACCGCGAGAGAAGGGTAGAGGGCTCGAGAGAATTGCGCTGGACCCGCGGCAGTTGTCGGGCGAAGTCTGCAGATACCGAACGTGTATTTATACCTTCTCTCAGGTGTATAATCCCGAGGGTTTCTTTTTTCTCGAACGAAGCAAGACCATACCGCGCCCACACGTTCTCATCATGTCGTCTAGGCATTAGCACATGGGCTTCCTCGAAACCGAGGCAAGATCGAATAGAGTTTGTTCAGGCAACAAGACACCTCGATCAGGAGACAGAAGCGCCATGTGAGCCATGTCCCAGTGCTCATGCACAGTTGAAGCCGCTCCGTCTAGGGGCTCCGATAAATTTTAGTCTTGCAAATCGGGGTCGAAATGTACGAAAATTTCGCGTCTTAGCCGTTGTAGAGCATCACCTTGAACCATGGAGGTCGAGGGGGTCTCTGCTAGTCCTAGCCACAGATTCCTTCGGCGTGGTCAGCTGAACAGAAGGAGATTGTGATTTGACCTAAGAGGCATGCAGAGTGAATTAAGAAGAACTGCGAACACGTGCTGAAAACCAATATCATCCTTATCAGTCGAGCCAGCGAGAGGGGGCGATGTGGTTGCATATGAACATGCGGGTCCTCGGCACCTCCATCGGAACGGATGTATCTGTGCCCACACGTCACGTGGTGGACGAGCCCATGTCAGAATCCCCTGACATGCCAAATTTGAGCCCAATGGTTCAACAACAAGTGAGTGTCGAAGCATGCATAACGGTCATCGCGACAGGTCACCTGTGTACTCATGCTCCTCGTGCAAGAGAAAAACGCGACCCGTGCGCTGATCTCTACGTCGTCAGCATGACCCTTGCGGCACCGTGAGTGCATCTTTTGTTTTCGCGTCCAACGACAGGCTGTGCATTCTCCAGCGGTGGACGCCCTATTATGGACGCCCTATCCAAGCCAGCCCCGGAGGGCTGCGATTATCACCTAGGTGTGGCGTCTGTGGTAACCTCGCGCCTCGTAAGGGTCTGATGATCTCGTCTTTACACAGGTGGTGTTCGGATACGGAGCCTGAACCGGCTGCCCATCCTGGTGTCCAAAAATACGTGTATGCCAGGTAACACTCCACCAACTTACAATCTTATCTTCCACCGGCGGTATTAGCTCGAAGTACCTTAAAGTACCTTCTCGCGCGTTTCGTCTGCATGTTATCAAATGTTTTCTCTTGGCCATCGTCGGATATGGTGCAATGTTACGAACCCATCATTGGTCGCAAGGAAAGACCTACCCACCTCCGCAGCTTGATCTGTCGTTCAAGATAACCCTACCTATAGATACCCGACCTCTCTTATTCACTACAAAAGCCAACTCACCTGTCTCCAGGCTCTCCTAGACTACTCTCGTCACGCTGGCTGCATGGAAGCAACGGGTGTATGTACACTTACTTGACTGTGCTTCAGTGGACCGCGCGGTGTAGTCTCTGCAATCAACACCTATCATGCGCGGTTGGTTGCGGCATCTTACCACTGCTCCCGCGAAGTCTTGGCCTTATGGACTTCGCTCAGTGGTTTCTTGGCGTCATGGTTGCGCGCATCAACCTTTGAAACGGAGAGCTTCTGCTACCAATGGGATTCACTGGGATTCACATGGCACCATAGTTCCGCGAAGGCGAGCGCCCGAAGAGGGACGAGTAGCTGAGTACTGTTATCAAGACTCGTATGGAAGAAGACTCACCACTCTGGTCATGCACGATCAGGAGGGTCCAACCCAGAATCGACACTTCTATCAATACTCGGAAGAGATAACGAAAATACGGGGAACTGTGGTTTTTTGGCTCGGCCGATCAACCGTCGTTCTCATGACGTGCTGGACTATACTTGATGCACCAAGGGTGGAGAGATAAGTCTCTATCCTAACACTAGGGGAGAGCAGAGCTATTCCCTCTTGAACATAACTATGAGTTGCATTACGACATAGATAATGGAATAAGGTCATAAAAAGAAACAACTATGTACGAAGAAGCCTCGCTAGATGCGAACGAAGTTGATCAAATGGAGCTGTGTTGCAAATGAGTTAAAGGAGCGTGGATGAGGAATGTCGGTTGATTTCCGTCGATGTTATTTAAATGAGCCAATCATATGTGATGAAAACGAGAACAATTTATAGTGTGCACGACGATGAGGGAGACGGAGAAACGAGACGTGAGGTATGCAGCAAAACGATGAAAACGACGACGCGAGTGAAGGAGACGAGGAGGTGGAAAAGATATATGTGGTATCAATTAAATGAGGGTGTAGGGTAGGCCAAGGAATGGATCATAAAAGGGAGGGAAAGGCTTGTAGGTAAAGTGTCTGTACAAGTGGAGGAAGGGCAGTACCTTCAGGAAGTATTTTCTTTTCTCTCGCCGAAGCGAGGACAACTGTTATGATGCAAGCCGAGCAGGTGATACAACCGCGTCACGTCTGGGTGAGAGCGCAATTCCCACAGGCTTGGAAGGAACATGAAAACAGCTTGAATTACTCTCGTTAATTACTTACGCAGCCGAAGGTAATGCAAAACGTACTTGGAGGTTTCTTCATTCCACCCTTTTCAGCCAAACCGACCCATCGATCTAACCAGATATATTCCTCCCCCATCCATCTCATCACACATCCACATAGATCAATATTGGTTCCCCCACTCCTTCAATCTCAGGAATAACACACTTCAGATCGAACGCTTTCGCCAGAACGATCTTGAAGATCTTTTGGACGTTAATGGATGCCGACGTGGAACAAAATATCAGCGAGGCGTGCATGGCTCGGGCAAACCGCTTTGCCTGGAGGGTTGGGCATGTTGGGATGTGTCGCTGGGCAACAAAGTGCACAAACGCACCTGCTTCGTGATCTCTTCTTGTTCGTCCCGCGGAAATGTGGCAAATGTGTCAAATTTGGTCCCTATTAGGAATGGAATCGCCGTCTAGTCACAGAACAGGTCAGGATGGGGCATCGATAGCGTGATCAGTTCGCCAAAATCGATACCCCCGCAATCGAATATAGTATGGAAAAAGGGCACTCACCTTATTGAATCCCCTCGCCTGTCGATACCACTCCTTCACCGAGTTTAATGTTGATTTTCGTGACAAGTCGAACATGAACAGGATGGCGACAGCATCATTACAGACCAGTGGCAACATGTTCACAAACTCTCGCTGACCACCCAAATCCCATATTGAAAACGTGATGGTTGTTCGCCGTACGGAGATTGTCTTCTCCATGAAGTTGACGCCTAGGGGTAGGTTCATGTCAGCACGACACCCAGCGCTCAGGCCACAAGAGACACGCACCCAGCGTCTGGATATAATCCTCGTCGAAACTTCCTTCCACATACTTGACCATCAGACTTGTTTTGCCTATCTGCGAGTCTCCCACCATTCCCACCTTGATAACAACACTGGGTAAAGCATGGTTCAACGGCTGTTCTGATGCGTGTCATATGGCATAATATGCCCTACCTGTTCTTCTCGTCATTGTTTTCTAGCGATGGATGGGGATTCTGGCCACTGGGACCTGCGCTGGCAGATGGCGGCGCTGAGGTCGATGAGGACGCAGAGTTTGACATAATGGATTGAGTAGATCACGGTCCTTCGAGATGAATTATATCACAGAGCGATGGGACCAATGCTTCAATAGTCTATTGAGCAAGGGTATACGGTGGGTGGGTGGTATTGAAAGAATGGAAAATGAGGAAGGAAAGAGGAAGAGAGAGAAAGGAAGGACGCGTTCTGAGCAGCGCTGACGGTTGATGGAGGCCAAGCCCAGTGATAAACTGGCCCTCGATGCAAGAAAGACCGTTTGCTGTCGAAGAGTTGGCCGTCGTCGTCGTCGTCACACGAACCAGGGCGAGAACAGAAACAATGCAAATTACCGATCAAACAACGGAGTTGTCATCCAATCCAAACAACGTCGACTCCCACCACCACCACCACCCTCACCAGCGAGCTCGACGTCGACGGCACAACAGAATAGGACTATTTGCGCAGTTCGTTATCTTGACTTTTTGAACTTCTCCCCAGATATATTATGTTATCGATGCCACCGACACTATGCAACCAACATTCTACCAGCCACCCGGTCCCACACCCCTTAGAGCTTGTTTCTTTGGAACAAAGCCTTGAAGGCTTGCGGAGACTTCGGCAAAACATTGCTTAAAAATTCCGACGTTGAGAAAGTTTTGGAGCTATCTCTCAACTTCGATTATATAATTCATGACGCTGGGCCGTACGTTTCCCTCGGCCTAGTCTAACATTCCATGTATCGGTGGCAAGTGCATTGTTCCTGTTTTATGACGCTATGGCCTGTACTCACGGTGTCATTGTTTCCTATTGGCAGTCGAGGACACGTCTGGTTCCTACAGCGTGGTCGAACTGTCAGATGGGTCAGATGATCTTCTTTGCCTCTCGGAGGTAGCTCATGTATGTACCTCGGTGCATGTTAGACCACCTGGTCACTCTTCCTGGTATATGCCCCACCCGTGGATCATGCGTCAGGACACTGAATATTAATTTTCCGCACATCAGGCAAACTAGCCGCAAGTGTGATGGTCTTTACAACACCGCTTGCTTTGCTTCCCCACATTTTCTGTTTGCCAATATCATTCCGAGCAAACAACTGAACGAATCAACGGAACGGAACGAACTCTATTTTGCGTCTCTTTCTGTTCGCCTCTGCATAGCCGAGATCCTGGAAGAATAACAGGCATAGACGTCTGAAAACTAGGGTACGGGACACTTCTGACATTAACGGCCCGCCCTATCTGACCGGTTCTAAGTGCAGTTGTTGCGGATCATGATGGAAAGCACCAAGAAAAAAAGCCAAGAGCAACTTCATTCATCTGAATGTTCTTTTGAGCAGGGAATCCGCCCCTGCGAATACGACTACCGGATAAATCGTCCGGACGTATATCGGAGGACTTGTACTATCGCCACGACTGTAGGAAGCAGTATCCCTTCCTCCTGGTGTCTATACAGCACCGTCGAATGTTGCGCTAATCTCAAAGAGCCAATCATGACTTTCGTTTTGTTAATCCGATGACCTTCAAGTAACCGACTCGATCGTGATTCTTCGCTCCGAGCTGTATCCGCCACCCTGCGTTCCTGCCTGGATCCCTATCCCTTGCAGTTTGGACTGGTTGTAAATTGCATCAACCTGCATGGATATGATGACCGGATGGCCGGATTTGGATCGTTCGGAAGTTTCTCGCTACCATCCACGCGATTGTGGACAGCTTTAAAGCCAAGGGGCGAGGCAATGAGGACGTTTGTAAAATCACCTCCCGTCTATATCTGGCGCGATGCTTCTGCGCCTAGCACTGAGTCTTCTCCCATTCGTGGGGCCCGGTTGGTGCTCGCTCGTTTGTTCACGTCAGAATAGCTTCTCAAAGATGACGCGTACCAGTACTCTCCCAGCTAGGTGGACCGTACACCGACCCAGACAACGGTATCACATTCTGGGGATATACCGATCCCGTCCACCAAGTCACTTACGGCTATGTCTTCCCTCCTTTGGCTGCCGCTGGAGGCACGCAGTCGGACGAGTTCATCGGTGAAATAGTTGCTCCCGTTGCGACGAAATGGGCTGGTGCGGCCCCTGGAGGCAGTATGTTGCAGAACCTTCTGCTTGTCGCGTGGGCCAACGGCAACTCCATTGTTCGCTCTGTACGGATTGCAACGTAAGTTGTGCACTTGTTCCTTTTCCATTTCCGTCAAGCTAAGTCGTCATTACTTACAGCGACTACGTGCAGCCTACGTTAGTCTGATTTTCTCGTGCTTCTGTTCCGTGGTTAACGCTTTTATTCCTTGCAGAGCGATGTCCGGCCCCGTCCTGACGGATCTGCCCTCTACCAAGATCAACTCCACGCATTGGAAATGGGTTTACCGTTGCGTCAACTGTGTGTGTGAGTATATATCAGCCAATCATTCAGTAGCTCGGGTAGCCTGACCTATTGCCTTCACAAAGCCTGGTCAACGCCCAGCGGCACGAAAGGGATCCCCATCGATGGGTCTGGTGCTTCCGCTTGGGCGTGGTCGAGCGTTGATGTCGACAGTCCCTCCGATCCTCAAAGCACCTTCCTTGAGCACAATGACTGCAAGTTCGATCATTATTCGTATATGTGATACTGACGTTTGCATAGTTGGTTTCTTCGGTCTTGATTGGTCTACGGCACATGTTTCGCAAGCTGTCTACGACAATTGGAAGAACGGAGGAACTGGCGGACCTACGACAACGACTACCACGACAACGACCACGACCACAACTCAACCCCCAGTAACTGTGAGCGTTTCTCGTAGCATTCGTGAAAGATACTGTCCTGAACACTTGTAGGCTACGCCTTACGATTACATCGTCGTGGGATCTGGCCCAGGTGGATTGGTTGTTGCCGACCGTCTCTCAGAAACCGGCAAAAAGGTACTTCTCCTTGAGCGGGGTGGACCAAGCACCTGGGAGACTGGAGGAAGATACGGTCCTACATGGGCTAACGGACATAACGTGCGGATGATCTTGCCGCGTCTTCAAATCTAAACTTACTCATTCGTATCTAGCTCACCAAGTTCGATGTTCCCGGTCTGTTTGGTATGTCCGACGGATGAACTATAAAACCACGATACACCTGACTTTTATCGCAGAGTCTATGTTCAGTGACGGGAACCCCTTCTGGTGGTGCAAAGGTTTGTTTTCCATTCGTGCCAGTGGCCCACTGATAGACGTCGTTTTTCTCAATTCCAGATATCAATGTGTTCGCGGGTTGTTTGACTGGAGGTGGAACATCGATCAATGGAGCGTGAGTATGTTCGATTTCGTGGGCGCCTACGTTGACTAACGGATCCGCAGCCTCTACTTCCTACCTCCTTATTCCGATTTCGCGCCAACCACGGGATGGCCTACCTCATGGGGGAATCACGCACCATATACGGCCAAGATGAAAGCACGGCTACCAAGCACAGATGCACCCTCCACGGATGGCAAGCGCTACCTTGAACAGACATTTGATGTTGCCGCCACACTACTGAAGGGACAGGGTTATAGCCAAATTACTATCAACGACAACCCGGATTGGAAGGATCACGCCTTCGGATACAGCGCCTACAACGTAAGATCTATCTCGGCCGTCGGTAGCATCGTAACCTGATTATCATCTGCGCTAGTTTATTGGTGGAAAACGCACCGGCCCAGTCGCCACTTATCTCAGGACTGCCAAGGCCCGGAAGAACTTCACCTTCAAGAATTACGTGTATGTCCTGAACGTTGTGCGTAAGGGTGCCCAAATCACTGGTGTCAAGACCAACGATACTTCCCTTGGGCCGGACGGCATCATCCCCCTTACAGCGAAAGGCCGTGTTGTCCTGTCCGCTGGATCTTTCGGATCCCCTCGCATCTTGTTCCGCAGCGGTATTGGCCCAGCCGACATGATCAATATCGTGAAGAACGATGCGGCGGCTTCCCCGAACTTGCCACCACAAGCTGAATGGATCAACCTTCCTGTTGGCTACAATGTGAGTTTTCGGGCGAGATTTCTTGTTCGTATGTAGAAACTGATATTTGTCATCGTTTGAAAGGTTTCTGACAATCCATCCATCAATGTTTGTAACAAGTTCTGACCCTCTGATAACTTTATCTTACCACATACTCTCAGCTGGTCTTCACCCACCCATCCATTGATGCATACGACAACTGGGCACCCATCTGGACTAGTCCTCGGCCGGCCGACTCTGCGCAATACCTGAAGTCAGGTGCTGGAGTCTTCTCGCAAGGCTCACCTAGGTAAGCAAAATTTGAGTATTGCGTCTCCAGCGGCTGACTCCCTCGAAGGCTCAACTTCTGGCGAGCATACGGTGCTTCTGATCAGAAGACGCGTTGGGTGCGGTTGTTCGTGCTTGACCTTCATCCTACCATAGTCATCCATCCTACAGCTTCAAGGCACGGTCCGGCCCGGTGCAGCCTCTGTCACCACTTCGTACCCATACAATGCCAGCAATATATTCACAATCACTGCATATCTGTGAGCCAAATTGGACGACTTGTGTGTTGCTTAACATTCATTTTCGTCCAGTTCTACTGGTATCACGTCCCGCGGCCGCATCGGTATCGATGCTGCGATGACTGCTCGAGCTCTCGTGGGGCCTTGGTTTACTGATCCCATTGACAAGGCCGTTCTCATTACAGGCCTCAACGACATTGTTTCCAATATTAAATCTGGTGTGTGGAATTTACGGCGTCCTAGCTTCAATTCTAACAATTCTGTCATGTCTCACAGTCCCAGGACTGACACTCATTACTCCCGATAACACGACAACGATTGCCAACTATGGTGCGTGTTTCTGCAAATTTTGGCGATATTGAAGGTTTATCTTGTCTCCTCGTAGTCAACGATTACGATCCTGGCAGTCTCAACTCCAACCATTGGGTCGGTTCAAATACCATTGGTACAGTTGCAGGCAAGGCAGTTGTAGACGAGAACACCAAAGTTTTCAACACGAATAATCTTTTCGTTATTGATGTATGTTCTAGTCAACCTTACTAAAATCGCGTACTGATCTGAGATTTATAGGCCTCCATTGTTTGTTGCCTCCATGCCTTTCAAACCGCCGGATTATTGATGGATCTAATTTCCTGTTTTGCAGATTCCGCAGATGCCTATGAGCAACCCACACGCCACGATCATGTCGGTTGCGGAGCAAGGTGTGGCTAGAATCCTGGCTCTGGCGGGAGGGCCGTGATCGATGAAGCCTTCAAGTCCTCATGTAATTTATCCCGACGAATTGAACACAGCATCCGCCCCAGTGTTACCTTATGGCCAGACATAAGTATCGTCTCATGAGCTGCACTTTCGCAAAGATGTAGACAGAACCATAGCCTGATCAGGGCCGCTGTGCATCTCCCAGAGAACCGACAGATGAATTATAATTAGAAAGACGATCGCAGAGGAGAGGAATAAGGTTTAGACGGCCTAGAACGCTTGAGAGTTTGCCTTAAACACATTGCAACATGTCGACTAGATTGGAAAGCATAGGAAAACATGGTATACGACTGTCTCTTCTTTCTTTCGCAATCCCAGTGCCGCCATTAATTCTAGCAACCTGAAGAGTCTAATCAATACACAGTTGCATTAGTATCGTTGGAGCTACGCAAACATACACGAGATGCGGAGAACGACTATTTCTTTCCATCGCAATGACATGCCTTGTATTGCGTCTGCAGACCTGGAGAATCGAGAATCGAGTACTTTGAGTAAGAACATCCCGGTAGCCTCAAACAAGGACGCGCTCACACATGCCCATTGCCATAGCACAGGCCATAGCGTTGACGCACATCTTGTTGCAAAGCGTGAACCCTTTTCCATAACATTCATCCCCTTCCGGTCTGAGGACGTGCGGAAAGCAAGAATGAGCATGGTGTCGTGGACATGATCGTGAACGTACCCTCCCTTCGTGCAGGCGCCCGAGCCTCTGGCAACCAAGGACAGAGGGTGCGACTCGTGCAGGACTGGAGCAGCCGCGACTAATCGAGGCACAGCTAGGAATGCAACCAGAGCAAAAGAGAATTGCATGGCAGGTTGCGAGAATACGGTCCGACCGGCGGGTATTCGAGGGAGTAGCTAACCGAGGGTGGGCGGACTTGAGAATGAGACCGGCTGAGGATCTAACTCGTCTGCCGTGCCTTTAATATGTGATGCAGGTGCGGCCTCTAGGATCAAGCTTGAGAACGGTGACTTATCGCCATGCAATCAGCGACCGCGTCTCCTCCATCTCGATCTTGTGATGTCGCCATCTGAGAAGCCGTGCAATGCCCTACCCTTCGGGAGAACGAGCGGAAAAGATAATTCAGAGAAATGTGCGGTTGAACAAATATTATGCGGCGCAGTTTACAACGCGTCGGACGCGGCGTGACCATATTTGGTGTCCATATTTATCAACACCCAGATTCCTCCAGTCACGCGGCGTGCTTTAAATTTCCCACACTCATTTCTCTGAACATCAACCGAAACTTCGACTACTATTAGACTGGCCATGTTTGCGTGCTGTGGCCAAGCAGAGAGGAGATGTGCATAGTGGCCATCACAGGAAGAATCAATATGACATTGAGTTTGCAAAGTATGGACGATACAATGGATATGCAGAGAGTCAGGACAAGTTGAGGACTTTGAAAACAAATACAGCCAAACTCCAGTTAGTTGGAAGTTTTGATGTTCGGAGAAATGAGGGTGGAAAAGCACGCCCTTCAACTTGTACGGCTTGAGTTGGGACATGGCCGTTGGCGTTTCATGCGAGAACGGACGAGGCTTGAAGGCATTAATGGGGTAGTGGCCATTATGAACTCGACCCGCCGGGGGGTTCAATTCCCCCTTAATGCATTTTTTTTATTGCTAAAGTACATCATCCATCGACGTCGTCTTGCCAACTATGTACATCATACGCGACTAATGATCAAGATGTTCAATTCTCCCTAACCATTCTCATCTCTGTCTCTGGTCTGGTACTCGATCCTTCGTTACACCGGCGGTAGCCTGCACATTCTTTTTTGACTTTTTCATGGCTTTCTCTACAGTTGGCAAGGTCAAAGTAACCGCTCACGGTATACCATATCTCAATCGGCCAGTGCCAACTTCTGAATCGGGGTGTACTCTACTACTCTCTAGCGGCCCTCCTCCTCGTTAACATCCTCGTGTTGGCCTTTTCGACGCGCGTGAACCGCTTCCAGGAGTTTTTCTGTGAGCAAATACCTACCCATGCAGACCTTATGCAGCGTGTTCATGAATGGGAACAACAAAGTCATGGCGGACCTCTTTCCTTTCGGTCTGTCCATCGCAACGCTTATTGTTCTGACTACTATGTAAGTCCCCGTATCCGAGGTTGCTTATAATGTGTCCTCTGAACACTATGGCGTTTGCAGGATCTCCCTCGAATTCGCTATTGAAAACTCGTACACTGGACGCGCACAGTTCGAAATTGGATACCTTGGGCTATTGAGCGTCTTTTGGCTGGGTGAGTTGCTTTTCTCCTAGTGTGTTAGATGGCTCGGGGAGTAAACGCGAAGCTTTCGCAGCGTTCAACTCCTTCTCCACCTCCCGCTGGCGCATGATTCCGTTCCGATGTAACTCCATCCCAAGCGGTCAGTAGAACCGATATCTGACACTCGGGCTCGTTGACCCACGATCTACGAACAGAATTTTCTGAAGAGCGGGCCTGGTGTAGGGACGTACAGGCACTCAAAGGCTTGGTTTGGATCGAATTCCTGCTCTGTTCGTGTCCATATTCATATCTATGCTCATACAACTGACGGGTTCGCGATTCTACAGGTTTCGTGACAGCGCTCGTCACTCTACGATACGCAATTACCCAGTACCGACGCGGCAACAAGCATATATTCCAGATGCCGCTCTCCCAGTATCGTCCCCAGATTATGTCTGGACAATCCCCCAACTTCGCGCGGGATAGCGAGTTCCTGCAATTCGAGAAGCTGACGTAGTGGTGTGCGCCGGGGATGCGATGTGTCGGAGATTGCCTTTATTCGTTTTGGAATGACGATGCTAGTAATTGTCATTCTCCGAGGGTTGAAGACGTGCATTCAATTGTGCGCCGCGTTTTGTACTTTCTTCGGGTTCAAAAGGCTCGCGTTGTATGTATACCCTGTATTACTGTATAGGGCCCTTCCGAAGCCCAGCATATTTTCTTGAACTGCTGTATATGATATGCAGGGAAGGGTCTGCTATGGAGCGATTCACAAGTGAGCCTGGGGTGAGCGCTGATCATGGACCACATGCACCTCCGTTCAAATCACTACTTCTGTGACGCATGGCCAACAGAAGGTCGTAAGTATGCACCTGTTCTATATCCATATATACCCTCCCTCTCCATACCCTCCCTCAAATTCGGTTGCAATACAAAAGGTATAGTTGCCGATTCTGCAACGATCATTATCCTCTCCTCATACAAAGCCTCCTTTCATTGGAAGCAAAGCAGATATCTGGTATGAAGTTTCTGATCCTTCGACACTCTCATGATGCCAATCATATCAATGTTCGTGTGCAACGCTAGTCAGTTGACATATCACTTCTAGAGTAACAACGTGATACCGTCTTGTACGAGACTTTGCCGACGCCATCTCTGGAATTCCCCATGCATAGGATCTGCATAAATATGTTGCCACTACAGCAAATTCTGTACGTACGAACCCAACCCACACGATGCGTTCCGTCGCTTTCCTCTTGCTCGCGATCGCCTGCACGCCGATTGGCGCAAAACACGCAAAACACGCAAAACGAGCAACACCTGGATCCCTCATCGCGGCCGGACAGCATGTCATTTGGTCATATCCGGGTCTGACCCCGCCTCAGAGCCTCTACGATGCCATCTCCGCAGGACATGCAGCTGGCGTCATCTTCTTCGGGGAAAACGTCAACGCCAACATCTCGAGCGTCGTCGCGTCCCTTAAAAGTGCGAACGCGAAATCGCCGACAAAACTGCCTTTGCTGCTCATGACGGACCAGGAAGGTGGGAGGGTACGCCGGCTGCCTGGGGAGCCAGTGCAAAGCGCAAAGCAGATGTGCGCTAGCGGGACCGCTGGAAGTGGTGGGACGGGTGCCGGGTTGAATTTGAAAAGTGTGGGGATGAACGTCAATCTCGCACCGGTGCTGGACGTATACCGCACCGCGGGCGACTTTGAGGACCAGTTCGAACGATCCTTTAGCAACGATCCCGCGAAAGTGAGCTCCTGTGGATCGGCGTTCATTTCCGCGCAACAGGCCACGGGGGTGGCGGCTGCCGCGAAGCACTTCCCTGGTCTTGGCGCAGCGGCTGCGAGCGCGAACACGGACGCAGTGCCCGTCACGTTGAACCTCACGGCCTCGGACATTCGCAACATCGACGAGTATCCTTACCAGGCCGCCGTCGCCGCGGGCGTGAAGCTCGTCATGCCATCCTGGGCCGTCTACCCTTCCATCGACGCCTCTCATCCCTCCGGCATGTCATTTACCTTCATCTTCGCCGAGCTGCGTGGCCGACTAGGGTTCAGCGGCGTCACCATCAGCGACGCCATTGAGGCCGGGGCGTTGCAGGCGTATGGAAGCCATGGGAACAGGGCAATTCTCGCGAGCGAAGCAGGGATGGATTTGATTTTGGCAGCGGCGAGGGACGTAAGCCAGGGAGATGGCATTGTGGCGGCTCTTGCAAACGCGTTGGATAATGGAACATTGGATTCCAAGGCGTTTGGCCGGGCGACAACTAGAATTGCGAGTTTGAGGCAGAGCTTGTCGTAGAGCGGGTTTGCTGGAACAGGATTTGCGTACCGAACAATTGAAATGTCCTCGTGACGTGTGGAAGAAGTCCTATGAACTCCGATCAACGTATTTTCTGCAGGCATTAATGGGGTAGTGGTAACCTGGGTCGTTGCCATTCGAGAGATGATCTCGACCCGCCGGGGGTTCAATTCCCCCTTAATGCATTGTTTTTTGTACCTGGTCGGCCATGTGCACTATTTCGGTTGTGCACCGACCCTAATCGCCCTCCTGCCACAATGGCACCCATGAAGCTGGCCATCGTTGGCGGTGGGCCGTCCGCCTTCTATGTAACGTCGCGCCTTCTCTCCCGTACACCCCGCGACTCGACACAAATGCGAATCCACATGTTCGATCGCCTTTGGGCTCCCCATGGGCTGGTGCGTTACGGGGTCGCGCCAGATCACCCTGAAGTGAAGGCAAGTTCCTCTAAAATCAATCACTATGAATTCCGGACCAGCCTTGAGTGTCGGGCGGGATTCAAGTCCGCAGCCATGTGTGGGCTAGCACAATGTGCTCAACTACGAGCTGACGGCATCAACCTAGAACTGCACTCATAAATTCGACGGGGCCGCCGCTGACCCCCGGTTCCGATTTTTTGGGAATGTGAACGTCGGCCAGGCGTTCGCGTCGATTTCGCATGCGGTGCAGTTACCTTTATCAGCTGTCTACAACAACTACACTCACGTCGTCTTCGCCACCGGGTGCGCACTCCCCACCCTCCACCCCAGCCTTCCGCCCTCGGAGTATTGTATGCCTGCCCTCTCACTCGTCCACTGGTATACTCAGCACCCCTCGCGTCCTTCACCTCCACCACTCGAGCGAATATCCCACGTCTCCCTCATCGGAAACGGAAATGTATCCCTCGATATTGCCCGTATGCTCCTCACCCCGGTGTCCGTTCTCGAGAAGTACGACGTTCCAGCCTCTGTCCTTGACATTCTCTCCCGGTCACGGGTCAAACATGTCTCCATCTTCGGCCGTCGCGGTCCCTTGGAAGCGGCTTTCACGACAAAAGAACTGCGTGAACTCATGAACCTTCCCGACGCATCCATGGTACCCCTCGCTCCTGAGATCCTCGACCCACCCCCTGCCTCCGACACGAAAACATCGTCGTCCACCCCAACACGCCAGCAAGCACGCATCCTCCAGCTCCTCCGCCAGGGCTCAAAGAACGCCCCCGGCACCACCCCTAAGACCTGGTCCCTTGATTTCTTCCGCGCCCCAACTCGACTCACGCTACCCCCCCCAGGCTCTTCCCTTGCTCAGCTCACCCTCGCCCATACCGCCCTCGACCCTACACACACCCGCGCCATAGCCACCGGCGCAACGTCGACGGTCCCCACTTCACTCGTCGTCACCTCCCTCGGCTTCCACGCCGAGCCCCAGGCACCCTTCCACGACCCTACGCTCATGCACATGCGCACCACCCCCGGTGGACGCGTGGTTGCACCCGCCTCCTCTGAGGGCAGCAGCAGCGTGGGGACAGTGCTGAAGGACGTGTACGCATCCGGGTGGGCGGCGACCGGCGCAAAGGGCGTTCTTGCTACAACAATGATGAACGCGTATGCGGTTGCAGACGCTGTGCTGTCTGATTGGTTGGGTGGGGGTGTGGATACTGTCCCGACTCCGGGTGTCACTGGCACAGAGATGACCCCTCCGCCGCACGACAATGCGCGGATCTTGCTCAACCCGTCTCCACATCCGGTGGACCCGCCCATGGAAGTCATGGAAGGATTGTACGCGGGGTTGGTCACTGAGTATGTGGACTGGAAGCGGGTGGATGCAGAAGAGGTAAGGAGAGGTGCTCTGCTGGGAAAGGAGAGAGAGCGTATGGGGTGGCAGGAAGCGAAAGCGTTCTTGGAACTCAGTAGTTCTCGAGAGTTGTCGTAATAATCATAAAACCTAACCTCGTAGACCCTAGTACTAATCACTGGCCAGCGGGCCCTACCCTCACAAGATATCTACATACCGCCGACATATTTGGGCAAAACCTCAGATCTGGGCAGGTGTGATCACACAGGTATATATTTAGTAAGAGAAAAATCGGGGTGATACAACAGGGCGACAGAAGCTCAGTGCAGCGAGTTAAATAAGACATTGTCCCAGCTGGAAAGGTGCATAGGGAATGGGGCGGGGGCTGGTATAGATATAAGTCGAGAGTACAGGGTACATAAAATGATAGGCCAATGCTCTGAGGCTGCCCGCAACGCCGCGGTTTATATTTACAACGTGAAGTTCCGAGTGGAGGTAGGTAGAACGAAGACGGCACGGGACGAGCCATGAGAGCGAAGACGGAAGCAGAATGTATGAAGACAGACGAAGAAGTCCTCACGGAAGGGGGGAAGACTAAAAGGGTTCCACGGACAGTGCGAGAGACAATAATGCTGGTTGAAAAACAACCATCTCCCGAAAACATCAAAGGCTTAGATGGCGCTGGGATAGCTGACGCTTTCGCTCAGGTGTTCGTTTGCGGGATTGTAGGTGAACCCTCTGAATTGATCCTGCACGGTCTCAGAGAGTGCGGAGTCGGTAACCACAGAGTCTTGGGCCTCTTCATTGGTGAAGTCAGGGTCGAAGTTGGCGACATCCAAGACCGATTCCTAAAATGGGAAGAGTGAGAAGGATGCTAACAAGAAGCCGGGGGCGCGAGGGCGTACGACGCTGGGCTTGAATGGCGGCTGAATCTTCTTCGCGAGAAGCCTGAGGGATGTATGAGCAAAGAGGCAGAGGAATGCGGGGATGAGGACATACCTGTTCCAATCTATGTATTTCGCGAAGAAGGGATGTCTCTTGATTTCCTCGCCCCCGTTAGCGCCGAGGCGCCTTGAAGGATCCCTCTGCAGTAGCCCCGTCATTACACTTCGTGCTTCGGAGGGCATATCAGGAGGGAAGTTGAGGGGGTCCGTCAAAATACGCTGATACATCGCGTTTACGTTCTCGTCGTAAAACGGCGGTAGACCCGTCTGTAAGACGGAATAAAGACGAGACGTCAGGTGGCTTTACTCCGATCTAACGAGTAGCAATCATGCGGACCATCATTTCGTAAAGGAGCACACCGAGGGTCCACCAATCGACGGTCTTGGTGTACCCTTGGCTCTCGAGCAGCTCGGGCGCGATGTACTCGGGAGTGCCACAGAAGGCTGTAGAACGTAAGGGTATTGAACGCTGGAGCGGTGATTGATTGGACGTACTGTTAGTCTTCTCTGTCTCGGACATGTTTAGCTTGCATAGCCCTGTACACAGAATGAGTATCAAATGGCATGATGACCATAAGACCAAATCTTTACCAAAGTCACACAAGGCGATGTGACCGGTATAATCCAAAAGGATGTTTTCTGGCTTCAAGTCACTAGGGTCCGTGCGTTAAAATTTGATGGCGAGGGTGCTGGGAAGGTTTTACCGATAAACCACGTTGAAACCATGGAGGTGCTCCAAAGCACAAAGAAGCTCTGCGGCGTAGAAGCGACTACGGTCCTGATCGAACTTTCCCTCTCTCTGGAGGTGGTAGAATAATTCTCCTCCATTGACTATTGATGGCGTGGTCAGTACCACAGGGCATCGGCACTAAGGACTCGAGCGCACCGAATGACATCACCAAATACAATTTGTCCGGATTTTGAAACGAGAACTTAAGGGGTACGATGAAGGGGTTATTCACAAGCGCAAGCACTGTGCGCTCTGCGAGGATGTGCGTAATTTCGCCGGGGCGCTGCGCAATGTGGGCCTTGCGGATGGTCTTGAGCGCGTAAATCCGTTGGGTGTCCTTCTTGCGGACTTGCATCACCTTCCCAAAGCTACCCTTCCCGATGACTTTGAGGAGGTCAAAAGCTTCGATCGTGAGGGGTTCGTTGCGGATAGGCTTGAAGTCAATTTTGAGGTGGAAGGAGCCTGAGCCGGCTGTAGCGTTGTACCATTGGTCAGAGGCGTGCTATTTGGGGGCGGGTTAGAAGTAAGGAAGATCGAAATGATGGATGGTGACTTGCATGTCCTTCTAGCATGGGGGTGAGATCGACCCGGGCCATGAGCAAGTCATTGCCCATGTCATCCTGACCGGCGACCGTGGTGCGTAAGTAGGACGACACGGAAATGTTCGAGGTACGCGAGACATCGCTACAAAGATGAAGAATCGTTATCAGTACGCAATGTCAGGGTCCTTCAGGGCCAGGCGACGCACAAATCGGCACGGTAGTTCCATACAGGGCTAGAAAGGTCTCCACCCATAGCATCGATCAGAATCTCATTCTTGTCGAATTCTAGAACGACATATGGGAGCCACCAATAACGCTTTCGCTGTAAACTCTCCCGATTGCTCGTCGACTTACGAGCGGGTGGTGTACTAGAGTCGAGCGCTTTCTGAATGACTTCAGGAATCTGTACGCCCGGTGCGAGGGCTAGTCCACGTCCTGTATAATTCTGTCAAAATGCCGTAGATAGTCTCATAGGAGGGTCGTGCGTTGACGTACCAGAGAAGATGCGGATTGTGAGCATACCAGACCTGAACTGATCAGATCCTCCGGGCGGCTTGGGCGTTGTGGGCCGCGAGGGTATCGGGGTGACTGATCTAGAAATGACACCATTTTCCTTGGTGTCTTTGGATTCTATTGCATGGTCAGAGTGTGAGTTTGCAGCGCGGGGCGCGGGGTGCTGGATGTACGATCTGTCATCGCAGCGCAGAACGCACTTTTGGAACCGAGTTTTGCCCAGGACATGACGGACTACGGCCAAGGAGGGGAAGGTGAAGAAATGGAGATGATGGAGAGAAGAGAGATGCCGCCAGCGACGTGTTGTATAAGAGGTGCAGTGCACAGTAATCAAAGATGCCGCCCGAACAAAACAGGAACCAGCTTCATATCACCGATTCCGATAAGATGCACTCTTGACAACCGCAAATCCTTGTTTCACCACTGTCAATCCTTTGATCCCCGTGTACAACTAGCAGCCACTCCACCGACACCGAGGAACCGACTATCCAACACCCGCCCATCATCCATCACTCTTGGTACTACACATGAAACCTCAAATCGGTCCCGCCCTTTACGTCCTCTAGTGCTGCCTGACATTCATTAACAAATCGTCGCAAGATCTCAACGTTGATACCTTTGGTAACGTTCTAGATGCATCGAATAAAACGATAGAAGTAAGCAAGCCTTCACGGAGGGCTTACCTTGGTCTCGATGAAGGGATCAAGCACGCGGACATGTCGTGGTACTGGGCTGGCGCTGGCTGATGGTTTCTGAACACCTTGCAGGTTGTCTGTACAGTCTGGGGATTCCTGAGCGACGGGGTCACCTAAACCTCCGTGGCGGATGGAGGTTGTTTGCTCAGCACATCGGAACTCATGCCAGCGCGTGTCTTTAGTCTAAACTTGGGAAAAAGTCCTTGTTGCTGACTCACTGAAACCAGTGCTGCATGGTCACTCTCAGTGCCGCGCTGTGCTATAGACGCCAGTCATCTAATTTAGGGTGGTACCTAACATCACAAGGCTCAGGTTTTGGTCTCCTCTTGCGAGGCCAGAAGACACTTCCATCAACATTAGGCTCTGATGGTGGCAGGTTTCATTGGACATTGAGAATTAAGGCGCGAGTCTGCGTGGAAGTTAGCTCGACCATCGACCATCCGAGATTTATCAATGCATTGGTAGAGAAGGCTGACCCGCAGGAAACCGTTACCCATCAGTGCTAGCGCAAAGCTGCTGAAGCACCGTGGCTCCCTAGTCGCTGGGCTTGGGTTCAAGTTGTTCAGATCCAGAGGCTTCCCCCAGAGTTTGATGAGCAACAGCATGGGACGCAACAGTGGCGATGTCCACAATACACCTTTAAGAGGTCAGAATTGAAGAGACCAAGTCGCTCATTGACATTGATGTCGCATTTGAGGAAGGTCCGCGGGTCCCTGACTTTGACTGACGAGCAGTGGAGTCAGGACATATCCCTGGCAACGCGGAATGTAGGTGCAATTACCAATGGGTACGGCAGCTTTTGGGATGCCTTGGACTTCCGCGAATCATCCCTGGCGGAGAACTCGGGCGACTTTGCTGTCCCATAATGTTACAAATGCGATTACAAAGGATCACAAGGCGCAGACAAAACCTAAGGTAGTATATCACTAGAAGGGGTCAGTAAAGGCCCGAGAAATTCGAAGCTGCACATGGGGAGCACGCACTAGAAAGCTGACAATCCGGCTCGTTTCTCTTTAGACCCTAAGGAGGTCTGGGAGTCCTGGCAGGCGGTTCTAGAGCGTGTGCGCACAATGATGACTAGGTCAAGGTTACTCAACGGGAGAGAAACGCCATACCTGGAAATTTGAACGCAATTAGGAAGACGTTGCGGGGCTAATTCAACCATACCTTATGCTTCCAAAAGTTTGACAGTGTATTTGTTCCTAAATCGCAGCCTGCACCCGATCCACTGTCTTCGTTCGGGGTCGAAGCACATGGAAGGGCAGATCCGGGTGCTGGACATGGTGAATGGGTGAACATGATAGCGAAGACGTCTAGAAACCGTCCGTAACTTGCGCGCGCGAGGGTATAATCGGCGTCCGCTGCTTCGGCGACCCTCTGAAGATCAGCTACAGTTGATTAGCGACTGAAACTATCCCGCATGCGAGATCTTGGGGAAGCTCTGGAAGTTGGTACCGTTAAGCAGGGTAAGAGTTAACACCTAGATCTTGCACCCGACCTTCTGCAAGCCTTCTAGCATCGGCAAGGAGGTCATTGAATACTTGTTCCGAAAAATGCGGTAACGAACCTGTGCAGCAGGGATTACGGCTGGCTGAGACTTGCCAGTGGACACTGGTGTAGATTTGTCAAGAGTCTCCAGCCATAGTGTAGGTAGTAATAGTGAAGCAGTCGGGTTATATATACAGTGTCCCAGCGATCGTCGCCAGTGAAGAATCAGAACGCAGATGGAGAGCAAATCGCATATAGTCGCTACAAACGTGGCAGCAACAGCCCGGCAGCCTCAGGTCGTCTTCAGACTCTGCAGGCAGTTCCTCTTACGTATCACGTGAACACAACGCGAAACTCATATGATCATTATAGTGGACATAGGCCTAGGTAGGTGACGCGACTTTCGATGGATATTGAGTTCCTGATACAACACTTATCATTAAAAATGCGCTACCGAGCTCTACTACAGTTGGCTTCGGAAAGAAAATTTCCCTAACAGGTAGATGTATGGTATTCAAGTTTTAAGATTGATTATACAAGCGTTCCACAGTGGAGAAGCGGCTGTCTCGGGGTATATGTGCTTTACATGCTCCTTCCATGGATCTTCTCCAAAAAGCTCCTAAATACCTGGCGTTTCATGCCTTGATGCGCATCCACCTTCTGTCCCTTTTCATCAACAATCACACCTTCCTCCGGGATGCTATCGATTAGCTCGTTCAGGCGCTTGTACACACCGGCCTCGTACTCGGCGTACACCTTGCGCAGCTCGACTGCCTCGTAGACTTCCTTGACACGCTTCTCGCATAAACCGCCCGCCTCACCGTCTTGCCCGTGTGCCTTTTTGTCCGTGTCGGCACCTTCGGCGCCAGCCTCGATGTCACCCTTTCGCCCGTAGTTGCGGTCGAGAACGAGTCGCTGCTCCGGAGTGCAGAGCCCCATGACGGTGTTGACGCACCAGGAACATTTGTTGTCGACGATATCGGTGCCGATCTTCCCAAGAATCTCTGGTGGGGCGGCATAGTCCAGGAAATCGTCTTGGACCTGGAAATATTCACCGAGCGGAATGAGGATGGAGAGAGCAAGATCGTATGGCCGGAGGGTCTTTTTCCCATCTGGGAGCTGCACGGTGTACGACTCAGGGATGTTGCACATGTACATTGCGAGGGCAACAGGGAGGTGGAAGGAATAGAAAGCGGTCTTGTATACAACAATAACGCGATGCCTAGAGCGAGGTAAGCTATCTCAGATATTGGTTAGGAATTGGACCTTACCTTTCCAACGAAAAGCGAGCCAAGTCAACAACACCCTCGGAGGCCGTGACAAGGTCGACAAGCTGACCCATCTCAGTTTTGTACGTAATGTCGTGGAAGAGTTCCACAAGGTCGATGTAACAGGGATGCGAGCGGAAGTGGACCCTCAGCAGGTGGAAAATGGCAGATGCGAGCATGAAAGAATCATTAATCGCGATCATACCCACGGAGGGATGCTTGAAGCCGGAAGAAGTGATCGAAATGGTCTCATGAGTTAACGCTGGAGGCACGGTGGAGGGTGAGACGGGCGTCGAGGGGGCAGTCACGGCGGGAGCAGGGGAGAGATACCAACAAGGTTGGCTTCGACGGGTGATGGATGCATCCATGATATCATCTGCAACGAGGAAGTAGGCTTGCAGCTATATTAGATCGGTCAACATCGTGCAGGCCTTGGCGTGGCGACCATCTTACCAGCTCAACACACCAACCCAGAACAGCCGCATTGAGGTATTCCTCGTCCGTCAGCGATCGGCCTTTGAGAATTTCCACGGTGTCAACGACAGAGATACCACGATTGAGCTTGCCACCTGGGACATTGTAATCGAGGCTCTGTCAAGGGGAGAGTGGGTGAACAAGGGAAACTGTGGGGATCCCATGAACAATAGCAACCTTGCGATACCATTCAAGTGCCTCAGCAGGGAGACCCTGCTTTTTGCAGTGGTCGACAAGCTCGTCGCGGATAACGTCGAACACGGCTTCGAACTTGACACGACGGGCAGCTTTGTCGGAGGTCATGGCTTGGGGAGTGAGTAAACGAGGACGAGGGGCAAGTTACGAATGCAAATCGGGGCTGATCAGTTCTGCGCATTAAAAATGGTCCGATCGCTCCATTCTGAAGTCCGTCGGCTGATCTCTGCACTTTTGTGCGTTATTCGTGTACTTTATCAGTGTGTATAAGCCTAGACGACTTAAGAAGCAAGGTAAAAATCTACCCCTCCTTCCGACACCTCGGGTTGCCGAGTACTTACAAGAACAAGTTCAAAGTCACCCACAGCGGTCCTAAACCCGTTGAATATTGGCTCCGCTTGAGCATATTCCGCTCTCATTTCACAAGACCATACCATTTGTATTGCCCTAGTGGTATGCCTACAGTGGATGTTGACGTCGAAATCAGTAAAAGCGGGCCTATCTTATCTAACCCGATCGGTCAAGAAGTCATCATATCAGCATTTCGACAATCGCTAACCATGGTAGGTACTTGTGGACCTTGGAGTGTATTTGAGGCCCGGAGGCCCCGGAGGAGCGTCATAATAATACGCCTATGTCGCCCACTCCTTCAGTGGGCATTCCAAATCTCACGCCTTTCATTTTTACTTAGAACACACCTGAGTTCACATCGTTGCGCGTCGAAGGTATTCAAACCCTCGAAAAGTGGGGATAATTCAGAACCTAGTGCTGCCTCATCGCTTACTTTTGACGCCATGAGCGATCCAATGCGGTCTGACAGAAGCTGCCTGGAGATAACTAAACCGAAGCCGAACCTTGACGTTAGAGTTGCTTGGAATTTTTTCCCTAAACACAAATCGATAAAAAAAAGAAGACTGGGGCAGTGCTATCGATCAAGGTCCTCCTGCAAGGGCTAAGATCTTCGTCACTGCCTGCTCAGCCATGGACATGATTGCCCCATGCGGGTTACCCATAGGCATTTGTGGTATCTGTGAAGAGAAGGGAAAAAAGTCAGAACATGTCACGACGATTTTGGTAAGCAGAGGGCGTACAATCGAAGCCTACAGACGAGGAGTCAATATTCAACCACATTGGGGAGAAAAAAAAGCTGGACATACATCTACAACAAAGAGATTGTTGGTATTGAACACTTTGGTGTTCTCATCCACGACCGCCTTGCCGCTAACACCAATGGTGTTTGACCCAACCCAATGATTAGA
This sequence comes from Lyophyllum decastes, assembly GCA_025854295.1. Classification (NCBI taxonomy): domain Eukaryota; kingdom Fungi; phylum Basidiomycota; class Agaricomycetes; order Agaricales; family Lyophyllaceae; genus Lyophyllum; species Lyophyllum decastes. Next base: position 1,008,089 of record CP107712.1, on the reverse strand, counting down.
GTTCAACGATCCCTAAAAATGGTCAATGAAGGCAACACATGGTCTCAGAATTTCGCTGCTCACGGGATCGTAGTCATTCACTAGATCACCATCATGTCAGCGTTTCGATTATAACATGAGAGCCAATGCTTTCGCATACCGTAATCGGTGATGGTGGTAGTGTTGTCCGGTGTGATGAGCGTCAAGCCAGGGACTAGCGCCCGATCAGTCCAATGTCGTCATGAACTCGGGTACAAAAGGTCGAAACATACCGTTCTTAATGTTCGCCACGATGTCGTTGATGCCCTGGATCAAAACGGCTTTGTCGACAGGATCAACGAACCAGGGATTGACTAAAGGCCGTGCGGTCATGGCGGCATCGATACCTACACGGCCACGAGAAGTGATTCCCGTCGATCTTTGTGGAGATCAGTAAGAACAAGGGGAATGGATCAGCGATGAGCTCACAGGTAGACAGTGATCGTGAAGATTTGGCTATTGAGAATCGTCAGCTTCAAGTTAAGATGTCTATACGAGAGCTACGAACCTTGCATTATAAGGATAACTGGTAGTAACGGAGGCAGCACCTGGACGGGCAGTCCCTTGCATCTGTCCAGTTGTAAGTAATAAGAAACATCGTAGCTGAATGGAGAAGCCTGCCCAACGAGTTTTTCCGTCACTTCCCGAGTAAGCTCGCCAGAAGTTGAGCCTGATAGTTGCAAGTTAGCTACATTTCTTGGGATATCCAATGCTCGTTACCTGGGCGAAGCAGCTGCAAGGACACCTGATTGATCCTTGAGGTACTGCGCGGAGTCAGCCGGACGGGGGTTGCTCCAGACTTGCGCCCAATTTTCGTAGGCATCAATCGAAGGGTGAGTGAAAACCAACTGCAAGACAGATGCTTTAGAGACATTCATTGCATAGTTCATGCGTAACAAACGTTGATGGAGGGGTTATCCGAAACCTGAATGAATCAACGTTCAAAACTTCTCAAGGCTGTAGCGCAGCGTAAAATACTAACATTGTACCCGACAGGCAGGTTGATCCACTGCGCTTGTGGAGGCAGGTTAGGTCCCGCGGCTGCATTATTCTTCACTATGTTGACCATATCGCTTGGGCCAATGCCACTGCGGAACAGTACGCGTGGAGAGCCAAAGGAACCAGCAGAGAGGATGACTCGGCCTTTGGCTGTTAGAGGGATGACGCCATCCGGACCCAGAGACGTGTCGTTGGTTTTGACACCAGTGATCTGGGCGCCATTGCGGACGACGTTCAGGACATATGCGTACTGCTGGTAGGTGAAGTTTTTGCGCGCTTTGGCGGTTTTGAAGTACGTCGCCACTGGACCGCCTCGCTTGCCTTTGATGAACTAGAAGAGATAAATGTACATGTAAGGATCTGGTCTGTGTGCGATCAGATTCGGCTCACATCGAATGCGCTGAATCCGTAGACGTGGTCTTTCTGGTCAGGATTATCATTGATAGTGAGTTGACGATATCCTTGGACGTTGAGGAGTTGCGCAGCGACGTTGGCAGATTGCTCTAGATAGCGCTTCCCGTCTGTTGAAGGCGCATCCGTGCTGGGCAGTCGAGCCTTCAGCTTGTCGGTATAAGGTTGATGGTTACCCCAAGATGATGGCCACCCTGTTGTCGTGGCAAAATCGGAATAAGGTGGGAGCCAGTATAGACTTCGGCAACAGACGTTAGAAACAAGGTCAAGGCGATAGGAGTCCAACTCACGCTCCATTAATAGTGGTTCCACCACCAAGAAGGCATCCAGCAAAAACAGTGATATCTGACAGCGAGTGGGTCCTCATTCTTCATGAGAGCGGGCTAACACGGTACCTTTACACCACCAGAATGGATTACTATCTGAGAACATAGTTTCTGAGTTGGGATCAAAGTGAGAAATGCAATGCTAATGCGCATATCATCAACGTATACGTACCGAACAACCCGGGAACGTCAAATTTGGTGAGCTACAAGTTATGAGGATAGTGTAACACATAGTACAAGGTTGTACACGTACACTATGGCCGTTCGCCCATGTTGGTCCGTACCTGCCGCCGGTTTCCCATGTCGCAGGCCCTCCACGCTCCAGAAGGAGAACCTTCTTTCCGGCTTCGGAGAGACGATCTGCAGCAATGAGTCCACCAGGTCCAGCACCGACGACGATATAGTCATAGGGCGTGGCCTAGACAGTGGTGAAGCGGCATCCTATTTGTAACCAGATCGCAACTTACTGTTACAGGCGGCTGGGTGGTTGTGGTAGTAGATGTCGTAGTTGTGGTTGTAGGCGTACCGCCACCAGTGCCACCAGCGGCCCACCGGGCATACGTGGCTGTATCTACGTGGGCTTGGGAGAAATCGAACCCGTAAAAGCCAACTAGAGATAATGAGGAAACACATCAGAAGGGGGGAATTGATTAAAATTACTTACAGTCCGTATGTTCCTGGAAGGTACTCTGGACATCTGCAGGATTGTCTACGCCGACACTGGACCAAACCCAAGCAGGGGCACCAAAACCATTGATAGGCAGACTCGATGTACCACTGGTAGTCGACCAAGCTGGACAATTTTTTTACGTTTGAGCATTGTTCGATCACGAGGAGAGCTTTACGCACAGACGCAATTCTGGCAGCGATAGACCCACTTCCAATGCGTAGAATTGACCTTCGTCGTGGGGAGGTCCGTTAGCACTGGGCCACTCATCGCCCTGTGCCCAGAGGATCAAACATAGCACAGTTGTGAAAACAACGAATGTACCCACGTGGGTTGAACATAATCTCTGCACGAAAGCAACTTATCAGAAAATGAAGCGAAGCGATGAAGGAAGGACGTACGTGACATATCTCGCCGAACGAACAATGGAGTTACCATTTGGCCATGCAACCAGCAGCAAGCTTTGAAGCATAGCGCCAATGGGGGATACACCGGCCCATAACGTGTCGATGGGCGCGACAATCTCGCCAATGAACTCGTTGGAATTGTCCGCCACAGGAGGGAAAATGTAGCCGTAGGTAACCAGGTGGACTGGGTCAGTTATTCCCCAGAATGTGATACCGTTGTCGGGGTCGGTATATGCAGCAGCCTGTGATAGCACTGTCGAGGAACCAGATGTAAACTTACGACAATTAGAAGTTACAAGTGCATAGATCACGTACCAGGGCCAACTAGTGACAGAATACTGAAGGCTAATCGCAAGAGCATGTCGCTCAGAAGCAAAGGGTATTCGGCGACTGGCCGCCATCCCACTGTTACGACAACGCTTTAAAAGCGTACGGGGGTAGGTAAATGGGAGCGAGAAAATTCCGGAGAGGCAAGAATGACACAATTCTGCTCGTGTGTTTCTCCTTCCATCCAGCAGAGCTGGGTAAAAGAGCCAGGTTACTCGATCGTTGGCGAGGGGGACGGATGCAACTCGGAAAGAGCGACATAGCTCGTGATCAGCGACTGTATGATAAACTGCTGGTGTCCTTTGGTGCCCTTGCCTATCAGCTTGTTCGGAAAAACAGAATGCTAAAAATAGACCAATATGTTGGGGTGGCGGGTGGCTACGATTTTTTTTTGAAATTCTTGTTAGTGATCGCTTGTTAATATGCCGACGCAGTCATCGTACAAGCAGCATGTACGAATAGCAGAGGGTGGCAGGAAGGTTAGAAGTTCTGTTAGGAAGGGTTTGCTAGTGAGAAACGAGTGGCAACCCGCGAGAACTGCAGTGGGAGGGTTTCAATTTTTTTTAACAAAAACGTTCACCGCTTCAGGCGGGCCGTTTCTTGCTGCTATCAGCCATAATGATGAGTTTCGTGAGCAGGAACATCGTTGCAAGTTCGACAGACAATTGCGTGAAGCCATCCAATTCTATCGATAAAGGTGACAAGCTAGAATGTTCTACTGAGCTTTTTTCTCGGTCACGCTTACCGCAGCCGTGGCCACCGCAACCGCAGCTTCTTCTATACGTCTCCGTGCTTCGCGTCGTTCACGCCCGCGAGTAACCATAGATTTAGGTTCGAGGTCTGCAAAGAGGTACTTGCAAATCTTCTCAATTGCCCAGCACCCAACGAAGTCAATAACCATCATCGCCGTCAGCCTGACCTTGAACTGAGCATATGCAGCATGTCAGCAACCAGTCGTGGCATAAGGACAGTCGAACACGTACAGAGTCTTCCATCACGACGATTTGGAGCCACCTGTTCAGCTCGGGCATGAAATCTGTCGCGCCGGAGAAAGCAACAGCACCAGCCCCAACGAGTCCCCACCATAAGGCAGGGTTCTCGCGAATGCCTTCCCTGAATGGACGCCCCTAAAAATAGCACGAAATCAATGGCTGTTCTGTTACCCATGGCACCAATAGGCGGCGGTAACGGAACGTACCTGGAAGTTGACGGCAAAGGTCGACACCTGCTGTGATAAACCAAGGAGATATATCGCGGTATTCAGAAGACTAGGTTCGAATTTCGCCTCAAGGTCAATGGGGCCGCGGCTATAATAAGCAAGGAGTCAGCCGGAGGCGTCAACGAGCGGGCGATCACGCTCACGTTTCGTAGATATGGGAGAGGTTTGTGATGTATACCAGCGAAACTATATGCAGGGCAAACTGCAGGAGGACCGAGAGGAGCACATAAAGATTGAAAATATTGCCCAACGGTCGCTCCCTTGAGAGCTTCTCAACCGCCTATAAATACCGCGTGAACAGAAGAACGAAGAGGCATGACGTGCGAAACGTACCTTTGCCCGTGAAATGCAGAGGAAACAGACAGACATAAGCATTCCAGTGACAGTCACTTGATAGTCGCCAAACTTGATTCCATCGAGATACTGTACGCTCAAGCTGTACGCCGTGATAAGACAATTCAATGCAAGGATCTTATACATCTGGATTGTGGCCACCAGCGTGCAGCGGCCCTGCCGAATGATATGCGTTACTACGGGGATATGGTATATTAGCACCGGGGAACGCACGGAACACAGAAGAATGTGGGGAAAGAACGCACCAGCCGAGACGTGGGCCAATTTGGACGTAAAAGGGGCGGCACAGGATGCGTCGCCGAGTTTGATCTTTGGAACGTCGTCTTCGCCTTCCATTTCCGCCATTTTATCGGTGATGGCAGCGAGGTTGAACTAGAAAGATACAAGTCAACCTCGGCTTATTGCAAAAGATGTAAAATGAAGCACCTTTTCCATGGGATTTTTCTGGCGCGCGGCGTGCTGTTCCGCAGCGACTTGCTGCTGAGCCTGAACCGCTTCGGGCAGGAGGTGCGCGATTGCGGGAGGCACAGGTGGGGGCGGCTGATTGAAACGCGCGGAAACTTTAAGTTGCGTTTCGTATACCTTTCTGATGCGCTCAAGTTTTTGGCGTTCAGCGATCTTTTGGAGGTCCTCGGCAGTGCCATCTAGGAGGGCCACCCCGATGTGTGCCTGTTTGAGAGCTCCGACATCGTTGGTACCATCGCCAGCCATGAGTGTAATGTAACCAAGTGTCTTAAGCGTAGTGAGAATGTGCTCCTTTTGTGAAGGTGATACGCGCGCATAGACCCATGTGTTTTGAACGAGATCGTTCCAGCTTGGTCGCGATTCATATTGTTTCATCGCAGCACCAGTGATACAGATATCATATTGCTCAAAGAGCGAGAGATCGAGAGGTTCAGAAGGGTCGACAGGAATAATCTTGGTTTCGTCGACTGTACGCCAGACAAGGTCTGGGAGAGATGCGCTGTAAATAGAAGATCGTTTGACACACAACTGTTCCGTACCTGCGTCGTGGGCTGGATTTTCCTTAAGATCCAGAATGAGAGCCTCGCGGTCAACAATTTCCACATCACGAGCAACATGAACAGCTGTGAGAGGGTTATCGCCAGTGATCATAATGCACTGCAACAGAAGTCAACCCCCGGCCATTACAAATATCGTCGGAACTTACTCGATGCGATGAATCCGCGAGCATCCTGAGAGCTTCGACAGCGTCTGCTTTCAGAGGGCAATGGAAGACCAAAAATCCGGCAAAAGTCAGGTTGCTCTCAGCTTTCTCTCTAGGCAGCTTGTTGATCTTGTCCATGGACATCGCCTCCATCTCTTTCATACCGAGGGCAAGCACGCGACTTCCCTTACGTGTAAATTCCTTGTACGTTTCGTCGTAGTGCGCAGGGACGTCAGCGAGCATACTTTTGATGGTCTCTGGGGCGCCCTTGACGGCAATAAGGGTCTTGCCGCCAGGAAGGGTAGAGATAGTCGACATGCGCTTCAAAGCAGACGAGAACTGGAAGCGGCGTCGGATAGTAAGCTGGGTCGCATGAGGGGCGGTCCTGTTCGCGGGAGAGATGGAGTCACCTACATAGGGCAACGGGGGTCAATGATCGCAACAGGACTATACTTGCAAGCAACGTACCCTTCCCGAGATTCCACTCAAGAGCCTCCAAAGTAGTTTTCTCCATCGGGTCACCAACGGTGGTGCCATCATCAAGCTTGACCAGGGCATGCGCAGCCGCGAGACAAAGCGTTGTCTCACGGGAGGTCTCTTTGACGTTGATAAGCGCTCTCTGATTCCTGGGGCTGGTGAGATTAATGAGCTAATCCGCGGGTAGAATTCGTGTTCAGACTAACTTCATACCCACAACTCCTTCCAGGACCAGATCTTCTGCAGTGATCGTCCCAGTTTTATCAAAACAACATACGTCAACGCGGCCAGCAAACGGAATGCGGAACGGTTCGGTGCAAAATATGGCTGTTTTATTAGGTCAGATTATCTCGCAACTAAGGATAAGCTTTGGAAGTACCGTATTTCGAAAGGGCGACGAGGGAAGCATTAACAGCGAGGGACAGTTCCATAGGTAGCTCAGGCGGCACAACACTTGTGATGATGAGGACGCAATCAAGGAGCAGCTTAGATTTCTTGAGGTCCCTCTCGATACCTGACCGTGTGCGACGTTACGAAGACTCGGAATGACACGGAAGTGGACACTGGACACTGACCTTTGACCCAAACGTACCAACTTGCAGCGATAGCGAAGATCAACAGGAAGCCAATGAACAGGAAGGACTCCAGGTTGTTGGCGGAAACGCGCTCAGTCGAGAAGATCATCGTGCGAACCAACTGACCCTGCGAAGTTCCAAAGCCAGTGCGGAGAACGACACCGAGGCAACCGCCATTGGGCGTCTTGATTGGAGCACGCAATTCACCTGTGTGGATGTTCTTAAAATTGCCCCGAAAAAGAGTCTGAGGAAGCGCACTAGAAGGACCGGCTTGGAGGATCTTCGTTCCGCTGAACAATACTGCGTTCTTGTGATTGCCATCCACGTCGAGGTTCTCCGAACCATCGAGGACCATAATGGACTCCTTCAATAGAGGGGTGGATTCGCCTGAGAGCATGGCCTCATTAACGATACACGTGCCGTGAACAAGCAGAATGTCAGCAGGCACAGTGGTCTCGGTCTGTTGCCGGACTGGTAACCTAAGTCAGTAGTTGGGGTTGATGGATGGGGCGGTATGACATACCAACAGAAACAACATCTCCAGGAAGAAGTGCATCGGTTTGGATCTTGACCCAGTTTCTGTCTCTGTACACATTGATCGGATAGGGAGCGACTGACATAGTCCTAAATTCAGTTAGGGTCCTTACGCGCTGCAAGGGGGTGTCAGCAGAGTCACAGGTGAGCCTGTCGCCCAGGACTGACCTGCCAGACCACGGTGCACTCAAAGACAACGAGCATGAACAGTGTAAATAGACTGTAATACCAGTATTCGTCAAGACACCAGAGTGCAACGCAGAATATCTGGAATACGAAGAAAGGTGCCGTGGCATGCTCGCCAAATAGCTCTGAGAATGAGGGGATGGGAATGTTGAACTCGTTGCCGCCATACAAATCCAGAAGGGCTGGGATCTCGTTCGGTTTAAGGCCGTTGGCTTGTAGGAATGTATGGAGCGGTGGACGACCAGAGGAAGGGTATGGCAGACGCGCGAAAGTCATAGGATTGGTGGACTCGACGGTGTAGGTGTCACGCTGGTAACTGAAGGTATATGTTTTGATGTCCGCCACGTCCTTCTTGTGGAGAGGTACAATATCCCCCTGTCCACGATGAGGATGGGGTACGATTCGGATGCAGTCGGCTTCTTGCAAAGAACGCGCCTGGGGAAAGTTGCGTCAAAGACAGATGGGTGGTAGCTTGGGGCCACGTACCTGTCTAGTGGTAATCCATGCCCTTGCTCCCGCACTCCATTTCGTTACTAGAAAGCTCAAAGCATGACCCGCTCCCAGGGACACACAAGCTAGGAATGTCCATTCTTCGCTGACAAGCCATTGGTCATACTTGACGTAGTATGCGTAGGCGAGGAGAGGGTACAATGACAGGAATGGGATGGTGTAGAGATGGTAGTACCAGGGAATAGATACATGCAAGCTGGCTCTTGCGATCTCGGGGGAGTTGACGGAGACAGAAAACCTGTAGATTCAAAGTTAGAGAGTGCAAACTTTGAAGCAGGAGGGGACTTACATTATGGAATTAGATAGTTGGCTCTAAAATTGCAGGTCGTCTGGCGGTAGGCCAGAAATATGGATAGGGCTTACCAGCTACCGAGACGCTACTCGGAGCAGTGGACGAGGGGATCAACAGAAGGGAGGAACTGGTGAACGATTGTGAGTTCGGGGTCGACAGCGTTCGCAAACTTTGGCGCCGAAGACGTGGGTCCTCACGTGAGATTGGCAGTGCCGAGATGCCGCCCAACCGATGACCAGAGCCTCAGTCCTCGATGAGTCTCACTTCTTTTGTCCTAACGATGGTTAGAGAAGGGCATCCGTGTCGTGGTTTAACGTTTAACCTTGGTGAGTTTCAAGCCGACCACTTTCCGACCTGAACATAGGTTATTCTGGTCCGAACAGTGAGTCGTGCTCTCTGTTCACAGCACCATACACGAATCTTCGAACTTTCGTGTGCTTTTTTTCCCACTCCTTTACGATGCGAATCGCGTACTCAGCTCAATCTGAAGCCGAAGAGGCCTGAGAGACGTTCGTAGGGATTATTTGATCTTTTCCTTTCTTTTTGCTCACCCGTCTTGCTCATGATCACCCGTTTCTACGCCCATCCATGCATATACTGACAAGCTTTTCATTTAGTTCATGTCTCGAAGCGTCCGTTTTCTTTCTCCGTATGGTAAGTGAGACCTCCATTATCTCTTTCCGCGACGCAATATACCTGCAATTTTTTTTGCGACATGCTTGCACGATGCGTTTAATTCCTTCGGGAATTGTTCAAGTCTCCGACCCTTTAATCTTGCTCTGTTCCCCTTACTCAGTATTGACTGTTACTCTTCCAGATTCTATGTTTCTTTGGTTCCTGACTTCAGTCTCTGTCCACTGCGGTCACGTATGTATCGTGATCATGCCCGCCGTATTACAACTACGCGCCGTTCTTGCTGCCTTGAGAACTTTTGTCGCGAATTTACCTGATGTCTGGTGCCATTTCGGAGCAGGTTTAGGTGGCGCCCATTTCCCTGCCCCGATTTATTCATTCCCCAGTCCTAGATTACCGGGGTGGGCCGGGGTTGTCATTCCCTGGCCACTTTTTTGGGAAGGCGAATAAGTCGTAAGGAGCCTCGCATCTCTCGTGTTCCGTGCTTGTCGTACCACGCCTTGGAGCCAGTCATCTTTCCTTGCACGACGAAGTCTTTAGATCGTCTCCTGTATTAGCGAATCTCTAGATGGGATGATCCATTATGGTTGGCACATCACAGAACGTCCAGAATTGCAAACTCTCACGAGGCGCTTCGCGTGAATGTACACCATGGATCTCCACTCCGTCGAAAGCCAGCACATTGCACCGCGTTCTCTACAGCACGAGCGAACAGCTGGACAGAGGATACGGCCACATGTCCGCAAGCCCAGAGTTGCATGAAAATCGGGGTGCCTGTGGCATGCATGGCTTCATTAACCTGCCAGGCAAGTCGGTGGCCAAACATCCTAGAAGGCGCGCCAGAAAATACACTCATTTGTTTCCACGTGTCGATCTGTTCGTTGCTCCAAACACCAGGGATGTTGTCGAGCCCGCCCGCATGCGGAGCGGTGGCCATCGCCCCGGTGATGGGCAAAGTACGGGGACTTTGGGGCACTGAGCGTAGTACTCGTTCATCAAGGGTGCGGAGGGGACTTGATTAGCTTTATGGTCCGTGTCTGGGTCAGAGGCGTGAGGACCACCTGATGGGAAAGTGACGCAGAGTCAACCTTGATGGGCTGGAAGAGTCGGTGGAGGGTAGTGGCAGGCACGGGACGATCACAATTATCTCTTGGGTAACGATGTTCGGCCATGGGTACCGTGCGCGGTAACGCTAGTGTGTTATAAGGGAGAGGACGAGCGCACCATCTCAATAGACGCAGTGTTCCTCCTGCTGCCAGCATATTGATATGACTGAGTCCACCTAAAGTGATGGAGTCGCGCAAACTCTGGGAAAGCGATTGCTACATGGTAGCACAAGGGATCAACCCGCTAGGTTTCCGCCCAAAAAAAAAACCTAGGTTGCGACCATGAAGGTAGCCAAGAGCAGACGTGAATACGAGGGAATCTTCGCAACGTACAGAAGCGCATACGCGGGGAAAAGTGAGCTCTATGATCTACAAGTCTGATGTTAGAAAACACAAGTAACAATTATCTTGATCCAAAAGCGGCTGATACCATACGCAAATTAAATATAATCCGAACCAAATTACCCGCTCCTCTTTATAGGTGGGGTACTAAGACTTGAGCGAATGCGTTTCCGAGCGCTATCAACCCGCTCCCCGCAATAGTCTTGCTTGCAGGCACCGTGCTGGTGGGGATCTGTTGCCCGACACTGCCCAGCGAGACCTGGGTGACGTTGTGTGCGAAGAGTTCATTCTGTATCCAGAACACCTACGGACGGGAATTGTATACTGCTCAGTTTACACAAGACCTTGTCGCTCACCTTAATGATACACCCCAAAACAGCTTGCCTTGTATTAGGTTCGAGGGTCGATTGTGCAATGATCGTCTCAACAAGGGCCCCTTCGACGTAGCTGAGGAGGACGGTGCGTACAAATTCCGGCGTCAAGCCAGGCTTTTTTCGGCTGAGACAGACGTACGTGTCAACAGGTGAGCAATTGTAGTAGTCATGTAAACACACCTCTGCCCAGGGCCCGAACGGACACCCATGTCGGTAAGACGAACGTTTTCTAGATATTCCCAGGTGGCGCCCTTTTTGTAGTCCAGCGTGAAGAACTTTATAATGTAACCGCTGAGTAGATCCTTCCGGCACTCGAGCGGATGCTCGTGACTCAAGGCCTTGAGCTTGATAAAGACAGCATCAACGACACTAGCAATAAGGGGTGAAATGAAGGTTTTAGAGGCATTAAGCACTGCAGCATCCTCGTTGTTGAACGCGATGTAGTCCCGTAAAGACTGGATGCGGTTCTCTAGGGAGGACGCGTCGATGAGGTACATGGTCTGCCTGTGGCGATTGCTGGTGGTGGCGAGCGTGATGAGGTCGTACTTGAGAAACGGAACTCCACAGCCTTTATGTGGGCCAATCTGCTATAGCCCGAGTGGGTTCGGGAGAGCGTCTAGAACGGGGGCAGCGAGCTCTTCATAGCCGAAGTGCGACCTCATCAAAGGGACCCCACTAACACTAGCGATAAACCCGGAGTATAAGAGAGGACGGAGCCAACGGCAAACTCGGCGATAACTTACTGAGAGTTCCGTAGAGCATCAGCACCATGGATAACATATGTAGTGAGTGTTCACTGGTGCATCTTGTCCATTTGCCGACTCTTGCTCGATGGTTTAGTATCGAAGGCTTCGAACCATCGACCCAAAAGCACGTAGTGGCCCCAGCGACGTGGATTTTTCCAAAAAAAATTTTTACCGGAGGGGATTACACTACAGCAGGACGAGCGAGGGAATTCTTACAAAAAATTGAAGGATGGTGGGGATGGTGAGCAAACTGTGAGTGTTGGTGGAATCACTGGGTAGATTCTTTGTCAGTTTCGGCCTTCGCACACTGGCACTTCATGCAGCCGAAGTATCACAGAATTTCTCCAGGTAGAGCCTATCTCTCGGTCACTAAGATTCGGATGTTGGAGGGCTTGATAGCGCGGCGGTAAGCCGTACTGATTGTCCCACGTCTTGCCCACGATTTGAACAACAGGACTTGAAACACCAATACATATCCCGATTCGGAACAGACATACAATCACGTGGTCACGGGTGCTGAGTACGGCAAACACCGAGAAATATACACGGTCGCAAAATAAGGTTTCAGCCACATTAAGCAACGACCACCAATTATTCCGCATCAGCCTCAAGACTTTCGACGATGGCAAGTTCACGTCCCCCGACTTTCCGATGCGTCCTGCAGCGTTGACCAATAGTCCTTATAGCCCAAGCAGATCCGCGACATCAAGGAGTTCATTAAAATCACGCAGAGGAAGGATGCTTCTCGTGCGTCCGATCTATACTCTCCAACGGTTCAGGCAGGCTAACAAGCTCTTCCAACTGTGCAGAGGCGCGCATAAAGAAAATTGCGTCGAAAGTCCCCGGCGGAAAGACACAGACGAAGTTCAAGGTCCGATGCTCGCGGTATCTATACACACTTTCCGTGGATGACCCAGAAAAGGCCGATAAGCTGCAGCAGAGTCTCCCTCCCGGTGCGTCCTAATTTTCTATCATTGATGTTCGCTTCCGACATGGGAGGACATAGGTTTGACCGTGGTTGAGCTCGACAAGGTCGCCAAGAAAAAGTAAACGGGGACTATATCTTGGGGCGATAGATTTATGTGCAGCGACCTTGCACGCCGAGGAGATGCAGGGGGTTGTTATGCTCACGTATGGTGGTCGCAAAATTACGCATGCGTACAACAGTTTCATGCCATATATTCATGATCAGGCACCACCCTGCGCCCTCAGCTCACTTCACAATTCAGTTCGGGCTCTACCAGTATACATCTATTACTCCGAGCAGTGCACAACCTGCGAAAAGGACTATCGTGGATCTAGGAATAACGTGCCCCAGCATCCCTTTCCACCACATTCGCCTCCTGGGTCGCCGACGCTCTTGGGGTATCTCGAATGCCTCTAGTTCATGCTCATCTCGCGCTTCGTCGCCCGTGTCATTGAGGGCCATGTGCAGAATGATTTTGAGAAATTGCAAGCCGTCCAGATATGGCAAGGGCAAGAGGTTGAAGAAATATAGCGACAAGGTCCCCATCAAGAGGTACCTGAGAACATCAGCAACTTGGACGTTCAAGAGTGCGGTGCGACTTACTCCCAAAAGACTTCGGCCAATGACGGTAATGAAACTGGTAGGATAGACGTTCTTGGTAGCAGAGTGCCCACGCGGACTGCATAGCGTATTAAGCAGGGATCAAAATTTGAATGGAGGAATGTTCCACCTTCTTCCCAGATCTCTTGCCGAGGGCCACTCCACAGGATGACCTTGGGACTGTCGTCTCCTGGTAATCGGTGTATCATTAAGCGCAACAGATGTTCACTCTTGTCTGGCGTGACACAAATTGAGGTGGCTGCACAGCTCGCCGTAGAGATACACCTTTCCGTATGACTGGATGAAGTCAATATGGGGATAGGATCTAGGCATCCCTTCTTCGAAGGAGAATCCGTGGATATAAAACATGAGAGCCCTAGCGTCTTGTTGGCCGAACAGCAAGAGTAGTCCCGATCTGTTGGAGCTGTAAATCAAGTATCCGAGTGGTTGAGCGCATGTGGCATACCAAACGGCCCTGCACACCATCCTGGAGCGGGGGTCTTAATCCTTTGGAGTAGGTATGAAGTCCAAGTGTCGTAGGATGCGTTCGGTAACCCCAACGAAGTATCGTCAAGCGCGGAAATAATGGTGCCTGAGGGTATGTATCCGTGCAGAGGTGACTGCTGCAGACTATATGAGACCGGGTGTGTCGTGCATCAAGAGTAGATTGTAACGTACAGTGTCAACCCCAATAACCACCCTCCCAAGTGCGGATATATCTTGATACCCTATTGACCATAAAAGGCTTCCTAGCCCCGTGTACCCGATAGAGAGCAGTATGCACCACAAGACGATATTATGGAATGGCCCCCCCGCGACTATTCGTGCCCGAGCGTGGGGTGAAAGGTCGTCCAACGCGGCACTTGGGAACGTGACAAAAGCCGACGGAATGACAAGTGTGAATGATATTCCTGCAGATAGTACTGGCAGAGCTTCGCTGCGGTGTATTTAGGAATGTCAATGGGCAGGGCATATGATAGGGATCTCACACGGCAGCGGCAATAGCATGGCCAGATTCGTGCACTAGCTGGGCAAGGAAAACTGCGAGCAGGATCACCGGCAGGTGCGCGAGCGGAACGGTCAAGCCTGGGATCTGTGCGGAAATTGCAATTGCTTGGTACCAAAGAGTACGCGTGAAGATCGGCGGCGTACGCACAATGGGTTTAATCCAGGGTTCGTCTGGCAGGGATTCACGCTGATTAAAACTACCCAAGCCACGCTTAACGAGACCGCCGATGGGGTCGGGAGAGGTAGGGGTTACATTTGCCGCCCAGAGTTTACGTGTCAATGATGCTGCAGACATCCCGCCGGTCATAGCTAGGAAAGCAAGTGCTCCCAGCATGCCCGTCAACCCCATGACCGAACCGAAGTCGTAGAATCGCGTTAGGGCTTTCCCGACGCGTACTCTAGGACCCCTTAGTGAAGTTGCGAGGAGGTCGTGCGAGAGATTACAGGCTGTGGTTTGTATCCGGAGATGAAGGCCACTAAGAACTACTTGTGTTGTGGATTCGCTCCAGACATTACGCCGGCTGTAGCGGGCATTGACAGCGGAGGGCAGGAGGGATTGGGCTCTGGAGGGCTTTAGTACGTGGTACAGGGCGTATATTGCAGCCCAGATGAGTGTTAAGACCAACAGAGGACTGGCCCACGACATGTAGACGACATGGAGGTGGTTGAACTTGTAACCGGTTTCGTGACCTGAGTCACGCATGAACGACATATCCTAAGTACCAGACTAAGTTTCAGCATTTCGACTTTCAGCTATGCACACGCTTATTTGACGAGTTGCCCCTTCCCAGAGGTTGTATTCAATACAAAGTAGTACAATAGTCAAGAACGCAAGACTACAAAATCCCTTCACCTATCTGCACCAGGCAGACAGGCTCCAAAACGTCAAAACCCTGCGAAACAACATAGTTACACGCTACACCATGCTGTTGTTCCCCCGGACTCCATAAGATTGATTAGCATGCGTAAACGCATAGCCAGTACTCGTATTTTGTCCGGCGTGCGGCGCCGGGAACGATGCGTACGTAGGCACTGCGACGGGTGCCACGGTTATGCGGGGCTGGCTGATGTTGTTAATCATCTGTCTTGTTTCCTTGACGGACATCTCATCGTCTAGTTGCTCGACATAGTTATCCACGATAACGTACGCGTCTGTGAAGGCTTGAGTCAACGAAGGCGTGTACCGCTCGGTAGGAGACGTACAGATCATGAGCAACCAGATTATTATGTATATCGCGACGGTGACGCCCTTGTATGCATTCACGCCGTTCTTGCACACGGCCTGAGTGAGTCCGTCCGCTTGCCCGTTGAGGCACTTATCGACTGCCTGTTGCGAGTTTTGATGGAAGAGAGCCCAGAGAGAGTACGCTCCTGAGGCAATACTCAAAAGCAGAGTGATTAATAACCCGACACTGTATGCATGCACGGAGTTCCTGCTCTTGATCAAACAGCCGATGAAGCTACAAACTAGCTCAGAGAAATTTTCACTGGAAACGAATATCGGCGCCTACCCAAATATCGACAAGAGGGTTAGGACAGTAAATAATGCTGCATGGAGCCATATTCCAATGGTGTCGGGCGTCGGAAGTGGGTGTTTCCCTGGAGGATCGTTAGCCTCATTCGCAAACATGAAAAGTTACGGGCCACGTACAGAGCTGAGAAACAGCTATCCAGCCTACGATGCACACCAAGGCCCCGCCAGCAATACCGAGGAGAGACAAAATCTTTGATTTGTCCAGAACGTCAGGGAGCATTTAAAATCGGCATAACATATGAAACTCACGAAAACACCAAAGCGAACGGGAATGCAACAGCAAAACGTACGAGAACGAATGTAAGCCATGTTTAAGAATTGACGTTGACTGACGAAGAGGAAAAATCAAGCAGGGATAGGAAGGGGGTTCGGGCGCAGCCACGATGAGGAGCCCATCGCTCGAACGCTGGTTTATATAGATCACACCCAAAACGTTAGCGACGGGTCTGATCTTTTGATCTCGGTTTGAGTAGTGTGATGGAGGACATGCGTTGCCTTTTACGTAATTTAACGAGATGCTCTCTACAGCGGGAAATTATTGAAAATCTTCCTTGGAGGCTCAGCGGGGGGAAGGCTGTGTGTATCACATCAAATACCAGATGGGCATCGCCTGCTGGTACTTATGGTTTGGTAGGCGAGGAGAACAAAAATTATAGGGCTACGTACTTTCCAATGGTCCTACTCAAGCAAAAGCCACAAAATTTGTTTTCACCGAGGAGGTGCGAAGTCGGGCGGAATTGTGACTTCCGCGTGTGGTCATGCTCACGTTACGCCCGCTAGTGAGGCACGGCAAATCTGAGAGAAAAGGTTTACGGACTACTGCTGGTCGCCTTATCGGAGGCAATGCACAGCGAGTACTTGAATTCACTTGGGGAGAGCGACAGGAACCGACGTGTCCAGGTATATCCTTTGTCAAGAGGGTACGGGGACCTTAGGGCTCCTTGTGAGGGTACAGGCATGACGAACAGGCGCCGAAAATTGAGCGGAGAAAGTAATAGGAATGAATGTAGTTAAACTCTTACAGGATCTGAAGTCCTAGGTGGTTGCGTATGCAATGGCAACCTCACATTGAAATGGTTGATTCCAGACAGAGATACTTACTTGCGGATGCTTTCCTCCAGGCTCGCTGCGATGGCTGTTGCCAGTATAAGGGCATCGACAGTGATACATGGATCCGTACTTGATCAGACTAGACGGGAGGCAGCTTCCACCCAGACCCGCACATTGTTCATAGATGAACGCGATGAGCTCTCACCACTTTTCCTGCAGTATAACATGAAGTACATATTCAGGAGGAGGATACGAATTGTCAGAAATCCCCTAAGCTGGGCCTGACTAGTTTCAAGTCCTTATCGTTTGAACTCAGTCATATCTTTTCCAACAATTAGTCACCGCGAAATCACAACAGTAAGGGGGCATTTTTGAGGTTGTGGACAGTCAGCTGTCATAGAAGATGAGAATGGGTCTCACCATGCGGGATGGACACCATTAGGTGAGATCACCTGGAACGAACGCAATGTGTTCTGTGGCTGAATGCGTGTACATATTCTCCATGAGTCCCTAAAAGTGCCTTGTATCCTCGAACGAACAAAGCACAGAAAACCAGAGCAAACCGAAATTTCGCAAAACTCCTTCGAGTCCAAGTATCAGAGGGATATAAATATAGAGTTGCCGCCCAGGCGAATCAGCGCGCTCCGCTCACGTTTTCAGCTTGAGAGGTTGGGAATCATACCATCAACACTTCAAGCTTCAAGCTTCAGATCTTCAGAGCCCAAGCGGGTGTGTGGTGGTGGTTAATGTTATGACCTGGTGTGTCACAAGTATGTGACACCTCTCCTACTCTCTTACAATGAAGATCTTTTCGATTTCTGTGGTTTTATCACCACCTTCCGGCACTTCAGTGATTCTCAGTAATGCCAACGACCTCTCTTCATTCTCCTTCTATCAGAAAGGCTCGGTGGGAGAGTTCATGTCATTCTTCTCGAAGACTGTCGCAGAGCGCACTCCACAAGGCCAACGACAGAGTGTTCAAGAGAATAACTACACCGCGCATGTTTACAACAGGGGAGGAGCAGAGCAATTAGCTGGTACGTACGAAGATAATCCTTAAAGCGATCTTGGACGCTGAAGACATAGCCATAATAGGTGTCATCATCACAGACCAGGAGTATCCTGTTCGGCCAGCATTCTCTCTATTGACCAAATTGCTTGATGAATTCACCGCGAAAGTTCCTCAATCATCTTTCGACAACCCTGCTGCGATATCTTTCCCGGATATCAACGTCTATATACAGAAATACCAGGATCCCAGGCAGGCGGATACTATCATGCGGGTACAACAGGAACTGGACGATACAAAGATCGTTCTTGTACGCCTAGCTGCGCTCGCTCATCTACCTCACGAACTGATTTCATCATACAGCACAAAACAATCGAGTCAGTCTTACAACGAGGAGAGAAGCTTGACAATTTGGTCGACAGATCGAACGCTCTATCCGCCCAGAGCAAGATGTTCTACAAGACAGCGAAGAAGGTATACCCACGTCAATCGTAAAAGGCGTCTCCAGTACTAATTTCGAACGACTGTTACAGCAAAATTCCTGTTGTGTCGTCATGTAAGATGGGCGGCCTAACGTTGCCTGCATTGCCACCCGTGTTTCAACCTCCGAGTTTCATCATTATTCCTCTTGCGCTAGACTCGCCACACAGCATCTCCCGTGCATAAGCTGCCAGTGTTGGCACTCACATTCAAGTGTCTCCATACCCCGGACTTGCTACTCATATATATCTATCTCCGCATATGTCAAATGCCTAGTTCCGTTCCAAACGAAGCGATATGCTCTTCTGGGCCTTCCCAATACACAGTTAATGAACTTGGTAGAAAAGGACCTTGGGTTCTTGACCTGCCTCGGCCTTCGATTACGGACGTGACGGAACCTTAGCGTCTGATCCCCATGCGTCCACGACCATTATTGCTGTGCGCGCCGAGCCTTATCAGTATCACAGTCCAATGGTAGGAAGACTCCTATCGTGCATCCATCGCAAGTGATCTACCGACCGCTTACCACTATTTCTTTGCATATTACCATCCGAACAACCTCTATGTATAGGATTGGGCCTGATCGTGGAAAGATAGATGATCAGATTGAGCATTGACAACAGTCAAAGAACCTGATCGCCGATTTGTGGTGCCTCACGCAAGAGTCCCGCTCCAGAGCGGAGCCAGCTCCGAGTGTCAGGTTTCAATTTCAACAGCTGGCGTCTGTTGGTCCAAGGAGCTTCACATCTTCCGACTTCATTGATTATCAGGCAACACCGCGCCAATTGCCATCGCACGCAGCTTCTTCAATATATAAAAACGTGCCTGCCCTCCGAATTCCCAGATCATCCTCTTGCTCTACATCCTGCCGCCTCCTTACACTCAAGACAACTACCATGGCCGAACTCCTTCAAAACTTCGCAGAAAGCGTGGCGGAATGCGTCGACTTCGTAAAGGAGAGAAATAACCCTTACCAGACCGATGGCTCGCATATGAGGAGCAATGTCTTCGGTGACAAAGTCAAAGCAGTGGAGGCTCTGATCAAAAACCCGGCCTTCAAACCGTCTGACCTGGTAAATGACTAGTACTCACCTCGTTCGGCAGACTTACCGTTTGATTCACTAGCCCGCGTATCTGGATGCCATTGAGAATCAAAGTAGGGTCGGTCTTGATGATCGCCAGCTCTTGGTGGGTGATCAGTTAGCCTTTCTTTTCAACACCGTTGCTAACCCTTCCATTAGCTGGAAAAGGTTTTGGTCTTGATGTCCCGACTGCCAAAGGATATCTCGAAAAAAATCCAGGGTAAGCTCGCGTTGGTCTTGGGTTACACACGATGTTCATCGTTTTTATCTAAGAATCTGTCATCGCCCTTTGTAAGGTCGTCGATCTGATCGGCGTGGTCACGAAAGCTAATCTAATCCCTCATAGTGTACAATGATCTCCCTCATCCTCCCAGCAGTTATGTGGGTCCGTACGATAGCCGAACGCCAGTAGCTACCCCCCCGCCCGTGAAATATGCGTTCCGTTCAGCAGACGGGTCTAACTATAATCCCCTCTTCCCGTCCCTCGGCAAAGCTGGGATGCCATATGCACGCACGGTCCCAGCGATCAAAACCGTGCCACATCGTGTCCTTCCTGACCCAGGCCTTGTCTTTGACACGCTCCTTCGACGAGAAGAGTTCATTGAGCATCCCGGCGGGATCTCGAGCCTGTTTTTTGCTTTTGCAGACTTGGTGATCCACTCCATTTTTGATACCGATCCCCGTGACTCGACCATCAATCGGGCCAGCAGCTACCTTGATCTAAGCATTCTTTACGGAAGTTCCGAAGGTCAGGTCAACCAAGTTCGACGGAAGGACGGCACTGGCAAGCTTTGGGACGACGTTTTCGCTGACGGAAGATTGCTCCACATGCCTCCTGCCAGTTGTGCGCTTTTGGTTCTGATGAATCGTAATCATAACGTATGTGGTTTAGTTAATCGTACCTCAGGAATTTCTATTGACATAATACGTAGTACATTGCAGAGAAACTGCTAAATGTCAACGAGAACGGTAATTTTCTGTGGCCGCCTAAAAATGATGAACAGCGTCTCCTCCAAGATGACGAGATCTTCCATCGTACACGGTTGGTCAACTGCGGTTACTTCATGAACATCATCTTGGGTGGTACGCTCCAGCTAATAAACTCAAACTGTCTACGCGTAATTGAGCTTTCTCGTAGACTACGTTGGTGCCATCCTACGTCTGCCTCTCGATGGCTCTGACTGGCGTCTCGATCCTTTGATGGTAAGCGCGCTGCCATTTATGTTTCTGTCGTTCTCACGTCTTCAAGAATATGAGGGAAATCAGCCACGCGGTCTCACCACGTGGGGAAGGAAACGTCGTATCAATTGAGTTCAACCTTCTTTACAGATGGCACAGCACGCTGTCAGAGGAGGACGCGAAATGGACTGAGGCAGAGTTCAAGAAGGTCCTACCAGATAAAGACCTCAGCAAAGTTTGTGGCCCCCTTCTCAAGAGGAAGCGGTGTGTTGAGTGCCGGAAATTTTGTCTAGATCTCGGTCAAAGACTTCAGGAACGCAGCACATACGTTGCTGATTCATGATCCTGACGTCAGGACTTGGAAATTCGGGGGGTATGAACCGCATTGACTATAACCGAGTTGCTAGGAGTCCTGATCTTCCTTTATCAGCCTGGAGCGACAACAGAATGGACGCTTCAAGGACGGTGATCTTGCGCGAATCATCCAGGACGCAACAGAAAGGAGTGCTGCGGCTTTCAGTTCTGGGGTTCCGGAAGCCCTGCGTATCGTCGAGATCCTCGCCATTAACCACTCTAGGAGCTGGGGTACTTGCTCGGTTCGCCTCGTCATACCTCATTCTATACCCCTATGCACACTGATGTCGCATTCCTTACGTAGCTCAACGAGTTCAGAAAGTTCCTTGGCCTCAAACGTAAGTTAGACATCACCCCGGAACCAGGTAGTTGCGCTAATCAACTCAAAGCTTACAAGTCCTTCAAAGAATGGAATCCGGAGAAGCGCATTCATGTAAGTCAAATATGTGAGCGTCGAAAGCATAATAGCCTCATCGTGCCTTACAGAATGCAGCGGAAGCCTTATACAAGGATATTGATAACTTGGAACTGCATGTGAGACTTTATGTTGTGTATGCCATGTGCTCAGCTGGACATATCTTTAAGGTCGGTCTACAAGCAGAACAATGCAAAAAGCCTGGTCCTGGTGCTGGATTATGCCCTCCGTACACTATTTCCAGGGCTATCCTTGCTGATGCGGTTGCCCTCACCCGCGGCGATCGCTATCTCACCACTGAGTTCACTCGTTCGTCCGCTTTACTCAATCAAACTATTGGGGTACTAAGGATAAATTGCCAGCGTACAACTGCACTGCGTGGGGATACAACGACTGTCAATACGACAACAAAGATGGTTCGTACGGCGGATTGCTGACGAAGCTTCTCTTCCGCACACTGCCCGACCACTACCCTGCTGGTTCGGCATACGCCCACTTCCCATTCATGGTGCCCTCCTTTTTAAAAGATGAGCTCAAGAGCGTCGATCAGTACAGCTTGGTCCGACCTCACCGCCCGGCTCCGACCGTCTCGATTAAGAGCTACGCAGGAGTTAAACAGGTCCTCGCGGATAACAGTTTCATGTCAGCATACAACGATCGCTTGCTCACTGTGACAGAGAAAGGAATGCAGGTACGACCTCTGCCCCCGATTTCTGTGCACTAGTGACAAAGATATTCAGGTCAAAGCAGATGCCGATCGCGACGCCGCTCTCGTAGCTTTGACCCAAGGCCGCGCCATCGTTGAGAAACTCCTTCCTTACACGCATGGCAAACATTCTCATGGCACATGGGCTGAATACTTCAAACAAGAAGCTCTCTCCTTGATCAAAGACAAATCTATCGCTTACAGGGCTCGCGAGTCGAAGACCTTGGACATTGTCCAGGATGTGATCAACCTCCTGCCGATCCATTGGATATCAGAAGAAATTGTACGTTTGCGGTAACCAGCAGAGCAACTATATTTAATTCGGAAATTTAGATTGGGCTTCCGCTGAAGACGGTTACAAATCAACTGGGCACTTGGTATGAACAGGACGCCTACAAGAAGTTCGCAGACGTTGGCCGGTTCGCACCCCATATATTCTTATCTATCCCCATGCGGCCCTGAGCTCTCCACTAGCTACGTTTTCTTGAATTTCGATCCTGCCGACGACTGGCATCTGCGCGTCGACTCTATCGATACCTATTCCGATGTGTTTGAATTTGCGAAGCCTCACCTCGCAGACCATGTGGGTAATCTCCTTTTTCCATTCCTGCGGCGGTCCATTAACATCTCTCCAGTATTACTTGAAAGATATGTCAGTTGAAAGTCACCATGGCCACCACTTTTTGGGCCATGTCTCCAAGGCGTTTAAAGATCGAGACTTACCGATCGAGGAGCTATCGGCATACGTCTTTGCAGCTGTCGTCCCTACCTGTGCACACTTCTCTCAGGCTATCGCCCACGTAGTCGATTTCTATCTCGATGAGGAGAAGCAGCAAGAGCGTGCTAATATCATCGAGCTGTCCGCGTCTGTGGGAGAGAAACAAGACAGTGTTGACAAGATCATGACATATGTACGCGAAGCTTTGCGTGAGTCATATTGTTGATTCTGTAGTCGTCCTATCTCATCGAGGATATTACAGGCCTCAACCCCCCTGTAGGCACCACCATATCTCAGCGCACTACGTAAGGCTAACAATCGTTCTAAGGTTTCCGGCGTGTATCGTACTGCTGCTCGGAATGTCCCGGTCCCTGGTTACTCGACGATTCAAGCGCTGGACAGGGTCTTCCTTAGCCTTGTTGAAGCCAATAGAGATGTAAGGAAGTCCGTGGGTCCCCCGATTCTTTATTGACGTAAACATCAGTCTGCGGTGTTTGGTGACGATCCTGCGATTGCGGTGTATGATCGTCCACAAGCTGGCCTTTTGGGCCTTGGAGAACATGGGTCAGTCCATATCTAATTCCTTGTATCCTGTGCATTGGCATTGAAATCGGCTTCCACCAGGCTGCTATCATCGGCGTTCTTCGAATCTGTAAGTGCTCTCTATTCACTCGAGGTGTCTATTACTTGGCTTATGGTAGCACAGACCGTGCCCACTATCCTTGGAACCCTGCTTGGCTTGAAGAACATCAGACGCGCTCCTGATGACTCCGGGAGACTCGCCAAGTTTACTGAAAAGTGGCATGGTAGCCCGAGGCAACTCTATATCAACACAAACGGCAAGGTCACACCTTTCCCAGACTCTCTATTTGTCGAGGTATGTTATGTTATCTATACCGCTTAGTCGAATTAAAGTCTAAACCATCGCACTAGTTCGATTAACGAGTCATCTCGCCCAAATGTTGTATTCCAAATTCTTACCCCTCATATGATATCGCATTGTAAATCTTTCGAGCATCCTTTGACGACCTCCATTATATCCAAATATAGGGGACGATTGAGCCAGTTACAAGATGACCGCACGGCCTCAAAAACCCACCGTTGCACAGATACAACTCACTGTACTCCCCTGCCGCAAGAATTCTGCGGGCAAAGTTGAAGTTCGTGCTTGGTGGCGTACTGTTATTATCGAACCACGCTGCCTTGTTCTGGCCATGCTCTATCTTAGGCTAAAAATGTGGTGGCATTATATGCTTCTTGGTTTACATCCTCCGTTGCTCCTTGCCGAACTGTCTGGGAATCGCTCCAATGGTGGCTTAAATCGGGGACAGTGATGCGCTATGTCAACTTTCCAATGTGAAGCTCCGTTAAAGCAAGATTGTTGACTCGAAGGCAAGGGTTCCTACAGCAGTCAACAAGGCGGCGGACGGCCTTGCTGGGGTTATGGTAAATTCGGTCAAAGTGGATTTACTAAGTAATGGCAGGTATGTTGAAGCGTAGAAGTGCCCAAATAAAGGGGCTTACAGCTGCACGATTAGTCGAGCCTGTCACGTAGATATCGATACTATGTTGGTGTGTGACCGGGGTTCGCGTTCAGCCTAACTTGCTTGGATCCTCGTTACTAGTTACTGACGCCCAAGCCGAAATGAGCCCAACCAAGCCAGATGGGGCGCGAACGAGTCAGAACGAGCCGAATCAGGGTGAGATGCCATCCTTGAGAGCACATATCGTTCGTCGTGACGTCTTGATGAAGGTTATTTTCAACCGAAGTTACTTGTTCAAACAAGCGTCGCGTCTTCCGAAGTGCATTATATCCAACTCGAACACAGATTTGACTATCTTCGGGGGAGGCAACCTAATATTGCCCCTTATCTAGGACCATTCAAAGGTTTCGCAATGGTCGGAAGCTTCGACATTCCCATCTTCGTCTCCCCCATCATGTTCTCGCAAGGATGAGCGTCGCCTATCGCACTCCTACCTCGTTCTCCGCTATGACTCGAGGCACGCACACCATATAGCACTCCGTTTCCACTGGAAGATGGCAGAAGAGTAGTTACTGTTGGTGCGATGCATATAGCCACGTCGATATACTGATGCACTTCCATGCGACGTTACGGATCGTTGACAGGTCCATCGAGCTCCAAGATAGGTAAGCTCCTTCGTGCTCATGTCTTGCTCATTTGCTGATTAATTCTCTGCCGCTGACAGCGTTCACGATCGAGCGACGTTCGACTGCATCAGGAAATTGGTATTGATGATCGAAGGTTTGCCGAAGGTACTGACCTCTATTTACCATCTTTTACCCTCGCTTACCTCTCGGCTACCATTCCCGATTCACTGATGGAGACAGGCCTGCAATCACTTCCCCTCCCCGTAACTTGTACTAATGCCTTTCGGGGTTACACTGGGCAACGCAAATAACTGACCTATAAACTCAACCGCGGCCGTGGACATAGAGTCACGCGAGGGGTGACTTGGAGTTCTCGTCGAGCGGGGTTATTCATGCAGTATTATTACTTGTTGCTAATATTAGAATCAAAGAGCACAATTGAGCCAGGACGGATAGGAAGCAAGTACTAGTGAGACCAATCGAGCCTATACCACTTGATCTCACTTGAAATGGCTACAATACCCATCCCTGGAGCCAGGGAGAGCCATTGTGAGCCAAAATGAACCATTTCTGCTTGTTTGGGCTCAATTTGGCTCAACCGACTTTTCACTGAGCAGCTTGGACGCAACTGAGCGATCACGTGTTCGAGACTCCATCTTTGTCGTCCCTCGTCCTGCGTTCCTGCGGACCGCCTTGTAGGGTCTGTGAGTGTTTCCTACCGCAAATGAACGCCCATGCAGGAATCAATTCGTATTCTCCTCTAGGCTTGACTGCTTGAAGAAGCGCCGGTCTGCCCAATTGTTCGCCTGTATCCGGAACCAGGGTAAAGGTACGCGTTTAATACGGGCGCTTTTACGAAATATTTATCGCTGAAACTATATTGTAGAATCCTGTCTGCGCTTGGTCTCAATAATCCTGTGTCTAAATACAGTACGGGTATCATCGCAAGCACATTGGTGCCCACGTCTTCAATCAGCGAAAGATTTTACTACTACCGTGTGGGATTTCGCTATTTCTTATGTTCACTTTTTTTTATTCATGTTCTCGGTTACACGATGACGCAGGTACTGGGATTTTTTGCGACCCAACTTCGAGGGCACATCATGCGACGATGGCCCTCCTCACTCACCTATGTCTGCACAAGTCATAGAACACCCCGGCACCGGACATACAGTATTTTTACGCGCATAATGGACACCCCGATACCCTCCGATTCCACGTCCCGCGCACGACCCGACCCCTTCCTCCTCCTCGCTCCCCAGCTCACCGAGCTCCGACAGTCTCTCCTCTCCCTTCTTGATTCTGGCCACCCGCGGCTCAGCGAGATTACCCGTTACTACTTCCTACACCCTTCCAAGCAAATCCGACCCATCATAATCCTGCTTTTCGCGCGCGCGACGAACGGCCTAGGGCGGCACTGGAATCAAAAATTGTGGGAGGCACAGAGAGAAGGCGCAGGCGGTCGCGTGGAGGAACTTGATCGGCCACTCACTCGGCCCGACGTCCTGAATGACTGGAACCCCAGCATGCCTACCAACACCGCTCCTTTCAACTCCACTTTCACCCTGCGGCCACTAACGCCACACCGGCCACCCCCACCCAAACCCCCACAACATGACATGACATCGACGCCAGTGCTGTACTCTCCTACATACATCCTACCGACGCAGACACGACTCGCGCAAATCGTTGAGATGATGCATACCGCCTCCCTGCTACATGATGACGTGATTGACGAGTCTGCACTAAGAAGGGGCTCGCCGAGTGCCCCGGCAGCATTCGGGAACAAGCTCTCGATTCTAGGCGGGAACTTCGTTTTGGGCCGGGCATCAGGTGCGCTTTCTCGGCTGGGGGACCCGGAAGTGACGGACTTGATTGCGAGCGTGCTTTCGAACCTTGTGGAGGGGGAGATATTGCAAACGAAGGCTGTGGAGACCCAAACGGACGGTGAAAAGGCGGACCCTGCGCACCTGGGTGTCCAACGGGAAGGGGAAGATGGGCAGGTGGTCCGCACGACCAAAATTCAGCATGCGTGGAACATATACCTACAGAAGACGTATCTGAAGACGGCAAGCCTGATGGCAAAAGGCGCGCGGGCGGCGGTTACGCTGGGTGGGTGCAAGGAGGGTGATATCTGGCGTGAGATCGCGTATGCGTATGGACGGAATCTGGGCATTGCATTCCAGGTTTGAGTCTCGCTCTAGATCATGAAGCAGATTTTTATCGAACTTGTGTTCAACAGCTCGTGGACGACGTCCTCGACTATGACTCCGCATCCGCCACGCTTGGCAAGCCTGGCGGGGCTGATCTGCAATTGGGGCTGACAACGGGCCCAGCGTTGTACGCTTGGGAGGAACATCCTGAGATGGGTGCGTTAATTCAACGCAAGTTCGAGGGACCGGGCGATGTGGAGAAGGTATGTTGTCGGGGTTTACGTTTCGACCTTTCTTGGTTTTCCTCTTGCTTCTTAAGCCCTAGCATTATTGTTAGTTTTCTCACAAAGTCTCTTTTCCCCGACAGGCCCGTGACTTGGTCGCCCACTCATCCGCGCTTCAACGGACACGTGAGTTGGCACAGCGATATGCTGATAAGGCAAAAGAGGTACTGCAGCAACTCCCTGGGAGCGATGCGAAGAGTGCATTAGAGGTCCTCGCTGAGAGAGTTATTCGTAGGAAATCGTAGAGGCAACTGCAATCTAATCTTATCTAGACGATGGATCGATCATAATTTCTAAATCGGTGTATGTTGGTTCATGGTACTGATCACGGGGTCTTATGTACGCGTCGCCGTTGTTTGTTGCACCGAGCTCAACTGTCTTGTCGTTGCCATACGCGTTCCTGTACTTTCCCTTCTCTCATTCATACCCGGTTGATACCATACCATATCTCTGATCCCTTGTGCATCATCTCGATCTCCAACAACGTATCTTAGACTCACCCGTAGTGCCATCCTCATTCTGGGTCTTAGCGGTTGTAACTCCGGCTCCGGCTATGCCTGCACCTCGGCCATCGCACAGTGCAGAGGCTGCACGCGCAGCTGCTCAGCAAGCCGAATTTAACGAGAAGAAATGGGTCTGGGTTCCAGATGCGAAAGAGGGATATCTTGCAGGGTGGGTCAACAGAGAGGAAGAGGAGGAGGATGCGGCGGAAGTTATCATGGCCGCTGGAGGAGATGTACGTCTCATTCTTGCTTATGTGTAACCGCTATGCGTAACCAATTCCTTTGCTAGTTTCGACGAGTCCCCTTCGAAGCGCTATTCAAGATGAACCCTCCTAAGTTTGATCGTGTCGAAGACATCGCAGACTTGACGTTTCTTAATGAAGCAAGTGTTGTACACAATCTTAGACTAAGGTACGGATCCGGAGCCATCTATGTAAGCGTACCTTTCTCCAACGAAATTTGTTCTTGATCTCTTAGTCTGTTTGGTAGACGTACTCTGGCTTATTCCTTGTAGCTATCAATCCATATCAGAACCTGCCACTCTACTCGGACTCGATCATCCAACAGTACCGTAACAAGCGAAGAGATGAAAACCCTCCCCATATATTCGCAGTGGCGGAACGTGCTTGGGTCAACATGGGGGAAGAGCGAGAGAATCAGAGTATCTTAATCACGTACGCCCTATACCCCTTTCCTTATATCCTGAACATCTTAGACCGGTCTACAGCGGTGAATCGGGCGCAGGGAAAACGGAAAGCACCAAGAAGGTCATCCAATACCTTGCAGCGATCGCTACTGATGCTCACCTACCTTCAACACCCTCTCATTCTCGATCACCTACCCTTGGCAGCGTGCCCTCCTTTGTTTCCATGCCTTCTAGTGGGCTTCCCAGGAACAGTTCCCTTCGCAGGGGCCTTTCCGTCTCACAGTCCATGACGGGGAGCGGTTCGCATCTGAACGCGAAAGGTCGTCTTGGCCTTCTTGAACGCCAAATCTTACAAGCCAACCCCATACTGGAGGCTTTTGGCAATGCGCAAACCCAACGGAACAATAACTCTAGTCGTTTCGGAAAGTTTGTACGAATAACATTTGCACCTGATGGCAGCATTGCGGGCGCAAACATTGACTGGTATCTGTTGGAGAAAAGTCGGGTGGTAGTGAGAAGCGAAGCTGAGAGGAGTTTCCATGTGTTTTATCAGTTGCTCATGGGTGGTGGGGTACTCAAGGGTGAGTATGTTCCATGTTCGTTGTATACCATCACCACTGAGGCATTTTCAGACGAGCTTCTGTTAGGAGGTGGAGTAGAAGATTACGAATATCTCAACAAATCCAGGCGGGAGGTCGACGGGGTTGACGATCGAGAAGAGTGGAATACTTTAAAGGTACGTATTGCGACTCCTCCCCACTTCTGATTCTCATAGTCCGCTAGGCTGCGCTCGACGTCGTAGGCTTCACCCCTGCTGAGCAGTTTGACCTCTTCCGTGTTGTGGCGGCCATCCTGCATATCGGTAATATCACTATCACCTCCACGAGGGCAGACGATGCGGTGATGCCCGATCCTTCCCAAGCAGAACGCGTCTGTCATCTTCTCGGAGTTCCTATTGTCGACTTTACTCGTGCTGTTCTTCGTCCTCAGGTTCTGGCTGGCAGGGAGTGGGTTTCCCAAGCGCGAACCAGGCAACAGGCGATCGACGAACTTTCGGCATTGTGCAAGACTCTTTACGAGAAGTCTTTCGGTTCCCTCGTCGATCGAATTAATCGTGCGCTTGATCGACCCTCGTCAAAGTCCACCTTCATCGGTGTTTTGGACATCGCCGGGTTCGAGATCTTTGAAACAAACGCATATGAGCAATTGTTGATTAACTACACCAACGAGAAACTGCAGCAGTTCTTCAACCACCACATGTTCGTTCTGGAACAGGAAGAGTACGCCAGGGAAGGTATCAAATGGGATTACGTCAACTTTGGGCTCGACTTGCAGCCCACCATCGATCTCATTGAAGCAAGCGGCAACGTGATTGGTATCCTTAGCTGCCTTGACGAGGAGTGCATCATGCCCAAGGCCACGGATTTGACCTTCACCAATAAACTCAATTGGATATGGGCTGGTGAAGAGGCAGAGGATGAGCAACACCATCTGGGTCGTGACAAGTACGAGCCTGCCAGGTTTGAGCAGGGCTTCATCATCCAACATTACGCTGCGAAGGTCGAGTATCGAACGGATAATTGGTTGGAGAAGAACAAGGATCCCTTAAATGACAACTTGACACGCGTCCTCGCGTCATCCTCCGAGCGATACGTTGCCTCGCTCTTTGCGGAATACGGCGACCTACCATCCGGACCAGGCGGTGCGGGAAACATGTTCACGGTGGGCAAGAAGCGAGCTCTGAAAAAGGGCGCCTTTAGGACCGTTGCGCAGCGGCACAAGGAACAACTCTCGAGTTTAATGCTACAACTGAAGGGAACGCAGCCCCACTTCGTCAGATGCATTGTCCCAAACTCGAACAAGAAACCTGGTCGCGTTGATGTACCTCTCGTCCTAGACCAGTTACGGTGCAACGGTGTTCTGGAAGGCATCCGTATTGCTCGACTCGGTTACCCCAATCGCTTGCCGTTTGTGGAGTTCCGCCAACGGTATGAAGTCCTCACACCTGGAGTCATTCCCCGTGGCTACATGGACGGTCGGGAGGCATGTAGGCGAATGGTGAACGCTTTGGAACTCGACGAAGCAATTTACAAGATTGGAACGTCCAAAATATTCTTTAAAGCCGGAGTCTTGGCCGAACTCGAGGAACGTCGTGATCTTCTTCTATTTGACGTGTTCTCTCGGCTTCAGGCTGTAGCCCGCAAATGGACCGCTCGTAGGCAGATGAGGAAGGTTTTGAACCGTGCAGTGGCCATCCGAACCATTCAGCGGAATGCGCGAGTTTATGGAGAGTTGCGAGACTGGCCGTGGTGGCAACTGTATACCAAGGTATATTGATCAGGTTCTTGAACAGGAAATGGAGCTTACGCTACGTTAGGTTCGCCCATTACTGGCGGCTACTCGCAACGACGACGAACTTCGGAAGAAAGAGGCGGAGCTGGCTCTTATCAAAGAACGTGCAGAGCGGGACAAGCAGGAACGAGAAGCATTGGAGAATCTGAAGATGTCTCTAGAATCGGAGAAGAGGAAGGTGGAGGATGAGCTAGAAGCAGAGCGTGCTCTTGCCTTGGACAAAGACGCACTGTTGGAACGAAGCAAGAAACGCGAAGGGGAATTGGAAGATGAAGTAGCGGCCCTGCAAGGCGACCTTGACACCTTGGATTCACAACTGGATCGTGCGATGAAGCTCCAGAAAGAAAACGAGGAGAAGCATGAGGCCCTCTTGAAAGCGTTCGACCAGGCAGCTGAACACCTTGTCCGGCTGGAGAACGAGGAGAAGGACTGGGAGACTCGAGAATCTGAGCTCAGTGATCTTCTTAGTGCAGCCCAAGAAGAGATAGACTCGATGCGAGGACGTCAGGACGAGCTTCAGGAGCTAAGCGAAGAGCTCAAGAATTTGGCCCTGCAACGCGAGGAAGACTTGGCGCGAGCGAAGGAGCGAATGGATATTGCTGTCAGGGAGCTCGAGGGTAAGCTCACGGCGGAGCTTCGAAACAAGTGAGGTTTCACCCCATAATCTATACGAAGCTAAAGCTTGCCAAATCAGGGACCTGATCAAGAATAAGAGCGATGACCTCGAGCAGGATGCTCGACAAGCTAAAGAACAGCTTGCCGAAATGGCGCGTACGGCAACCGAGTATTCCACGATGATACAGAAGAAGGAGGAACAGATAGCCAAACTATCGACCCAACTTGATTCGACGAAAGCCACGAACAGCAAAGCCTTGAATGAGATTATCGCGCTTCAAAGTGATATAGAGACCTTGGTTGCTGAGCTTGATGCTGAGAAGGGAGATAGGGAGCAGGACGTTGCTGCAAGGAAGAAGCTGCAAGAAGAGGTCGACCAGTTGCGATCTCTCATGGAGGCCAAGACGAGTGAAGAAAGCCGCCGTAACGAGGTGGAGAGGAGGAAGGAGGAGGAAATCACCGATCTGCGCACCCAGGTTATCAACCTGCAACAGGAGCTTGCCGAATCTCGTCGCATAGCATTGGAAGGACAGAGCAAACTGAAACTGGAATTAGATCACCGTGCGAGGGAGTACAACACCCTACTGCAGAGTCACAAGTCGTTATCTGAACGAGAGAGTGCCGCGCAATCGCAGCTCTCGAAGGCGAAGACGACTGTTTCGGACCTGGAGAAGGCCAAACGATCAATGGAGTCCGAGCTCCAGTCTCTTCGCTCACGCCAACATGATTATGAGAGCCAGGTGGCCGAAGCTACGAAAGCCAAGGAGGTACGAAAATTCTATCAATCAGCGAAGGGTTGTTAATATCTCTACCAGGGTCTTGAACGACAACTCTCCTCAGCTCAAGCCAAATACCAAGACTTTGAAGACACGGTACTAGAGATCCAACGACAGGAAGATTCACATGCCCGCCAGCTGAAAATAACGCAGAGGGAACTTGAAGAGCAATCAGCGAAACGTGCTAAACTCGAGCAAATCGTTTCTAACCAGAAAGTCGAGCTGGGCAAACTCAAGGACATCAATATCAAGATTGACCGCGAATTGAACAAGGCCCTCAATGATCTGAAAGCGCGCGAATGGGAGGTCAAGCAGCTCGAATCAAAGCAGGACAAGACCATCGTTGAACACGTCCATGTTCTAGAGGAGGCGAAGCGCGTGACGGACAGGCAACTCGAAGAGGCGCGAAAAGAGTTGGAGAAGAATGCAGCGTACATTCGGTCCCTAGAGAAGGCCAAGACCCGACTAGCTGGGGAAGCTGAGGACCTAGTACGCGAGACGGAGAAGGAGCGCGTTGAGCTACGAAACAAAGAGAAGAATGCGCGGGCACAGGAAGAGCGGGCCGCAAAGGCAGCAGCAGACGTCGAAAAAGAGAGGCGTGCCAAAGAAGTCGCAGAGCTGCAGACACGTCGACTCCGGGCCGAGCTTCAGGCTGCTAGGCATCAGGTTGACGAGCTCACCGAGCAAGTGACTCATGTTCAACGATCGAAGGACAACCTGGAGGCCGAGCTCGACCGGATTGCAGACGAGACAGAAAGTACCAATTCTATGGCGAAGTTCCAGCGCCAGTATGAGACGCGCATCGCAGACCTTGAAAGCCAATTGGAGGAAGCACAGGCCGCGCAGTTGACAAGTGCAAAGATCAAGGATCGTGTCGAACGGCAGCATGCAGAGATTCGACAGCTTATTATGAGCAGTGGGCCCACGGACCAAGACTTCCAGGCACGGCTCCTACACGAGCTCCAGCTTGCTGACAACGCACTGGAAAAGGAGATGTCAGCTCGGGCCCGGGGCATGCGTTCTAGCGGAGCACATGAATTACGCACTATGGCCAATCTCACCCCTACCAAACGCGCGCCCAATGCGAACTCACGCAATATCACGGACCAGGGCGTTACCTCAACGCGGCCTCCCGATAAGCAAGTGGCGGCGCTCAAACAGCAAGTACAGGTGCTGGAGATCCAGATGGCGGCGTCTGAACGGGTTCGCCACCACCTAGAGAGCTCGATACGCGAGATGACTTCAGATTTGGAGAATAGCGATGGCTCAAAGCAGTTCTTGCAACAGTATCGCTCGCGCCTGTCAAAGGAGAACGCGAGGTTGGCGGAATTGCTGGAGGAGGAGGCAGTGGCACGCCGTGCGGCCGAAGCTGCTCAGATTGGGGGCGTCCAGGTAATGTGGACGCAGTTTCAGAACACTATCTCGAGTGAACGGGATAACTACTCTCGACTTGAGGAGTCGAGGAAGGCTCTGGTAGGTTCGGGGACCTACCGCCGCTGCCTCCGGTTTGCTTATCATCTCGCTCTGTAGCTGGTTCAGCAGCGCACGGTACAGGCAGAGGTAGAGGCTCAACGCGGACAAATACGCGAGTTCACCCAAGCAAAGAAGCAGCTTCAGGAAGAAGTGGTAGACCTCCGTGAGCAACTCGAGGTTGCGAAGAACGATGCATCGGGTTTGTGGTCCGCTGATACTCTCCCTGACCATAATTCAACAACTCTCTTTGTCTAGATGCCAAGCGACAATTGGCAAAAAGGCGTCAAGAGGACGAGGTCAATTTGCACTCATCGTCTGCTGCAGTGTCCGGTACGAATCTAGGGCCTTCCGAAATTTGCCCGGTCTATGCCATCTGACGCATTCAACAGAGTTGCGTGCGGTCATTGAGAGCTACAAAGCAAAGGAACAGTCGTATCAGGAGCGTCTAGAGGCCACGGAAATTGCACGAGCTAAAGCAGCCCGTGGCGAAGCATTCGGTATGCTTCCGTACGCCGAGCGCCGTTATGTTGTTGCGTACTCACCCCCTTTCGTTACCCTCTTTCAGCCCGCCGCACACTCATCGAAACGGAGAAATTGCAGTCCGAGAATTCGACCGCCCGCAAATTAGCAGAAGGCCGGCTGCAGGCAGCGGAGGCACGGCTCCGCGAACTAGAGTCGAAGCTAGAGGAAGAGAACCAGGAGTCGTCCGATGCAGCAGTAGCGCGGAAGCGGCTTCATGATGAGCTGGAAGACGAGAGGGAGCAGCATACAAAAGATCTCGCTGAGCGGGACTTCACGGCTGACCAAACGAGGAAGAAGTATCAAGGTAGGCAACGGACGTATTCCTTCTGTGCGTAACTGAAAGTTATCCCTTTCCAGCCGAGCTAGCTCAACTGAGCGAAGGTACGGTTCTAAATATCAATACGGTGCAATTGTCCGCTTACATGTAGTTGTCTGCTCTTGTATAGAACTGCAATCCCAGCGCGACACTATGAGCCGCCTTCGTGAAGACAACCGGAAAACCCGCTCCGATTATGACGAACTTCAGTTGCG
This sequence comes from Lyophyllum decastes, assembly GCA_025854295.1. Lineage (NCBI taxonomy): Eukaryota > Fungi > Basidiomycota > Agaricomycetes > Agaricales > Lyophyllaceae > Lyophyllum > Lyophyllum decastes. The sequence continues at coordinate 973,351 of CP107712.1, read as the reverse complement.
GTACGATGACGAAGTCTACAACAGCGGTGGGTGGAAGAAGGAGAAGGAGCGCATGGAGACGAAGATCAGCGACATCAGCAAGGCGTACGAGACATCGACAGCTGCCCAGACCGAGCAGCAGACGCAGATTGTCGCCCTACACTCACAGGTGCGCGAGCTGCGCGGCGTGCTTGATGATGCCGAGGCAGACCGGGCGCTACTGCAGAAGGCACGTAGGGCACTGCAGGCGGAGCTGGAGACAATCAAGCTCGACCATGTGGATACCAACAAGATGTCGTCAGATCGAGAGTTTCAACGACTGCAGCTGAAGAAGCAGGATCTAGAGAGGTCATTGGAGGAGCAGGAGGACCGAGTGGCGAGCGCATTTGAGAGGATGAAAAAGGCAGAAGCGTACGCAAACGAGTGTCAGATAGAGCTGGGGAAAGTGCGAGTAGAGAATTCAGAGCTCGATAAGCTCAATGTACGTTGCCGTTTGCACATCTCATAGAACTCCGACTGACACACGAGGTAGGCGAACTTGGAGAAACAGGTCAAGGAGCTGAACGTGCGAATCGTGGATCTCGAGACGAAATCATATTCCAATTCTCCGCGGGGGTCGACCCCATCGCGTAGGACGGAGAGCCGCATCGAAGAGCTCACAAGCCAACTCAACCAGACGAACAAGGATAAGAAGGATGGTTCACGCCACCAGCGGTCTGCAGAAAAGGTAGTACGGGACACGAAGTTTTTGCCCTCAGAGAGTGAAGAGCGGGCGAGGTTGAAGTTGGAAGAGGAACGCAAAGCCTATGAAGCTCAGTTGCAGAGCCTCCGTCAGGCTATGGACGCAATGGTACGTTGTTGGATTGGTTGTAGATTTTTTGCTATTGTTGACAAACGAGTAGCAAACGGAAGAAAGCAATCTTCAGGCCGCCAAACGGCGGGCTGAACGAGAAGCAGTCGATTACAAGCAGAAAGCTCTCACGTACGTGCGCCTGGCCATATTGATCGAACAGTAACCGACATTCTTCTAGCCTCGAGCGGGAGCTTGAACGACTCCACAACCGCCTTGACCGACCTGCGGCCGCAAGCGGTGGCTCACCTCGGAAGTAGATATCATAATCCATGGACTCACGATTTTACTACGGCACCATGACCCGGCATCGCCCATTGTATCTTACTCACGTCTGTATATTTACCATCTGCTGTTGTAAAGAAGATTTATCTGTACTGTTTCTATTGCTGCCTGCAAGGTTTGTCATGAGTTGTACAGAATGCTGAGCTGTACATGTAGTGAATCATAGGGTCCTAGCACAACGACGTCGTTAGCAATGACCAAAGATCAAACCCCTGATCCAGTGGGATTCTTCTAAAACTGCTGCCTCCGTCCTTATGTCTGAATGGTCAGCGAATGCGAGGCCAACCTTCGTCCAGTCTCTCGTGGTATGTCGTACGCACCTCTCATAGCCGACTTCCTCACGTCTTATGTCTTCCAGGTTGCGTGTTTATTTTACGTTCCCACCGAGGTCCTAAAGTTCAGGACCCAGAATGACAAACGGCGCCCTCGGCAGGTCCTCATTTGCTGCCGCCAGGCAAGTCCTTGCAAACGAGGGCTGGAGCGGCTCTATCGAGGGTTGTGCTCTACTGTCGTGCGTGAGGTATATCTTGCGGCGCTGGTCCCCTCGTCATATTCATGCTACCCCCCAGATCCCCTTCACCTCCCTTCAATTCCTGCTGTACGAGCTCCTCAAAGCCAGCTCTCTAACAAGCTTCAGCGCAAGCCTCTGTACGCGGATGAGGGACCATCACTAGCGGGACTACTGCCGCGCTCACCACGCCCCTGGATGACCTAAAAACGCGTGTAATGCTCAATCTACAGGTACGCCTTTCCTCCCTCGTCCCTCGTCCCTCCCTCTTCTCCTTATCTCGCATCCTATGACCCGGCTCAACGAATATCCATGGCACACAGGACCCCATCCAAGAAAAGACTGCCCTTTCTCCGCAGCCGGCTGCGAGCCATGTACGAAGGCATACACACGCTTTTCGCAGGTGTCGTGCTGACGCTGTGGATATCGAGGGGCGGGCAGCGTTCCTCAGCATATACGAGTGGGCCGTGCATGGGCTCATGTCGTGGGGGGCGTGAGGCCGCAAGCCTGATGTCACTTAGATATTTATCATTCATATAAGTATGCTTCGTGTCTAGAGCTAGAAGTAGAATTAGTAAGTATTGCTTAGAGTGTTAACACGGTCTTATTCTAGGTTTAAATATCCGAATCATAGGAGGTGGAAGTAGGTATCATCGCGCATATGCTGAATGTCGTATATCTAGTTTAAGCATGTCAAGAGCTCGAGGAATGGCTCGGGTCGGGCCCCAGGCGCAGGATAACGCGGGGGAGTTTTTTGAGCCCATCTGCTACGCGTTCCACGACACTCTCGCCGGAGGCCGAGCTCGCAGTGCTGCCGGCTGAAAAAGAGGGAGATGGGGAAATCGACTCTGCCTTCTCGACCTTGGGTTTTGTGGTTTCCGGTGTAGGGCTCGCGCTGGTACCTTTTCCTTTCCTTTCGCGCAAGGTGATTGAACTCGGCGGGGGCACCGTCCGTGATGGCGGCAGCTGCTTCGAATTCACTTCTAACGACTGAAAGATCTCCATCGCCCGCTCGAGCCATGGTTCGGATGCGTTAGCGCCAGTGCCGAGGGATCCTCGCCCACCGCGTCGTTTTTTTGTCGCGTTTTCGAGCTGCGTTTATTTCGTCGATTTCTTAACGCGATGAATAGGAGCAGAAGCCAGGAAGGCGCACCTTGACGAGATTCTCGACGTTCCACCACTCCTCATAGACCCTAGTTGACTTGAAATCATCAACGAGCCCAGCGAGATGTGCCATAGCGCCGCTGATGAGAGCGCGGTCGCTGTACCCGCCCTCGAACACGCTGACTACACGCCCGGCCGCGTAGCGGTCGGCGAGAGCACATGCATCACGCGTGAAGCGGTGGTAGAACGATGCGGGGACTTTGCGGTCGTGTCTTGACATCGAAGCGTACTCGTGCTCACATGCGTCCATACCGCAACTTGACATGAGTGAGAATGAGATTGACGGGAAAAGCCAGGAGAGAATACCTGATGAGCACCAAGACGTCGTCCCCGGCGCCGCCAGTCACATCGAGGAACTCCTCCGCCCGCCGCAGGATTCGAGTGTACTCTTCCTTGTACAATACGTCCCAGAAATGCTCCTCGGAGGTATAGGTCTGAAGGTGCACGTTCTCGATGTACTGCCCGTGAGCGTGGTGCAGTGACACCGAGGCAGCCTGTACGAGTTCACGCTTGCCATCCTACAAGCAAGGGCGGGTGAGGGGGTACGGGCAGATCGAAAAGGGGAACAGTTACCTCACAGGGGTACGAGAGGATGTCGTGCAGGGAACCGTAGTACACTTGGAGGCCGGGTTTGGTGGGCGGGGCGCCGGCGATAGTTCCAAGTTTCTGTCGGTAGGTTTCCTGGTTGATTTGCCAAACTATAGATTGTGTCCCGTTTCCTTATGCGAGACCGTCAGTTGTAGACCCCACCGAAAAGTTTGACTCCGACTTCACCGTGATGGAGGTCGATGTCGAGGATCACAACGCGGTTTATACCGTGTTTTAGATGAGCTGCAAAGTGGGTGTGAATGACAGGAACTCTGAAGCAGGAAATACGGAACGGACCGTGCGCGACGCCGATAGCGACGTTGTTCACGAAGCAGAAGCCAGAGGGTGAATCTTCCCCACAGTGGTGACCTGGAGGACGAATAGCAACAAATGCTCGATGCACAGCAGGGTCTGCGGTAGGTTTTCCTGTTGCGTCGGGTGTATCTCTCGAAGAAGTGATAACGCGATCCACCGCTTCACACACCGTCCCTGCTGCGCCCTCTATCGCATTGATAGATTCGGGACAGACTTGGGCAAAACATGGCCATTAGCAAGAGAGCGACAAGGGAAATTCTTGAGCTTACGATACAAATCGCCCTGTGGAAGCCCGTGGGGGATCTCAGAGCGACCTTCACGTATCCTATTTGAACTATCTCGTGCCCAACCTTTGAGCTTTTTGAGATATAGGTTTCCGTGGATGTACTTTACGGCGGGACTATTTAGTAGGTCGACGGAGGCGTGGCTCCGTACGATGGACACCGGTGACGATCCGGCAGGAAGAGGGGCGATATTCATGCGGTTCATGGCCGCTGCTAGATCATCAGGATTAGGATGGGAAGGAGTCTCGGCATGTTGTGGTCCAGATAGGGAGGTATCTGGTTCGGCTTCAATGGCTTGAGCGAAGGCAGTCTCAAGTCGTGCGATTGCGGCTGAGAGCCCGATTGTGACTGCGCGGAGGCGTTCAGGGCGTTCGACGATGGTAGAGAGGTCTCGTGAGCGGATGTATTGGTGTTGGTAGCATGCGTCCTGTAAAAATATGGCAGCAGCTGGTTTAGACGGCGACGGTGTGGGTGTCAGTGGCATCTATGAGTGTGTCGTGTTTGATCTTTCGCATTTCGCAGATTGCGGAGTGGGCTGACCTCTGAAAGTGTTGTGGTAGACCTTGAGCGACAGATGATCGTGGCGCAGGCAATCCGACGCGCCAGTGAAGGGTAAGATATCTCCACGTGACGTAATTCAAGAACGCGTCGTGAAGGTTTGCCGTTATGATCGCAGTCATTTCTTTCCTCATGTATCCTGCTCGAGCTATGCCGACGGACTGTGTGAATCACCAGGATCCTTAAACGGAAATTTAATACTAGAAGGTAATCGTAGCTGAGCCTAGTCAGATTCTCCTTCGCTTCCAGATAGCCAAGGAGGCACCGGAAAGCTCTCGAAAATTTGGTAAATCTAGGTCCAAAAATAGCGGATTTGAGGCCATCAAGGCCGGTTTTGCTTGAAATTTGGGGGACGGTAAATCAACAACTCTATGATGCACAGGCGAGGCAGAGATGTCTCCCGAGACTAAGTATAGTCCTTCTGGGGTAGTTTTACATAGTCCTGACAGTACTGTACATGTAAAAATGCTATGACATGAAAACTGCAGCAACACTGCTTGATTGAGCAGCAAAACCGCTCCTTGCGTTGGGCCGTCCTGTCAGCATGGCTGGGGCCACATGTCGAGGGGACGGGAACCAAATGAAGGTACATATGCGGGCACTATCCCGCAACACGTTCAATGCACTGTGAGGAGATTCATCCTTCTGGAATGATTGCAGACCGTTCATGACTAAAATACATTGTTTTATGGTTGTCAGTCGCTGCCGTTGGTCCTCTCCGATGGCTTTAACGAAACATAGGTTAGTCTGGGGCTGTGCATTGTACTGAATCAAGCACGGGTATGCTTGCTCGAATCAGCCCGTGGCTTGACTGGTAGGTGTGGTGGCTAACAATCTGTTCTAACGACTATAATCTGGGACTTTGGACCTCTGTCAAAGAACGGACATCTGAGCTTCGAAATTGTCTATATTTGGAGACGCACGTTCGTCGGTGCTATTTCCGGAGTTGATCATAAGAGATCATGCATTTCTCCAAGACTTACACTCAACTCCTCCTCAGTCTCCCCCCGGAGCTGCGTCAGAATGCCATTGAATACCGCCAGGTATGACCCAAACCGCCCGCCTGAGTTGACCACTCATCTATGATCATTCCTTAGCTCAAGAAGCTGATTAACCAGATTGTGCGGGAGCTCTCTTCCCTAGGATTGAACCCTGCTTTGTTGCAGGAGCTTTTGGAGCGTAGCAAGGAGGAGTCTGATGATTTCAGGGCCGAAGGGAACAAGCTGGCGGAAGAAGTGGACCCCAGTCGGAGACCATCATCGCTACCAACTACGGGTCATATACGTCGTTGCAATCTACCCAAGGTCATATATGAAGTTACCGACAACTCTGGCCGTATTGAGCCTCACTTGCGCCTTTGGGTCGATATTCCGCCCGACTCGAGTGGAACTGGATCTTCTCCACAGCCATTGGATGACGAAGTGGAGAGCTCCGACACGTTGACGGACGTCGAACGGGAACGGGACGATGCAGAAAGCCTGTCTGGAGGGCGTATAAGCCTTCTGTGGGCTTTGCAAAGGCAAGCACGGCACTCGGTTGTAGAGGGAAGGCAGAGGGTCGAACCAACCACCGCGCGAATTACCGAGGTCGATCCTTTTTCTGAATAGTGAGCTTGCCTCTGTTATCGCCGTGCTGGTCGTGTAGTTCACATCCTTAAATAATTTAGCGGTGTGCGTACGCTCCCCGAACCCGACACTTCCTTCTCAGATCGTGAAGGCACGAATGAGGTAGTCATACCGCTTGCTGCCGACATGCTCTTTTTCCAGACACTTTCTACCGCCATCAACGATCTTTCCGCACACTTAGCAACCGTGCGGAGCGATTTTGTCGACGCTCTCAATACCCTGTCGCGCACCATCAGCGACTCGGCGCGTCCCACTTCATCGACATCCTCCGCATTCCGACCGCATTCGGTTCTGACTTCGAAACCATGGAATATCTCTAATACTGTGAAAACCGGTGTATGTTCTTCGACTTCACTATGCACACAGAGCTGAACGTCGGTCCGTGACAGAGCGACTTGTACTCATGGCGTGAGATTTTTCAACTGTATGTGGAGGCCGAGGTCTTTGAGAGCGTGCACGAGCTGGACCGCGGTGAACGCTCACTCGAGGAAAGCGAGAACCGGCTTAAGCTATTCGCGGAGCGCGTTACGTCGAGGGGTCTTGGGGATAAGCGGAAGCTGAAGGGCAAAGCCAGTCGCGACGCGCTGGAGACCTTCCTGGGGCTCAATGTGTTTATCCTCAACATCAAGAAGGTCTGTGCCCTTCGTCATCCCCATGAAAGTTGTCAGATCCAATAATTTTCCCAGTTCCAATTTGCCAATGCGGAAGCAACGCGGAAGATCCTAAAAAAGCACACGAAGCGAACTTCCCTCCCCTTCCTCGACGACGATATCTCCTCGCAGGCGGTAATCCCACGCGCCGACGCCGCCGGGCAGCTCACGCGGGTGCTTGTGAAGGCTATCGGTGAGACGCTGCTTCCCATCATTCCGCACCTCGATGACTATGCGTGCCTCATTTGCACCTCTATCGCGTTCAAGCCAATTCGCCTCAATTGCGGACACCTGTTCTGCGTGCGGTGCCTTGTGAAGATGCAGAAGAGGGGCAACGACGACTGTCCCATGTGTCGCGCGCCGTGTGTGCTGACTGCCGATCGGTGTGAGTTGTCGCTCTTTCTCGTTTTCGGTGCGAGGTGCTGATGTGCGCGCAGCGAATGTTGACTGGGCCCTGCTCAATTTCATGCAGGACTGGTTCCCGATCGAGTCGAAGGAGAAGCTCCTGCAAAACGAGAAGGAGGCCGCGCAGGAAGAACTCGAAGAGCTCGGGGTCGATCCGGACCAGTCGTGTAGGGTGATGTAAATTTCCCTGGAGTTTTGTTCATATTCGTGGGCTTCGCGATGGGATTCAGGTGAAGGCTACGACGGGGCCATATTCCATGATTTATTCGTAATTTATGGATCTCGACACTTGGTATCATTAGGATTAACTATTTACTCTATGTACAGGAACGCACTGTTGTGATTAATATACACATACAGCGCAACGGGGCTGTTGGATACAGAGTAAGGGTTTTGAAAGAGTGCGAGGGGTGTGCCATGAGCATAGCCGAAGGACCCGCCTATTCAGCGCTGAGCATGTCTTCCATTACAGTCTCGGCATGGTCTTTCTGAAGTGCGTCTATGAAATCTTGGACTCCATCGCCCTCGAGCACAGAGCTCAGGTTTTTGAGAGTCAGTCCGATCCTGTGGTCCGTCACGCGTTCCTATTCACAACCACAAAGTTTGGACGACAAAAAACGTGGGGGGCAAATGGGAGGTTACGTACCTGCGCGTAGTTGTACGTCCTGATCTTCTCGCTCCTGTCAGCCGTCCGCACGAGGTTCTGACGCGTTGCGCGCCGTTGCGCAATCTCGCGCGAGATTTTTTGGTCCATCAGACGGCTGCGAAGCACGGTGAAAGCGCGGCGCTTGTTCTTCGACCCGAGGGAAGGTAAGCGTATTAGGGACATGAAAATGAAAGGGACGGGTACCTGATGTTGACTGCGTTCATCTTGCATGGAGACAGTAATCCCAGTGGGTATGTGTGTAAGGCGAACGGCAGATTCGGTTTTGTTTACGTGCTAAAGTGTTTACAACGTGGGTGAAAGGAAGGAACAGTGACGGAGTTAAAAGACGAACCTGGCCGCCAGCACCGCGTGCACGCATGACTTCAACTTTGACATCTTCCATGGAGAATAGCTCCTCGGTAGAGTCCGTCTCCTCGACAAGAGGTAGGACCTAGAAGACAATGAGACTTTAGCTGGAGCTAGCACGAGGATGACTTGCAATGACAGCGACGGTGCTCGTATGCACGCGTCCGCTGGCTTCTGTCGCGGGCACCCGTTGCACACGATGTACCCCACTCTCCCAGCGCAGTGCCTCGTACGCACCCTCCCCTTTTACTTCAACGATCGCGTCCTTGATACCCCCACCCTCATTCTCGTTTTGGGACACTACACTCGCCTGCCACCGGCGGACGTTGGCAAGGCGAAGGTACATCCGCAACAGGTCCGCGAGGAACAAGCTAGACTCGGAGCCCCCTACACCTGACTTGAGCTCAAGTATGGCTGAGAGGTGCGATGTGGGGGATGGTGGAATAAGCAGCGCGGGAACGGTAGTCTCGACGAGCTCTGTCAGAGCTTTGTCGAGTGATTGGTGCTCCTCGACGGCGAGTGCACGCATGGCTTCGTCCGAGTCTTCTAGTAAGGCGTTTGTTTCATACAGCAGCTACTGAACTGTCGGTGGGCGGTGGAGCTGGAGGAGGGGGGAGACGGACCTGACGGGTGCGTATCCATTCGTCCCAGGCTGTTTGGAGGGGCTCTGACTCTTTCAACTGCTTCAGACGAGATATATCTGCCGAGGAGGACATTTCATCAGAAAGCTAAGAGAGAATGAGCAATAGAAGCTTTATTGCAAATGTAAGCAAGCACCTCCGACGAGAGACGCTTTCGCTCCTCAATGCGCTTCTCGAGGATACGAATAATGCGAGCATTCTTTGGCTCGGACAAGGTGGACGTTGGGCGGTGAGCATGGGTCGATGCAAATCTGCGGGCTGGCGTTCTAAGCCATCGTGAAAGCGAGAGCATCAGGCGTTGTTTGGTTGATCTCTGCCTGGCAAACAGTGGGAAAGGATACGCATGTGGCGGTACACATCTAGCGCATCACTTGTCGTGATTCTTGCCAACGCCTGATTCACCAATTTGTCACTGCATGTCACCGTTGAGTGCGCTCCCTTATGAACGACCTGCGTGCATCATTGTTCCTGAACCCACTTCTGCCCGCAGCCCGCCCTGGGGAGCTTGCGTCCAATCTCTTGATTGGACTTTCGATCGTGAAGTCGTGGTTGCGAGCTTGGCGCCCTAGCGGGTAGGTAAGGGGGTCAGCACAATGTGGAAACTTACAAACTACAGCAAGAAGGGGATGAGGCCTTCACCATAACTGGAAAAAAATCGACCGATTCATATGCTTGTTGAAATTGGAACACTACCCACTGCTGTGCTTGACCGACACGAACATACTACGGAAAGCAATGGGGAATGCATTTTGAAGCCCTTCATGAACGCCATCCCACCGGCACTTCCCGGGGCTTTCTCATCTCTGGCGCGAAACGAATGTCCTTGCAACTATGTAAAGTGATCCAAGAATAGGCTAGAACAGGAACGAGAGCTAGCCCAGGTATCCGCCTAACGCGAAGTCAGCAATCTGACGTCGTCCGTCGACCTGTGCTCACCTCATCTGGGAGACGACCAGATTTCGTCCCGCCCGCTCCTTGTGCCATGCGGGAGCCTCGATCGATTTTCACTGCGCCTCGTCACCACACGCCTTCGAGTACCCGGGTCAACACCCCTGAACCCACAATGACTGGCATCAGTGTCTCTAATGCTTTTTGAATTTTGATATGGGCATTAGCCGAGCTGGGCATCGAGCATAAAAAGCGTCTGAGAAATGGCCTACAGCATCTCATCCGCATCGAGCACAAACACGCTCGGTTTTAATCTCTCAGTTCTTACACCCTAATTCAACAACTCATATAATGCTCGTGTTCAGTCCGACTTTCACTGCTCTGGTCGTTGCAGCTGCGTCCTTCGTTGGATACACTCATGGTGCCGCTGCGCCTGCGACCGCTGACTATCTAATCGTTGGCGGTGGAACTGCTGGTTAGTGCGCTCCTGGACAGAGGAGGTGGACGTACTGATTATACCTGTTCAGGGCTTGTTTTGGCGAACCGACTGAGCGAGGATCCAAGAGTTTCGGTACTCGTGCTCGAAGGCGGAGGGGACGGTCTGGGAAAGTGAGTAGTATAGCGCTAGTGGATTCTAAACTTTCTGACCCCTTCGCTGCAGCACCAACATTAGCGATTTCAGGCTTGTAGGAGCAGCCTGGGGTACAGATATCGACTGGCAGTTCCCTACCCAACCTCTCAAGTATGCCAATAACCGCACGTTAACACCCGGTCCTCGTGGAAAAGTTCTGGGGTACGTGAAGAACCAATTCTTAGAACGTCTGACGCTGATCCTTGTGACCCGCAGGGGCTCGTCGGCTATAAATGGTGAATGGTGACAGAATCTTCAATTTTCGACGTAATCCCTAAACTATACTTCCAGGCGATGTCTTCGATCGGGGAGATGCACGCGAGTATGACGAGTGGGAGGCTCTTGGCAATACTGGATGGTGAATTGGGTTATTCTTCCCAGACTTGGTGCTAGACTGAATCTGCGGACTGCACAGGAACTTCAACTCGCTCTTCCCCGCTGGGCAGAAATCGGAAAAGTTCTACCCTCCCGCGGACACAGACAATATTCAGTACGTTCTCAGCCACCATGGGACAAACGGAAACGTCGCCACTTCTTACTCCCGCGCTGCTCCGCCGTGAGTACTGCCTCTCATATCAAATTGGGACCGCAGACTGACTCACTTTCGACCTAGTATCCATGATGCTATCATCACCTCAGTTGTCAATGCAGGAGGCTTCAGGTCTCTGGATCTGGAAGGTGGGAATGCCACTGGTATTTCGCACGTCACCAACGCACGCCTTCCCTCGAACGACACTCGAGCTACCTCGGTCAGTTTCGCCCTTTCCATTCCCCGAAATTTTAGCTGATGTATGACTCCTTCAAAGGCTACGGCATACTGTGTGTTGTCATTCGATCTACATGGCAATGTGACTTGACTATCGTTGTAGATTTCCCGTACTCCCACCGGCCTAATTTCCAGGTAATCCTTCACGCTACAGCCACCAAGATTTTGTGGAGCTCGACTGCCAAAGAGAACGCCGTCGCCAGTGGCGTGGAATATGTTGATCAGACCGGAGTAACGCGTACGGCTGTGAGTCTTTTGCGCCTTACTCTTCCTGCTTACCCCCGAATCTAAAGTCTTTTCTGCATCGTCTTTGCAGAAAGCCAAAACTGTGGTCCTGTCAGCGGGAACGTGGGGCTCACCTCCTATCTTGGAGCGGTCTGGTATCGGAAATGCGAAGTTCCTGGCTTCACTCGGCATCAGGAGCGTTGTCAACCTGCCTGGGGTTGGGGAGAATTTGAGCGAACGTATGTGAAATTCTATTGCCATGTCTACCGTCTCAAATAGGACAAACACTTATTAGAAACGCTGGTTCCAATGCAATGGCAACTCAACTCCAGCCTACCACTCGGCGACACCACGCCTTTCCTCCTCAATGGTACGCCATATATTACCCATTGACCTCGAGCGCAGCACTCAGCACGATTCACAGTCGAATCGGTTCAGACAACGGTCGGACCCGACAACCTGGCTACCGCCCAGTCGCTGATCAATGTCAAGCCTCCCGGCCTCAGCGACGCTCTCTACAACGCTCACAAGAGGTTATACAACGACAAGACGACCTGGGTCGAACACTACACCGCGGTGGCCACGCCTCCTGAAGGCCCTTCAGTACTCGTCATGTACCCCGTAAACCTGCACCCTTTGTCCAAAGGATCAGTTGTGAGTCATCACAAGGTGTTCGTGAAAATGCAGCAGTTCATGCTGACGCTCTTAACCTTCGCAGCACATCGTGTCCACGAAAGGAACGGAGTACCCGAAGATCGAGTACAATTTCTTCCAAAGCCCCTTTGACTTGGTATGTTATAGTGCGCCTGGATGTTCGGCGGTCTCTGATGGGCTTCCCAGTTCTTGATGGCGGCAGGGTGTGCCCGGGCCCAGAAGATCGCATCCACCCCTCCACTCTCTGACTGGATCGCTGGCAAGTCATTTCCCCATGTTATGTTTGGCGATTGTTATTCAGTTTGTCTCCTCGATAGCCCGGATTACACCGGCTGCCGATGTCACTAGCATCGAAGCTTTGGAAGACTATGTCCGCGCTAATGCAGGCTACACGAACCACATCATCGGCACGGCGCTAATGGGTACGTCACCTCCGCATCTACCTTTCGCCCGCCAACCTCATCTTTCGCATTGTAGGGCCACGTAAAGCTGGCGGTGTTGTCGACCCCAACCTCAAAGTTTACGGCACGAACAACGTCTACGTCGTCGACGCTTCTGTGATCCCCATCGAGCCTGCAGCCCACCTACAGGTACGCTTGCACCTCGTAGCGCTTTATCAATGCACCGTTTAATATAATGCCTCTGTAGGGAACTGTATACGCTTTCGCGGAGCATGCCGCTTCACTGTTCAAGCGGTGAACATCAGTAAGGAACGTAGTCCGGTGTCCTCCCGGGCTGAATTGTCACAATCAATGCCGGCAACAAGTTAGAGGATTAATCACTACATATTTCCTATCTCTAATGGTCTTTCTGGGCTTCATTCTCCACAACCTATTCCATCTATCTCGTCTATATCCGTTCCTTGATGTATCTTTAGACCTTATTTTCGCCTCCGCTTTAAACTGGTATTGACAATATATTAGTCCTCCATCTACGCCACCGATGCCCGACCCTGCGCCTTACTTGCCGTTGTGTGTAAGAGTGCACAAGTTCCTAACGTTTCAGCCCAACCTTTGCTATCCCTACATATTCTTCATGCTTCCATTAACCACTTTGTGGCTCGCTGTATGATATCCTGGGCTGGGGCATGGTGTGACATGCTGCTGTGTCAGTCCTTGTTCAATCCTGCTTGTGAGGGGTGGTGGCGCGCCTCATGAGGAGGTAAAAGGACCAGAGGTCGGAGGTGGTTTTGCGTTTTCCCTTACGCAGCGGGCATTGGTGTTGCCGCCAAAGTGAACTGAATTTGAATTGAGTTCGCTTCAGTTCGAAAATTATGGCACTCCGTTGCAGTTTATTTTGATGAAGTGATGATCGAAGTAAGTTCACGAACTGGGAACGAACTGATCAGACAATGTCAATTGGCATAACCGTCTGATAAGATATCACCTTGTCCATTGACTCATTGCATTCGGACGCGTCCTCGTCAATTCCTTGCCGCTTCTCCCTCCCTCCCTCATCCCGTTCCAAGTTTTGGCTCCCAAACACTCGCGTTCCATCTTGCAATTAGCCCTGCCCCTGGTTCCTGACGCTCGGCCGCCCCACGAAAATGAAACCCATGTAATGTGTCGTACGGTTTTATTCTGCTTTTTTGTACTTTAAAGAGCCCAGGAATGAATGAATGAAGTTCTATACCATGGACTACGGATTCCCCTTCCCTAGCCCTGACGATGATGAGATGCTTCCTGAGACCGGAGATCCTCATTTCTTGCAGTCTCCTCAGCAGCCACCTGTCAGAAACCCTGGAACCTATCAGCACGAGGCTCCCAACCCCGGAAGCTATGTCATCGGCAAAAAGGCCATAGGTTGGTATGTCGAGGTGATCGTGAGAAGGACTGACCAACTTGGCGGACCTTGGTATTGCGAGGTAAGGAGCTCACGAACTTGGTGGGCATGAGGCATACCAACCTGAATTTGGCATTGGAGGGTAAGGGGGGGTCAACATGGCCAGAGGAATAGAATGTACATAGAATTTTAGTACATCATTTGTAAAGTTATAGCAATGTGGTCGTTTTGTCGAAAGCGTCGCGTGTCATGATTGAGTGAAAGAAATACAACATAAACATGGATTAGCTATAGTGACGCATACCCTACGGCCTCGAAAGGGTCCTCGAAGTCCTGCTCGCTGTCATCCGGCCTTAAGTCGTTCTCCTCGAGAACTGCGGCTTCCTTGTCATTCTCGTCCTCCTCGTCATCTTCGTTGCTCAAATACTCCCAGTCATCCTCGGCACATTCAGCTTCGACGTCGAGGCCTTCGGAAACGAGTTCCTCAAGAGTGTTCAGTGCTCCGACATCTGCATCGAGCGCGATGGCGCCGCCTTCGAGTTCAGGCCCAGCGACATCATCTTTCGTGTCGGTTGCTTCGGCTTCTCCCCATATCGCCAGTCGAGTCATTTCGAGGACCGATGCCAGTGCGTTCCAGAGACCCTTGTGTCCCACACCACCACCAACATACCACATGAACATGTCGCGGTCAACGAACCTAAAGTTAAAGTAAGTCATGTTCGAGCTGAAGACACTTACATTCCGACATAGTAATAAACCCAGTCCTCGTCGTTTTCGGCTGGCTGACGTGCTATTGAGGGTGCCAAAAGATTCGAGGCATGTCCATATGCGAACGCTGGAATTATATGGACTGCGCGAATGACATCGACAGGGTCGAGAAAGCCAAACGCCTACAGATCCTGACTGTCGACAAAGCCGACGCGATGGAGCCGCTTTGCCTTCCACCCAGCATGGTGCCTCAGGTCACGTCCGAACCACCGCACCCAGAGAAACACCATGTTCTGCGGTGCCGACAATTTCGAGGCAGGCCCGATGTGGTGAACCTCTGCATGGAAGATTCCAATTACCCGTGCGTACCAATACAGGTGGGGGTCAGCTCCAGTGCTGTCCTGGTGCGAGAGGACCATGACGTCTGGGTGTGTCCGGGGGTTCACCGGATCCTGGGCACGACGCATATTGTAAGTGGTGTAGTTGAACCGAATTGTCTTGTGCTTGTAGAGTCGGTTCTTGATGAATACGAGCATGTTCCTGTCTTCGGTTGAGAATTCGACATCCTCGCCCTTGAATGGCTGGCCAAGGACACGTCTCAGGAGGTGGTCCTTCAGACGGTGTAAGAAATCCTACAGAATGTCAATATACAATAAAGGAATTAGTACGAAATATTGGCTTACCAGTGTTGCAGGATCATCTTTCTCAACTATTTGATTATGTTTTCAAATCGATTGTGTGAGTCCGGGACATGATAACGCATGGTTGGCGGGGAGAGGGAGAACACAACGGGTTCAACTTGAATGGCCATTGGTATGACAAGATGTCATAGTCACATGACGGTTTTGTCGGCTAAGCCCGAGCCCTCCAGCTTCGAGACTGGGACTTTGGGCAACGTCTTTCTGTCACTTACCACCACCACCACCACTACTACTACCACCCTCCGCTAGCATAGTCCGCCATCAAACTCACTGTCATGTCATTCTAGATCTTATGGTGACAGATCCCAGGTAAAGTACGAACATTCTTCACATCTGTATGCAATTGCGCTTATATGTACACTCTGCGCAGCATATAAGAATGTAATTATGTGATTCAAGTGCGTATATGCGCGGAATTCAGTCGTAGTATAACTAACACGTTATTCACTCAAGATATTCTGCTTGTCTGCTGGTCATCCGAAATGTGCTGGTATCCAACAAAAGTGAATATGGACCCCTTGGTACGTCATTGCTAACAGCTCGGACCCTCACTAATTTATTGTGAATGTGCAGGCTGTGCACTCATTATTGATCCTATGGCCTTAACGCCTGAAATTGTGTTGCGTGCTTATCATATTGTTGTCGTCGTTCTGCCTGTCTCCTTAACTTGTACTCAATAAATGATTATTTTCTAACTATAAATGAAATTAAATTGAAATTGAAATGGTCCCCTGTATACAATCAAGGTAGAGACCTGGCAACTTTGCCTCGAGATACCGGGTTGCCAGTACATTACCAAGTTTACCAAATTGGTCAGATCTGACCAACTTGGCGGGATCGAGGCCGATTTTGCGTTCGGTTTCCGAGTGGGTGGACTTTACCAAGATATGTAAAAAGGTGATCATTTTAGACTATGTAACGGAAGGTATTCTAATGGCTACCTATGGACCTTTTGCCGATGGTCCATCCTAATCAGCCGCGAAAACCGACTCCGATTACCTTTCCTGATGCGTACCTTTACCCTGAAGGCTATCAGCCAACTCCGAACCATGGTTATCCGCCTTACGGCCACTATTACCATCCAGGGTATTTCCAACCACTCGGACCACTTCAGAACACTCGGTCGACCACTCTGAATGCTCCACCACCTCCTTCTACGCCTACTCCGACGGCTGGCCGTAAACGCAAGAACACTATCGCACAGAAGGCTCCTTCAGAGCGTAACAAACGCCCAAGAACCTCGGCCGCCGCAACCGCGACGCCGAGCACTTCTTCTGGCGCTCAAACGGCTGAGCCTCCCAATCACATTCATCGTCAAGCCAGCCTGTGCCGACATCAGAAGAAGTTCGTGAACAGGAAGCTTGTGAACTTCTCGAGGATTAGCGAGCTGTTGACCAAGAACTGAAGCATTACGAGGATGATGGGGTCGCTCCAGTGTCGGAACATATGTCTGATCTCACTTGGTATTGGGAGGTAAGTTTCTAATTGCTATCCTGGTGTTGGTGTTTGATTTTGACTTTGTAATCTCTTTTCTAGCAACAGGAACAATCTTATCCCCTCCTATTCCGTGTTGTGATGGATGTCCTCTCTGTACAGGCTTCCGCCGCTCCTTGTGAACGGGTATTCTCGTCTAGCAAGGAGACGTGTTCGCGGCGGCGTAACCGGCTCTCCCCAAAGCTCATGAAAGCCCTTCAAATGCTCAAGTACTCGTAAGCAAGAGTGGCTCAGCTTCACTGGCAACCTCGTGGTACAGGAAAAGGACTATACAATTTCAGGACCAGTCACCTCTGGTGCAATCGCGGGGCTGGTTCACACTGGGAGCTCAACGAGCTTCTCTCTGATGCAGTCTCGGAAGGCTTGACATAAAATTACATTCTATTCGTTAGCACTAATGACAGATAGTAATCTTACTTTAGCTGTCTTTTACTTTTGATACTGTACATTCTGTAATTCAAAACACGGTGGATGGTATGAATGGGAGAACTTGGCGAGCTTCTTCTCGCCATCCTGGACCAATCTTTTTTTTAGGAATTGATCATATTGAGCACTATTTGTCCGATAGTTCACGAGGTCTTATCACTTCGGTTTAGTTTAGTTCACTTCGCGGCGACACTAGATTTGAGCGAGGCGGGTAAGGAGACTTCATTCGGCGGGAATGTTAGAGGACCAGCGCCAGGTGCTCTTCGGTCTTGAAAGCTATCGGAGGACTAGGTAGCCGCTCACGCGGCTGTAGCGCCATGTAGTCGGATAGCGAGATCCTGAGAGCGGAAAGGTACCTTATGGCGGCGAACAACCTCGAGGAAGGTGTCGGCTGGAGTTGCGTGGAAAATTGGAAACTCGTTCAAAAACACGTGTTGTGATGTTTGAACGTTGCTGCCAAACAAGCCTCCCTCCATCTGCGTGACCAAGAACGATTTGAGGCTTCGGGGACTGGTCTGCGCGATGAGCTCAATTTTCTTCGGCTTCCTCGACGAAGACGGAGGCGGCGGCAAGCTCCCTCCGGGTGCACCCCCCACTCGTATGTACGTCTCTAGCCGCTGAGGTCATCGGCTAATGAGACATGCATCGACAGAGAAATTCGAAGGACCATGGTTTACAACTCAGCTCTCGATCTCAGCCACTATCGGAATAGTCTCCTTCTTTCTGTTTTCATACTGTCGGACACGTTGGCCTCTCCTCTTTGCACCGAGGACAAAACTGAAAGGTCCGTGACTGTCTGCATGCGTCACAAAAACTACTGCTTATTCTATCCAAAGGTTTCTCCCCACATGAAGCCCATGCACATCAGGCATTTTTTGGATGGATTATGCCCACTATCAGGACCTCTGAGTTTACGGTTCTTCAAATCGTGGGGCTCGATGCAGCCGTTGTATGTCGTTTCCAAGTGACACAATTCTTTTACTCAATTGTGAACACAGCTGCTTAACTTCTTCAAAATGTCCTTCTATCTGTTTTCCGTCTGTTCGCTTTTTGCGCTGACAATACTCATGCCTCTTAACTGGAAGGTGTGTTTGCCAGGATCGCTCACACCCAGATTTTCACGCGCACACACGTAGCACAACAAAGACCTTGACCCGGACGACGACGATTGGCCTGGGGATGAGCCTTGGCCAACGTTTAGTCCTGCTTTTCAACCAGCTGCCAACCGAACGGACCCGCTGAACGACTGGCTTGACCTCATCAACGACGCTAATTCGTATCTCTCAGTCCACTTGATGTTCTCCTATCTTTTCACGATCCTAGCCCTCTACTTCATCTATCATAACTATCGGCGTTTTATTCGGTCGCGTCAGCTATTCTCTCTTGAGCTCGTACACTCGATTCCTGCACGGACGGTTCTAATCACGAACCTACCCAACCACCTACAGGGCGAGCGACCCTTGGCGGAGTATTTTGAGAACATGGAACTCGCTGTAGAAAGCGTTACCGTATGCCGGGAAGTCTCAAGTTTGAAGAAATTGCTGGATAAAAGGACAGAAGCACTCCTCGCGTTGGAGAAGTCGTGGGTCAGCTACGTCGGGAATCCTAGCTCGGTGGAGGAATATGATCCAGAAATCATGGATTTTACCCAGTTGGTGGATCTGGATATTGAGGATGGGCAATCTCGTCAGGGAAGGCTGGTTGTTCCCCATCGACGGCGTCCGACAATGCGCCCAGGCTGGTTCAAACCGAAGGTGGACGCGTTGGAATATCTGGAGAAAAAGTTTCGAGAGGCAGACGAACTTGTCAAGAAGAGAAGAAGGAGCGGGAAGTTCCGAGCCACCCGAGTTGCGTTTGTGACCTTTGAAAAGATGTCCAGTGCGGTGAGGATGGGTGGAGTTCCGCATGTTGATGTCTTTGCTCACTTCATTCAACCATAGCAACTCGCCGTCCAGGTTGCTCACACACCGAGTCCAAACGAAATTACCACTTACCCTGCGCCAGAACCTCGCGATATAGTCTGGTCCAATATGACGCCCTCGACGGCAAATATTCGCACCCGTGACATTATTGTTCTGGGATGTATGGGGCTGCTTCTCTTTTTCTGGGTTTTCCCGATTAGCGCCCTTGCGAGCCTACTGAGCTACAAGGAAGTGAAGAAGACAATGCCATGGCTGGGAAGAATCATAGACCAAAACGCCAAGATAAGGGCACTCGTGCAGAACTCTTTGCCCAGTATGGCAATGATACTGCTGAATGCATGCCTACCGTTCATTTTAGAAGGTAGCTGAATCCCTCTTGATACTCTGTTGTTGCTGAAAAAAAGACCGTGCCAGGCCTTACCTACCTTCAGGGGTATCGCGCCAGGAGCTGGGTCGAATATTCCCTCTTGAAGAAGTACGTGCAGACCGATTAGTCGAAGTCACAACCTTACCCATGCACTATATCAGATACTTCTTATTCCTCCTGATTAACGTCGTTTTCATTTTTCTCGTTGCATCTACGTACTGGCAACTTGTGCAAGATCTGGCCGGCTCTCCCGCCAAAGTCCCCGAGAAGCTGGCTCGGGCACTGCAAGCCGGACGCGCAAGGTAGACTCTTTTTGATCTCACACTCAAGCTTTATTGAACATTCTTTAGGCACTTTTTCTTGTCATACGTGATTCTACAAGGTAAGCTTGGAACGAACGGCTTCAATCTCCGCCTCATCACTACACAGGCGTTGGTATAATGCCTTTGCAACTTCTCAACTTGGGTGTCATCATCCCGCGGTTGTTTTTCCGCATGTTCCTCACACGGACACCACGAGGTTTGTGATTGCGAATCGTCCCCACGGCACTGGCGTTTATGATACTCAACAGATTACGCGGAGCTCAATGCCCCTCCAATGATCAACTATGGCGTGGTCTACCCTCAAGCAATCTTGATGTTTGTCATCACGCTGTTGTACAGTGTGGTACAGCCCCTCATTCTCGTCTTTGGCGCGTTCTATTTTGGCATGGCCTACATCGTGTACAAGTATAAGCTGCTCTTCGGTATGTTCACTTCTTGCCGATCATGTTCCTCCGATCCTTGACCTAATATACGATATATCTGCAGTGTTTTACAAGCCCTATGAATCTCAGGGACAGGCATGGCCAATCACTTTCATCCGCCTTATATGGGGCGTTGTCATCTTCTTGCTGTTCATGATTGGCATCTTCACACTCAGACAGTCCTATATAATCTCTTCACTATTGCTACCACTGTTGGTCGGCACGATCGTCTGGTCGTACTATGTTGAGAAGACCTTCAAGCCGTTGAGTAAATTCGTCAGTCTGTCATCGGTGTATGAGGTTCAACGCGGCGAGGAGACTGCGGATGTCTTGAGATTGAAGGCGGGGCATCCTGTGACATGGTCCCAAAGGTGAGCGCTGCTTTAATGTAAATATATTCGGAGGTGCTGAAATGAGCTCAAAAGCAACTTGAACAGGCGGAGGTATGCCCAGAATGATGATACCCTTTACGTAGCTCCAGAGGACGAGCGAACGGACTATGTGCGTACACGCTCCCTCCAACCCCTCATGTGTTCACATGTGTTCTCCTAGTCACAACCTCCCATGGCTGGTTGGTACAGCGGTGTACTCAAGTAAGGACCATCAGCTTTCTAATCGTGGTCAACACTTACCCCTTCTCTAGCACTGGGAAGCGGAGGTATGGCCACCCAGCCCTGACTGGGGTGTTACCAGAACCGTGGCTCCCATTGAAGAAGGGCCAGACTCTTGCAAACCACAACCACAATCATCGTGGGGACTCTCCTCGGGTAGCCAAGGATAACGAGGCCGTCGTCCTGACCCTACGAAAGCGGTATAGCTCGCTGCGCGGTGCGCACCCGTCCAGCAGGACTCCCAGCCTCGCTGGACCATCAAACGGCCCTGGCACGGAAGCTGACAGGGCGGACGATTCAATAGCAGTGAATAACCCATGGGAAGATGCCAGACCGCGGCCCCATAGATCCGGGAGTAATGGATTGAATCATCGCCTAAGCTTTGATGTTGCTTCAGGCGTGATTATGTTACCCGACTCGGGAGATTGGTTAGAAGACGATGCGGACAGTGACGAGGAGGATTTTGGGACGGAGAACACGGGTGGTTTGGAACAGTCGATTACGGAGGCTGGTGACCTAGGGACCGACCTAGGGTCAACTTCACCGACAGCATCGCCGTCACGGTTGTCGCGGTATGGGACGTATTTCCACCATCCTGAGCGGAGGAGGCAAACCATCCCGGGCGCGTTCCCGGGCGGTAATTTTGTTGGCGGGAGGGCGGACTAGACCAGATAGCATGCATTCATTCACATACCTACCCTCATTCTGTATACCCTTAATCTTAACATTGTTAAGTATTAACAGCTTGGCAAACCAGTATTTTGGTTTTATCTCAGTTTTAAGAATCTTAAATGTACATCCCGCCGTCTCCCACATCACTTTTTTTTCTCGATGCACTGGTGACACCGCGTTTGTCCACGCTATGTACCCAGTGGGGTGGGAGATCTTCACCGATTGAGGCGAAAAGCAGCTCCTGGGCGACATTAATCGTCTCCTCTGACCACTCGAAACGGTCTTCGGATAGTTGGAGGAAGTTGGATGGCTCTAGGACTTTGGGAGGCGGGTGGGGAATATGTGGCGAGGGTATCAGGATGAGGGTACCTGGTGATCTTTGATGTCTTATGTTCAAGATTGACAGCAAGGAAGCAGAAGTGGATTGGATGAGGTTGGGCGGTGCAAATGCTTCGGCTTTAGATTTCTAGAGCAGCGTCAGAGGCCACTTCTCTCATGCAAAAGATTGGAACCTACTGTGGCAGGATCAACGATTGACGTTGCAAGGTACCGCAGCGGAGCGTCTTGGTAGGGCACCGGCTCTTCGGTAAGGTATGATGGGACAGCATACGTGTCGAGAAGGGACACCCTGGTACAGACGGCATCAGATATTGCAACTATGATTATTCAGATCCCACGACGTACTTTGGAGGTTGTAAAGAGTCGAGGATGGTGGACGCGTACGGGTGCATCGCCCATACTGGCAGCCTGGTCAGCGCCTCTGATATAATGATGGTGGTTTGTGTCCACGTTGGGTTGAACACAAGGCCAACCTAGGTTCTGATTAAACCTCCATTGCGGATAAATGAGTCGAATGTACTTGGATGTTGTTCACGGCTATAGCACCGCTCTGTTCACCTAAATCCGCACCGCGAGCCCAGTATTTCGCCACGTCCCCAGTAGCTACGACGAGATTGCGCCCTTGTCGTAAGTCACCGAGGATCTTGACTCCAGCAACCTGGTTAGGTGCCGACGAACTGGGGCGGAGGGGGTTGTACTCATCCTCTTCTTCATCAGATTCGATAGCATGGCGCGGCGGAACGGTATCTGCTAGTGGATCGATGTCCTGCGATATGTTAGCGACACCTAAGGCCCAGGATTGCAAGCACACACGTACCATGATGATCGAGATAGAGACGAGGGTGTGCCGGAGTCGGTGGAGGCCGTCACCGCCAGATCGTAACACGCACAAATACTTCAACCATCCTTCCTTCTTCCCTCCATTCTACGCCCCACGACTATCATGGTAAGCCCTTCTACTCCTCTGCAAGTTGGTCTTCTTTCATCTGATCGAGTTGCTAATATTTAGAGTGATAACGCAGGTCTGTTTTCCTTCTTGTACCCTCCGCGATGACAGTTGACGTTGCTTTACACATTCCCAGAATACAAAGAGGCGTTTGCGCTATTCGACAAGCGCGGCACAGGCGCTGTCTCCCGCGAGACGCTTGGCGACCTTCTGCGCGCCCTAGGACAGAACCCTACACAGGCGGAGGTGGCGGAGATCGTTGCATCGGCCCCCCGAGACGGTGAGCGTTTACATCCTAGAACCGCATGTGTGGTCATCAACACAGGATTGATATAACTCGCATTTCGTATCAGTCGACTACAACACGTTTTTGAAGATCCTTAACCGCCCCGATGGCTTCAAGCCTGCCGGCACACCAGGTGAGCCTACCTGGCCCGATCGGGCAACCGCATCGTTAACTGACTGTTGATCATCACGCGTCCGCGTCCGTTTTGATAGAGGAATTTATCCGCGGGTTCCAGGTCTTTGATAAGGAGGGAAATGGGTTCATCGGCGCGGGGGAACTGCGATACGTATTGACACAGCTAGGGGAGAAAATGACGGACGAGGAGGTCGATGAGCTGCTAAAGGGCGTGCAGATCGGCTCGTGAGTCTTTGTTCCTGCTTTCATTCCGCTCCGTCAGCCCAAGTACCGCCCAACCCACGTGTGACTGACGCGTGTAACCTTTGACTGAAGCAAGAATGGTGTGCTAATTTCTGTTACAGGGACGGAAACGTGAATTATGAATCTTTTGTGCGCACTATCCTTAGTCAGTAGAGGCGATGTGCGATCCAATCCGCGATACCCATACGCTACTGCTAGGCGGTGCAATTGAATGCGGATCCCTAGGAACAGACCATACTCTCATGTACGCACACTTAACAATTATGTGCGCTTTCTGTGCACTTTGAGCCGCGGGGCGAATAATTACATATATTTCTTCAGCATTCAACGTCCGGTGTTATATTCCCCAAAGGTGGTCCGTGATTGCACTGCCGGTGGGGCCCAGGCTGGGCTTGTTCGCGTCATGTCGGCCACACGTTCCTGTTTCGATAGCCTTTTCTCTCTGGTCTTCGGATCCTAATTGCAAGAAGCACGATCAAGAATTACCTTGGCAGAACCTCCTCTAGCGCCGGTCTGAATATCGATATCAGTAGTCTGGTCCCTTCCCTTCTCTTCTGCTCTCTTGAACCTACTCGCCCCATGCGTGCAAGATGGAATGTCTGGAGCTACCCCTCGGAGCG
The DNA here is from genome assembly GCA_025854295.1 of Lyophyllum decastes. NCBI lineage: Eukaryota > Fungi > Basidiomycota > Agaricomycetes > Agaricales > Lyophyllaceae > Lyophyllum > Lyophyllum decastes. Next base: position 949,326 of record CP107712.1, on the reverse strand, counting down.
TGTCACCCCATGGCACGGCGCCGACGAGAAGGCGAGGCCATCAAAAACGGTTCGTACCATTGCAGAGGCCGTCGCAAAACCGATGGCATGGTAAGCTTCCTCATATTAGTCACCATAAACGTAGCTCTACAGCTGTTCGTCGGGTTCGGTCGAGGAATCTCTTGAGTTGGATAGCATCACTGGCTGCTTGGAACACCGTTCTTTGTGCAGCTGGTGCATGACATCGGTATCCTGTGCTCAGTGGGGATAGCGCACCATCGCGCTTCGTTCCGTGGCTTCGTGGGCTTCTAGTCAGATGATCATGACATCCCGATCCACGGCATCCGCATTTATCGCTCTGAGCGGCACCATCTTATCTGATAAATCGACGGACCGGATGCCCGAGTTGGGAATGCGAGGCGTCGCATCATATCGTTGGCGTGTCTGCCCGTCCAATTTTTCCCTAAAATTACTCATCGCCCCCTTTACTTATGCCGGCTACAGCACCCTGTATGCCATCCCCACCATGTCTCCCCCAATGAGCCTCGTCAGTGACAAGAACGGCGGGCAAGACTTCGACGGCGAGCACGACGTCCATTCGCGTTCCCCTCGAAGCGCGCTTAAATCTTTCATCTTGGTTCTCACTTGTACCTTTGCCATGATTGTGAATGTACGTTGTGTATTTTTAATCGCTTGCCATCAGCTCATCCCCCTCTAGAGCGCAAGTAACACAGCCGTAGCAATATCTCTATCGGCAATAGGGAGCAGCCTTAACATACAGGAGGTGCAGCTGCAGTGGCTTATCTCTGCCTACCCCCTCAGTTCTGTACGCTCTCTCCTATCTCTCATCCGTGACCTTGACCTTAATAATGTTCACCTCAGGGCTGCCTTCTTCTCGTCTTTGGGCGTCTTGCAGATCTACACGGACGCAAAAAGACTTTTATTGTTGGTTCATTCTGCCTCGCAGCGTTCACCCTCGGTTGTGGATTTGCGAACGGTCAGCGATACTTTGCCCTTGTTGCGTCGTAACTAATAACTGCGCCTAGACTCAGTCACCCTGGACGTACTTCGAGGATTCCAAGGAATAGGAGCCGCAGCCACAATACCAGCCTCCGTGAGTTCTCCCACCCATGCATCAAAGCAAAGCCTAAGGAAAGGGTTACAAATTCTAGCTCGGCATTCTTGCACACGCCTTCCCGCCCTCACGCGCCCGTGCCATCGCATTCGCTTCCTTTGCCGCTGGTGCACCGCTCGGCGCCGCCTTTGGTATGGCAGTCGGTGGCGTGCTTACCCAGACCACCACGTACGTTAATTATGTCTTGATTTCTAACCCCGAGGATTTCATGATTCTTTACACCAAGCAAAACGTGGCGCTCTCCATTCTACCTCCAAGCAGGCCTCACAGTTCTCTGCCTCCTTGGTGGCATCATCTCCGTCGATCCCGATTGTCCGTCCACGGAGCCTGACAAGCGCGTTGACTGGCTCGGCGCGGTGCTCGTAACCGCTGGGCTGGTGCTCATCGTGTTCGTACTCGGACAGGGCGAGATCGCGCCGAACGGATGGAAGACGCCTTGTACGTCATTCATCAATAACCTTTCCGTTGTCTTTGGCCTTGCTTTTTTCTTCGGAACTGACGTGCTATTATTACATGCAGATATAATCTCGGTCCTGATTACGGGTGTCCTTCTCATCTTTCTCTTCGTTATCTGGCAGATCCATCTTGAGAAGCTGCAGGACAAAGGCCTAGATCAAAGTGTTCTACGACAACAACACCAGCGCGACGGCAAAAACGATGGCCAGACTCCGGCACCGGCATTAGTCGCTCGTTCATGGCTCTCCCCGCCACCACTCATGAAGGTGTCGCTTTGGCGTCGCGCGGAAGGCCGCTTCGCTGTCATGATGTGCATCGCGTTCCTAACGTGGTGCTCGTTTCTCTCATGGTGCTTCTGGGCACAAGTGCGTTCTACCCAACCTTACTCACGCAAACCTAACCTCTATCACCACTGATTGCATCCAATAGTTATACTACCAAAGTTACATTGGCTACCCACCTCTTCGCACCGTTGTGCGACTCCTCCCCATGTTCGTCTCCGGCATCGTTTGCAATATGCTGGTCGCTGTCATCGTCGGGTACATACCGGTGTTATACCTCATCGGTGGGTCTCCTTTCTATCCGGTTTACTACGTTAGAGCCCGTACCCTGATTTCGATTTCACTCACGCGGACTGCTCCTTGTTCACAGCCATCGGTACATTCTGCACCTCTGCAGCAGGCCTCCTCTTTGCACTTATAGACCCAGGTGCGACGTATTGGGCGTACAGCTTCCCCGGTGCCATTGTTGCGGTCATTGGTGCTGATTTCGTGTTCGCGGCGGGCACCCTCTTTATTGCAAAGATTGCAGAGCCTCACGAGCAGAGCCTCGCGGGAGCTTTGTTCCAAACGATGACGCAGGTACGCTACTCACTATCTATACACATCTACGTTGGTCATTGTTTAGTACGATATTGTGTCGTTCAGCTAGGAACATCGCTCGGCGTTACCGTTACGACAGTCATATTCAATCGTGTGACATCGCAGAAGACTAGTGCTGAACCGTCACCAACACCAACATTGGACAGCTACAAGGCGGCACAGTGGGGCTCGTTTGCTTTTGGCGTGCTCGGTATGCTTGTTACCATACTTCGATGACCACAAGTCCAACTGATCAATGACTATGTAGCAACGTTGTTGGCGATAGTCTTCTTCCGCGGAGTGGGTATTGTCGGGCATAGGAAGAAGGCCATGCAGGAGGACGACACAGAAAAAGGCCAGGAACGAACCGCGGTGTCAAGCCGCTCACAGGAGAAAGAGAGCGACGAGGGGCACCACCCCGGTTGAGTTACTTCACTCGCTCAAATCTTGGGACATATTCGAAGCCTTATCCCGCTCTGCTACGCTATTACTGGTTTGGACGTTATTGAGGGACATAATCTAGGCTATTCTGTATGTCAATGACGACTGCTACGGCGAATATCGCTGTGGCGCACTTGCTACCATGTTCGGTTACGAGGTTAGGAAAGAATATAGCGCTAGTTTTCACGTGAATAAGAATAAGAGACAGTGAGAAATGGCAAAACGCTTCTTTTTTTTTTCCCGTCGTCAAGGGCATATGTATCCCGGATTTTAAGTTTGTGAAGCTTAAGCGTAGTTGTGAGTAGCCACGTGACTACGTAATTTTTGGATAGTTAGCTCCATCCGCTAGCTACGCCTACTTGAAGCCCAATATCCCGGCGGCCGTGAGGAGACATGGACTCCCTTATCGCGAAAGCGGATGCCATTCAGCTCCTTGGAAAAACAAGGAAACCATCGCACCTCAAAAAACCAAAAGATTCCTCTTCCACCGACCGAACGTTACATTCCATTGCAAAGCACACCTCTGTCCCCAAATCCTTCAGCAAGCTACCCGACGCACCAGCTACCTATTCACATATCGCGAACAAAAAACTACGCGCTGAGCTGAACCGGCATACGGCGCAGGCCAGCCGCGCCAAAGCGCTCTTGGAGGATGCAGAAATGCTGCTTGTGGATGAGGCGGGGAAGATTGAAGTCGAAGGGGAGTTGGAGCGGACCTGGAGGGTCGGACAAGATGAGATTGCGAAAGGAGCGGGCCAAGAGGCAGCACGAGGTAGGAAAGAGTGGAAGTTGGACGGTGGTCCGTATCGGTCAAGATATACGAGAAATGGAAGGTCTGGCGGTGTGTTACTTTTCGAATCTTAATCTGACGCTCTAATAGACATCTTGCCATCGCGGGACGCACCGGACATGTTGCGACGTTCGACTGGTTAACGGGCAATCTGCATTCAGAACTGCAGCTTCAAGAAACATGTAGAGACATCACGTATGCTCGTTTAGTTTTTTTTTTTTTCATGCGTTTTATTGGGGATAATCTTCGACACCACTAGGTTCCTCCATGATCAATCTCACTACGCAGTCGCCCAAAAGAAATACGTCTTCATCTATGATCGCGACGGAGTGGAGCTGCATTGTCTGAAAGCCCACATCGAACCCACCCGCCTTGAATTCTTGCCGTACCACTGGCTCCTCGCTAGCACGGTACGTTCACGCGTTCCTTCATCTTACAGGCTGACCTTTGGCATCCAGGGCAACACTGGCTACCTGAAGTATCAAGACACCTCCACTGGCCAACTCCTCGTCGAACACAGGACAAAGCTCGGCGCATGCACGACGATGACTCAAAACGCACATAACGCAGTCATTCACCTTGGCCACCATAACGGTTGTGTAACACTTTGGACGCCGAATTTGTCACACCCTGCCGTGCAGCTGCTGGCGCATCTGGGTCCCGTGGTAAGCGTCGGTGTAGACCCTAGTCAGGGTGGCCGGTATATGGCGACGGCGGGGAAGGATGGGACTGTGAAGGTCTGGGATTGCAGGAACTGGAAGGGAGCGGTGAGGGACTGGACTGTACGGAGTGGGGGCGATGTCGAGCTGGATTGGAGTGCAAAAGGGTTTTTGGCTGTGGCTAGTGGTGGAGGAGTGAACGTGAGCGATACTACGTTTCTTCGCAGAACATCGCTGACAGTGATGATTCGTAGATTTACACAAAACCATCAATCCACACACCAATGCATACAAAAGCACCGCCGCCTCTGTATCTAACGCACCCGATTCCGCACCGACCTCTGACATCCGTACGCTTCGCGCCATTCCAGGATATCTTGACCATTGGCCACTCTGCTGGCCTCTCAAGCATCATTGTACCCGGTGCGGGTGAGCCAAACTTCGACAGCGCGGAGGCCGACCCCTTCGAGAACAAGAAAGCTAGACGGGAGAAGGAAGTCAAGGCCCTTCTGGACAAAGTCTGTCACCGCCTCTTACACTTGGCTCGGTTCCTGACGTTTCATCCTCCCACAGATACAACCAGATATGATCACGCTTGATCCTGAGTTCGTCGGATCGTTGGCACCACCATCGAAACTGACAACAGTCACGACCGTCAACGGGAAACCGCCCGCAGCGATACCCTTTGCCCGACTGCCGCGTCTTGAACGTCTGAAGGTATCCAATAAGGCAGATGAGACGGAAGAGAACAGTGACGAGGAAGGCTTTGACGACAATGGGAAGAAGGAGTCCAGGGAAGAGAGGGAACGGCGTAGGCAGCGCGGAAAGGGCAAGAGTCTCAAGAGGTTGGTATTTTTCGTCGCGATTGATTTATTTTTGCGCTGACGAGGGGGTTACAGATACCTGCGGAAACAACGCAAGAATGTCATCGATCCTACCGCGGTGCGTCTCCCAATTAGCCTATCACGTATTGTAATCCTGACGTGCTTGATTTCTGCAGATTGCAATTCGCAAGAAGTTGGAGAAGCAGAGAGAGGAGAAGGAAAGAGCACGGTTGGCAGCGAAGACTGGAACCGATGTGCCACGGAAGCCATCTGCTCTGGATCGATTTAAACGCGCACCATAATCGTCTCGGCAACTTATTTCAAAAGTCAATACTACCCAAGGACACAGACCAATTCGGAACTACTGGGTCATAAATTAGATTTCCTCGTACCTGGTGAGCGGACGACGGGAGACGCAAGCCAACGTCGGAACATGAGGGCGGAGACAGTCGCGACCTGCTGTATTATCCTCGAAAGTATGCAGCCATTGATGGTTTTACGGGTCCCGTGTGTGGCAACCAATCGGCGCGCTGTTTGTGTAGGGAATATAGAATCTAGGCGAGGGTCAGTATCCTTGGCTGACAGAAAAGGTTCGATAGTCGATGTTCAACAGAGGAGAATGAATGTCAGTGCGTTTGCTGGTCAAGGAGCCTTCTTCTAGTCTTGTCCTCAATGCTCGGGACGAGCTTGCAACGCGATGAGATAGTCTGAGACTGGAACACCTTTTCATTGAGGCAACAATTGTGGAGGGTCCTCATGTCAAGCCTTGGATTTGGAAGGCCTAGATTCTGCGAAATTCTAGAAATTTCAATCACGTGACTGCTATTCGTGGCTAAATGCAACTCGCGATTTTTTCTCGCACACCGTTGTCCTCCGCTCAACTCTTCTTCATTTCAACAATGGTACGCGACTTCCAGAGAAGCAAATTACTTTGTGCTAACGACCTGACGCTCTCCAGGCCTCTCAAGCAACCTTCAAGTCGATCAAGTCCCTTATCCCTCTCTTGGACCGCGTTCTGGTCCAGCGTTTCAAAGCTGACGCTGTATGTATTCGTATCACTGCTCCATCTCGACCGTCGCTCACTGCATTACGTTCTCGACTCTAGAAAACCGCTGCGGGTATCTACCTTCCCACCTCTGTGACCTCAAGCCCGCTACCAGAGGCAACTGTCATTGCCGTTGGCCCCGGCGCGCCCAACAAGGATGGCAAAGTTATCCCTACGCAGGTGAAGGCCGGTGACCGCGTCCTCCTTCCCGGATGGGGTGGAAACGCTATCAAGGTCGGCGACGAGGTGCGTACGCTTGTTCTCTTGTGGCGATTCTCGAGAACAGCTTCCCTTATACTCACGTGTTCCTGCAGGAGTATTATCTATTCAAGGACAACGAGATCCTGGCCAAGATTCAGGAATAGAGACGCCCAATCTCCTGCATCCGCGGCGGGAAGACTAGGGCGTATGGTCTTCCCTCGCGAAAAGGAAACGGAATAGGAAACGAACGCTTCCCTGTCGTTTTTTTTTCCGTCGCCAAAGCTACCCACTTGCGTTCGCCCACACGCACTACACATCACGTTTACTTACGGTTTTTTTTGCATTGCATATTTACACATTACACGTATTTTAACTAGTTCATCAGGCCATGTTGTGTATCCCAGGCTATCAACCCCCACTCACAAAAACTGAGCGACAAAGTTATCAGTGCCCTTTTGTTGTTTAATCTCTAAGAGGGATTGCGAACCAGCCCAAGTGTCTCGTGAGGGTTACATAGGTCGTCAACCTTTTCCACTGTTACACTACAAGCAAACGTTCACATGGACTCGTCATGATCGATTGTGTATGATATTACATCCGTCCTGATCCGGCACACGTTTTCTACTGGTTCAATGTTATTGTATATCCGCTTTCCCGTTTTGTTTCCTGCTTCACCTCTTCGATCGTTTATGTGAGGCCTAGGATCGGCAGGTGAGCAAGGGAATGCAATGAAAGGAATGAGGAGCACGCACTGTACTTTGGCCCGCCACCGCCCTCGGGCACGGTCCATGTGATGTCTTGTGTAGGGACTTTGACGTCGCACAGTTTACAATGGATGCAGTTCTGGCATTGCGACATTACAACGAGCAGTAAAATCAGAGCAAGGATGGAAACATACTTGTGAATTTATCACCAGCTTCTTGCCGTCCCAACCTTCCTCCGCTGCTGCTTTGTCGCCAGGCTGAGCACAGCGGTTGGTCACAAACCGCTAGAGAAAGAAGGAAAAACACACACCTCAGCTTCGACGTACTCATATACTCCTGCAGGACATGCTCGGCCCAGCAGGCCCGCGTACTCCTTCACGTTCACCTCAACATGCCTTCTTCTGGCCGCCTTTCGATCGATCGTGCCCGACTCTGTCTCGAGCACGGCACCGCTCTCCGCACGCTCGATCTCGCCTGCCTCAAACTCACGCAGAAACTCGCGCGTCTCGACGACACGCAGATGGATGGGTTGGTCCTCGGCATGGTTCGTGCCTGTAAGCGCGACAGAGGTCATGAGATCCGTGGAGAGCGGTGCCTCGTAGGGTGGGTAGTCAATAGGCTGGTGCTGCGAAGCGGGCTGCGTATGTGCTGCATCGAGAGATTTGCCGTTCTATTGGGAAGGGCTTCAGGTTCACGGCCTCATGATGTATAGTGCAGAACGTACCTTGTATTTGTCAAGTTCGTCAGCAGGCGCATGCTTGAATGTCCAGGGAACGCGGCCCTTGAAGAAGAGGGAGTCGACACCAGAGTACGCGATGCCGCCCCAGAGCCCAAGGCGCGTGTTGAACGACGGTCGCATGTTGCGCACCTCGTGAAGATCCTTCCATATCCAGGAGGAGCGCAGCGCGGTGTCGTAGGCGGACATATCCGCTGCAGGCCGGACCTCTGATTCCGCTTCAGAGGATTCGGATGCGGAAAGGGAGTGGATGGCGTCGTAGGCTGCTTCAGCAGCGAGCATGCCGCTCTTCATGGCATTATGTGTGCCCTTGATTTTGGCCAAGTTCACGAATCCGGCCGAGCACCCGATGAGTGCACCACCAGGGAAGTTGAGCTTCGGGATGGACTGCAGCCCGCCTTCGTTGAGCACACGGCCACCGTAAGAGAGACGCTCGGCGCCTGAAAGAAGCTTCCGGTAGTACGGGTGATGCTTCAGGCGCTGCGGAGGCCGCATGAGTGGTGGATTTAGATAGGAGTTAGGCTACACACCTGGAGCTCGCGATAGGGCGAGAGGTAGGGATTTGGATAGTCCAGGCCAATAACGAGGCCAAGGGAGACAAGCCCGCGGTCCATGTGGTAAATCCAACCGCCACCATAGGTGGACGTATCGAGCGGCCAGCCAAGGGTGTGGACGACCTTGCCGGGCTGATACTGGGAAGGGTCGACGCGCCAGACCTCCTTGACACCAATGCCATAGGTTTGAGGCTGGGACTTATTGCGGAGCTGATACTTCTGGATAGCAAGCTTGGACAGAGAGCCGTGGGCGCCTTCGGCGAGCAGGGTGACCTTGGCGTTGAAAGCCATGCCAGGTTCAAAGGAAGGCTTCATGGTGTAATGCTTGGTGAGGCCGACTTCGTTAGTAATGACACCGCGGACGCTTTTGACAGGGTTCCCCCATGGGTCCTTAGAATCGCAGTTTTTTGAAAAGAGTAACTGGGCGGCAGCGAAGCCGGGATAAATCTCGACGCCGTACTCATTTTCGGCTATACCAGCAAGCCAGCGGGTGACCTCGGACAGGGAGACGACGTAGTTGCCGTTGTTGGACATTTGCGGCGGGTGTGGTATGGGGAAGGAATACCTAGGGGTAAAGAAACGCATGGTGGAGGAGGTGGCGGGCTGGGTGAGCGGGTGGTCGGGCAGGGACTGCCAGTCAGGTAGGAGTTCATTGAGGGCGCGGGGCTCGATGACGGCGCCAGAGAGAATGTGGGCACCAGTCTCGCCGCCCTTTTCGAGGACGACCACACGGATCTCGTTTCCCCGTTCGCGTTCGAGCTGTTTTAGCCGTATTGCGGCGCTGAGACCGGCGGGACCGCCGCCGACGATGCAGACGTCAACATCGTCCTCTGCCCGCTGGACGCGCTTGGGATCAAAGAGGGTGTGGAGGGCGCGGGCAAGGCGTGTTGGGGCACGCGAGGCGAGTGGACGGAGCATGGAGAGGAAGTGTGACACAACGTGATTGCAGCGTTTATAACCGAATCCACCATGAGCCACCTCGACGCCGGCCAGCGACAGGCCCTCGCACAACTCCAGACTCTTATTCACGGAACTGACCAGGATGTGGCTATCAGCGTCCTCGACAGCGTCGGCTGGGATGTCCAGGTAATCCACTATTTGACCCGACTCGCCACCGCTCACATCCCGTTAGCGCGCTGTCGACCTCATCTTCGATCCCTCTTCAATGCAGCAATTCCACATAGACGACAGCGCCGTACGCGCACCACCGCCATCCATGTCGCTCTACCAGCTCGCACGTCCCTTTCTGTCTGTCCTTGCGTTCCCCCTCCACATCCTCTCGAGCATCTTCCGTTTCATATTCGGTGTTCTGCGCATTCCCATCCCACAACTACGCTTCTCTACCCTCAACTTCTACCGCCCGCTACCTCGCCGCCCCTCCCGCCCCTCGCGCGGTGGGCCGGATAGATGGGTCCGCGAGCTTGAAGAGGAAACTGGCGCAGTGTCCATAGGCACCACAAGAGCCGATGCAACCACTACAGCCACGGATACCGCAGGCCCCTCAACGCTCACAGCACGCCCCAGACCGCTCGATGACAGCCTCAAGGTCTTGCCGGACTTTACCCTGGGTAGCTATGACGAGGCCCTCAGAATATGCCAGCGCGATGCCAGGATTGGATGCATCGTCCTCGTCAGCGAGGAGCACGACGACGTTGCAGAGTTTAAAAGGTGTGTCCCACGTCGGTCCTATCATCTTTCTACTGATAACGTGTATGCAGGTCTACTCTAACCGACCCCAACTTTGTCAAGCTCCTCCATGAAAACAATATGGTTGTCTGGGGTGGCGACGTACACGACCAAGAGGCCTGGAGTGGTGAGACTTTTTCCACATATGTCTGACAGATACTCATCGTCCTATGACCAGCCGCCGAAAAGTTGCAGGCGACGACCTACCCCTTCGTCGCATTCCTCGCACTCCAGCCGCGTAGGAGCCCCACATCCTCATCTTCGTCGCGTTCCAACACTTCTGTCCCGAACCTCACCGTTCTCTCACGGCACCAGGGACCCAGCACCAGTGGTGGCCCGACATCCGCGCATACACTGTCGGCGCATCTGACAACCCAGCTTTTGCCGCGCATTACGCCGTTCCTCGACCGCATACAGCAAACACAGCGAGAGCGGGAGCGGGATAGGCGGCTTAGGGAGGAGCAGGACCGTGCATTCAAAGAGACCGCAAGACGCGACCGTGAACGCATTGAAGGCAAGATGGAAGAGGAGCGGAGGGGGAAAGAGCGCCTGCGCCTTGCCGCAGAGGAAGAGGAGAGGAAGCGGCATAGGGAGGAGGAAAGGAAGACGGAGAGAGAGAGGAGAGTAGAATGGAGGAGGTGGGAGAGGCGTGTGCAGGCTGGAGCCAAGGAGCCAGCAAAAGGCATGCGGGTGGCGGTAAGGCTGCCAAGTGGTGGGCGCGTAATCAGGACGTTTGAGGGTGAGCAGACGTTGACGGCGCTCTATGCGTTTGTGGATGCACAGTTGGTGCCCGCTGGGATGGACGTGCAGGACGACCCCGTCACTTCGCCCGGGGGGGACGCATGGGACAGCGCGAATTTGGAAAAGTGTTTAGAAGGGCAGATTGCAAAGGCTGAGGAGCCGAGAGTGTGGTGGGGTTTTCAGCTGGCATTAGCATACCCGAGAAAGGAAATTCCGTGGCAGGGCGGTGTGCAGCTGGGTGAAGTAGAGGCGCTGAGGGGTGGTGGGCAGGTCGTTGTGGAGATGATGGGAAACGGGAAAGAGGGAAACGGGCGGCACGGTGAGGGCTCTGGGGATAATGACGGATATGATACAGAGAGCGATGGAGAGTGATTTATAGTGTTCACAGGAAAAATGTAGAGCAGATATATTTTCGCCATTGATTCACATCTACTACGTCTTCGTAACCGATGGTTGCAAGCTTGGGTCAATCTCCTTTCGGCGTCGAAATGTCTTTGACAGCCTCGTTCGACGAAGTCGCCGTCAAGGCATATCACAACAGGAGAGTCTGGACTTAGTCATCAATTCGATCCTGCTTCAGTTTCATCGTCATGACCCAGATCCAGTATAAGGAAACCCCGCTCCCGAAGTTGAAGAAAAGCTTTGGATCGCCAACAGTTGATAACACATACAATCTTTGCTATGAACACCAACGGCAACTGCTGTCGACTCTGTCCGATGACCACAAAGATCTTGTTCATATCCGTGTCCTTGGCTGGATGTTTCACTTCACCCCAGAGCACCGAATGTTGTCTGATATCTCTGAGGCCGTCATATCCTGTAATGGCGAGGGAAGGGAATACAGTGAGCTAGGTCAAAATTTCATCGATTTCTGGATTAGACCATGTGAGCTGCTCTTCTCCGAAACCTTTAATTTATACTGATTGCGCTTAGTTCGTAAATACAGAGGACACACCCCTTCTAACTCCTGTCATGTCTCGCGCCCATCCTTCGATACCATTGCAGAACAGGTGAAAACTGAGTTAGTTCAGTATCCCAAAAACCATGCTGAAGCAAAGGAAAGCGTGAGTCACGGTTCCGTTGTCCTGGAGTTATATTGATACAGTGTCTTGCATGTCAAATTGCAGGGATCAAGTTGGCGAAACGGTTGCCAGGTCAGGTGACGTGACCTGCAATCATAACTCCGATGGTGTTCAATGCTTGATCGATCTCATCGATGCCTATTTTCCTCTCCATTGTCATCCCTCCTCAGCTCCTTCATGCGAGTGGAAAGGGGTCATGGCAAAGGGTGCAGCGAGAACCTCATCGATCACAATCGCACAATCAAGAATAGCTCGTGGGAACAGCGTGATGGTGTCACGTCACCTGACGTGGTGGCAATTTTGCAAACTTTGTGTCTGCAATTTGACATGCAAGACACTGTATCATCCTGTATAAGGCACTGGTTCGAGATGGTTTCAAATGTGTTCTAACAGGGAAGTATGATTGGAAATCGTGCGACAAAAATGCAGAACTTTACGACATCGCCATGTCTAGTCCGAATGTAGGAACGATTCCGACACAATTAGCACACATTATATGTGAATCTACCAACTTGGACATTCATTCGAATGACAAAAGACTTGTGAGTTAGTCTCGTCTAACGGTCCAAGTTGGAATTGACTCTTTATAATGTGCAGCACTACGCTGTGACTGCCTGGGCAGTTCTGAAGTGCTTCGGATATGAAGATATGTTCAGAGTGTTGAACGGAACTGGTATACATCAGCTGGACAATGTTCTCACTCTGATGGCCTTGTATCACGATCTTTTTGACCAACTTGCGCTTTGGTTTGAACCATTGGTATGTGACATGTAACAACCTTTATCAATTGACATTCAAACTTGAACCAAGTAGGATGATCAGCCAGATACCCACCGGTACAAGGTTGGGTCCAAAAGCCCTCTCCTTTTCACAAATGCAGAAATTCCCGAGACAGTTGAGTTCACCGATCACAGCCCTCCTTCATGCCACTTGCCTATGCCTTCAAAGCGATACCTAACACTTCACGCAGCATGTGCCAAAGTTGCTCATATGTCAGCAGCAGCAGAATACTTGGATGAGTTATATCGCAAACGCGAGGAAGGGACCATTTTCGCAACTGACGGAAGTGATGCATCCATTCTCCAAGAATGCATTTGGGATACATATCTGGCAATGCCTGTGACATAGTCTCATGGGTATTAGCGTACAATATCCTTCATTGGGTCAGTAACTTTCACAGTCAGTGTCGGGTGCAGAATTCTGACAATGACTAACGTACAGAGACTCTCCGGTGACTGCGATGCTGGCAGATTATTGAACTCCCCAATTCTGCATGCTGTCTCAGGGCAATCAATGCCAGCTCTGGATGTTGCGGCGAGCAGGACAGCTTTAGTAGCACTTCTGGAACCAGAGAATGACGAAATCAATATTTCCTTAGCAAAGTGCATCATCACGAAATCGTGGAAAATCTCATTTGATGTTGTACTTCCCACACTGATCTTGTATGTTCATGAGCCGTCATGAGGAGGCTACCAGATTTAGCTGAACCCACAAGTCGGAAAAAAACATTTGATCATCTAGTTATTTAAATGAAAGCCTATCTTAGGCTCACAGATGCACCACGCGATTTTTCTCAACCAGTGCGTCATGCACCAGATTATTTGACATATATGAGGATCAATTAAGATTGCGTCGCACCTCATGCATTGTTTTGCATCATGACATCATCCTACGAGCAGGTTTTGCATTGGGGCGAGAGGAGTAATAGCATAAAAAACTAGGTACACTACATACTGCCATATCGGTCATCATCCTCTTCATCATCATTATCATTATCATCATCATCTTCACTGCTCAGGTCCTCCTCGCTGTCTGAGTTGGCTTCAAGACCAACATCAACTGGGTCACTAGTGTTCGGCTCATCAACCTCAATGTCCATCTCCTCTGGATTGACATCTTTGCATTGCAAGGCAGAGCTGGCTGTAGGGGCATTATCATTATGACCCACACCTCCACCTTGGTGCCTCCTGAGCATGTCACGGTCAATGAAACTGGGTTCTCATTGGGGGAGTTGCATGACAAGAAATTTGAACAACATACATGCCAACATAATAGTTCACCCAGTCATCAACTTCAGCCTTCTTCAAAACATGGGCTGCTGTGTCCTCAATTGGAAGTAACACAGATGTTTGGCCATAATGAAAAGTAGGTAACAAATGGCAACCCCACACCACTTGTGCAGGATCCAAGAACATGAAAGCATACTCATCACTTGATTCTACAAAGCCAATTTTTGGAAGCCAGGCTTGACAGAAACCAGACTGATAGCCTGGTTCAACACCAAACCAATGAACCCAAAGGAACTCCATGTGTTAAGGATCATGCATTGCCAGGTGGCCATGAGTACAGACAATGCTTGCATGAAAAATGCCAATGACATGGGCATACCAGTATGGGTGTGTGTCACCAGTCTCAGGAGAGCATACCATGACATCCAGATGTGAGCATGGATTGATGGAGCTCACTTCCTGTTGGATATCATAGGTGGTGTAATTGATGTGACAGGAACAAGCTTCATAGATCTTGGCTCTGAGGATACATATAGTATTTTGGTCATTGTGTCTGAATTCATCATGTGTATTGCCATCAAAGTCACAGTGAAGTAAGCGCCTGAGGATGTGGTCCTGTAATTTTGGAATGAAATGCTAAGGGGACATCAGTGAGATTCATTGTATGCATAAAACATAACATACATGGTGTAGCAGGAGCTACAGGTCCTTATGGTTCACATAAGTATGAGCTTGACCAGACTATGGATTCAAGTATACTGTAGTGAATGAATGTAAGGACTGAGGGGTAAATATGTGTAAATAGATGGTATATAGAGGATGGTGCCAAACATGACCATAATAGGAAATAGAGACCATGGGCGTACCTGTTACACATGGTATGTAGGGTCATTAGCATATGCTCGAACACGAGAGTAGATATTGACTGGATGGTTCTTAGACAGCGAAATATGGTAGCAAAGGTTCATATTGTTGGGGCTGTTGGGCTCAAGAGGAGAAGTGCTCAAGGCAGTGTTATCATTTTCAAAGAAACCACAACCACAATTATTATGATGCTTGATAGCATGACATGCCATCTCGAGCCTGCAGACACATTTGGCAATTTGCTTGGTGGCATCCCATTTGTTTGTGAGCCCATACAGTTGCTTTACAAGCCAATGAGCCAACTCCCCCTGTACAGTGAGTCAGAATTGCAAAATTGGTAGATCTACATATAACATACCAGCTGTGTTGAGTATGAATCAGTCCCACCAATTTGGTGAATCATCCATACATAGTCACTGAGTGCATGCCATTTATACGTCAAGAGGTTCAATTTTTTTGGCTTGTGAGATGCTACTGGCATAGCTGCAGGGGCTCTGCTGGTGGCATTGGGGGTTGTGTTTCTATTTGTGCTGCTCTGTTTCATATGTCACCAGGCTCTCACATTAGTCTCATGAGGGAGCTCAAATGTCTGGAACTCATCTGCACTAATGTAGTGGGTTTGCTACAAAGGGATGCCTTGCGTTCAGAGTAAGCTTGACCAATAGGTACAATTGCTATATGACGAATTACAAGGGCTTGTTTATACTTATTTAATGTAAGTGGTTTTATGGCAATGCTAAAGGTGTTGCCAAACATAACCACATAGACTGTTGAATAATAATTACAAGTCCTTTATAAGTAGTGTTTTAAGGTCCAGTCTACTAGACTGAAAAAAAGACTGAAACTGAACTTAACTTAACTGGAAAAGACCAGACTGTCAGTTACAGTTAACATCAGTTACAATCAGTTCAGTTAAAGGTTAAGCAGTTTTTGAAAAACTAGTTTAACCAATGAAAAACTGGTTATAACTGGTTATGACCAGTTTTCTGACATCCCCTACTTCTTAGCTACATGGAGATAAAAAAATCTCATGAAACAGACAAAAACTGACTGAGTTATGATCAAAACCATCTTTCACAAGCTTTTACTGAAACTGGCCTGGAAAGATATCATCATAAGTCTCTCAATTGTTAGCCAATTTTAATGAACCATGGCTTGTTGTCATCACATGGCTTCCAGGGATACTATTTTACCAATGTCAACCAGATATAACTAGTAAAAACCTGGTTACGATCAGTCCCAATCAGTTACAATTAGTCTTGACCAGTTAACTGACTTAACTGATTTAAACCAGTTAAAACCACTTAACTGGACCAAAATTAACTGGTTAAACCAGTCCAGTTACAGTTAAGGACCCATGGGAAACAGTCTTAACCAGTTACGGTTATGGGTTTTCCATTTTTGGACCAAAAAACCGGACTTAACTAGACTTTAAAACACTATTTATAAGAGGACCCATTACATATCCCCCTTCAAGACTGCAACACAGTCTTCATAAATAATTAGATTAAAGGAATGGGGCAACTCTCAAAGAGCTGCCTATGATGTAGTCGAGTTTCATTAACTTGACCATAAACAAAGTACATACAGACTAACTAGTCTGTGAATGCCATACCCAACCATGTCTATGATGATGAATTCATCGTGAGCAACCACAAATGCCTATCATTGTCACCTGTCCATTGGATCATTGGTGGATGAATATTGTGCCTCCCTGGTGTTCGACATCATCGTCGCCTCCGAACTATTGCAGTAAACACTGGATGAGTCTGGGCTAGCCTGGGCAGCTGCAAACAATGATGACCCCAAAGGGGCCAGTGTGCTCTCTATGATGGTTTGAGTGTCCACATTCATGGGCACAGCGACTGCAGTCAAAGTCACAGTGGCTGAAGAAGATGCCACAGGCTGGTGATTGTCAGCTGACATAGTTGATGTGCGGTTGTTGGAGGGTGTACTGGCTCAGTTGGTGAGTTGGCACAGTTGGGCAGGTGATATAAAAATGGTATGGGCCAGTTGCCCTAGTAGTAAGGATTGCCACTTTAAATAATGGGCACATGCTTAGGTTGCACTAACACCAGGGGCAAACCTTAAGGCAGTTCAATTTGAACTGCCCTTAAGGCAGTTGACCTGCAGACAACCGGCAGACAACATTTCAATTGGCTATCTGGCTGGTGCATGTGGGCCGTTTATTCCAGACCCGCGATCACGCACATTTCCCGTGCTTCCAAAATACCTTTGTACTTGACCTATATGCGTCGCGTTGTGTGCCATGCAGCACACACATGTTGTAACCTTACCAAATACATTCATAGTTCACCTCTCTATTGACCACCATCCACTATCATGTCTGACATTGTTATGAACCCTCCCGGTGTGGGTGGTGCTCCCACTTCCTCACCTGATACTACACAGGTTGCTTCCACCTCATCCCAGCGAAAACGGAGGCATTCTACTGACCAAGCTAGCCCTGGCACATCACCAACAAAGAAATCTCACACTCGGTTTGCAGATCGACCCAGGAAAGCCAAGCGGCCAAGTGACTATCACCTAAAAAAGAATGAGGTACTGAAAAATGCAGAGAAGACAAAGGTGTGTACCCACTGTGGTTGATTTAGTCTTTGTTCGAAATATTTCTTCTTTCAGACAGCCCTCGAGCTCCACATTCGTGCTCTCTGGAGCCTTCCGGACCAGTTTTCAGTTCCACCAGAGGTCACCAATAAGGAGAAAGCCCATTTTGCAAAGCGGTTCTCCTCTGAAGCACAAGTAAAGAGCTCTGTAAATTCTGCCCTTGACGAGAACTCGGCTAGCATTGTTGAAGCTGGAGAGCTTGTGGAGGCACTTCTGAAATCTCTTCCAGCAGGAAGCATCATTGTGAAGAACATTGGACGCACCTCAGGCCCTGCTCTAGAGTGGACACTCAAGACCGTCGCATGCTTTGGACTTCAGCGGTGGTCACCTGATGTCCTGGGTGGTGACCCAGAGTCAATGTACAATTTGCTGCATGAGTACATTGCCCTCACGACCTTCAAACATGCTGCTATTGCTCATGCCTATGCTCACATGGGGCTTACCATTGCGCTTGTCAATGATTTTGTGCTTATGTGCAAGCTCTATCGGAGCTTTGTGTTTTCATATATGCACAGGATTGCGAAGGCAGAAGCAAAGAAACCAGGCAGTGCCAAAATAGCTAAGCAGATGACTGGCGTGTATAAGCGACGTGATACAGTGCATATCTAACTTGGTCTCTGAAATTGCAACTTACTAACAGATCTAATAGCTAGCCAAGGGGCGCATGGACACGTTAAAGGCATATGGCTTTAATAGGCGGGTTCTTGCCTTAGCAAGCGAGACCGAGGCGCTGATGACGACCTGCAAGAGGAAACTGCTGATTCCGCTGAGGCAGTGTATCAGATTGCAGAGAAGGAGGGTCGCTCGGGGAAAGTCAAGATTTTTTTCAGGATGACAGATGAGCAGCGCCATTGCATGGCAATGAGGAAGAATAGGCATTGCAGGTGGAGAACGCTATATTTTCTCCCACTGTCTTGAGCTAATTGTTCTCTATTATAGGCCTGAACGTCATCGTGCAGATCCCACAACTCCGAGGCCTTCAATTCTGACAGCACTGCCAAAAGAGGTGCCGCTGGACTGGTTCGAGCCTATCTACTTCAACAATTTGACAGTTCGTGAATGAGCCGACTATATTGCGAAAGGCATTCGTATCGCATTGCCCCTCGAGAAGCATTGCACGACATGGGCAGCCTGTGAGAAATGGAAGAACCTGCCAAGGAAGGAGTTCATGAAGACATATGGCAAAGCAGTGTTGGCACAATACAAGCTTCCTACTGTCGAGGAAATGGACCAACTGGATCAGTACGAGGAGGAATCAGAGGAGGAATCATCAGATATGGAGGAAGACTGATGACTTTGGTATTGATATCAACGGAGGGTGTATGCTCAACTTTCTTATGTTTCTCAGTTCTTACTATGGTCTTGCTCTTCATTCTTCTGGTATGCTGTTTGCGTAATGGTCTGGATACTGTATGTTCTTATGCACTCATTCAATCAATATGGTATTTATTTTAGCTTCAACGTTTGTTGAAGAGCAGAAGACCTTCACCATATTTCAACTTCGTTGCGTACTACGGTCTCCAAACGATTACACGGCAACTATTTCCCGGTATCCCTGCTGTAGGCTCTGGGAAAAGAACATGGTTGCTGCAGATCCCGCATGTAGCTGTGGGGTGATTCGCGCAACCGCAAATCATTTTTGTCGCCGCCATCGTCGTTACTGCCACAACCTGCCCACCCACGCAGAACGGCCCCCCACCACCTCACACATAACCCCGCTCGCTCACCAACATCACGAACACCCCATATACGACCCCCCACACATAGCTGTGGGGTGATTCGCGCAACCGCGAATCGCTTTCGTCACTGCCACTGCCGCAACCGGCCCACTCTCGCAGAACGGCCCCCCACTGCCTCACACGCAACCCCGCTCACTCACCAACATCACGAACACCCCATATATGACCCCCCACACGTAGCTGTGGGGTGATTCGCGCAACTGCAAATCGCTTTCATCACTGCCACTGCCGCAACTGGCCCACTCTCGCAGAACGGCCCCCCACTGCCTCACACGCAACCCCGCTCGCTCACCAACATCACGAACACCCCATATATGACCCCCCACACGTAGCTGTGGGGTGATTCACGCAACCGCAAATCGCTTTCGTCACTGCCACTGCTGCAACCGGCCCACTCTCGCAGAACGGCCCCCCACTGCCTCACACGCAGCCCTGCTCGCTCACCAACACCACCAACATCTCGTATACGACCCCCCACATGTAGCTGTGGGGTGATTCGCACAACTGCGAATCGTTTTCGTTGCCGCCATTGTCGTTACTGCCGCAACCAGCGCACCCACGCAGAACAGCCCTCCACCACCTCACACGCAACACCGCTCGCTCACCAGCACTACCGACATCTAGTATACGACCCCCACACATTACTGTGGGGTGATTCGCGCAACCGCGAATCGTTTTCGTCACTACCACTACCGCAACTAGCCCACTCTCGCAGAACGGCCCCCCACCGCCTCACACGCAACCTCGCTCGCTCACCAATGCCACGAACCCCCCGTATACGACCCCCCACACGTAGCTGTGGGGTGATTCGCGCAACCACGAATTGTTTTCATCACTGCCACTGCCACAACCTGCTCACCCGCACAGAACGGCCCCCCACCACCTCACACGTAACCCCGCTCGCTCACCAACGCCACGAACCCCTCGTATACGACCCCCCACACATAGCTGTGGGGTGATTCGCGCAACTGCAAATTGTTTTCGTCACTGCCACTGCCACAACCTGCCCACCCGTGCGGAACAGCCTCCCACCACCTCACACGTAACCCCACTTGCTCACCAACACCGCCAATGCCTTGTCTACACTCCCCCGCATCCAGCTGTGGGGTGATTCGTGCAATCGTGAGTTGTTTGCATCGCCACTGTCACCACCACTCCATACTCTTTATCACTTCCAAAACAATACAATAACCATATGTATTATATAGTGAAATGTAAATTTTATTGCCGGTCTCTGTTCAATGCCCAACATACTACCAGTGTCTCCCTGCAAATGCCTTAAGTTCCTGCTGGTCATCGAAAAGTTGTAAGGTGTGTTATAATGTGAGTGGGCTCAATGATAACCAGGTCATCAGATGGTATAGTATCAACAATTTGTGTCAAAAATCCAGGATGGTGACTGAATGGTGCCTGTGCCTCCTCAATAGGTGTTAAGGAGTGATGTGGCTGGATAACTATGAAGGTGTGCATGGACCCCTCCAATGGAAGCCTCCAAATTATTTGGATAAACCCTGTCTTGTGACTGTTGGTCAAAGGGTCATAAAAGTATATTGCACTATTGCCTTTGTGTGAGCTTTCACAGCTGAAAATACATTCACCTCTGTGTAGGTGTAAAGGCCACTGAGCATGAGGTGGGAGGATATTGGCATTGGGAGGATGCGGAAAGTTGTTGCATGCTCGGTATGGTTTTCCCCTATGCTGTAAGTAAGAAAGCAGGGTATTGTACTCCTCTGCTGATAGGAGGGGTGCCTTTGCTAGGACTTCAGCTGCTTCCATAGGCTGGAGAGGTATGGGCATGCCATCCACATTCATGTCCACTGGCTCAAGAATATTAGCCAGCTCCTTCAAGTCACCACCACCATGTAGCAGAGCATCTATATATGCTCGACGACTCATCTGACGGAGCATTGTAAGATCCAAATCTCCTGTTTTCTGCATTAGCTACCAGCATTTAAAGTAGAATGAAAGAAAGACATATGAAGCCGGTGATTCACATTCACACTCTGCAGCATGCCATTCATTCACTCTCCAGGAAATTCACTGAAAGAAGCCAAAGGACCCCACTGCTTCAGCAAAGCTCCATTATGCATGGCATAGTGATGGTTTGGCTTTGATGGACAATGAGGAAAGAGCTGCTGGATGCTGGTGCGGTACTGAATAAAATGATGGGTGTAGGCATCAGCCTTAGCATTTGAGGTCTTGAATGCAGAAATGATATTGGTTGCAGCCACCAGGTGATAAAAGCAGTCAAAATGCTGCTGGTGAAAGTTGGTCCTAGTATTGGCATTGGTATACCAAAATTCAGGAACAACCAGTGGAAAAATACAGGTGAATAGTGTGAGGTATTCATGAGCTTTCAGCTTGCCATGGCTTGGTTCACCAAGGTTAGTGGGTGGCTGCTGTACCCAGGTTGGAAGAGTGATATCACGAATACAAGCTCGGATAGCCTGAAGCTCAGTCTCCTTGAAGGCAAATAGTGAAGCATCAGAATCAAGAGGGATGTAGTCTGGATCATCATCATCATCAAAGTCAAAGGCATAGGGATTTGGATGAATTGCAGTGGGTGTAGGTGTTGAGGATGATGATGAGTGGGATGACAGTGTTAAGGATGAGATAGATGGTGTACCAGGGGCTGATGGTGATGGTGAGAGTGACATTGGTGGTGTATGTGGCATATTGTCTACTGCCAAGCAGCTTCGAAATCATGTTCAGCTGCCTCCTGGAGAAGATTATCCAACTCATCTGCAGAATCTGATACATCTGCCTCAGTCCACTGCTCATCCTTTTCAACCTCCTTAGCTTTTTCACTTTCTCCTTCATCTCGCCCAATACCCCAGAGTGTGCGAAGATGGTGTTGCAGGATTCCTTCAAGCCAGTTGTGCATAAAGCCAAGTACAACATGGTTGACTGGGTCCCAGTATGGCAGACGATGGAGTGGAGTCCATCGCACACCAGTTGCAGTTTCCTGAGCCTCTCGACCAACTTTTGTTATCTGGTTTAGCCATGCCTCTGCTTGTGCTCGTACTTCTGCACCATTCCGTAATTGCCAAGAATAAAGATTGAGATCCTCTATCTGAGCCTGAGTGCAGAGGCAGAAGGAGCAGAACATTGTGGCAGCATGTGCCAAGAACCCAGCCACCTTGTGACTAGCCTCAAGATCAGCAACTAGAGGTGCAGCCTTAACTTGTACTGAAACACCATCAGGATGTCTGCAAGTTGGCATATTTTGACCTGGTGGGTTACCATACTTGGCAACTGATGTAATAACTGGATCAAGAAGATGAGAAATTGTCATAGAGTCAGGGGCATGTGGGGGAGGTGTGAGACCAGCAATAAATGTGTTTTCAGGTCGATAGCGCAGATGTGGGGGTAGGTTCAAGCAATAAAGCACAATTGCACCACAGGATGCTTTTTTACCTATCTACCCTATGAGTGATATCAATTCAAGTTTTTTATCAGTGACATACCAGCAATCTTGTTGGTGAATGGATTGAACCAGTCAACGTAGATCCCAAATATCAGATGATAAGGTGACCGTAAAAAGCCCTGTAAGTCATTCCAAGCTGGACTGTCCTGTATATCAGTCATTTCAGCACCAAATGCTGCTAGGGGATGGTTTGTCCAACGGTGAAAAGTCTCATGAAGGCTATCTTCAATAACTTGGCGGGATAAGAAGAACTGAAGCCAGGCATCAAATGATTGGGTAGTGTATAGGCGTTGTGGGACTCATTTTCCCCCATAGCAAGTCCATAGCTCAGCATTGCATGGACGGGACCTTGGAGATGCTTTCCACTGACATCGCCAAGGAACTGGGCGAGGAATGAGGGAAAAGCACCTGGGACAGCAGACCGTCCAGATAATCTTTGGCTCTACACACAGGTGCCGATATGCTGTGCGAACATCACAAGGAATTTTGATGCCAGAAAGCTTGACTTGGATTCCAGACAAGGAAAGTGCAACCTCCACAAGGTGTAGTGTCAAAGAAAGAATAAGCTGGAATGCTTTTAGGATGATATTTGCAATAGAACGGCTCACGCCAGATCTGACATAAAGCCAGGTGACAAGGACCTCAACCATCTTTGTGACAAGGACCAGTGAAATGTCAACCTCTGTATATTTATCAGACTAGGTCTCATGAAAAAAAATCAGCACTTACGTTTTGGAGCATTATTGTCCCTGGATCGTTTTGGGGCTGAGCTGGAAGATGATGTTTGTGATGATCGTGCCCGTTTGGGTGATGCAGGCCGTTTATCCCGTTTCTCATGCTGTAGGCGGGTTGCTGCATCAACTTGCTGCCCAGGTTGTTCAGCACCATTGATAGTGATGGTCTTTGTCCTGCAGACTGTGCAAGTACATATGACTGGAGGCATTACAGAGTGAAGCTGAGGGTAGTTGTTTGTTATCTTGCAAATCTATCTATCAGTTGATGGCATGGGTCGTGGCACGTGATAATTTTCCCACACAGCAACATTACATAATTACGGATCACCACCAACTGAGTGTGGGCTGACTACGATTGAACTGCCTTAAGGGCAGTTCAAAATCAACTGCCTTGAGTTTTGCCCCTGGTGTAAGTGGACAGGTCGG
Organism: Lyophyllum decastes; assembly: GCA_025854295.1. Lineage (NCBI taxonomy): Eukaryota > Fungi > Basidiomycota > Agaricomycetes > Agaricales > Lyophyllaceae > Lyophyllum > Lyophyllum decastes. The sequence continues at coordinate 925,606 of CP107712.1, read as the reverse complement.
GGGTTCAATTCCCTCTCATGGCAACTACCTATGATTTAAGGTTGCATCAGGTGATGAACACCAATGTGCGAGAATGTGGCTTAGGTCATCCTCCCATGAAGTAATCACATGACACCCCATGGGCCCTCCATTGGTAAAGCAGGTTCACAGCTGGAATACTGGCACCCATCGGGTCTGTGCGTGAGTACAGAAAGCCCAAGTACCAGTACACCGGGATGCCCGAAAGGGACTGAGAGGATAAGGCACAATAAGATCAGGCATTGGGCTGATAACAAGCCAAACAAGGGGTGAGAACCCTTCCAGGCCACCCGACCCCATGGGAAAACTGTACCATGGGCATTAGTCATCAGTGTGAGGTGCGACAGGGTTGTATAATGGTCACAATCCAAGCACGATAGCCTCCCACATGACTCCGGCATGGGTAGACCTGACCTGGGTAGCATGCTGGTAATTCTGATGGCAAGACAGAGACCTTGGACAGATGGGGATCCGTGCTGCAAGGCATCAGCGAACCATCTGCTGAGGAATGGGAAAGTGGTCCTGGGGTCACGCCCAGGGTAGCCACTGGGCCATAGCAGGATAGGGCAATACCCTTACCCTGGCTTTTTTTTTTTTTTTTTTTTTTTTATTTCAAATATTTATATCCCGGTGCTCAGTAGCAGTCCGGCGTTACTAGTACACACGTGTCCGGTAACTAAAATCTACCTACGCCTGCCAAAACGCGGTAGCGCGATCATGCTCGCTAAGCTGAATTAGTGCCCTTCAAAAATTGCGCGCGTGTGCGGTGCGGCGCAGATGCGCCGCGCTAAAGCGTAAAGCCCGTAACCCACCTACTTTCGGCACAAGAGGCACCCTCCGCAGTCCCGAAGGTCCGCAGTGGGGGTGGCTTGCCAGGCCGCCCATCTTAGCCGCATGCGACCACCCGAAGACGATCGCCACGGTACCCCTCAGCCTCGAATCAGTGGAACCAGGAGGAAGGCCAGTAATAACCAGCCGAAAAACACCCAATGGGCGACATACAGCGACATGCCGTAGCACGAAGTCCGCACACCCGCCGGCGGGTGAAAGCGCCTCCTCACGGGGGACGCTCACCAAGTGTTCCATCCGGGAACGCGAACACCTGGGGATTAAGCTTGAGAAAGCTTTGTAGAGCGATCGAGTTGAAGCAATCACGGGGTTTCCGCTCCCGGCCGAATGCGTACAGCCGACAGTCGTGGATGATATGGTCATGGGTCTCGAGGACACCGCACCGACATTTATTGTCCCAATGAGGGACAATAGGAACAAACCGGGCACGATACCCCCCAATTGGGGCATGGCCTGTGATGGCTTGGGTAAACCTCGCAACACCGGCGACGGTTTCTCCGAAAAGAGATTTGAGCCATGGGCCCTGCTTGAGGGCGGATGGCATGAATGGCTTCCCATGCTTCACGATGGGCATCAGCTGAGAGCCCCGATATGACGCACCGCCGAACAGACGAGTCCATTCGACGAGTACGTTGTCCGAGACGAGAGCATGCGCTGCGTCCAGCGTATAGTGCGGAGTGATTCCCACGGGCAGGTTGGTTTCCGTCGCCGCTTTGTGAGCCTCGTAATGAGGGCCCCATCTAGCCTTAGACGGGACATAATGAAACGAGATGGTCCGACCCCGATCGGCCGACAACCAAGCTCGAAGAGCAGAGCAGGCCGCAATGGAGCGAGACTGCCCAGAATGGACCCCGCCGTCCAGAACACGTCTGGCTGAAGCAGGAGAGTCGGTGAATACCCGGATCAAAAGAAGATCCAGAATTCGGGTAGCAGCTACCACGCCCATAGACAGGGCGAATAGCTCCGCGTCGGGGGCAGTTGACCTTCTGGCCGCCACCTTCGAGCGGACACCGTCGGCGGCGCCATGGTAGAGGACACATGCCACAACCGCCTGGCGTTTCGGATCCCGAGGGACCGACCCGTCGCAGGCGACGCAGACACAGTCTTGCCTGGCCCACCCCGATGTGAACAACTGCTCAAGAGCAGTCATGTGAGCCTTGACCTGCTTCTCCCTGGACAGGATGTTCAAGTCAAGCTCGATTTGGCTCTCAAAGAGATCCATGATGCGAGTGCCCGGTCTAGCCTCAGAAGAGGTTGGATCGAACTTCTCGTACACTGACCCAAATGCCAGCGCGGCATCCGTGATCGGAGAGTGGGCCGGGGGGCCTCTCCCCGGAAAGAGAGACTCCTCCCGGACCGGGGGACATAGGGACATCGGGTGAGTGACTTCCACGCCGTCATCAGGCGACCTGCCAAGAAGGCGGATCGTGGGATGCTGGTCATAGAGTGTGTGATTTCGAAGCACGCTTCGTTCCACGAGCTTGCGAATGTGAAGATGGATGGGGATGAGGCCAGCAATTGTCTCAACACCCCCGCTGGGGGTAGTGCAAAAAGCACCAAGAATCCACAGGGCAGCTCGACGCTGCATCTGCGAGTACAGTTTGAGGACACCCTTAATACGGGCGCCCTCGAAGAACCACAGGCGGCTCCCATATGTTGCAATGGGAAGAACACACAAGTGGTAGAGGAGGCGGCGCTGGTCAGTGCTCAGCCCACGCGTAGAATTACCAAGCATCTTCATCGACAACACAGTCGTGAGAGCCTTGGTGGAGTAGAAGCGCACATGCTCGGTGAAGTGGAGCGTGCAATCAAAAAAGAAGCCCAAGTACCTCCAAAAAGGCTTGGGTTTCAGTGGGGTTTCCCTGGTGAAGGGAGCAATGCCAAGGTCAACAGCAGGATTAACGTCCCGCGGATTCCTGGAAAAATGAAAAGACTCGTTTTTCGAGTGCTCTAACGCAAGGCCAAGGGCTGACACGAGGCGGTTAACCACCCCGTACAGGTCCTTGAGTTTTGTGAGATTCTCATCCCACGTCTTCGACTGGACTATGATAGTACCATCGTCCACGTACGAAATAAGAGCACCGCGGGTGACAGCAACCGCGAGCTGGAACAAATGCATGACAGGAACCATGCAAACAGCCGAGAGGACAGGTGACAGGGCAGAACCCTGCCCCACGCCCACATCGGCTTGGCACGGGGGAGAAGTATCCTTCCCCCACTTGTACCGGGTAGACTGGCCTACCAGGTAGGACCGGAAAAACTTTATGACCTCCACGGGGAACCCGAGGCGGATCATAATGGCAATCAGCACATCATGATTGATGGAAGGGAAGAATTGAGCGAGGTCGAAAGCGACCACGCTGGTTTTGAGACCCTGGGCCCACCCGGCCCAGACGATCTGAGTAAGGTAGAGCCCCGCGTCCTCCGTAGAGTGCTGACGGACACCACCGAACTGGTTGGGATGAAAGATCCCATGTTCAAGGGCTTCGAACTGCATCCGGTTCACAAGCATCTTCTCGACAAGTTTCCCCATAGTGTTCAACAGCACGATCGGCCTGAACATCTTCGGAGACAAGTAGTTGGGCTTTCCCGGTTTCGGAATGATAACCGAGACAGACTCCTTGAAGTACGCCGGCCAATGCCCGACCCGAAGGCAGGCGTTGGCCAAGACAAGAAATTTGTCAACCGCGTCATTGTCGAACTTGAATAGAAGCTTCAGGACACCCCACCCCAGATGATCTGGGCCAGGGGCCGATAGATTTGCACACTTCCCCAACACGTCCTGGAGTTCCAACCTACTAAACACCACCCAATCACGGGCGGGCCTTTCGGGAAGGTCATCCAAGACGGAAAGGTCGATGGGCTGATCCGAAGCGGAATTGTAGGTGGAATGCAGGGCATCCCACAGCTGCTCAAGTGACGTACAGGGCTGTCCATCCTTCTGGATTGCCTCGTACGTCGGAAGTTGTCGCGCCCTGGTCCAGGCCATCAGGTCCCAGGGTCGTTGCTTAACGAACGCAATCTCTCTGATCTGATCATCAAAGAACTCGCGCTTAACCTTCCGCGTAACACGACGGAACTTGGTATAAGCCTCTGGAATCCTACTTTCCCGATAGTCTGAGAGCGCGTGAGCACATTCCTCATTCCACCAGGGGTTCGGTTTCCGAGAAGCGCATGTAGGCTTTGCACAAGCCTCCCATGCGGAAGAGGCCACCTGGGAGAGTTCCTGGGCAGCATTCTCAATAAGCTCAGGGGAATCGAGATCCCCCCAATTGAGCGCCTCGATCCCCGAACGAAGGAGACCGATGTACTCACCAAAATCCGTCTCCTTCACCTTGAGACGGGGAGGCATGTCCCCAAAATGGGGAACAGGCAACGTAATCGAGAGTGGAGCATGATCCGATGGGAGCATCTCATCTTCCGACACGTCGTGAACAAGTCCAGCCACAGAGTCATCCGGGATGAACATAAGGTCAATAACTGAGGGGGAAAATCCCTCTATCCGGGGAAAGTGGGTGGGGGAGCAATGCTCCCGTACACTCACTTCCAAGCCCAGACGGGACGCGATATCGATAAGGGTATCAGCGCGATGATTATTCCGAGGGTAGTCGGGATCCCACACCCTGGAATGGCAATTAAAGTCCCTGCCCATATAGCAAACGCGCGGGAAACGATTGATGTTGTCAGCCAACCAGAGGATAGCCGTCGAATCAGCGTCAGAATAGACGTTGATCAGGTGGATGGGGATATCACCGTCCCCAGTAAGCGTGACCATAAGGATATCCCTATGATCAATGATGTCCGTGCGGAAGGCGGGCCGCAAATGCTCCCACTTCCTCGCAACAAATGCCATCACCCGGGGGACGTCATCTTCCCCACGCGGCCTACGAAAGAAACACATCCAGTCCGGATGGTTAGGAGCCCCGATGACCAGAGCCCCTTCCCTATCTGATGACGAGACAGTGCGACGAATCAGCCGCCACGGCGGCTCTTGAATAAAAACAATGTCGACTAAGCTGTTCTTGGTCTCTAACATTGTGGAAACTAAGTCATAATTTTTTGCTACATTCTGACTATTGATAACTAGAGTTCGTAAGGGTCCGTAAACCATCAGCGAGTCCCTGAGGGGCCGGCCTTAGGCCGGTTGAAAACATCAGCTGGGGCGCCGGGCATTTGAGGAGAATGCCGACATACCTCATCCTGGTCATAGCGACTCAAAATCCAGTCGCAGTTAAAGCGGTTCCTCCAGAAGTGGCACTTCTGGGAGGTAGCCTTGTGGGCCCCGCTGCAGTTGACGCAGCGGTTGGGGTGAGGGCACGGCTGATCCCCGGGGGTAGCCGCAATGGGAGGTTGAGCGTTGGGGTGTGCCTTGCAGCACACGCCAAGAACTTGGTGATGTTCCGCGATGTGCGGACCCCCACACTTGGCGCAGATGTGACCTTTGGAAGGACACGTGCGCTCAGTGTGGCCCCACCGCAAGCAGCAAGGGCACTGGGGGGTGCCGGCGTGCCTTTCGGCCGCCCGAATGAAGCAAGAGCGGCCAAACAGGAATACCCATTTGCCCACCAATTGCTTGAGATTGGAACCCGGCTTGGAGTCCCAAATATCAAACCAGACTGTCGCGGAATCCGCACTCTGAGAGTTACGGACAACGCGAGGGGCCGATGAGAGGCGGAAGGCGGAGAGTAGGCCGTCCTCGGCGAACCTTTTCTCCATCATCTTCGAAGTAAGAACGATGCCCCCCTCGTTTGCACGATAAGGGACAGAGACGATCTTGAGAAAGGACTGAGATTGGGGAACCTCGGCCCAAATAGTGGTGTCCTTGGGGAACGCCTTGGCGGCCCAGTCACCAATGATCTGCATGTCCACCTGTCCAGGCGGCCATGACAAGTCTACTGCCCACCCATTCTGAATGGGTGAGATGGCGTTGGCCCGAACTGACCGCTTTCCAGCAACCAGGCCTCGGTTAATAGAGTCCATCACCTTGCTGGGGATGCCAACAAGGGGGTTGGATGGGAAAAGGAGGGCCTGCTTGCGGCTAGGCCCCGCCATGGTAGACTTGATCTTCTTGCGCGCAGGCGCATTAGACCCTGACGGAGAACCGGCGCGTGCCTCCGCATTCCGGTGAAGATGCGCGATCTCCTCCGCCGAAATGTCGGGGAAGAGGCGCGCAAAATGGGCAATGTCTGCTGCGACAGTGCCTGGCTCAGGCCGGCCCCTCTTCCGAGGGTCACCTGGCTTGGCCGAAGTAGAGCCGAACGGGGCAGCCGTCATCCGCAGAGTTGCGGTACGTGCAGCCATGCTGGCAAAAGTTCCCTTGGGGAGTGGGCGAGTGGCCCGGTTCACCTTGGGAGCAGGTCCGTCCCTCCAGTCCCTGACGACCCGGACCTGAGGGCCGGGCCGGTAGGGCTGAGGGGAGGGGCGGGGGGCGTGCTGCCGGAGGTCCCTGTGGGGGGGAGCTGCGGGCTGGCGAGGAGGGGTAGGAAGGTGTCCAGGTGCAGGAGCACCTGGCACGATGATACCGGAGCGAGGGTGGTTTGGAACCATGTTCGTAAAACCATCCCGGAGTGAGATGAAGCCCCATACAAGATCGCCCAGCTGGGTCGTCCTGAGGGTGGCCTCGTCAGTGATACCAGCCTGCTCAAGCGGGTTCGACGCATGATCCAGAGCATTGGTGAATAATCCAGAGGTGAGGCCGGTGAGAGTGACCTCGCCAATGGCGACTGCCAGGTGTGCTGCCACATCCTGGGGAACCTCAGCATCGATCTTGGCCAGGGTCTCCAGCCACTGGTCGATGGTGTTGAGACAGCGAACGGCAGTCGCTGTATCGGGGTACACTGCGTGCCTGGAGCCGGAAAGCTCGACTCCTCCTCCCTCAGGCTCTGTACTCTTCTCCTTAGTAGGGACGGCGTCGTACGGGGGGAACCGGGTACGAGTCTCCGACAAGGTAGCGCCAAAGTCGATGGCGAGCTGCTCGATCTCCTCCACCTCAGTGGTAGAGGCCCTCCCCTTGCCCTTGGAGCGCTTGGAGTGGGGGGTGAATCCCGTTGCACCCTGCGGATGGGGTCGTTTGGGAGTGGGGGTGGTAGGACAATCCTCGGGGTCCACAGACATGGCCTCGGAGGTCGAGCGAGGAGTAGGGGCAGTCTCTGGGACGTCCCAATCGGAAGGAGGCTCGGGCGTATCCTCTGGAAGAGAAATGTGTCGAGTCTTGAAGGGGGGGGGCTTGGAAGTGTCCGTCAGCGATGCCGCCGGCGACGGACTTGCCGCCTGAGAAGTCGAACCAGGGGCACCCAAGCGACGCTGGGTGCCCCGTGAGGCTGCCTGCTGCAAAGCAGATGAGTGAGACATGAAAACAAGAGTTGTAGACGATGTATGAAAAGTCGGTGGTGGTGGTGACTGGAAAAGGAAGGTGACCCTTACCCTGGCTCGAGAGAACTAAATCCTCTGTCGGTTCCCTGGTAGTGTTTTAAGGTCCAGTTCGGTTCGGTTTTTTGGGTCCCAAAGGGGTTAACCAGTGACTGAAACCGGTTATAACCGATTCCCATGGACCCTTAACCATAACCGGACTGATGTAACCAGTTAAATTCGGTTAATTTAAGCAGTTTTAACCAGTCTAGACCAGTTTAAACCCATAACTGGTTAAGACTGATCATAACTGGTCAAGACTGATTGTAACTGGTTTAAAACCACTTAGCATATGGAAAATACATTTCCTAGAAGCCATGTGATGATAACAAGCCATGGTTTATCAAAATCAGCCAACAATTGAGAGACTTATGACAATATCTTTCAACATTAGTTTCAGTCAAAGCTTGTAAAAGATCATTTTGATCATAACTCAGTCAGTTTTTATCTGTTTCATGAGATTTTTTTCTTTCTATGTAGCTAAGAAGTAGGGTATGCCATAGAACCAGCCATAACCGGTCATAACCGGTCATAACCGGTTTTTTATCGGTTACATTACTTTTTCAAAACTGCTTAACCTGTAACTGAACTGATTGTAACTGCTATTAACTGTAACTGAAAGTCCAGTCTGTTTCATTTAAGTTAAGTTCAGTTTCAGTCATATTTTCAGTCTAGTAGACTGGACCTTAAGACACTATTCCCTGGTCATAATAGGGCCAGTGTGAATTTGAGTTGATTCCAGGGTGTTGGCTTCGGTTGAAAGGTGGTACTGGACTGCAGCACCAGGCACTGGAGACAGTGCGATTCCCGGTGATGATATGCTGAGGATCGTCTGCATGTAAACCACACAAACAAACACCAACAAAAAGACGGAGTCAGAAAAGTTCCCGGACACGGTAATGGGACTTAGGAGTTGGGAGTTGGGTGGAACTCTGGGTAGGGTGCTGGACAAAAGTCCAGACTTTGAACGATAGTCCAAGACTGGGTAGGGCAAAGGGGGAATCCAAGGGACGGAGTTCGTAGGACAATATCGGAGGGTCGCAAACGACGAGGACGACCAGACGGCGGAGTTACAGAGACGACGATAACGGAGTTACGGAGATGACAATGAACACGGACTTTGACCAAAGTGTCAAAGTTGTTCAAGATAATGACAACGGAGATGAAATACGAAGTGTGGACGATAAATCTGTATTGGGGTTGGACTACTGGGGTAGTACAACTTGTTTTTATCTACTGTAAGTAAGTAGTTTTTATATGTAAGAATTTCGGAGATGGAAAACTAGGAGCCATATGTACAATGATAAGTAGGAGATGGGTCATTGGTGGATAGTCTGGTGGTACAGAACATGTGGTAAAGAAATCAGCATGAGGCAATGAAAATATTGAAATAAAACAAAGAAACCACTGTAACCGACTAGCGGGGTGCAGGGTTTCTGACATGAGGCGCACATGTGTTCGGGATTGGTCCAAGAAAGGCAACGTCGGTAGTATGAAATCAGGTGATGGCGGACCGGAAAGGTACTGGTCACGTGGAGATTGTCGCCTAAGTCCTATGTCCGATGGTGAACGCCGTATCCATGTCCGGAGTACGGTGATCCGGAGTTACGATGGGACGTCTGTGAAATGCGAAAATATCCGGGTTTCGGGGCTCAGAGCAACAGGAGACTTATCACCGGCTCACCCTAATGGAGGGCTTTGGCCAAACTGGGGGTAATCAGGGTACCATAATGGGAGGTCCACATGGGCCACTGAGCAGTTAGAACCCGCCAACCATCATGGGAGACCTTGTGGTCTATGGACTAGGGTCGAACATCTGAGGAACTAGGTACCATCAGAGGAGGCCCCAGCATCTGGGTGGGTGTCAGGCAAGAGCCCTGGCCAAGGTTCAATAGGCTCTCCCGCAAGGCGGGGCCTAAATCTCACACAAAGTGGTGATGGAAACCGAACTACCCATGGGAGTCACTCTGCACTATATGCTGGATGCAGCGCATGCTCTCGTCTCAGACAATGTACTTGTCGAATGGACTCATCTGTTTGGCGATGCGAAGTACTGGGGCTCTCAGCTGATGCCCATTGCTAAGCGTGGGAAGCCGCTCATGCCTTCGGCCCTCAAGCAGGGCCCCTGGCTCAGATCTCTTTTTGGGGAAACTGTTGCAGGCATCCTGAGGTTTACCCGAGCCATCACAGGCCATGCCCCGATTGGGGGGTATTGTGCCCATTTTGTCCCCATTGTCCCTCACTGGGACAACTTGTGTCGGTGCAGTGTCCTCGAGACCCAAGACCATATTATCCACATCTGTCAGCTGTATGCATTCGGCTGAGAGTGGATACCCTGCTGTTGATATGACTCGATTGCACTTCAAAGCTTCCTCAAGCTTAACCCTCAGGTGTTCTCGTTCCCGGATGGGACACTTGGAGAGTGCCCCCCATGAGGAGGTGCTTTCACCCACTGGCAGGCGTGCAGACTTTGTGCTTCAGCATGTTGCTGTGCATTACCTATTGGGTGGTTATTTGGCTGGGATATCACTGGTCTTCCTCCCAACTCCACCAATTGGCGGCTGAGTGGTACCATGGCGATCATCCCCAGGTGGTCGCATGCAGCTAAGATGGGCAGTCTGGCAAGCTGCCCCCACTGCAGACCTTCAGGACTGTGGAGGGTGCCACCTGTGCCAAAAATAGGTGTGTTACAGGCCTCTTGCATTCGCATCATGCCGCACACACATGCAATTTTCGAAGGGTGCTAATTCAGCTTAGCGAGCATGATTGTACTACCACATTTTCTGGCAGGCGTAGGTAGAAATTAGTTACAGGTCTTGTTTGTACTTGTCACACCGGACTGCTACTGAGCACCAGGATATAAATCTTTTGAATTAAAAAAAAAAAAAAAAAAAAAAGTGATATAAAAATGGGTTGGCTCCTACAAGGAGCCAACTTGGGTGAGTCTGTGAATCGTGTCTGTTAATTTCGAACTCCACCTCAAAGAGGGTGTGGAACTAGGTCACATCATGGACCAGAGTGCACCACCATCCATTTTTTTTTTTTTTTTAAATTCAACTATTTATATCCTAGTGCTTGGTAGCAGTCCAGCATGACAAGTACAAACAAAGACCTGTAGCTAAGTTCTACCTACGTAAGCCATATCACGTGGTAGCATGATCATGCTTGCTAAGCTGAATTGGCACCCTTCAAAAATTGCACTTGAGTGTGGCACAGCACTATGCGCTGCGCTTAGTGCTAGCTGTCCGTGCTGTCTGACTTTCAGGACAGGGGGCTCCAGCCTTGGTGGACTGCAGCCGAGAGGGTAGCCACACCCCCCTACTTAGCCCAGGCGCAAGCCCCTGGGGACTCCCCACCTTCCGATAAGAAAGCATTGAACATGAGGCCTAAAATGGCCAAATAACTGCCCAATGGGTGGCGTACTGTGACAACATGCCTAGGCACAAAGTCTGCATGCCTGCTGGCAGGTGAAAGTGCCTCCTCACAGGGGGTGCTCTCCAAGTGTTCCGTCTGGAAATGCGAACACCTGTGGGTTAAGCTTGAGAAAGCTTTGAAGCAAGATTGAGTCAAATCGAGCTTGGGGTTTCCACTCCTGGCCAAATGCGTATAGCCAGCAGTCATGGATGATATGGTCACAGGTCTCGAGGACACCACACTGACACAAATTGTCCAACCAATGGACAGTGGGGATAAAACAGGTGCAATACCCCCCAATTGGGGCATGGCCTGTGATGGCTTGGGTAAACCTCGCTACACCTGTAACAGTTCATGCCACCATCCATACCATATAATGATATGCGGAGGGTTTCATCTCTCATTGAGATGAGCAAGCCTATTGTCATCCATATGACGATACCATTGGGTTATCTCATGATCTGCATTCAATGGCCACATTGCATTCCACCAGTGGATTGCGAAAAGATAGGAGTGGTTGATCCATTCCAGAGGAATGGAATTGTCGAAGAGGTGTTGGAGGACATCCTCTTTGGTGATTGGCACTCCCGGAGTAGCCCTGAAATGGGCTACTGAAAACTCACACCCAGAGATTGACATAGGGTCGATCAGGGTGATGCTCATTGTGATCCACCCAAGCATCTGTGTAGACATAGGGGCTGAAGATGATGCTAATGAGCACATGGGCATATGTGGCTCGATAATGGCTGTCACTAGGTGACAGAATGGTCAAAAGGGTATACCCCAAGACTGTACTCCAGTTCATGCAGAATGCGTGATCCACCAAAATTCCAGTGAACAAATTGTTCATACTGGGGCATCCATGGTGCAGTATGTACTGTGTGGTTCGCTCCTGATCAAACAATTCGCGACCTTCACAAGGCCACAACCCTGCCCCTTGAGTGCGTTTCAATGCACTCCTTTCAGAAATCACTCCTCTGGGCTGGTAAATCAGTCCATGTGACGGGAGATGAGCTCCCGGTTCCCAATGTGGTGGTGGCTGGCTTAATAAGTTGGCTATGCTTGCAATAGTTACCATCGACCTATCATGGGCCGATGGATGAATCTTGTTGGCAAGCATACGGAATGCTTGTAAAATCACGAATACTTGCACTCTTCATACGACGCATGATGACTGAGATTGGTATTTTGCATCATGAACTCAACCAGGCGATGGACTTTGCACAGGTTCATTGGGGCTCCGAAGGGGATGACTGCATAGAGCTGTCCCGGCATAGGCTGGTGAGGTACATTATTCATGACCTCTGATAGGGAGGCTCGATGAGCCTCCTCGTGTACATATATTCTATTCCCATGCTGGGAATAATGAATTTCTGGACCCCACATGTCCTAGAACCTGTTGTCACGCATAATCTGACCCTGTACCTCAATAGAATCAAGGATCTGTGGTAATGGGCCAGGATCTTCAGCTTCCTTCTGAGCTGCAAGATTGGCTCGATGCTCCTCGTGACCTTTCCTCTTCTTCTGGGAGACCTTTCAATTATCCTCACTCATCAAATGGCCATCATCACTGTCCCCTGGAGGAAGGACAATTGGCCATGTAGGCTGTCTCACCACTACTGTAGACTGTGTTGGTAACACAGTAGGTGGAACAGCATATACTGAGTCATCTTGACGAAACAGAGGAGGCTTGCAGTGGCCTTGATGATAGAATGAGCCATCTAACGATGATGACTGTAGTGATGATGAAGAACTAGTTGACCTTGATAAGGCCAACAGTCAATCCAATGGTTGTCCAGTTGGATGACTATTCTCCACTCGGTTGTCATACTGAGGTACAGACAATGGTTGTGCATCCCTGCCATAACCACTACCCATTGGTCAGTAGTCTTGTCGTCTTGTGGGGGATGGTGCACGATGCTCAGGGCGCTGTGGCTCCAGTGCAGGTTCAAACCGACATTCATCTCACCAGTGTTCTTCATAACTTGCCTCTGGTTGAGGCATTATTTTTTCTGTATGCTCAAAGCGCACACTTTCTCCTTGATGCATCTTTGCAGGCCTTGAGGATTGGCCTGCGTTACTTTCTGGGGATGCCAGATGTGCCCTTTTTTGATTCTTCAATTTGACCTGTAAAAGGTTGGCTCGTGACCATTCTCACGCAGTTGCTGCTCTTGCTGTGTCCATACTGTTGAGAAGCTGCATTACGACCAACATGGCTGAATTGACCTCCAGGAAGTCAATAAAGTCCATATCAATGCCCTTGGCTTTCAGTTGATGGTGAGCAGTCTCAATAAACTCATTTCTTTCATCTCCTTGGTGATGAGATGATGATGGCTTGGGTTCAACAGCTTGTTGCTTTCCTCTTTTCTTTTCTGACAATCACTTTGACGATTCATCTGATAATTGTTCAACCCTCAGGGCCGATGCTACTGTCTCTGCCACCATTTCCACATCTTCCATAGTATTTCTCGCTGACATAGTGGCATACATCGATACTTGTTGTGGTATGGGGCTCAGTAGTCCCCATTCCAGCCATTGCAGGTCATACATGATTCCGTGTGTATGTGCTGGCAGTGGTACACCATGATAACCTCCTTGATGTGGCCTCGTCATTGGGGTGACAATCGGTTGTTGCATCACATTCGATGCTGAGTATCCATAGTGACCTTCAGCCACTTGCTCTACTGACCCAAACTGCATTGTTCGAACTGGTTGGTTCACTGGCATGTCCTCTCCCCCTTCATGGCCCATCAAAGTGGCCATCTTGTAATCAGGGCAGTTGAATCTGTCCCTTATCACTTGTTGGTTGTTGTTCATGATGATGTATCATGTGTGGTGGTGGATGTAAGCCAACAGCAAGCACAAAAATTTTGTTACATCACCCAATTTCCAGGGTCATGTGATCACATCACTTGGCGCTATATGCATCATGCTAATTGGCATGGATGCTTGACACCCTGAAATTCCAAATAGTGATCCAGTGCAGCTAACTCTTTGCAGTTTTCGTATGGCTCCCAAGTTGTATCACTAAGGCTCCACCGAACCTCAAATTCCAGCCTCTCATCCTGAGTCCATCGATGACCCAGTAATTCCTCGACAAACCATTCCTGTTCATCATTGATGCCAAAATCATAAGGTTCTGGGTGTGACCTGTTAGGGAACATAAGGTTGCTACCAGCATGGTATGGTTGTAATAACAACATGTGAAACCGCAGGTGTACGCGACGCAAACTGAGCACTGCTGGTAACTCCAGCACATAGTTTGATACTGCAGGATGAGCTTTGAGGACCTTATAAGGCCCAATAAATTTCAGACACAATTATGTGCTCTTCCCTTTGGTAACTGAAGGTTCTTGGTTGACATATATACCAATTCACTGACATTGATCTCGGGCTCTTGAGATTGTCGATCATTTGCTTTCTAAGTCTGAAAGACTCACAATTCAATAATCAAATCATGAGCACTTGCCAAGTTTAACAATGCTTGTTCGGCATATTGTCAAATTCCCTTCAGAATGATGTTGTCACTCCGGATTTCCTTGATCATTGATGGCATAAATCTGCCATTCAGTTCGAATGGAGCGAACTTAGTCATTCCTGACACACTCAAGTTGATAGCAAACTCAGTCATTGGGGTGTGGTCCACCCAATCCTTCTGATCATTCTGAACAATGGCTCAGAATATTTGACCAATGCTTTGATTTGCTTGCTCAGTTTGTCCATCTGTTTGAGGATGGTATGATGTCGACATTAAGAGCTTAGCTCCTAATAATTTGTGAAGGGAATGCCACCATTGTGACATGAATTTAGAATCTCAGTTGGATACAATCAAGCTCAGTAGTCTGTGAAGCCATACTATCTCTCTGAGATAGACCCACAACAACTGGTTAGCTGTCATAGTCATATGCACTGGAATCAAGTGCACCATACTCATCATTCTACATATGACAACCCACAGATAATTGAATCTCTTCGACTCCAGAAATGGACCAACAAAGTCCATACCAATTGAGTCCCAAGGCTTTGTCAGTACCAGTAGTGAGTGAAGATTACCTGCTGGTTTCTGGTTCAATCCTTTGGACTGATGACAGATCTCACAGGTCTGGCAAAACTCACAAATAGTTTTGCTCATTGTCAGCAACCAATACCATCTCTGAATGTATTCTGACATTTTTTTTTTTTTAAATTCAAATATTTATATCCCGGTGCTCGGTAGCAGTCCGGCATGACAAGTACATGTGGAACCTGTAGCTAATATCTACCTACACCTGCCAGAAAACGCAGTAGCGCGATAATGCTCGCTAAGCTGAATTAGCACCCTGCGAAAATTGTGCTCGTATGCAGTGCGACGTGGACACATCGTGTGAATGCGAGATGCCTGTAACATGCCTACTTTTGGCACAGGTGGCACCTTCCGCAGTCCCGAAGGTCTGCAGAGGGGACGGCTTGCCAGGCCGCCCATCTTAGCCACATGCGACTGCCCGAAGACAATCGCCATGGTACCACTCAGCCACCGATTGGTGGAGTCAGGAGGAAGACCGGCACTACGCCAGCCGAAAAGCCGCCCAATAGGTGATGCACAGTGACATGCCGAAGCACAAGGTCCGCATGCCCACCGACGGGTGAAAGCACCTCCTCATGGGGCGCTCTCCAAGTGTCCCGTCCGGAAATGCGAACACCTGAGGGTTAAGCTTAAGAAAGCTTTGAAGTGCAATAGAATTAAAATGATCGTGGGGCTTCCACTCCCAGCCGAATGCGTACAGCCGACAGTCATGGATGATATGGTCTCAGGTCTCGAGGACACCGCACCGACACTTGTTATCCCAATGCGGGACAATGGGGACAAAACGGGCACGATACCCCCCAATCGGGGCATGGCCTATGATGGCTCAGGTAAACCTCGCAATGCCGGCGACGGTTTCTCCAAAGAGAGATTTGAGCCAAGGACCCTGCTTGAGGGCCGAAGGCATGAACGGCTTCCCACGTTTCACAATGGGCATAAGCTGAGAGCCCCGGTACAACGCAATGCCGAACAGACAAGTCCATTCGACAAGTACGTTGTCCGAGACGAGGGCACGCGCTGCATCCAGCATATAGTGCGGAGTGACTCCCATGGGCAGGTTGGTTTCCATCACTGTTTTGTGAGCTTCGTAGTGGGGGCCCCATCTAGCCTTAGACGGGACATAATGAAACGAGATGGTCCGACCGCGATCAGCCAACAACCAAACCCAAAGAGCTGAGCAGGCCACAATAGAGCGGGACTGCCTGGAGTGGACCCCGCTGTCCAGAACTAGCCTGGCCAATGCAGGAGAGTCAGTGAACACTCGGATCAAAAGGAGATCCGGGATTTGGGTAGCAGCTACCACACCCATAGACAGGGTGAATAGCTCCGCGTCGGGGGCAGTCGACCTTCCAGCCGCTACCTTCGAGTGGACACCATCAGCGGCACCATGGTAGAGGACACATGCTGCGACCGCCTGGCGTTTCAGATCCCAAGGGACCAACCCATCACAGGCGACGCGGACACAGTCTTGCCTGGCCTGCCCCGATGCGAACAACTGCTCCAGGGGCCAGTTGCCCTAGTGGTAAGCGTTGCCACTTTAAATAATAGGTGCGCGCTTAGGTTGCACTAAGTGGACAGGTCGAGGGTTCAATTCCCTCTCATCGCAACTACCTATGATTTAAGGTTGTGTCAGGTGATGAACACCAACGTGCGAGAATGTGGCTTAGGTCATCCTCCCACGAAGTAATCACATGACACCCCATGGGCCCTCCCTTGGTAAAGGAGGTTCACAGCTGGAATACTGGCACCCATCGGGTCCGTGCGTGAGCACAGAAAGCCCAAGTACCGGTACGCCGGGATGCCCGAAAGGGACCGAGAGGATAAGGCACGATAAGATCGGGCATTGGGCTGATAACAAGCCGAACGGGGGGTGAGAACCCTTCCAGGCCACCCGACCCCATGGGAAAACTGTACCATGGGCGTTAGTCATCAGTGTGAGGTGTGACAGGGTTGTATAATGGTCACAATCCAAGCAAACAAGCCTCCCACATGACTCCGGCACAGGTAGACCTGACCCAGGTAGCATGCCGGTAATTCTGATGGCAAGACAGAGACCTTGGACAGATGGGGATCCGCGCCGCAAGGCATCAGCGAACCATCTGCTGAGGAACGGGAAAGTGGTCCTGGGGTCGCACCCAGGGTAGCTGCCGGGCCGTAGCAGGATAGGGCAATACCCTTACCCTGGCTCGAGAGAACTAAATCCTCTGTCGGTTCCCCGGTCATAATAGGGCCGGTGTGAATTTGAGTTGATTCCGGGGTGTTGGCTTCGGTTGTAAGGTGGTACTGCACTGCAGCAACAGACGCTGGAGACGGTGTGATTCCCGGCTCACCCTAATGGAGGGCTTCGGCCAAACTGGGGGTAATCAGGGTACCATAATGGGAGGTCCACGTGGGCCGCTGAGCGGTTAGAACCCGCCAACCATCATGGGAGATCTAGTGGTCTACGGACCCGGGTCGAACGTCTGAGGAACTAGGTACCATCAGGGGAGGTCCGAAAGGGCCGATGGCCCCAGTGTCTGGGCGGGTGTCAGGCAAGAGCCCTGGCCGAGGTTCAATAGGCTCTCCCGCAAGGGGGGGCCTAAATCTCGCATTGACCTTTCCGTCTTGGATGACCTTCCCGAAAGGCCCGCCCATGATTGGGTGGTGTTTAGTAGGTTGGAACTCCGGGACGTGCTGGGGAAGTGTGCCAATCTATCGGCCCCTGGCCCAGATCACCTGGGGTGGGGAGTCTTGAAGCTTCTATTCAAGTTCGACAACGACGCGGTCGACAAGTTTCTCGTCTTGGCCAATGCCTGCCTTCGGGTTGGGTACTGGCCGGCGTATTTCAAGGAGTCTGTCTTGGTGATCATACCTAAACTGGGAAAACCCAATTACTCTTCCCCGAAGATGTTCTGGCCGATCGTGCTGCTGAACACTCTGGGGAAACTTATCGAGAAGATGCTTGCAAACCGGATGCAGTTCGAAGCCCTTGAGCATGGGATTTTTCATCCCAACCAGTTTGGTGGTGTCTGTCAGCACTCTATGGAGGATGCGGGGCTCTACCTCACTCAGATCGTTTGGGCCGGGTGGGCCCAGGGTCTCAAAACGAGCGTGGTCACTTTCGACCTCGCTCAATTCTTCCCTTCCATCAATCATGATGTATTGATTGCCATTATGATCCGCCTTGGGTTTCCCGCGGAGGTCGTAAAGTTTTTCTGGTCCTACTTGGTGGGCCGGTCTACCCGGTACAAGTGGGGGAAGGACACTTCTCCCCTGTGCCAGGCCGATGTGGGCGTGGGGCAGGGCTCTGCCCTGTCACCTGTCCTCTCGGCTGTTTGCATGGTTCCGGTCATGTGTTTGTTCCAGCTCGCGGTTGCTATCACCCGCGGTGCTCTTATTTCATATGTGGACGATGGTACTATCATCATCCAGTCGAAGACGTGGGATGAGAATCTCACAAAACTCAAGGACCTGTATGGCGTGGTTAACCGCCTCGTGTCGGCCCTTGGCCTTGCGTTGGAGCACTCGAAGAATGAGGCCTTCCACTTCTCTAGGAACCCGCAGGATATCAATCTGGCAGTTGACCTGGGTATCGTTCCCTTCACCGGGGAAACCCCACTGAAACCGAAGCCTTTTTGGAGGTACTTGGGCTTCTTTTTTGATCGAGCGCTCCGCTTTACAGAGCATGTGTGCTTCTACTCCACCAAGGCTCTCACGACGGTCCTGTCGATGAAGATGCTTGGTAATTCTATGTGTGGGCTGAGCACTGACCAGCGCCGCCTCCTTTACCGCTCGTGTGTCCTTCCTATTGCAACATATGGGAGCCACTTGTGGCACTTCGAGGGCGCCCGGATTAAGGGCGTCCTCAAACTGTACTCGCAGATGCAGCGTCATGCTGCACTGTGGATTCTCGGTGCTTTCCGCACTACCCCGGGCGGGGGTGTTGAGACCATTGCTGGCCTCATCCCCATCCATCTTCACATTCGTAAGCTCGTGGAAAGGAGCGTGCTTCGAAATCACACACTCTACATCCAGCATCCCACGGTCCGCCTTCTTGGCAGGTCGCCTGATGATGGCGTGGAGGTCACTCACCCAATGTCTCTGCGTCCCCCTGTCCGGGGGGAGTCTCTCTTCCCAGGGAGAGGCCCCCCAGCCCACTCTCCGATCACGGATGCCGCGTTGGCTTTCGGATCAGTGTACGAGAAGTTTGACCCGACCTCCTCTGAGGCCAGGCCAGGCACTCGCATCATGGATCTCTTTGAGAGCCAAATCGAGCTTGACTTGAACATCCCATCTGGGGAGAAGCAGGTCAAGGCTCACATGACTGCTCTAGAGCAGCTATTCACATCGGGGCGGGCCAGGCAAGACTGTGTCCGCGTCGCCTGTGCCGGGTCGGTCCCTCGGGATCCGAAACGCCAGGCGGTCACGGCATGTGTCCTCTACCATGGCGCCGCCGACGGTGTCCGCTTGAAGGTGGCGGCCGGAAGGTCGACTGCCCCCGATGCGGAGCTATTCGCCCTGTCTATGGGCGTGGTAGCTGCTACACGCATTCCGGATCTTCTTCTGATCTGGGTGTTCACCGACTCTCCCGCGTCGGCCAGGCTCGTCCTGGACGGCGGGGTCCATTCGGGGCAGTCCCGCTCTATTGCGGCCTGCTCTGCACTTCGGGTTTGGTTGTTGGCCAATCGCGGTCAGACCATCTCGTTTCACTATGTCAGATCTAAGGCTAGATGGGGCCCCCACTACAAAGCTCACAAAGCAGCGACGGAAACTGACCTGCCCATGGGAGTCACCCTGCACTATACACTGGACGCAGTGCATGCCCTCGTCTCGGACAACGTGCTCGTTGAATGGACTTGTCTGTTCGGCGATGTGAAGTTATCCATGACTGTCGGCTGTATTCGTTCGGCCGAGAGCAGAAACCCCGCGATCGCTCTTCAAAGCTTTCTCAAGCTTAATCCCCAGGTGTTCTCGTTCCCGGACGGAACACTTGGCAAGCGCCCCCCGTGAGGAGGCGCTTTCACCCACCGGTGGGCGTGCGGACTTCGTGCTACGGCATGTCGCTGTACGTCACCCATTGGGCGTTTTTCGGTTGGACATTGCTGGCCTTCCTCCTGGTTCCTCCGATTGGCGGCTGAGGGGTACCGTGGCGATCGTCTCCGGGCGGTCGCATGCGGCTAAGATGGGCGGCCTGGCGAGCCACCCCCACTGCGGACCTTCGGGACTGCGGAGGGTGCCTCTTGTGCCAAAGGTTGGGGGGTTACGGGCTTCTCGCATTCGCGCGTCGCATTCGCGCGTCGCATTCGCGCGTCGCATTCGCGCGTCGCATTCGCGCGTCGCATTCGCGCGTCGCATTCGCGCGTCGCATCCGCGTCGCACCGCACACGCGCGCAATTTTCGAAGGGCGCTAATTCAGCTTAGCGAGCATGATCGCGCTACCGCGTTTTTGGCAGGTGTAGGTAGATTTTAGTTACCGGGCACGTGTGTACTTGTAATGCCGGACTGCTACTGAGCACCGGGATATAAATATTTGATATAAAAAAAAAAAAAAAAAAAAAAAGTGAACAACTGCTCCAGCACAGTCATGTGACCCTTGACCTGCTTCTCCCCAGATGGGATGGCAAGATCAAGCTTGATTTGGCTCTCAAAGAGATCCATGATGCGAGTGCCTGGCCTGGCCTCCGAAGAGGTTGGGTCAAACTTCTCGTAGACCGATCCGAATGCCAGTGCGGCATCTGTGATTGGAGAATGGGCCGGGGGGCCCCTCCCAGGGAAGAGAGACTCCCCCTAGACCGGGGGGTGTATTCTGACATTGGTTCTTCACCAAAATGGCCAAGTGTCTGGTGGCATTGGTCAACAACACTAGTCACCAATTCTGGGTCCCTAGGGACACATAAGACTTGACTATTAGCCAAGTTATTAGTCCATATTAGACTGTTTTTTATGATGAAGCTTGGATAGGTTTCTGGATTTTCCAATACAAGCAAGAACAAATGGTCAGACTTGTATCCGGCTTTAACTTTGCGAATAAATTGCTGATCCAACATATCTGCTGGCATTGCAATGTCAACTCATCCAAATAATATATCACTGAGAGTGATATGAGGTTCTTCAACATTAGATGTCGATCCGTTCATTCTTTTTCCATCTCCAGACTTCTATTTGGCTTCTTGAAGAAGTCGAGCTTCAATATCTCAAGCTTCATCTTGCTTGTGAAGTTTCCATTGGAGGCATGATCACGTCTCCCTCATTGCTTGTATCTTGATGACATTTTCCTTTACTTCCATATATCACAGAAGTGGAAGGTCCTTGCCTTTGGGATCAATTCTTACATTGGTGTTGACATATTCATGGACGTTGTGGACATCCTCAGCTTCGTCGCTTTCGAAATATCATGACAGGCAATCTGCCACTTTGTTGTAGTCGCCCTTGACATAGGTAATGTCAAAATTGAATCTTGACATATAGTTGATCCATTGCTGTTGTCAATTTGACAAGTTCGATTGAGTTTTAAAAAACTCAAGTGCTTTGTGATCTGTTATCACATGAATTGGATAACCAACTAGCTTGTCCTCCCATTTAATGAGGGCCTCCAAAATCACCAAAGTTTTGAGTTCATGCACAGCATAATTTTGTTGTGCACTTGTAAACTTCTTTGACATGAATCCCGCAGGATGACATTGGGCCTATGTGGGTCCTTGTTCATACATAGCACCAATGCCAGTCATTGATGCATCACATATAACCCATATGGGTTCACTCATCTTCGGCTCAATGGGTCAAATTATGGGCATATTACAACACACATGTTTGATTATCTCAAAACACCATTGGTGTATAGGATGCCAATAAAAGGGTGTCCCATTCTGTGTTATAGCCATTAATGGCCCCATATAGGCCATAATATCCAGTAGAAATGCACCAATATAATTGATGAGTCCAATGAATTGCTGAACATTGTTATAATTCCAAGGTGTTTGCCAGTCCCAGATACGTGTGAGTTTATCTGCATCTGGATGGATGCCCTGGTCATCGATAATATGGCCCAAACAGTCGACTTTATTGGCATAAAGTTCACACTTCTTCCACTTAAGATAAAGTGATTGTTCTCGGAGTCATTTGAATATGACTTGAAGATGTTCTTTGTGTTCCTCAATCATGTCCGAGTACATGAATATGTCGTCTAAGTAGATGTGCATACACTTGCCAATAGTGTGGCAAAAAATCGACATCATTAGTCATTGAAACATCACTAGAGCATTACAATCTCCAATTTGCATTATATTACTGACATAAGTGCCAGATATCGTTGTGAATGCTGTCTTTGATATGTCCTTCATGAGGACATGTACCTGCTTATAAGCATCAGTTAAGTCGATCTTTGAACATATTTTTCCTCACACTACGTCTTCCTGAATTACCTCCTGATCAGGTAATGGAGTGACATCCTTGATAGTATTGTCATTTCACTGGTGGGCTTGTATTCAATGTCTTCTATGTCTGCTTCGCAGCAGGTGGCCTCACAGGGCTCCCAGCATTGCTCGGGGGCCCCCAGTTCGAATTCTCAGGTGGCAAGCCCGTCGTCAGCAGTGGAGATGGTTGGTCTCCGCTGTCAGATAGCTCGAACCCAGAAAGAGAAACGAAGTGATCCTTGCGGGAAACCGATGAAAAATGGATGATGATGGGTATCTACACTGCGGACGAAGCTCTAAGTTACTTCGCACTCCGCTCAGCTGGCTCCACCAGCACAGCCACATCTGCCCACCTCCAAGTGACGGGCGTCCCGACCGTCCAAAGTCCTCCTCATGTACACAAATCTATTGCACTGCTTGATCTACCACCCAGCAACACGCAACGTGGACGTGATGGATGACTGGGGAAGTATCGGTGTGCCACTGTCGTTAGGGACAGACCGTTTAGGGAGTGTTCCCAGACGTGGTTCCATGATGTGTGAACACTGCGTCGTACATCTCCTCCTCCGCTGTGGCAATGTCAAGGTCTTCTGTTGTTGGTATGATGTCTTCTCGGGGGTTGAGAAGGTCGAGGGGGGTACCTCGAAGGGGTATATAGTGTCGCATTCTGCATGAATGAGTGATTCCTTTGAGTGGTAGACCACTCAGTGTACTCAGAGAGTATGAATTAGAAAACTTAGCATAGATTAGTCTAGGTTTGGACCATTTTGGGGCGATTTTATTGATGGATTTATGGTTGAAGTCTGAGGCTGAGTTATATACTTGGACTAGGTCCCCGATGTTGAAGGTAGTGAGTGGTGATGTATTGTCGAAGGACTCCTTGCGTCACTCCGCGTCTTGTAGTGCACATAGGTGTGTGTCTGCTCGGAACGTGTCCGAGAGCGTGAAATTTGTGTGTGTGTCAGTGGTAGTAGTTGGGAGTTCTGTAGAAGATGGTGGATTATCCGGGCGGAATCTAAGGCCGAATAGGAGTTCGCAGGGGGTGGCGTTGAGGGCGGGGAGGATGTGGTCATTGAGTTGATGGATGGCCTTGTCGAAGTGGTCTGGCCAATTGCTGGGTATGGATTTGAGGTCGACGTCACTCTCGTTGGCAATGTTGTCATGATCTGGTGCACATAAGCGCTTCAATCTACCTAGAAGGAGTTTGTTAGCGTTCTCAATAAGGCCGTTCACCCATGGCGCATATGCAGCTGTGGTGATGTGGGTGATTCCGAGGTCGTCGCAGAATGCGTCTACTTTTTTTTTTTTTTTTTTTTTTTTTTTTTTTTCAAATATTTATATCCCGGTGCTCAGTAGCAGTCCGGCGTTACTAGTACACACGTGTCCGGTAACTAAAATCTACCTACGCCTGCCAAAACGCGGTAGCGCGATCATGCTCGCTAAGCTGAATTAGCGCCCTTCAAAAATTGCGCGTGTGTGCGGTGCGGCGCAGATGCGCCGCGCTAAAGTGTAAAGCCCGTAACCCACCTACTTTCGGCACAAGAGGCACCCTCCGCAGTCCCGAAGGTCCGCAGTGGGGGTGGCTTGCCAGGCCGCCCATCTTAGCCGCATGCAACCACCCGAAGACGATTGCCACGGTACCCCTCAGCCTCGAATCAGTGGAACCAGGAGGAAGGCCGGTAATAACCAGCCGAAAAACGCCCAATGGGCGACATACAGCGACATGCCGTAGCACGAAGTCCGCACGCCCGCCAGCGGGTGAAAGCGCCTCCTCACGGGGGACGCTCGCCAAGTGTTCCGTCCGGGAACGCGAACACCTGGGGATTAAGCTTGAGAAAGCTTTGTAGAGCGATCAAGTTGAAGCAATCACAGGGTTTCCGCTCCCGGCCGAATGCGTACAGCCGACAGTCGTGGATGATATGGTCACGGGTCTCGAGGACACCGCACCGACATTTATTGTCCCAATGAGGGACAATAGGAACAAACCGGGCACGATACCCCCCAATTGGGGCATGGCCTGTGATGGCTTGGGTAAACCTCGCAACACCGGCGACGGTTTCTCCGAAAAGAGATTTGAGCCACGGGCCCTGCTTGAGGGCGGATGGCATGAACGGCTTCCCACGCTTCACGATGGGCATCAGCTGAGAGCCCCGATATGACGCACCGCCAAACAGACAAGTCCATTCGACGAGTACGTTGTCCGAGACGAGAGCATGTGCTGCGTCCAGCGTATAGTGCGGAGTGATTCCCACGGGCAGGTTGGTTTCCGTCGCCGCTTTGTGAGCCTCGTAATGAGGGCCCCATCTAGCCTTAGACGGGACATAATGAAACGAGATAGTCCGACCCCGATCGGCCGACAACCAAGCTTGAAGAGCAGAGCAGGCCGCAATGGAGCGAGACTGCCCAGAATGGACCCCCCCCAGGCGGAAGGTCCATCCACAGAGGAGGGGTCTTGGGTCTCACTTGACTCTGCCGTGCGCTCCGTGTCCGAGGTTATAGGTGGTGGAGATTCATGTACCTCTATGCACGAACCTCCTGGGCATTTCCCAACTCCTTGTAATAGTAGTCGTCATCGAACTTGAGTGATGCAGCATCATATATCGAGGCATCGTAGGCCACGGGGGCTTCCTCACTGCCGCTGATCTGCGCGACGACAGTGTCTATCAGCCTCTTTGCTCGGAATAGGATTCGACCTATCTTTGCCCACCAACACTGCTTGCGCGCGTTGACTTCCTCTTCAGGTGGTACTCCACACTCCCGGCTGTAGTGACCCTTGTGTCCGCACTTGAAACATTCCTTTGACCCTATGTTCACTGTTCCGGGTGTCAATGGGTATGGCGGTGTGGTGAAGTCGACTTCGCGGGTCAGGGTGTGCATGGACTCCCAAGTTGTGAGTGTGCAATTGTACGCTTTGATCCCCTCCATAGTCGTTGCATATTTTTTTTTTTTTTTTTTTTTTTATCAAATATTTATATCCTGGTGCTCGGTAGCAGTCCGGCGTTACTAGTACACACGTGCCCGGTAACTAAAATCTACCTACGCCCGCCATAAACGTGGTAGTGCGATCATGCTCGCTAAGCTGAATTAGCGCCCTTCGAAAATTGCGCGCGTGCATATGTTGACGAAAGTTCCATGGCTTTCCTCGCAAGGTCTTCAATGCTGGGGCGACTGGGTGTCTGTGCTTGGGCTGCTGCGTTGTGCTGGTGGAAGAGTGTGCCGGGCTTGGCTGGGGTAGTGGTGAGGAAAGGGTTTTCGAGGTCGCATGTCGGGGTGGTGAATCTGTTGGTGGGAGCCCCTGGTCCTCGGGGTGTGTTCACAGCCGTCATGTGGGGTGGGAGTTGGCGCTGAGTGATCTGTGGGGTGCTCTGGGCTGGCTGTTGTTGGTATGGCATGGTGGCTGGCCGACTCTGGTAGGATGGCGGTGCAGGGCGGGCTGGTGATTGGGTGTTCACAGCATAGGTAAAGCGGTTAGTCAGTGTCGCCATGTTCTTCTGCCATCCTTCGTTGTTGTTCTCGATGATTCAGCGGACTCATTCTTCCACCTCCAGCTCATCGTTGAGGGCGTCGAGCAAGAGCGATGTCATTTCTGCAAGGAAGGCAGCCCATGTGGCGAGATTTGGGGAGAGGACCTTACGTACCGGGAGTGGTAGGCCACGGTGCACTCTGGCGATGAGGTGACCTCGGTCATCGTCGAGTGCGTCCGTGATCGCACATATATCCTCCGCCCACTTCACATGTGTGTAGACCTTGTCGTCGTCGTTGCCCACAAGATTACCGAGTTCCTCTTCAAGGAGCACTGTGCGCGCGAGGCGTTGCAGCAAGTCGTCGCAACTGGGTTCGACGACAGTTGGCAGGGGCCACTTGGCTGTGAACGCTGTATAGAGGGCGGCCCAGCTTGCCTTGTCAGCAGGGCCGAGGGTTGTGTACCAAACTTCTGCTCTACAGCCGGGGTCGAGGTTTTTCTCGAAGCGGTAGAGCTTGGCCGTGAGGGTGGTCATGTCGTCGAAGCGGCCTTCGAGTTTGCGGAACCAGGTGTGGGGCCTCTTGCCACTGGAGTAGTTGCCTCAGAAAAGCTTGGTTTCTTCTTTTGGCATGTCGTCATCGCTGGAGTCTAGATGTTTCTGAGGTGAAGGTGATCAGGAAAGCGATGACACAGAGCTGAGGGTTGGGCTGTTTGTGGTTGAAGTTGTCCTGCTTGTTGTCGAGCTGATCGATCACTGGTGGATTCGTTGCAATCGGTCGCGGGACTGGTTCTCTATGCGTTCCTTATTGAGCTGCGTTGTGAATGCTACCCGTGCTCGTAGCTCCGCCTCTGTTTCTCTCCTGTGTGCCAGTGTTCAGACCAAAACAGAAAAAAAAGCATGAGAGTTTGGGAATCCTATCACCAAGATGGAGATGGTTGGTCTCCGCTGTCAGATAGCTCGAACCCAGAAAGAGAAACAAAGTGATCCTCGCGGGAAACCGATGAAAAATGGATGATGATGGGTATCTACACTGCGGACGAAGCTCTAAGTTACTTCGCACTCCGCTCGGCTGGCTCCGCCAGCACAGCCACAGCGGCATTGCCAATGGGCACTTCCAACCCCCCCCCCCCTTCCAGACTCGCTCCATCTCCCTCCCAGAGGAAGAGCCGCAGTCTCCTTCCGATTGGGACACCCCAGAGGTTGCCCCTACACCCTGCACATCATCAGAGGCCATGGCTGTGGACCCTGAGGATTGCCCTACCACCCCTACTCCCAAACGACCCCATCTGCAGGGTGAAACAGGATTCACCCCCCACTCCAAGCGCTCTAAGGGCAAGGGGAGGGCCTCCACCACCAAGGTAGAGGAGATTGAGCAGATTGCCAGCGATTTTGGCACAACATCATTGGAGACTCATACTAGGTTCCCCCCGTACAACGCCGTCCCTTCTAGAGAGAAGAGTACTGAGCCTAACAGAGGTGGAATTGAGCTTTCTGGTTCCAGGCACAGTGTGTACCCCGACACAGTGACTGCCATTCGCTGTCTCAACACCATCGACCAGTGGCTGGAGACCCTGGCCAAAATCGGTGCTGAAATACCCCAAGATGTGTCAGGACATCTTGCTGTTGCCATGGGTGAGGTGGCCCTCTCAGGCCTCACCTCTGGACTTTTCACCAATGCTCTCTCTCATGCAGCCAAACCACTCGAGGAGGCTGGTATTATGGACAAGGCCACTCTCAGGAAAACCCAGTTGGGTGAACTTGTTACTGGCTTTGCCTCTCTCCAGGATGGTTTTATGAACATTGTTCCAAATGTCCCTCACACTGGTATCATTGTGCCAGGCACTCCTGCACCCTCACACTACCCTACCCCTCCTTGCCAGTCCGCAGCTCCCCTGCATAGGGATCTCCAGCAGCACATTCCCTGCTCCACCCCCCAGCCCTACCGGCCCAGCCCTCAGGTCCAGGTTGTCAGGGACCAGAGGGACAGACCTGCCCCCAAGGTGAACTGGGCCACTCACCCGCTCCCCAAAGGGACCTTCGCCAGCATGGCTGCACGCACTGCAACCCCAGGGATGACAGCTGCCCCATTTGGTTCCACTCAGGCTAAGCCAGGTGACCCTAGGAAGAGGGGCCGGCCCGAGCCAGGCAGTGTTGCAGCTGACATTGCCCACTTTGCACAACTCTTCCCTGACATTTCTGCCAAGGAGATTGTGCATAGTGTTTAAAAGTCTGGTCCAGTCCAGTTTTTTGACCTATTTTTAGCAAAACTGGAACTGTGACTGGTTTTCCATAAAAGGAAATTACCAGAAAACCGGACTGAACTGGCAAAAACTGGTCTAAACTGGTTTAAACTGCAAGCAGTCAGAACCAGTCAGAACCAGTCAGAACTGGCCAAGAACTGGTTCAAACTGGTTATTTTTGATGATCATGCATTGGTTTACATGTAAAGCAATACATCAAATACATTTATAACATCTACAATAGGTATCTATAGGGTGCAATGATGTATTTCTTGGAAATACTACCTACACGAGACATATTATAGACAGAATTAACCATCAAATGGTTGTTTTTGGTCCCTTTTGGGTATTTTTAAGAGCTGTGGATGTGGCTGTGCAAAACCAGTCTAAACTGGTCCGGTTTTGGCCAGTTTTGCATTTCCAAATGAGGAGAACTGTGACTGGCAGTCCAGTTTTTTTGCAGTTCAGTTCAGTTCAGTTTGCAGTTATTTTGCAGTTCATTGAACTGGACTTTAAAACACTAATTGTGCAACTTCACTGGAATGTGGAGGCATGCACTGAGTCTCCTTCTGGGTCTAATGCGCCTGTGCACAAGAAGATCAAGTCTACCATGGCAGGGCCTAGCTGCAAGCGGGCCCTCCTCTTTCCCTCTAGCACTCTTCTCGGGACTCCTGGGAAAGTGCTGGAGTCTATCAACTAAGGCTTAGTCACTGGAACACATAGTGTCACAGCGTTGTAGCGTGTCCAACGGTCTGGGGAACGCATACAATGTACTGTGATTTACGGTCTCAGTGAATTCCCCAGAGCTCTGGGGAATGACTACAAAGTAGTGCTGTCTACAGCCCAGGGAACAGGCTGCCAATGGGTAGGCTGTTCCATGGCTCCAGGGGGCCTACTAACGTGGTTCTGCCTGCATAAAAGAGGGGAGGAACCACTGGGATATTGTGGGGGAAGTGCACGCCGCGGGCTGTAAACAACAGGGGGGGCTCCAGTGCATGGCTCCAGCACTGGGGATGGGTGAGCGGGTTCAGGACAGGGGGTGGACCAGCGAGGGAGGGGGGACTGTATAGGCTGCTGGGGGTCTTCAGGGACAGCGTGGGGGTGGGGTGGGGGGATGATGCTCCGCAGGCTGTGCACATGCACCATGGGACATGTCAAATGATCATCGCCGAGCATATTTGATCTTCATTTTTTTTTTTTTTTTTATATCAAATATTTATATCCCGGTGCTCGGTAGCAGTCCGGCATTACTAGTACACACGTGCCCAGTAACTAAAATCTACCTACGCCCGCCATAAACGTGGTAGCGCGATCATGCTCACTAAGCTGAATTAGCGCCCTTCGAAAATTGCGTGCGTGTGCGGCGCGACGCGAATGTGTCACGCTACTGCAAGATGTCCATGTCCCCCGACTTTCAGGACAAGAGGCTCCGGCCTTGGCGGACCACAGCCGGGAGGGTAGCCACACCCCCCTACTTGGCCCAGGCGCAAGCCCCTGGGTACCTTGAGCCATCTGATAAGAGAACGTCGGACCGATGGCCTAAAATGGCCAGAACACCGCCCAATGGGTGACATACCGCGACGACATGCTGAAGCACGAGGTCTGCATGCCCGCCAGCAGGTAAAAGCACCTCCTCACGGGGGGCGCTCTCCAAGTGTCCCATCCAGGAATGCGAACACCTGGGGGTTAAGCTTGAGGAAGCTTTGAAGTGCGATAGAGTTGAAACGATCGCGGGGTTTCCGCTCTCGGCCGAATGCGTACAGCCGACAGTCATGGATAATATGGTCACGGGTCTCGAGGACACCGCACCAACACTTATTGTCCCAATGGGGGACAATGGGAACAAAGTGGGCACAATACCCCCCAATCGGGGCATGGCCTGTGATGGCTTGGGTAAACCTCACAACGCCTGCAACGGTTTCCCCGAAGAGAGATTTGAGCCACGGGCCCTGCTTGAGGGCAGATGGCATGAACGGTTTCCCACGCTTCGAGATGGGCATCAGTTGAGAGCCTCGGTACGACGCACCGCCGAACAGACGAGTCCATTCGACCAGGACATTGTCCGAGACGAGAGCACGCGCTGCATCCAGCGTATAGTGCGGAG
Organism: Lyophyllum decastes; assembly: GCA_025854295.1. NCBI lineage: Eukaryota > Fungi > Basidiomycota > Agaricomycetes > Agaricales > Lyophyllaceae > Lyophyllum > Lyophyllum decastes. The sequence continues at coordinate 895,655 of CP107712.1, read as the reverse complement.
TGATTCCCATGGGCAGGTCGGTTTCCGTCGCTGCTTTGTGAGCCTCGTAGTGAGGGCCCCATCTAGCCTTAGACGGGACGTAATGAAACGAGATGGTTCAACCGCAATCGGCCGACAACCAGACTCAAAGAGCAGAGCAGGCCGTGATGGAGCGGGACTGCCCAGAGTGGACCCCGCCGTCCAGGACAAGCCTGGCCGAAGCGGGAGAGTCAGTGAACACCCGGATCAAAAGAAGATCCGGAATTCGGGTAGCAGCTACCACGCCCATAGCCAAGGCGAATAGCTCCGCGTCAGGGGCAGTCGACCTTCCGGCCACCACCTTCGAGCAGACACCGTCGGCAGCACCATAGTAGAGGACACATGCCGCGACCGCCTGGCGTTTCGGATCCCGAGGGACCGACCCGTCGCAGGCGACACGGACACAGTCTTGCCTGGCCCGCCCCGATGTGAACAGCTGCTCTAGAGCAGTCATGTGAGCCTTGACCTGTTTCTCCCCAGACGGGATATTCAGGTCAAGCTCGATTTGGCTCTCAAAGAGATCCATGATGCGAGTGCCCGGCCTGGCCTCAGTAGAGGTCGGGTCAAACTTCTCGTACACTGATCCAAATGCCAGAGCGGCATCTGTGATCGGAGAATGGGCCGGGGGGCCTCTCCCTGGGAAGAGAGACTCCCCCCGGACCGGCTCATCTCAGACAATGTACTCGTCGAATGGACTCGTCTGTTCAGCATTGCGTCGTACTGGGGCTCTCAGCTGATGCCCATTTCGAAGCGTGGGAAGCCATTCATGCTGTCGGCCCTCAAGCAGGGTCCTTGGCTCAAATCTCTCTTTGGGGAAACCGTCGCTGGTGTTGCGAGGTTTACCCAAGCCATCACAGGCCATGCCCCGATTGGGGGGTATTGTGCCCACTTTGTTCCCATTGTCCCTCACTGGGACAACAAGTGTCGGTGCGGCATCCTTGAGACCTGAGACCATATCATCCACGACTGTCGGCTGTACACATTCAGCCGGGAGCGGAAACCCTGCGATCGTTTCAACTCTATCGCGCTTCAAAGCTTCCTCAAGCTCAACCCCCAGGTGTTCGCATTCCTGGATGGGACACTTGGAGAGCGCCCCCCGTGAGGAGGTGCTTTTACCTGCTGGCGGGCGTGCAGACCTCGTGCTTCGGCATGTCGCTGTACGTCACCCATTGGGCGGTTTTCGGCTGGACATCACCGGCCTTCCTCCTGGTTCCACCAATTGGAGGCTGAGAGGTACTGTGGCAATCGTCTCTGGGCGGTCGCATGTGGCTAAGATGGGAGGCCTGGCAAGCTACCTCCACTGCGGACCTTCGGGACTGCGGAGGGTGCCTCTTGTGCCAAAAGTAGGTGGGTTATGGGCTTTACGCACTCGCGCAGCGCATCCGTGTCACACCGCACACGCATGCAATTTTCGAAGGGCGCTAATTCAGCTTAGCGAGCATGATCGTACTACCGCGTTTTCTGGCAGGCATATGTAGATTTTAGTTACCGGGCCCATGTGTACTTGTAACGCCGGACTGCTACCGAGCACCGGGATATAGATATTTGAATTTAAAAAAAAAAAAAAAAAAAAAATATGCCCCTTGGAGGGACAGACGCGCTCAGTGTGGCCCCACTGCAAGCAGCGGGGGCATTGGGGGGGGCCGGCATGCCTCTCGGCCACCTGGATAAAGCAGGAGTGTCCAAACAGGTAAACCCATTTGCCCACAAGCTGCTTGAGGTTGGACCCTGGCTTGGAGTCCCAAATATCGAACCAGACGGTCGCGGAGTCCGCACTCTGAGAGTTACGAATGATGCGAGGCGCCGAGGACAGGCAGAAGGCGGAGAGAAGGTGATCCTCTTTGAACACAGTCTCCATCATCTTCAAAGTAAGAACGTTGCCCCCCTCATTGGCACAATAGGGGACTGACATGATCTTGAGAAAGGACTGAGATTGAGGAACCTTGGTCCGAATAAAGGTGTCTTTGGGGAACACCTTGACGGCCCAATCACTGATGATCTGTAGATCCACCATCCCCAGTGGCCACAATAAATCAACAGCCCAGCCCTTCTCGATGGGTGAGATGGCATTGGCCTGGACTGATCGCTTACCAGCGACCAGGCCATGGTTGATAGACTCCAGGACCTTGCCAGGGAGACCGACAAGAGCACTAGAGGGAAAGAGGAGGGCCTGCTTGTGGCTAGGCCCCACCGTGGTAGACTTGATCTTCTTGCGCGCTGGCGCATTAGATCCCGAAGGAGAGCCAGCATGTGCCTCCGCATTCTGGTGAAGTTGCGCAATCTCCTCATCCAAAATGCCAGGGAAAAGACATGCGAAATGGGCAATGTCCACAGTGACAGTGCCTGGCTCGGGCTGGCCCCTCTTCCTAGGGTCACCTGGCTTAGCTGAAGTAGAGCCAAACGGGGCAGCTGTCATCCGCGGAGTTGCGGTGCGGGCAGCCATGCTGGCGAAGGTCCCCTTGGGGAGCGGGTGCATGGCCCAGTTCACCTTGGGGGCAGGTCCGTCCCTCCGGTCCCTGACAACCCAGGCCGGTAGGGCTGGGGGGTGGAATGGGGAACATGCTGCTGGAGGTCCCTATGGGGGGGAGCTGCGGGCTGGCGAGGAGGGGTAGGGTAGTGCGCAGGGGCAGGAGCACGTGGCACAACGATACCGGAGCGAGGGTGGTTTGGAACCATGTTTGTAAAACCATCCCAGAGGGAGACGAAGCCAGCAACAAGATCGCCCAACTGGGTCTTCCTGAGAGTGGCCTCATCCGTAATACCAGCCTGCTCGAGCAGTTTGGATGCATGAGACATGGCATTGGTAAATAATCCAGAGGTGAGGCCAGTGAGAGTGACCTTGCCAGTGGTGACTGCCAGGTGTCCTGCAACATCCTGGGGAACTTCAGCATCGATCCTGGCCAGGGTCTCTAACCACTGATTGATGGTGTTGAGACAGCGGATGGCAGCCGCTGTGTCGGGGTACGTGCTGTGCCTGGAACCAGTCAACTCGATTCCACCTCCGTCAGGCTCAGTACTCTTCTCCTTAGCTGGAACAGCGTCGTACGGGGGGAACCAGGTACGAGTCTCTGATGAGGTAGTGCCAAAATCAGTGGCGAGCTGCTCAATCTCCTCTACCTCAGTGGCAGAGGCCCTCCCCTTGCCCTTGGAGTGCTTGGAGTGGGGGGTGAATCCCGTTTCGCCCTGCAGATGGGGCCGTTTGGGAGTGGGAGTAGTGGGACGATCTTCGGGGTCCACAGCCATGGATTCCGTGTGTCAGTGCGGTGTCCTCGAGACCCGTGATGATATTATCCATGACTGTCGGCTGTACACATTCGGCCAAGAGCAGATACCCCACAGTCAATATGACTCAATTGCACTTCAAAGCTTCCTTAAGCTTAACCCTTAGGTGTTCTCATTCCTAGATGGGACACTTGGAGAGCGCCCCCTGTGAGGAGGTGCTTTCACCTGCTGGCGGGCATGCGGGCTTCGTGCCTAGGCATGTCACTGTATGTCACCCAATGGGTGGTTATTCGGCCAGAACATAACCAGTCTTCCTCCTGACTCCATCGATTGGCAGCTGAGAGGTACTGTGGTGATCATCTTAGGGCAGTCACATGCAGCTAAGATGGGAAGCCTGGCAAGCCACCCCTACTGCAGACCTTCGGGACTGTGGAGGGTGCCTCCTGTGCCAAAAGTAGGCATGCTACAGGCTTCTTGCATATGCACAATGCATCTGCATCGTGCTGCATACACACGCAATTTTTGAAGGGCACTAATTCAGCTTAGTGAGCATGATCGCACTACTGTGTTTTCTGGCAGGCGTAGGTAGTTTTCAGCTACGGGTCTCTGATGTACTTGTCGCACCAGACTGCTACCAAGCACTGGGATATAAATATTTGAATTAAAAAAAATAAAAATAAAAATTTGTGCCCATTTTATCCCAATATCTACACTGATAGACAATTTGTGTTGGTGTGGCTCTCTTGAGACCCATGACCACATCATCCATAACTGCTGGCTGTACACATTCAGCCAGGAGTGGAAATTCCAGGCTCAATTTGACTCGATCCCACTTCAGAGCTTCCTCAAGCTAAACCCACAGGTGTTCTCATTTCCAGATGGGATGCTTGGAGAGTGCCCCCCATGAGGAGGCACTTTCACCCACCAGCAGGCATGCAGACTTTGTGCCTAGGCATGTTGTCATGGTACATCACCCACTGGGCAGCTATTTGGCCAGAACTTCACTGGTCTTCCTCCCAACTCCCACTAATCAGCAGCTGGGTGGTACCATGGCAATCACTTTTGGGTGGTTGCATGTGGCTAAGATGGGCACCTGGCTAGCCGCCCCTACTGCAGACCTTCGGAACTGTGGAGGGTGCCACCTGTGCCAAAAGTAGGAGGGTTATGAGCTTCTTGTGCGCAATTTTTGAAGGGTGCTAATTCAGCTTAGCGAGCATGATCATGCTACTGCATTTTCTGGCAGGCGTAGGTAGATCTTAGCTATGGGTCATTTTGTACATGTCACACCAGACTGCTACCAAGCACCAGGATATAAATAATTGGAAATATATATATATAACTTGGAAATAAAAAAAATAAAAAAATAAAAAATGTGCAATCAACAAAGAAGCCCAAGTACTACCAAAAGGGTTTGGGTTTCAGTGGGGTTTCCCTGATAAAGGGAGCAATGCCAAGGTTGCACTTGAGTGCAATTTTCAAAGGGTGCCAATTCAGCTTAGTGAGTGTGATTGTGCTACCACATGATATGGCTTATGTAGGTAGATTTTAGCTATGGGTCTCATTTGTACTTGTCACACCAGACTGCTGCTGAGCACCAGGATATAAATAAATTGAGAAAAAAAAAAAAAAAAAAAAACCCATTTCCTGCATCCTATTGCTGAACAATCTTCAATACCACCACTAGCTGTATGATGTTCTAGACATGAGGCTAAGCCCCCTGGTGAATGGTAAATTGACCTTTCTATCTTGGATGACCTTTCCGAAAGGCCTACCCATGATTGGGTGGAGTTTAGTAGGTTAGAACTCTGGGACATGTTGGAGAAGTGTGCCAATCTTTCAGCCCCCAGCCCAGATCATCTGGAGTGGGGTGTCTTGAAGCTTCTATTCTGGCATACTTCAAGGAGTCAGTCTCAGTTATCATTCTGAAACTAGGAAAACCCAATTATTCTTCCTCAAAGATGTTCTGGCCAATTGTGCTTTTTTTTAATTTTTTATATCAATTTATTTATATCCTGGTGCTTGATAGCAGTCTGGCATGACAAGTACAAACAGATACCTGTAGCTAAATCTACCTACATATGCCAGAATATGTGGTAGCACCATGCTTAATGCTGACTGTCCATGCTCTCCGACTTTCAGGATAGGGGGCTCCTGTAAGGGGACACTATCTCATTCCATTATCACATTCCTTTTTCTCTACTCTCGTTACATATACTTACTTCTAGATACAACATCTCCGGATGAACCCCGCCTCCGACGTCCACCTCTGCTACCAACTCCGAGTCCTGCTTCATCGGACTCCGGACTTCGGCCTTCGGAATGCCATGTGCGTCGGCTCATCGTTTCGCCCCCGCACCATAGTATAGGGGGCCTATAACTATACAGTTTATCAGCCACTGGATCGTATATACAGGACACACCTGGCAGAGGGATCCTTAGATTTGTTCTCTTTGGATTTCCCCTTTGCCAGGTGCGTTGTTCCCAGTATCTACCATAGCTTGTCTAATAAACTTTGGATTTCCCCTTTGCCAGTCTTGTACGAGCCTACAAGCCTTTAAGGGTCGCCCTTACAGTAGAACAAATCTCTTACAAGGTCCGGGACGTCCGAGAAAATTGTCAAGTGCTCTGATAGCCTCGCATCGACACTTCCTTCCATCTCCGAACTCCCCCACCTTGTCTCATAGTGTCTCATAGTCATGGACCCCGAACTAGATGTACCTACCTTGGCACCTGCTCCTGAACAGCCTGAGCAGGAAGCCTGGCAGAGGCTCATCGCTGTTGAGGGACAACTACAGACCCAAGCCAGCCAAATTGGCCAAGTCCTAAATTCAGTCGCCGAACTCCGGCGCATTGTCGAGCAGCTTGCCATTGATACCGCTCGTCGTGTCCCCAACTCTGTTGCTGCACCGAACCCCGTGCTCGCAACTCCGGCTGCTGCGCAGCATTCCCCACACTCTACAGATCGCTTGCGTCCCGCACCCCCTGACTCCTTTGATGGTGAGAGAGAGAAAGGGCGTGCCTTCATCAACTCCTGCGATCTTTTTATGTCTCTCGTCCCAAAGGCATTTCCGGATGAACAGACTCGCATCAATTGGGCCCTCTCGTACATGAAAGGAGGCCGTGCCGCCCGCTTCGCAGCCCGTACACTTCGTTACCCCAAGTCCTACGGTGGAATTCCCCGTTTCCGATCCTACGCGGAATTCCGTGCGGAGTTCGTCTCCGCGTTTTGTCCTCGGGATGAAAAGCGGACGGCTGCAACCACCCTCGAGACCACTGATTACTATCAAGGAACTCGGTCTGTCGACGACTATATCGACGCCTTCCAGGATCTCATGGAGGAATCCAACTTCCCTGACGGGGCACAACTTGTGTTCCGTTTCCGACGTGGTCTTGACAAAAGGATCGAAGACAAGGTTGCAGGAATGGTGGATGGCCGCCCCTCTGATGAACACGTCGACCAATGGATCGAAGCTGCACGCCTGGTCGACTACAACAACCGGGCTAATCGTGACTTCCACGCTGCGTCTGCCAAACCCCGAATAACTCCGGCTCCAATTCTGGCTAATCGGACTCCCGGAGTTGTCTCATTCCGTCCATTCTCTGCTCCCCCAGTTCGGACCATGCCTGCGGGAGCCACGCCAGTCACTCGCTCCCTTCCACCTGGTGTCCCTATGGACATCGACACGTCTCGTCAGCACTCCAGAACTCCAGGTGTCTGTTTCCGATGCAAGAAACCTGGACATGTCTCCCGCGACTGTCCAGACCAGTTTGATATCCGTGCCATGACGGACGAAGAGCGTCAGGACTGGGCTATGAGTCTCCTGGCTGAGCAGGACACCGTTCGCACTCCCGAGCCTAACGAGCAGATCTCCGTAGCGAACACGGAAGGCAAGTCTGGGGATTTAGAAGAGGATTTTTAGTTGTGCCACAGGTGAAAAGTACGCCCCTGTTGGCAGGTTCCAATCGGTTTGCATGTTTGTCTATAGAGTCCGCAGAATCCCATTCCATTGCTGCACTCTCCCCATGTGAACTCGATTCGAATCAAGACGTACCCCCTTCTTCCCCCGGACATCCAGACATCGGAGTTCATAACTCCGGTTTGCCAGGAAAACTTCCCTCCCGTCGTGGATTACCCCGTTGGGAAAAGCGCCTCCCCCACCATTACGTTCTCGCTGCTATTCCGAGTCCCAACTCTCTGTCCCTCAACATGGAAATAGAGACGACAGACACTCAGAAAATCTACAGCTTGAAGGCTCTGGTTGATTGTGGCGCCTCCGGACTCTTCCTACACAGCCGCTTTGTGCAACAGAATAATCTCACCACATGTCCCCTTTCTCAACCCATTCCTGTGAACAATGTGGATGGAACTCCGAACGCAGCTGGCTCCATCACCGATGTTGTTGACCTGATTCTGCGTTATAATGGACATGCGGAACGTGCGGTGTTCGCCATCACCGATCTCGGTCGACAGGACATGATCCTCGGGTACACCTGGCTCCAAGAGCATAACCCGGAGATTGATTGGGCAGCCGGGACAGTCTCAATGAGTCGTTGCCCATCCCGCTGTCAGACCTGTAGAGAGGAGGTGAAAGTGGAGCGCAAAGCACGGACTAAACTCCGGGCTGCTATACGTGTGTGCCGGGCTGGCGGAGTTCCTCTACCCGAACCGGACTTCGATGATGTCCCGGACTTGTACCCTGACTCCGAAGATGATGACGATGATGAAGTTTACAAGGGCTATATCCCTGATATGAGCTCAGAGTCAGAGTCAGAATCAGATTCGGAGTCCAACACAGCGAGGGACACGGAGGCAGACCCCATGGAAGAAGGTGATTGTATATTTGTGACGACTCTCTTCAGTTACCCGACTGCTGAGGAGATCCGAGCAAGTCAGACGACATCTCAACGCCTAGTGGAGGCCTTTGCACACAACTCCGCACCGAAGTCCTTCCACGATGTCGTCCCTGATCACCTTCAAGATTTTGAGGACATTTTCTCCAAGGCATCCTTCGATGAACTTCCAGGTCGGAAGCAATGGGATCATGCAATCGAACTCGAACCAGGCTCTACTCCGAGCGCATGCAAAGTCTATCCCCTTGCCCCGAATGAACAGTCAGAGCTCGATGTGTTTTTGGAGGAAAACCTCAAGTCCGGTCGTATCCGGCCCTCGAAATCTCCCATGGCATCTCCGGTCTTCTTCATCAAGAAGAAGGACGGTTCCCTCCGGTTAGTGCAGGATTACCGGACATTGAATGCCCTGACGGTGAAAAACCGTTACCCTCTTCCCCTCATTTCTGAGCTCATTAACAATCTCCGGGGTGCACGATACTTCACCAAGTTGGATGTCCGGTGGGGCTACAATAATGTCCGCATCAAGGAGGGAGATGAGTGGAAGGCAGCGTTTCGGACAAACCGTGGGCTCTTCGAGCCGTTGGTTATGTTTTTCGGACTCACCAACAGTCCGGCCACATTTCAGACGATGATGAACGACATCTTCCGAGACCTTATAGCGGAAGGAGTTGTTTGCATATACCTCGACGACATCCTTATCTACACCAAAACACTTGAGGAGCATCGTCGCATCACTCGTCTCGTACTGGACCGCCTCTGTGAATACCGCTTGTTCCTGAAGCCCGAGCAATGCGAGTTTGAGAAGATGGAGATCGAATATCTCGGACTTATCATCTCTCATGGAACGGTGTCGATGGACCCAGTCAAGGTTGCCGGAGTTGCGGAGTGGCCAATCCCGAAAAACAAGAAGGAGGTACAGTCGTTCCTAGGCTTCACCAATTTCTACCGACGGTTTATCCGGGATTTCTCGCATCACGCACGGCCTCTCTTTGACCTTACGGTCAAGGACGTTACGTGGGTGTGGGGATCCGCACAACAGGAGGCGTTTGACACCCTCAAGCATGCCATCATCTCCGAGCCCGTTCTCATATTTCCGGACGATGCCCGACCTTTCCGGGTAGAAGCAGACAGTTCGGACTTTGCCACGGGAGCGGTGTTGTCTCAGCAGTCTCCGGAGGACGGTAAATGGCATCCGGTCGCATTCTACTCGAAGAGTTTGAATGTGGTCGAGCGGAATTACGAGATCCACGACAAGGAGATGCTCGCAATCATTCGTTCGCTTGAGGAGTGGAGGCATTTCCTGGAGGGAGCGCAACACCAGATCGAGATCCATACCGACCACAAAAACCTCCAGTATTTCTTGACTGCCAAGAAGCTCAATCGACGGCAGGCAAGGTGGTCTCTGTATCTAGCCAACTTCAATTTTGTGTTGCACCACCGCCCCGGACGGACCATGGGCAAACCTGATGCGCTGTCCCGCCGCCCCGATCACGGAGATGGAAGTTCCGACAACACGGACATCGTGTTACTCAAACCGGAGTTCTTTGCCATCCGTGCTCTGGAGGGTTTGGCTCCAGTGGGTGAAGAAGACCAGATTCTGCGGGATATCCGTCGGGGGAACCGAGGAAACATGCATGAGGACGTTGTGGCCAAGGCCGCTGCCGCATTGAAGTCTGCACGTTCCGGAGTTCGGTCAGTGAAGAGTGCAGAGTGGGCGGAGGAGCAGGGAGTTCTCATGTTTCGTGGTCGGATCTATGTTCCAAATGTCCCAGACCTCCGGCGTCGGATTGTTGAGCTCCATCACGATTCCCGTGTCGCCGGACATCCAGGTTGCTGGAAGACTCTGGAGTTGGTGTCCCGGAATTATTGGTGGCCACAGATGTCCTGGTATATCGGCTCCTACACCAGCACCTGTGACCTCTGTCAACAGACGAAAGTCCGCAGACAGGCTCCGGTGGGGAGGCTGCACCCATTGCCCATTCCGGAGGGTCGCTGGAACGTCGTATCCGTAGATTTCATTGTGGAACTCCCGGAGAGTCATGGGTATGATGCGGTGATGGTGGTGGTAGATTCTGTGGGGAAGCGGGCGCACTTTATTCCGACGCACACCACCTGTACAGCGATGGGTGCTGCAAACCTCTACCGCAAGAACGTCTGGAAGCTACACAGACTTCCGGATGCGTTCATTTCCGATTGCGGACCACAGTTTGTTGCGGAGTTTACCCGTGAGCTTTATCGCCTCCTTGGCATCAGGCTCAGCACCTCCACAGCATACCACCCCCAGTCAGATGGTCAGACGGAGCGGGTCAATCAGGAGCTGGAACAGTATCTCCGGGTTTTCTGCAACGAACGTCAGGACGACTGGGACGACCTCCTACCGGAGGCGGAGTTCCAGTATAACAACCATGTTCACTCCGCAACCAAGTACACCCCATTCATGTTGGACACTGGTCGGAATCCACGCATGGGCTTCGAACCCCGTCCCCGGAATTCGAACAATGAGTCGGCCAACGAGTTCTTTGACCGGATGAAGTTGGCACAGGAGGAGGCAAAGGCGGCACTTGTCAAGGCAAAGGACGACATGGCCAGGTACTACGACCAGCGTCGTACTCCGGCTCCGGAGTACAGGCCCGGAGATCGTGTTTACTTAGACGCCTCTGACATTCATACTACTCGGCCATCCAAGAAGCTTTCCCACCGCTACCTTGGACCGTATACCATCGAGCGCCAGATCGGCCCTCTTGCCTACCGACTCCGTCTCCCTCGTGCCATGAGCCGTCTCCACCCAGTGTTCAATGCTGTGAAACTCCGACCTGCTCCGCTGGACCCCATCCCCGGTCGTCGTGCGCATCCGCCTCCACCTCCGACTCTGGTCGATGACGAGGAGGAGTACGAGGTGGAGGAGATCTTGGACAGTCGCATCTTCCGTCGCAAGCTCCAGTACAAGGTTAAGTGGAGAGGGTACGGCTACGAGGAGGCTTCCTGGGAGCCTATGGCAAACTTGTCACATTCCTGCGACCTCGTCCGCAACTTCCATCAGCGTCATCCGGGCGCTCCGCACCAAGTCCGGGGGATATATTTTGTGGATCCTGCTGTGCATCGGGGCGCTGCACTCTAGGAGGGGGGTGATGTAAGGGGACACTATCTCATTCCATTATCACATTCCCTTTTCTCTACACTCGTTACATATACTTACTTCTAGATACAACATCTCCGGATGAACCCCGCCTCCGACGTCCACCTCTGCTACCAACTCCGAGTCCTGCTTCATCGGACTCCGGACTTCGGCCTTCGGAATGCCATGTGCGTCGGCTCATCGTTTCGCCCCCGCACCATAGTATAGGGGGCCTATAACTATACAGTTTATCAGCCACTGGATCGTATATACAGGACACACCTGGCAGAGGGATCCTTAGATTTGTTCTCTTTGGATTTCCCCTTTGCCAGGTGTGTTGTTCCCAGTATCTACCATAGCTTGTCTAATAAACTTTGGATTTCCCCTTTGCCAGTCTTGTACGAGCCTACAAGCCTTTAAGGGTCGCCCTTACAGCTCCAGCCTTGGTGGACCACAGCCAAGAGGGTAGCCACACCCCCCTACTTAGCCCAGACGCAAACCCCTGGGGACTCCCCACCTTCCGATAAGAAAACATTGAACATTTGGCCTAAAATGGCTGAATAACTGCCCAATGGGTGGTGTACTACAGCAACATGCTGAAGCACGAAGCCTGCATGCAGGGAATGGGATGTGTGCTTGTTGTGCAAGCAACATTTTGCATGGTGAGGGCATTTCAGGGTGACTAGGAGGTGGTGAAGGTGTTGCAGATTAATCAGGGTGTAGTAAAGGTGGGTTAGGCACTTGGTGAAGGACTAGATCATCCCCCTCATCAACAAGTACAGGTAAGTCAATTACATCTGCAATGGGTGAGTCAAGTTCAGGCTGGACAGTTAGGTCAACTGGAGGCCTAGGAGGTGGTGGAGACAGTGCTTTGGTGGACAGAGATAGTCCAGGGAAGTAGTACTCAGTTTTTATTTTTTATTTATTTTTAAATTCAATTTATTTATGTCGTGGTGCTCAATAGTAGTCTAGGATTACAAGAAAATGTGGCCTGGTAACTAAATCTACTACAGGAGTTGAAGATGTCACAGTAGTGCAATCATGCTTGCTAAGCTGAATTAGTGCCCTTTGAAAATTATGTGCAAGTGCAGTGCAGCACAAAGTGCCACACTTATTGCTGACTACTCATGCCCTTCAACTTTCAGGACAAGAGGCTCCTGTTAGGACCTAGTTTGGAATATGATGTCAGCTACAAGATCAGCAGTATAAACCACCTAGGTGGACTTGACTACAATATATACATGTCACAGTAAATCAATTAGTTCAGGAATAGGGGGTTTGGAAGGTATGAGTTTGGAAGGATAGATGAAGTCTATAGTTTGGAGGGACAAAATCTAAGAAAACTAGAATATGGGGAAGGTCTTGAATATGATATTTATTTTTATTTTTATTTTTATTTTTTAATTTCAAATATTTATATCCCAGTGCTCAGTAGCAGTCTGGTGTTACTAGTACAAACATGCCCAGTTACTAAAATCTACCTATGCATGCCATATTACGTGGTAGCATGATCACACTCGCTAAGCTAAATTAGCACCCTTTGAAAATTGCACGCGTATGCAGCACAATGCGGATGTGTCACGCAAATGCAAGATGCCTGTAACACACCTACTTTTGGCACAGGTGGCACCCTCCGCAGTCCCAAAGGTCCGCAGTGGGGGTGGCTTGCCAGGCCGCCCATCTTAGCCGCATGCGACCACCTGAAGACAATCACCACAGTACCACTCGGCTGCTGATTGGTGGAGTTGGGAGGAAGACCGGTTATGTTCCGGCCGGAAAACTGCCCAATGGGTGATGTACAGTGACATGCCATAGCACGAAGTCTGCATGCCTGCCGGCGGGTGAAAGCACCCCCTCATGGGGGGCACTCTCCAAGTGTCCCATCTGGAAACGAGAACACCTGAGGGTTAAGCTTGAGGAAAGCTTGGAGGGGGACCGAGTCAAAGCAAGCCCAGGGTCTCTGCTCTTGGCCAAATGCATATAGCTGACAGTCATAGATGATATGGTCTCAGGTCTCGAGGACACCGCACCAACACATGTTATCCCAATGAGGGACAATAGGGACAAAACGGGCGCGATACCCCCCAATTGGGGCATGGCCTGTGATGGCTCGGGTAAACCTTGCGACGCCTGTGACAGTTTCCCCAAAAAGAGATTTGAGCCAAGGGCCCTGCTTGAGGGCCAAGGGCATGAACAGCTTCCCACGCTTGGCAATGGGCATCAGCTGAGAGCCCCAGTACTTCACATCACCGAACAGACAAGTCCATTCAACGAGGACGTTGTCCGAGACGAGGGCATGCACTGCGTCCAGTGTATAGTGCAGGGTGACTCCCACAGGCAGGTCAGTTTCCGTCACTGCTTTGTGAGCTTTGTAGTGGGGGCCCCATCTAGCCTTAGATGGGACATAATGAAACAAGATGGTCTGACCTCAATCAGCTGACAACCAAGCCCAAAGAGCAGAGCAGGCTGCAATAGAGTGGGATTGCCCAGAATGGACCCCGCTGTCCAGGACAAGCCTGGCCAAAGCAGGAGAATCAGTGAACACTCGGATCAAAAGAAGATCCGGAATTTGGGTAGCAGCTACCACACCCATAGACAAGGCGAATAGTTCTGCGTTGGGGGCAGTCGACCTTCCGGCCGCCACCTTCGAGCGGACACCGTCAGCGGCGCCATGGTAGAGGACACATGCCACGACCACCTGGCATTTCGGATCCCTAGGGACCAACCCATCACAGGCGATGTGGACACAGTCTTGCCTGGCCTGCCCCGATGTGAACAGTTGCTCAAGAGCAGTCATGTGAGCCTTGACCTGTTTCTCCCCAGATGGGATGTCCAGATCAAGCTCAATTTGGCTCTCAAAGAGATCCATGATGCGAGTGCCTGGCCTGGCCTCAAACGAGGTTGGGTCAAACTTCTCATAGACTGTCCCGAACACCAATGCGGCATCTGTGATCAGAGAGTGAGCTGGGGGGCCTCTCCCTGGGAAGAGAGACTCCCCCCAGACTGGGGGACGTAGAGACATTGGGTGAGTCACCTCCACGCCATCATCAGGCAACCTGCCAAGAAGGCGGACCGTGGGATGCTGGTTTTTTTTTTTTTTTTTTTTTTAATTCAAATATTTATATCCCGGTGCTCGGTAGCAGTCCGGCGTTACTAGTACACACGTGTCCGGTAACTAAAATCTACCTACGCCTGCCAAAACGCAGTAGTGCGATCATGCTCGCTAAGCTGAATTAGCGCCCTTCGAAAATTGCGCGCATGTGCGGTGCGGCGCAGATGCGCTGCGCTAAAGCGTAAAGCCTGTAACCCACCTACTTTCGGCACAAGAGGCACCCTCCGCAGTCCCGAAGGTCTGCAGTGGGGGTGGCTTGCCAGGCCGCCCATCTTAGCCGCATGCGACCACCCGAAGACGATCGCCACGGTACCCCTCAGCCTCGAATCGGTGGCGAGATTTAGGCCCCCCCTTGTGGGAGAGCCTATTGAACCTCGGCCAGGGCTCTTGCCTGACACCTGCCCAGACCCTGGGGCCATCGGCCCTTTCGGACCTCCCCTGATGGTACCTAGTTCCTCAGACGTTCGACCCGGGTCCGTAGACCACTAGATCTCCCATGATGGTTGGCGGGTTCTACCTTAAATCATAGGTAGTTGCTATGAGAGGGAATCGAACCCTCGACCTGTCCACTTAGTGCAACCTAAGCATGCGCCTATTATTTTAAGTGGCAACGCTTACCACTAGGGCAACTGGCCCCACCATGGGATGCTGGTCATAGAGTGTGTGATTTCGAAGCACGCTGCATTCAACTACCTGACCCGGAGCAAGGCCCTCCTCCCGGTCCTTCCCTAGCATCTGATGGTCCCTTACTCAAACTGGAGTCCAAGTTCTCCAGTTCTAGACAAGCTCGCAAACTCCCTCCTCATCCTATACAATCTCGCTCGATAGACAGCCCTCAGGAGAATCTTCCGGACATCTCTGATATTCGGACAACTGATAGACGTCCCAAGTCAGCAGCTCCTTCGTTGAGCTATCTCGAGGAATCCTCTTCTTCTACTGAATGTCTCTCTGTCATGTTGGATGAAGAAGGAACTCCTGCTTCATTGGACTCCCATCCATTCATTTTCAGAGGGATCCCCGCCCTCTCCAATATCCTGATCAGAGATGAACCTATTGATTGTTCGAACTTCTGTTACCATGCTGTTTTCAATCCCGCGGAAGACTATGATCCTTTAGTCCGCTTCAGTGGAATAGATGGACTGTTACCCAGGCGCGACAAGGCAGAATCGGATCTCGTTTGTCACATCCTTGTCAGATGGAGTTTGCCTCATAATGACTTGATCTGGACTAACCTAACGGATGCTATACACAACTTTACCTCACTATCTCTTGACTATAAGGATCTGGTTCACTATGCCAACAGCCAAAATTTGGTGTACTCCTTGAATAAACCACAGCTCGAAGATATTGCTCATCTCATACTAGCTATTCATCAAGTATTAGATGCATTCGCGGACTTCCTAGAGCGAGGAACGCGAAATCACTTTCATTTTGACCCGGGGTTCAAATTCCTTTGTTCCCTGGGATGGAACAAACACCGTAAAGACATACTGCTTATGGTGGCTCTTCTGCAACGCCGCGCCTCAGTTGCCTTGAAACACATAGGCAACTTCATTAAAAGTTTCGAGAGGATCTTCTTGCACCCTGACAAACTAGACTCTATCAGTTCGCACAACTCCACTTGAATGTCCATTTGATCTCAGTTCAGCGTCTACTCCCCTCACACCGAACTACACAAGTTATCGACTAGACCAGATTACAAACTAGCTGAAGACCATCCTCTAGCTTCCACCCAGATGGAGCTTCTGGCTAATCCGGAATTGAGTGACTCCTGTTCGCAGCAGGACTTTTATCATCATTGCGAATGACAAACCAATGACAGAGAAACTAATGATACTATTCCTGTCCTTGCTCCCTTCCAGACTGATGCAGTTCAGTCCTCAAACATTCTTCCCCCTGCTGCCACTGTCCGTAATCTTCATTTTGATCTCCCAGACTCCATTTCGAGCATTGGACAAAGACACGCTATCACTTCCCTTCCGGGCATTGGCACCATTTCTCAATTTCAGCAACAAGTGTCTACTGTTGCTGGTACAGACGCTGGATCACAGTCTGGGGGGCCATTGATTATGCAGCCTCCCACTTCAATGAACTCATTACACAACATTCCCCTGTCATTCGCCATTAAGATTCCCCCTCCGAACAACTGGACCAGCTACATCTTTAAAGCTAGTTCCAACCCAAATTCTGTCCCTAGTAACTCAGGACGAGGAGAAGGAGGGAACGGTGGTGGCCCTCCGAATGGAGGTGCCCCTAACAGTGGCCCAGGAGGTGGCAGAGGAGGAAATGGTCCGAGAGGTAAACCCTTGGGTGGTGGCGATCCCGACAGTGGCTCTCCGGGAGGAGATGCCCCAAGAGGAGCAGCCCCCAGTGGAGGCGCCCCTAGTGGAGGTTCCCCAGGTGGAGGCGCTCCTGGTGGTGGAGATGGACCCGGCCCATTCAATGCTGTTCGACCACCATTCAACCCCAACTATGTCGAAGAATGGCAGTTAAATCATAAACTAAACTTATCGATCCTCCCTACTTGGGATGGAATGGGCAGTACGGCTGTGGACTACTTGGGCACTATGGGTCACTTAGCTACCCTAGGCCAGAAAATGTGGGAAGGACTAGCTCAACTCGCTCCCTTTAAATGGACCCTTCATGCTTCGAGTTGGTGGCAAACCTTACTGGCTGATGTCCGAACGTACCTCTCCCAGGACTGGAATTTCATGATATTAGGCATCCAAACTCAATTCCCAGATGAAAATTGGATCAAGGAGTGTACATTCGAATTCAAAGAGATGAGGTTCAGGCAAAAGGGTCATGAATCGGAAGACCCAATCGATTACATTCAATGGAGCATCAAACATCATTCCTTCCTGTATCCAGATGACGAAGACGGACCACTAGCTGTGTCCCGTATACTGCGCAACAAGCCTACGGAATGGGACACTACTATTAATGAGAGACTCACCCCTTCCATCTTCGAACTTCAATCAGTTACTAGCCGGATGGGAAGTTCACTCATCAGCACCTGGGAATTAGCCGAGAAAATACGTAACCCACAACATTTCTACAGAGGAGGTAGTCGACGAATGGCTAACACCGCTGACATCGTTCCGGGGGGAGTTTCTCTTCTCAGGGAGAGGCCCCCCAGCTCACTCTCCGATCACAGATGCCGCATTGGCGTTTGGATCAGTGTATGAGAAGTTTGACCCGACATGGATCTCTTTGAGAGCTAAATCGAGCTTGACCTGAATATCCCGTCTGGGGAGAAGCAGGTCAAGGCTCACATGACTGCCCTAGAGCAGCTGTTCACATTGGGGCAGGCCAGGCAAGACTGTGTTTGCGTCGCTTGCGACAGGTCAGTCCCTCGGGATCCGAAATGCCAGGCGGTCGCGGCATGTGTCCTCTACCATGGTGCCGCTGACAGTGTCCGCTCGAAGGTGGTGGCTGGAAGGTCGACTGCCCCCGATGCGGAGCTATTTGCCCTATCTATGGGCGTGGTAGCTGCTACCCAAATTCCAGATCTGCTTTTGATCCAGGTGTTTACCGACTCTCCTGCTTCGGCAGGCTCACAAAGCAGCGACGGAAACTGACCTGCCCATGGGAGTCACCCTGCACTATACGCTGGACGCAGTGCATGCCCTCATCTCGGACAATGTGCTCGTTGAATGGACTTGTCTGTTCGGCGATGTGAAGTACCGGGGCTCTCAGCTGATGCCCATTGCCAAGCATGGGAAGCTGTTCATGCCCTCGGCCCTCAAGCAGGGCCCTTGGCTCAAATATCTTTTTGGGGAAACTGTCATGGGCGTCACGAGGTTTACCCGAGCCATCACAGGCCATGCCCCGATTGGGGGGTATCGTGCCTGCTTTGTCCCCATTGTTCCTCATTGGGACAATAAGTGTTGGTGCGGTGTCCTCGAGACCCGTGACCATATCATCCATGACTGCCGGCTGTATGCATTTGGCCAGGAGTGGAAACCACAGGATCGCTTTAACTCGGTCTCTCTTCAAAGCTTCCTCAAGCTTAATCCCCAGGTGTTTGCATTTCCAGACGGAACACTTGGTGAGCACCCCCTGTGAGGAGGTGCTTTCACCCGCCGGTGGGCATGCAGACCTCGTGCTACGGCATGTCGCTGTGTGTCACCCATTGGGCGCCTTTCGGCTGGATTTCATCTGGTCTTCCTCCTGACTCCACCAATTGGCGGCCGAGTGGTACCACGGCAATTGTCCTTGGGTGGTCGCATGTGGCTAAGATGGGCAGCCTGGCAAGCTGTCCCCTCTGCGGACCTTTGGGACTGCGGAAGGTGCCACATGTGCCAAAAGTAGGCATGTTACAGGCATCTTGCATTCATGCAATGCATCCGCATTGCACTGCATACGCGTGCAATTTTTGAAGGGCACTAATTCAGCTTAGTGAGCATGATTGCGCTACCATGTTTGGCTGACGTAGGTAGAATTTAGCTACAGGTCTCATTTGTACTTGTCACGCCGGACTGCTACTGAGCACCGGGATATAAATATTTGAATAAAAAAAAAAAAAAAAGCTCCAGGTCAGGTAATGTCTCAATTGTTGTGGAACAGTGCGCTCGGGTAAGGGAAGAGGTATGAGCCTTGCCCTTGGGATTCCCAAGAGCTGGCGTCGTACGGTCAGGGACTTCGCCCCCCGCGGTGGAAGCAGTGGCTGGAGTCCCTTGAGTGGAGCAGTTGGATGGTCGTCGTCCTGTGGCCGGCAGGTTCGTCGAAGGAGAAGCGACGACGCCAGGCCTTATAGGGTTAGAAGTGGTACGACTAGCAGAGGGCTTGGCCATGGGGAGAGTCTACATGGGGAATTCGTCAACTAGAGATGAGCACTTTATACGAATTAGCTAGGTGATGAGTTGGCAGTAAGTCACATGGCAATCGTCGATTGGACACTTCAGTCACCCCCCAAATACCTTAGCCATAGTAACATAAACTCCAGAGAAAAATATTATTAACTAAAGAGATTTGTAGCTGCCTATGGGCATTTATGGAACTACCAAAGCTGTAGCAGCTTCCATATTGCAGCTACCCACAGCAGTTACTACAGCAGCTGCAATAGTAGTTCCTTATGATTCTCCAGGTAGCTACTGCATGTAACTGCCATATTGCCACATGTAGCTACATATGGGTACAGGGTCTCTGGGGTCCTTACTTCAATATAGTTTTCTCCTGGGCTCTTGGGAAGCCAGTATATACAGACACCACCTCATTTGTACTTGTCATGCCAGACTGCTACCGAGCACTGGGATATAAATATTTGAATTTAAAAAAAAAAAAAAAAAAAAAAAAAAAACCACTGACATCATTCAGAGGGTGACCTTCAAAGAAGCTCCCAACTCAGAAGCAGAACTGGAAGAAGATGATAAGGAAGCAAACATAGCCAAGTCTCACAGCTGCTTGTCGAATTCCAAACCAACTGCTAAGAAGAAGCCCTAGCCTGAAGGGAAGACCATTAATGGTTATTCTTTCACCAGGGATGACAGTGTTTCTAGTATGAAGCAACTGAATGGGACTTGCTACATCTGCACTAGCCCAATGCACTTTGCTCATGACTGCCCGCACTATGGAAAATGGGATTCCCTCCGTTCTGCTAATATGATCATAGTGGATGTGCCAGACAATATTATAGCCCAACACGATAGAGAGTACATAGTGATGCTTGTGGAATCCAAATCTTCTTCTGCTTATTCCAAGTGTGATCAATCTTCATCTGATTCCGAATCGAATGACAAATGTACTGCATACGTGCATTTGGCAGATGCATTCCCTAGTGCCTTCTACAGATCAAATAGGAATTATAGGAGACGAATAATGTTCACAGAGCAGAAGCTTGAGGAGCACCTCCGAAAGAAGCTTAATCTGCTCGACAAAACCCCTGTCCCAAGCTCAACTGATGAGCTGCCCCTTCCTCCATACATGGAAATTGTTGCAGCCAGAAAAGCGCATTCCCTACTGGATGGGCTTGGCTCTCTAGGATCCTGAGCCTTACATATTAAGGCTCACATCAGCACCGTCAACCAGGCCCCTGTCCAGGGCTGGTTAGATTCGGGCACTGATATCACCCTCATGTCTGAAGAGTACTGGAAATCACTCCCAGATATGCCTACGCCTAAAGAAGGGCTGCATATCAAACTCTACCATCTCACTGGCCATGTGAAGGTTCTAGGATACATCAAAATGTCGCTCTATGCTGAAACCACAGACCATTGTATGGTCAGCTTCGAATTGGAAGCCTACATAGTGCGCGACATGAAGGTCCCACTATTACTCGGTGAAGACTTTCAAACTACTTATGAACTAGGCCTTACTCGACACGTTATGGGTCACTGCGAAGTCTTGGTCGGAGACTCTGAGATCGTCATTCCTGCTTCCTCAGCGCAACAAGTCGATTTAGGATTCGAGATTCATAAAGCCTTCAAGGATCATCATGCAGTCGAAAACGTGGGATGAGAATCTCACTAAACTCAAGGATCTGTATGGGGTGGTCAACCGCCTCGTGTCGGCCCTTGGACTCGCATTAGAGCACTCGAAAAACGAGGCCTATCACTTCTCCAGGAACCTGCGGGACATTAATCTGGCAGTTGACCTTGGCATCGCTCCCTTCACTGGGGAAACCCCACTGAAACCCAAGCCCTTTTGGAGGTACTTGGGCTTCTTTTTTGATCGTGCGCTCCGCTTTACGGAACATGTGTGCTTCTATTCTACCAAAGCTCTCATGATGGTCCTGTCGATGAAGATGCTCAGTAATTCTATGCGCGGACTGAGCACTGACCAGTGCCGCCTCCTCTACCACTCGTGTGTTCTCCCCATTGCAACATATGGGAGCTGCTTGTGGTTCTTCGAGGGCACCCGCATCAAGGGTGTCCTCAAACTGTACTCACAGATGCAGTGCCGCGCTGCACTGTGGATTCTCGGTGCCTTTCGCACTACCCCTGGTGGGGGTGTTGAGACCATTGCTGGCCTCATCCCCATCCATCTTCATATCTGGAAGCTCGGGGCGTGGTGCCCTAGTGGTAAGCGTTGCCACTTTAAAGAATAGGCGCGCGCTTAGGTTGCACTAAGTGGGCAGGTCGAGGGTTCGATTCCCTCTCATGGCAACTACCTATGATTTAAGGTTGCGTCAGGTGATGAACACCAACGTGCGAGAATGTGGCTTAGGTCATCCTCCCACGAAGTAATCACATGACACCCCATGGGTCCTCCCTTGGTAAAGGAGGTTCACAGCTGGAATACTGGCGCCCATTGGGTCCGTGCGTGAGTACGGAAAGCCCAAGTACCGGTTCGCCAGGATGCCCGAAAGGGACCGAGAGGATAAGGCACGATAAGATCGGGCATTGGGCTGATAACAAGCCGAACGAGGGGTGAGAACCCTTCCAGGCCACCCGACCCCATGGGAAAACTGTACCATGGGCGTTAGTCATCAGTGTGAGGTGCGACAGGGTTGTATAATGGTCACAATCCAAGCAAACAAGCCTCCCACATGACTCCGGCACGGGTAGACCTGACCCGGGTAGCATGCTGGTAATTCTGATGGCAAGACAGAGACCTTGGACAGATGGGGATCTGCGCCGCATGGCATCAGTGAACCATCTGCTGAGGAACGGGAAAGTGGTCCTGGGGTCGCGCCCGGGGTAGCTGCCGGGCTGTAGCAGGATAGGGCAATGCCCTTACCCTGGCTTGAGAGAACTAAATCCTCTGTCGGTTCCCCGGTCATAATAGGGCCGGTGTGAATTTGAGTTGATTCCGGGATGTTGGCTTCGGTTGAAAGGTGGTACTGCACTGCAGCACCAGGCGCTGGAGACGGTGTGATTCCCGGCTCACCCTAATGGAGGGCTTCGGCCAAACTGGGGGTAATCAGGGTACCATAATGGGAGGTCCACGTGGGCCGCTGAGCAGTTAGAACCCGCCAACCATCATGGGAGATCTTGTGGTCTACGGATCCGGGTCGAACGTCTGAGGAACTAGGTACCATCAGGGGAGGTCCGCAAGGGCCAATGGCCCCAGTGTCTGGGCGGGTGTCAGGCAAGAGCCCTGGCCGAGGTTCAATAGGCTCTCCCGCAAGGGGGGGCCTAAATCTCGCACAAAGCAGCGACGGAAACTGACCTGCCCATGGGAATCACTCCGCACTATACGCTGGATGCAGCGCGTGCTCTCATCTCGGACAACGTACTCGTCGAATGGACTCGTCTGTTCGGTGTTGTGTCGTATCGGGGCTCTCAGCTGATGCCCATCGCCAAGCGTGGGAAGCCGTTCATGCCATCCGCCCTCAAGCAGGGTCCGTGGCTCAAATCTCTTTTCGGAGAAACCGTCGCCGGAGTTGCGAGGTTTACCCGAGCCATCACAGGCCATGCCCCAATTGGGGGGTATCGTGCCCGCTTTATCCCGTCGTCTACTATCATAGACCACATGTGTCGGTGCGGCTCCATCGAGACCCGTGACCACATCATCCATGACTGTCGGCTGTACGCATTCGGCCGAGAGCGGAAACCCCATGATCGCTTCAACTCGATCGCTCTCCAAAGCTTCCTCAAGCTTAATCCCCAGGTGTTCTCGTTCCCGGATGGAACGCTTGGCGAGCGCCCCCCGTGAGGAGGTGCTTTCACCCGCCGGCAGGCATGCGGACTTCGTGCTTTGGCATGTCGCTGTATGTCACCCATTGGGCGCTTTTCGGCCGATCATCACCAGCCTTCCTCCTGGTTCCACTGATTCGAGGCTGAGAGGTACCGTGGCGATCACCTCCGGGCGGTCGCATGCGGCTAAGATGGGCGGCCTGGCAAGCCGCCCCCACTGCGGACCTTCGGGACTGCGGAGGGTGCCTATTGTGCCGAAAGTTGGGGGGTTACGGGCTTTTAGCATTAACACGACGTGTTTGCGTCGCGCTGCATACGCACGCAATTTTCGAAGGGCGCTAATTCAGCTTAGCGAGCGTTATCACGCTACCACGTTTATGGCGGGTGTAGGTAGACTTTAGCTACAGGACTTGTTTGTTCGTGTCGCGCCGGACTGCTACCGAGCACCGGGATATAAATAAATGGGAAAAAAAAAAAAAACAAAAAAAAAAAAAACAAAAAAATATATATATCTGGAAGCTCGTTGAGCGCAGCGTGCTTTGGAATCACACACTCTATGACCAGCATCCCACAGTCCACCTTCTTGGCAGGTCGCCTGATGATGGTGTGGAAGTTACTCACCCAATGTCTCTACGTCCCCCGGTCCGGGGGGAATCTCTCTTCCCAGGGAGAGGTTCCCCGGCCCACTCTCCAATCACAGATGCCGCGATGGCGTTTGGATCAGTGTACGAGAAGTTTGACCTGACCTCTTTTGAGGCCAGGCCAGGCACTCACATCATGGATCTCTTTGAGAGCCAAATCAAGCTTGACCTGAACATCCCGTCTGGGGAGAAGCAGGTCAAGGCTCACATGACTGCCCTAGAGCAGCTGTTCACATCGGGGCAGGCCAGGCAAGACTATGTCCATGTCGCCTGCGACGGGTCAGTCCCTCGGGATCCGAAATGCCAGGCGGTTGCGGCATGTGTCCTCTACCATGGTGCCGCTGACGGTGTCTGCTCGAAGGTGGCGGCCGGAAGGTCGACTGCCCCCGATGTGGAGCTATTCGCCCTGTCTATGGGTGTGGTAGCTGCTACCCGAATTCCGGATCTCCTTTTGATCTGGGTGTTCACCGACACTCCTGCTTCTGCCAGACTTGTCCTGGACAGCGGGGTCCATTCTGGGCAGTCCTGCTCCGTTGCGGCCTGCTCCGCCCTTCGAGCTTGGTTGTCGGCCAATTGTGGTCGGACCATCTCGTTCCATTATGTCCCGTCTAAGGCTAGATGGGGCCCTCACTACGAGGCTCACAAAGCGGTGACGGAAACTGAACTGCCTGTGGGAATCACTCCGCACTATACGCTGGATGCAGTGCGTGCTCTCGTCTCGGACAACGTACTCGTCAAATGGACTTGTCTGTTTGGCGTTGCGTCGTACCGGGGCTCTCAGCTGATGCCCATCTCTAAGTGTGGGAAGCCGTTCATGCCATCTGCCCTCAAGCAGGGTCCGTGGCTCAAATCTCTCTTTGGAGAAACCGTCGCAGGAGTTGCGAGGTTCACCCGAGCCATCACAGGCCATGCCCCGATTGGCGGGTATCATGCCCATTTTGTCCCGATTGTCCCTCATTGGGACAACAAGTGTCGGTGCGGTGTCCTCGAGACCCGAGACCATATCATCCATGACTGTTGGCTTTACGTCTTTGGCCGAGAGCAGAAACCCCGGGATTGCTTTAACTCGATCTCCCTTCAAAGCTTCCTCAAGCTTAACCCCCAGGTGTTCGTGTTCCCGGACGGGACACTTGGAGAGCGCCCCCCGTAATGAGGTGCTTTCACCCGCCAGCGGGCGTGCGGACGTCGTGCTACGGCATGTCGCTGTACGTCACCCATTGGGCGGTTTTTCAGCCGGATCACACCAGCTTTCCTCCTGGTTCCGCCGATTGGCGGCTGAGAGGTACCATGGCGATCGCCTCCAGGCGGTTGCATGCGGCTAAGATGGGCGGCCTGGCAAGCCACCCCCACTGCGGACCTTTGGGACTGCGGAGGGTGCCTCTTGTGCCAAAGGTAGGCAGGTCACAGGCATCTCGCAATAGCACAGCGCTTTGGCGCCGCACTGCATACGTGTGCAATTTTCGAAGGGCGCTAATTCAGCTCAGCGAGCATGATTGCACTACCGTGTTTTCTGGCCAGCGTAGGTAGTTTTTAGTTACTGGGCCCATGTGTACTTGTAACGCCGGACTGCTACCGAGCACCGGGATATAAATATTTGAGGGAAAAAAAAATAAAAAAAAAAATAAAATAAAGCCTTCAAGGTACAATCCTTTGTACGAGCGAAAGCAGTCAGGAGAGAACGAGCTCATGCCAAGAATTTTGGTCATACTGATGTACCCGTAATTGCCTCGGAAGACACCCTCATCACTGCCAAATCAGTGCACAATGTTCGAGTAGAAGCTCCTTTTGGGGACAAGGCTGAATGGATTATTGAAAAAGTTGTTATCGGCGACCCTAGCTTATCCGTTATGGCGGCCCCTACTACATGGATTAAGACCAACACGCCCTACTTACCTATCGCTAACCCTTCGAAAACTCTGTGGTACTTAAGGAAAGGGGATATAGTCAGTCACCTCAAAGATCCTGATTCCTTTGCAGATAAACCCACCACTCCCGAGGAATGGGAAAAGTACACTGCATCTGCCGAAACCCTCAAAATCGTTATCGAGGGATCACTCCATGCTCAGGACCTCACTAATGCCTGACCGTTGGAGAAGTTGCCCACTGATGATCATTTGGAGTCAGAAGATGCTTGGGGACCAAAAAAGCTCTACCGGACAAACCAATGACAGGTGAAGTCGCGGACTTGGTTAATCTCAGAAATGATATCCCTGATGATATAAAGCCTAAACTCATCAAGGTCTTATGAAAAAACCAAGCTGCGTTCGGATTGAATGGAAGGCTTGGCAAGGTGGCAGCCCAAGTGGATGTGCCCCTCCAGCCTGGAACCAGTCCCATCTCTGTGCCAATGTATGGCACTTCGCCAGCAAAATGAGAAATAATCGAAAAGCAGGTGAACACTTGGTTCGAAGCCGAAGTTATTGAACCCTCTAAAAGCCCTTGGGGCTTTCCTGTAGTAGTAGTTTACTGCAATGGCAAACCCCACCTTGTTGTAGACTACTGTAAGCTAAACGCTAAAATGATACCAGACAAATTCCCTATTCCCTGCCAGTTGGAAATCATACAAGCTCTATCAGGAGCACAAGTACTCTCAATGTTCAATGTGCTTGCTGGGTTCACGCAATTGGAAATGGCCGACTTGGCAAAGGAACGCACAGTGTTCCAATGTCATTTAGGGCTATACCAGTTTAGACACATGCCCTTCAGCTTGCGCAACGGTCCCTCGATTTTCCAACGCATTATGCAGGGCATACTAGCTCCCTTTCTGTGGATCTTTACACTAGTCTACATCGATGATATTGTAGTATTTTCAAAATCCTGGGATGACCATCTAGTCCACTTGGATAAAGTGTTGGGTGCTATTACAGCTGCTGGCATTACCCTTTCCCCTCCCAAATGCTTTATCAGCTATGCTTCTATACTACTTCTAGGGCAGAAGGTGTCCCGTCTAGGCCTATCCACCCACCGAGAAAAAGTCAGTGCAATCGTGGACCTTGCTCAGCCTCGATCGATAGCAGACCATCAAAAGTTCCTTGGTATGATAGTGTATTTCTCATTGTACATTTCCTTTTACTCCTTCATTGCTGCTCCCCTCTTCGCCCTGTTGTGTAAGGGTGTAAAGTGGGCATGGGATGCCGAACAAGAAATCACATTCAAGCAAATCAAAATTGCACTCTCCAGTGCTCCAGTTCTGGGTCATCCCGAGCGCGGCTGCCCCTATTGCCTATACACAGATGCCTCCAACTTCGCGCTTGGTGCGAGCCTTCAACAAGTACAATTGATCGCTGTCAAATTGTGGCCTGTTCTGCACTTCGAGCTTGGTTGTTGGCCGATTGTGGTCGGACCATCTCGTTTCATTATGTCCTGTCTAAGGCTAGATGGGGCCCTCATTACGAAGCTCACAAAGTGGCGACGGAAACCGACCTGCCCGTGGGAGTCACTCCGCACTATACACTGGACGCAGCACATGCCCTCATCTTGGACAATGTACTCATTGAATGGACTCATCTGTTCGGCGTTGCATCATACCGGGGCTCTCAGCTTATGCCCATTTCAAAACATGGGAAGCTGTTCATGCCTTCGGCCCTCAAGCAGGGTCCATGGCTCAAATCTCTCTTCAGAGAAACCGTCACCGGTGTCGCGAGGTTTACCCGGGCCATCACAGGCCATGCCCCGATTGGGGGGTATTGCGCCTGTTTTGTCCCCATTGTCCCTCACTGGGACAACAAGTGTTGGTGCAGAGTCCTCGAGACCCACAACCATATCATCCATGACTGTCGGCTGTATGCATTCAGCCAGGAGCGGAAACCCCGCGATCGTTTCAACTCTGTCGCACTTCAAAGCTTTCTTAAGCTTAACCCTCAGGTGTTCGCGTTTCCGGATGGGACACTTGGAGAGCGCCCCCCGTGAGGAGGTGCTTTCACCCACCGGTGGGCGCATGGACCTCGTGCTTCAGCATGTCACTGTGCATCACCCATTGGGCAGTTTTTCGGCCAGATTATAACCAGTCTCCCTCCCGACTCCACCAATCGGCAGCTGAGTGGTACCACAGTGACTGTCCTTGGGCGGTCGCATGTGGCTAAGATGGGTGGTCTGGCAAGCCATCCCCTCTGCAGACCTTTGGGACTGTGGAAGGTGCCACTTGTGCCAAAAGTAGGTGTGTTACAGGCATCTCGCATTCGTGCAACGCATACGTGTGCAATTTTCGAAGGGCGCTAATTCAGCTTAGCGAGCATGATCACGCTACTGCATTTATTGGCAGGCGTAGGTAGTTTTAGTTACCGGGCATGTGTGTACTAGTAACACTGGACTGCTACCAAGCACTGGGATATAAATATTTGATAAAAAAAAAAAAATTTTTTTTTTGATCACTGTCAAGGACCTCAAAGGTACTCCAATGTATTACTGTCTCTCCAGAGCTTGGACCATAGGTGCAGACATACCCAATCTGGTTCCCTCCCTGACGAAAGATGTCGACAAAGGCCTATCTGCCCGGACACCATGGGGAGTTACACTAGATGAAACCATAGTCAAGGTGGAGAGGGTTATCTGCTATTGGAGCTGAACACTAGGACAGGCCGAATGCAACTACAGCGCTACAGAACATGAAGCTCTGGGAGCTAAGGAAGCCCTCGTTAAGTTCCAACCTTTCATTGAGGGAGAGATAGTCATCCTGGTCACAGATCATGCAGCACTACAATGGGCTAGGGTATATGAGAATGCCAATAGGAGATTAGCTGCGTGGGGGGCAGTGTATGCAGCGTATCCAGGCCTGAAGATTGTTCATCACCCTGGCCGAATACACTCCAATGTGGACCCCTTGTCCCACTTACTGAGAATTCCGCAGCATAACTCCCCTTTACGAGACGACATTCTACCAATCATTCCCGACGAAACTGCGCAGAAGCTGGCACAATCTGCAGAAGACGCTGGCTCTTATGCTCTGGCTAAGAAAGCCAGCTTCTTGGTATGGTGGTGGGAAGAAGTTATAGATAAAGAGACTTTCCCCATACAAACTCGCAGCACGTCAAGACAAAAAGTGGACCAACCGCCGACTCCTGTGGAACCTGAAACTCCCCTGGATTCGAGCAAAATAGCTGAACCCTTGAATCCTACTCTCACAACTGAATCCATTCCAGATCATCGGTGACTGGGCCGCCAAGGCGTTCCCCAAGGACACCACTATTCGGGCCGAGGTTCCTCAATCTCGGTCCTTTCTCAAGATCGTTTCTGTCCCCTATCGTGCAAACGAGGGGGGCATCGTTCTCACTTCGAAGATGATGGAGAAAAGGTTCGCTGAGGACGGCCTACTCTCCGCCTTCCGCCTCTCATCGGCCCCCCGCGTTGTCCGTAACTCTCAGAGTGCGGACTCCGCGACGGTCTGGTTTGACATTTGGGACTCTAAGCCGGGGTCCAATCTCAAGCAACTGGTGGGCAAACAGGTGTTCCTGTTTGGCCGCTCCTGCTTCATCCGGGCGGCCGAAAGGCACGCCGGCACCCCCCAGTGCCCTCGCTGCTTGCGGTGGGGCCACACTGAGCGCACGTGTCCTTCCAAAGGTCACATCTGCGCCAAGTGTGGGGGTCCGCACATCGCGGAGCATCACCGAGTTCTTGGCGCGTGCTGCAAGGCACACCCCAACGCTCAACCTCCCATTGCGGCTACCCCCGGGGATCAGCCGTGCCCTCACCCCAATCGTTGTGTCAACTGCAACGGGGCTCACGAGGCTACCTCTCAGAAGTGCCACTTCTGGAGGAACCGCTTTAATCGCGACTGGATTTTGAGTCGCTATGACCAGGATGAGGTACGTCGGCGCTCTCCTCGAGCACCTGGCGCCCCAGCTGATGTTTTCAACCGGCCTAAGGCCGGCCCTTCAGGGACTCGTTAATGGTTCACGGACTTTTACGAACTCTAGTTATCACCAGTCAGAATGTAGCAAAGAATTATGATCTGGTTTCCACTATGTTAGAGACTAAGAATGGCTTGGGAGACGTAGTTTTCATTCAAGAGCCGCCGTGGCGGCTGATTCGTTGCACTGTCTCGTCATCAGATAGGGAAGGGGCTCCGGTCATCGGGGCTCCTAACCATCCGGACTGGATGTGCTTCTTTCGTAGGCCACGTGGGGAAGGTGACGTCCCCCGGGTGATGGCGTTCGTTGCGAGGAAGTGGAAGCATCTGCGTCCCGCCTTCCGCACAGACATCGTGGATCATAGGGATATCCTTATGGTCACGCTTACTGGGGACGGTGATATCCCCATCCACCTGATCAACGTCTATTCGGACGCTGATTCGACGGCTATCCTCTGGATGGCCGACAACATCGATCGCTTCCCGCGCGTACGCTACATGGGCGGGGACTTTAATTGCCATTCCAGGGTGTGGGATCCCGACTACCCTTGGAATAATCATCGCGCTGATACTCTTATTGATATCGCGTCTCGTCTGGGATTGGAGGTGAGTGTACGGGAGCATCGCTCCCCCACTCACTTCCCCCGGATTGAGGGGTTTCTCCCCTCGGTTATTGACCTCATGTTCATCCCGGATGACTCCGTGGCCGGACTGGTTCACGACGTGTCGGAAGACGAGATGCTCCCTTCGGATCATGCTCCGCTTTCGATTATGTTGCCTGTTCCCTATTTTGGGGACATGCCTCCCCGTCTCAAGGTGAAGGAGACGGATTTCGGTGAGTACGTCGGTCTCCTCCGGTCGGGGATCGAGGCGCTCAATTGGGGGAATCTCGATTCCCCTGAGCTTATTGAGAATGCTGCCCAGGAACTGTCCCGGGTGGCCTCTTCCGCGTGGGAGGCTTGTGCAAAGCCTACACGCGCCTCCCGGAAACCGAACCCCTGGTGGAACGAAGAGTGCGCTCGCGCGCTCTCGGACTATCGGGAAAGCAGGGTTGGGTATTGGCCGGCGTACTTCAAGGAGTCTGTCTCGGTTATCATTCCAAAACCGGGAAAACCCAACTACTCTTCTCCGAAGATGTTCAGGCCGATTGTGCTTTTGAACACCATGGGGAAACTTATCGAGAAGATGCTTGCGAACCGAATGCAGTTCGAAGCCCTCGAACATGGGATCTTTCACCCCAACCAGTTCGGTGGTGTCTGTCAGCACTCTACGGAGGACGCGGGGCTCTACCTCACTCAGATCGTTCGGGCCGGGTGGGCCCAGGGTCTCAAAACAAGTGTGGTCGCCTTCGACCTCGCCCAATTCTTCCCTTCCATCAATCATGATGTGTTGATCACCATTATGACCCGCCTCGGGTTCCCCGCGGAGGTCGTAAAGTTTTTCCGGTCCTATTTGGTAGGCCGGTCTACCCGGTACAAGTGGGGGAAGGACACTTCTCCCCCGTGCCAAGCCGATGTGGGCGTGGGGCAGGGCTCTGCCTTGTCACCTGTCCTCTCGGCTGTTTGCATGGTTCCGGTCATGCGGTTGTTCCAGCTCGCGGTTGCTATCACCCGCGGCGCACTTATTTCGTACGTGGACGATGGTACTATCATTGTCCAGTCGAAGACGTGGGATGAGAATCTCACAAAACTCAGGGACCTGTACGGGGTGGTTAACCGCCTTGTGTCGGCCCTTGGCCTTGCGTTAGAGCACTTGAAGAACAAGGCCTTTCATTTCTCCAGGAACCCGTGGGACATCAATCCTGCTGTCGACCTTGGCATTGCTCCCTTCACTGGGGAAACCCCACTGAAACCCAAGCCTTTTTGGAGGTACTTGGGCTTCTTCTTTGATCGTGCGCTCCGCTTTACCGAGCATGTGCGCTTCTACTCCACCAAGGCTCTCACGACTGTGTTGTCGTTGAAGATGCTTGGTAATTCTACGCGCGGACTGAGTACTGACCAGCGCCGCCTTCTCTACCGCTCGTGTGTCCTTCCCATTGCAACATATGGGAGCCGCTTGTGGCACTTCGAGGGCGCCCGTATCAAGGGCGTCCTCAAACTGTACTCGCAGATGCAGCGTCGTGCTGCCCTGTGGATTCTCGGTGCATTCCGCACTACCCCCGGTGGGAGTGTTGAGACCATTGCTGGCCTCATCCCCATCCATCTTCACATCCGGAAGCTCGTGGAACGCAGCGTGCTTCGAAATCACACACTCTATGATCAGCATCCCACGGTCCGCCTTCTTGGCAGGTCGCCTGATGATGGCGTAGAAGTCACTCACCCGATGTCTCTAAGACCCCCGGTCCGGGGGGAGTCTCTCTTTCCAGGAAGAGGCCCCCCACCCCACTCTCCGATTACGGACGCCGCCCTGGCGTTCGGGTCGGTATACGAGAAGTTTGATCCGACCTCTTCTGAGGCCAGGCCAGGCACTCACATCATGGATCTCTTTGAGAGCCAAATCGAGCTTGACTTGAATATCCCCTCGGGGGAAAAGCAAGTCAAGGCTCATATGACTGCTCTTGAGCAGCTGTTCACATCGGGGCGGGCCAGGCAAGACTGTGTCCGCGTCGCTTGCAACGGGTCGGTCCCTCGGGATCCGAAACACCAGGCGGTCACGGCATGTGTCCTCTACCATGGCGCCGCCGACGGTGTCCGCTCGAAGGTGGCGGCCGGAAGGTCGACTGCCCCCGATGCGGAGCTATTCGCCCTCTCTATGGGTGTGGTAGCTGCTACCCGGATTCCGGATCTTCTTTTGATCTGGGTGTTCACCGACTCTCCTTCGTCGGCCAGACTTGTTCTGGACGGCGGGGTCCATTCTGGGCAGTCCCGCTCTATCGCGGCCTGCTCTGCTCTTCGGGTGTGGTTGTCGGCCGATCGTGGTCGGACCATCTCGTTCCATTATGTCCCATCTAAGGCTAGATGGGGCCCACACTACGAGGCTCACAAGGCGGCAACGGAAACTGACCTGCCCGTGGGAATCACTCCGCACTATACGCTGGATGCAGCGCGCGCTCTCGTCTTGGACAACGTACTCATCGAATGGACTCGTCTGTTCGGTGTTGCGTCGTATCGGGGCTCTCAGCTTATGCCCATTGCCAAGCGTGGGAAGCCGTTCATGCCATCTGCCCTCAAGCAGGGTCCGTGGCTCAAATCTCTTTTCGGGGAAACCATCGCTGGTGTTGCGAGGTTTACCCGAGCCATCACAGGCCATGCCCCGATTGGGGGGTATCGTGCCCGTTTTATCCCGTTGTCTACTATCATAGACCACATGTGTCGGTGCGGCTCTATCGAGACCCGTGACCACATCATCCATGACTGTCGGCTGTACTTGTTCGGCCGAGAGCAGAAACCCCGTGATCGCTTCAACTCGATTGCTCTCCAAAGCTTTCTCAAGCTTAATCCCCAGGTGTTCTCGTTCCCGGACGGAACACTTGGCGAGCGCCCCCCATGAGGAGGTGCTTTCACCCGCCGGCGGGCGTGCGGACTTCGTGCTACGGCATGTCGCTGTACGTCTCCCATTGGGCGCTTTTCGGCTGGTTATTGCCGGCCTTTCTCCTGGTTCCACCGATTCGAAGCCGAGAGGTACCGTGGCGATCGCCTTCGGGCGGTCGCATGCGGCTAAGATGGGCGGCCTGGCAAGCCGCCCCCACTGCGGACCTTCGGGACTGCGGAGGGTGCCTTTTGTGCTGAAAGTTGGGGGGTTACGGGCTTCTAGCTTTGACGCGACGCTTATGCGTCGCGCCGCACACGAGCGCAATTTTCGAAGGGCGCCAATTCAGCTTAGCGAGCATTATTGCGCTACCACGTTTTTGGCGGGCGTAGGTAGACTGTAGCTACAGGGCTTGTTTGTTCTTGTTGCGCCGGACTGCTACCGAGCACCAGGATATAAATAAATTGAAATAAAAAAAAAAAAAAAAAAAAAAAACTGAATCCATTCCAGACAATTTACCCTTCCCAAACAACGACCCTTGGACATATCCCTCTGGCATTAAAACCCCGTCTGAAGAGCCAGAAGACGACTGGTCCAAAAAAGCGCACTTGTTAGTCTCCATGAACCCCGAGATGATTTCGAAATTTGCGCTAGCCTACCCAAACGACCCAGCTTTTACGAAGCGTTACCCAGACGAAATCCTGAACCCAAATAAGGTCTTAACTCCTTCCCACTTCCAAAAGGGAAACAATGGCCTCCTCTACTTCATAGATGCTGACTGGAATGCACAACTCTGCGTCCCGAAAGATATGGTAAATCATGTCCTCCAATGGATTCACAAGTCCCCGTTTGAAAGTGCGCACGCTGGACCAAGAAGGTTCCTGGCGAGACTAAAGGATTTATTCTTTTGGCCTAGCATGTCCTCAGACATATACGAATACTCCTCTTCGTGCGACGTCTGTCAGAAAATCAAAACAGATCATCGTCGTCAGATGGGCAGACTCCGTCCCACTCACGTTCCTGCTCGCCCATTCACTACTGTATCATTGGACCTCATTACAGGACTTCCTCCTTCCAGAGACAATAAGTATTCTGCTGTACTAGTAATTGTGGACAAATTAACGAAGTATGCCCTGTTCATTCCTCCTACACATGAGGAACTATCGCAAGAAGAGTTTGCTAAAATCTTCATTGAACGAATCGCAAACCGTCTATGGATTACCAGAATGCATAATCGCTGATCTTTTTTTTTTTTTTTTTTTTTTTTTTAAATCAATTTATTTATATCCCGGTGCTCGGTAGCAGTCCGGCGTGACAAGAACAAACAAGCCCTGTAGCTAAATTCTACCTACGCCCGCCAAAAACGTGGTAGCGCGATAATGCTCGCTAAGCTGAAATAGCGCCCTTCGAAAATTGCGCGCGTATGCGGCGCGACGCCAAAGCGTCGCGCTAAAGCTAAAAGCCTGTAACCCCCCAACTTTCGGAATAAAAGGCACCCTCCGCAGTCCCAAAGGTCCGCAGTGGGGGCAGCTTGCCAGGCCACCCATCTTAGCCGCATGCGACTGTCCGAAGACGATCGCCACGGTACCTCTCAGCCTCCAATCGGTGGAACCAGGAGGAAGGCCGGCGATGACCGGCCGAAAAACGCCCAATGGGTGACATACAGCGACATGCCGTAGCACGAAGTCCGCACGCCCGCCGGCGGGTGAAAGCACCTCCTCACGGGGGGCGCTCGCCAAGTGTTCCGTCCGGGAACGAGAACACCTGGGGATTAAGCTTGAGAAAGCTTTGGAGAGCAATCGAGTTGAAGCGATCACGGGGTTTCTGCTCTCGGCCGAACAAGTACAGCCGACAGTCATGGATGATGTGGTCACGGGTCTCGATAGAGCCGCACCGACACATGTGGTCTATGATAGTAGACGACGGGATGAAACGGGCCCGATACCCCCCAATCGGGGCATGGCCTGTGATGGCTCGGGTAAACCTCGCAACTCCAGCGACGGTTTCTCCGAAAAGAGATTTGAGCCATGGACCCTGCTTGAGGGCAGATGGCATGAACGGCTTCCCACGCTTGGCAATGGGCATCAGCTGAGAGCCCCGGTACGTCGCAACACCGAATAGACGAGTCCATTCGACGAGTACGTTGTCCGAGACGAGGGCACGCGCTGCATCCAGCGTATAGTGCGGAGTGATTCCCACGGGCAGATCGGTTTCCGTCGCTGCCTTGTGAGCCTCGTAGTGTGGGCCCCATCTAGCCTTAGATGGGACATAATGAAACGAGATGGTCCGACCACGATCGGCCGACAACCACACCCGAAGAGCAGAGCAGGCCGCAATAGAGCGGGACTGCCCAGAATGGACCCCGCCGTCCAGAACAAGTCTGGCCGACGCAGGAGAGTCGGTGAACACCCGGATCAAAAGAAGATTGGGAATTCGGGTAGCAGCTACCACGCCCATAGACAGGGCGAATAGCTCCGCATCAGGTGCAGTCGACCTCCCAGCCGCCACCTTCGAGCGGACACCGTCGGCAGCGCCATGGTAGAGGACACACGCCGCGACCGCCTGGCGTTTCGGATCCCGAGGGACCGACCCGTCGCAAGCGACGCGGACGCAGTCTTGCCTGGCCCGCCCCGATGTGAACAGCTGCTCGAGAGCAGTCATGTGAGCCTTGACCTGCTTCTCCCCAGAAGGGATATTCAAGTCGAGCTCGATTTGGCTCTCAAAGAGATCCATGATGCGAGTGCCTGGCCTGGCCTCAGAAGAGGTCGGATCAAACTTCTCGTACACCGACCCGAACGCCAAAGCGGCATCCGTAATCGGAGAGTGGGGCAGGGGGCCTCTCCCTGGAAAGAGAGACTCCCCCCGGACCGGGGGGCGTAGGGACATCGGGTGAGTAACCTCTACTCCATCATCAGGCGACCTGCCAAGAAGGCGGACCGTGGGATGTTGATCGTAGAGTGTGTGATTTCGAAGCACGCTGCGTTCAACGAGCTTGCGAATATGAAGATGGATGGGGATGAGGCCAGCAATGGTCTCAACACTCCCACCGGGGGTAGTGCGGAATGCACCGAGAATCCACAGGGCAGCGCGGCGCTGCATCTGTGAGTACAGTTTGAGGACGCCCTTGATACGGGCACCCTCGAAGCGCCACAAGCGGCTCCCATATGTTGCAATGGGAAGAACACACGAGCGGTAAAGGAGGCGGCACTGGTCAGTACTCAGCCCGCGCGTAGAATTACCAAGCATCTTCATCGACAGGACTGTCGTGAGGGCCTTGGTGGAATAGAAGCGCACATGCTCGGTAAAGCGGAGTGCACGATCAAAGAAGAAGCCCAAGTACCTCCAAAAAGGCTTGGGTTTCAGTGGGGTTTCCCCGGTGAAGGGAGCAATGCCAAGGTCAACCGCGGGATTGATGTCCCGCAGGTTCCTGGAAAAATGAAAGGCCTCATTTTTCGAGTGCTCTAACGCAAGGCCAAGGGCCGACACGAGACGGTTAACCACCCCGTATAGGTCCCTGAGTTTTGTGAGATTCTCATCCCACGTCTTCGACTGGACGATGATAGTACCATCGTCCACGTACGAAATAAGAGCACCGCGGGTGATAGCAACCGCGAGCTGAAACAACCGCATGACCGGGACCATGCAAACAGCCGAGAGGACAGGTGACAGGGCAGAGCCCTGCCCCACGCCCACATCGGCTTGGCACGGGGGAGAAGTGTCCTTCCCCCACTTGTACCAGGTAGACCGGCCTACCAAGTAGGACCGGAAGAACTTTATGACCTCCACGGGAAAACCGAGGCGGATCATAATGGCAATCAACACATCATGATTGATGGAAGGGAAGAATTGAGCAAGGTCGAAAGCGACCACGCTTGTCTTGAGACCCTGGGCCCACCCGGCCCGAACGATCTGAGTGAGGTAGAGTCCCGCGTCCTCCGTAGAGTGCTGACGGACACCACCGAACTGGTTGGGATGAAAAATCCCATGTTCGAGAGCTTCAAACTGCATTCGGTTTGCAAGCATCTTCTCGATAAGTTTCCCCATAGTGTTCAACAGCACAATCGGCCTGAACATCTTCGGAGAAGAATAATTGGGCTTTCCCGGTTTTGGAATGATAACCGAGACAGACTCCTTGAAGTATGCCGGCCAGTGCCCAACCCGAAGGCAGGCGTTGGCCAATACGAGGAATTTGTCGACCGCGTCATTGTCGAACTTGAATAGAAGCTTCAGGACACCCCACCCCAGATGGTCTGGGCCAGGGGCCGATAGATTTGCACACTTCCCCAACACGTCCCGGAGTTCCAACCTACTAAACACCACCCAATCACGGGCGGGCCTTTTGGGAAGGTCATCCAAGATGGAAAGGTTGATGGGCCGATCCGAAGCGGAATTGTAGGTGGAATGCAAGGCATCCCACAACTGCTCGAGTGACGTACAGGGCTGTCCATCCTTCTGGATCGCCTCGTACGTCGGAAGTTGCCGCGCCCTGGTCCAGGCCATCAGGTCCCAGGGGCGTTGCTTGACAAATGCGACCTCTCTGATCTGCTCATCAAAGAACTCGCGCTTAACCTTCCACGTAACACGACGGAACTCGGTATAAGCCTCCGGAATCCTACTTTCCCGATAGTCTGAGAGCGCGCGAGCACATTCCTCATTCCACCAGGGGTTCGGTTTCCGAGAGGCGCATGTAGGCTTTGCACAAGCCTCCCACGCGGAAGAGGCCACCCGGGAGAGTTCCTGGGCAGCAGACTCAATAAGCTTGGGGGAATCGAGATCCCCCCAATTGAGCGCCTCGATCCCCGAACGAAGGAGACCGACGTACTCACCGAAATCCGTCTCCTTCACCTTGAGATGGGGAGGCATGTCCCCAAAATAGGGAACAGGCAACGTAATCGAAAGCGGAGCATGATCCGAGGGGAGCATCTCGTCTTCCGACATGTCGTGAACCAGTCCAGCCACGGAGTCATCCGGGATGAACATGAGGTCAATAACCGAGGGGAGAAACCCCTCAATCCGGGGGAAGTGAGTGGGGGAGCAATGCTCCCGTACACTCACCTCCAACCCCAGACGGGACGCGATATCAATAAGAGTATCAGCACGATGATTATTCCGAGGGTAGTCGGGATCCCACACCCTGGAATGGCAATTAAAGTCCCCGCCCATGTAGCGAACACGCGGGAAGCGATTGATGTTGTCGGCCATCCAAAGGATAGCCGTCGAATCAGCGTCGGAATAGACGTTGATCAGGTGGATGGGGATATCACCGTCCCCAGTAAGCATGACCATAAGGATATCCCTATGATCAACGATGTCCGTGCGGAAGGCGGGGCGCAAATGCTCCCACTTCCTCGCAACGAACGCCATCACCCGGGGGACATCATCTTCCCCACGTGGCCTACGAAAGAAGCACATCCAGTCCGGATGGTTAGGAGCCCCGATGACCGGGGCCCCTTCCCTATCTGATGACGAGACAGTGCGACGAATCAGCCGCCACGGCGGCTCTTGAATGAATACTACGTCGACCAAGCCATTCTTAGTCTCTAACATAGTGGAAACCAAGTCATAATTCTTTGCTACATTTTGACTTGTGATAACTAGACTACGTAATGGTCCGTGCGGCATTAACGAGTCCCTGAAGGGCCGGCCTTAGGCCGGTTGAAAACATCAGCTGGGGCACCAGGTGCTCGAGGAGAGCGCCGACGTACCTCATCCTGGTCATAGCGACTCAAAATCCAGTCGCGATTAAAACGGTTCCTCCAGAAGTGACACTTCTGAGAGGTAGCCTCGTGGGCCCCACTGCAGTTGACGCAGCGATTGGGGTGAGGGCACAGCTGATCCCCGGGGGTAGCCGCAATGGGAGGCTGAGCGTTGGGGTGTGCCTTGCAGCACGCGCCAAGAACTCGGTGATGTTCCGCGATGTGCGGACCCCCACACTTTGCGCAGATGTGCCCTTTGGAAGGACACGTGCGCTCCGTGTGGCCCCACCGCAAGCAGCGAGGGCACTGGGGGGTGCCGGCATGCCTCTCGGCCGCCCGAATAAAGCAAGAGCGGCCAAACAGGAAAACCCGTTTGCCCACCAGTTGCTTGAGATTAGAACCCGGCTTGGAGTCCCAAATGTCAAACCAGACCGTCGCGGAGTCCGCACTCTGAGAGTTACGGACAACACGAGGGGCCGATGAGAGGCGGAAGGCGGAGAGTAGGCCATCCTTGGCGAACCTCTTCTCCATCATCTTCGAAGTAAGAACGATGCCCCCCTCGTTTGCACGATAGGGGACAGACACGATCTTGAGGAAGGACCGAGATTGAGGAACCTCGGCCCGAATGGTGGTGTCCTTGGGGAACGCCTTGGCAGCCCAGTCACCAATGATCTGCATGTCCGCTTGTCCAGGCGGCCATGACAAGTCTACCGCCCACCCATTCTGAATGGGTGAGATGGCGTTGGCCCGAACCGATCGCTTTCCGGCGACCAGGCCTCGGTTGATAGAGTCCATCACCTTGCTGGGGATACCAACCAGGGGGGTGGACGGGAAGAGCAGGGCCTGTTTGCGGCTAGGCCCCGCCGTAGTAGACTTGATCTTCTTGCGCGCAGGCGCATTAGATCCCGACGGCGAACCGGCGCATGCCTCCGCGTTCCGGTGAAGCTGCGCGATTTCCTCGGGCGAAATGTCCGGGAAGAGTCGTGCGAAATGGGCAATGTCGGCCGCGACAGTGCCTGGCTCGGGCCGGCCTCTCTTCCGAGGGTCACCTGGCTTAGCCGAAGTAGAGCCAAACGGGGCAGCCGTCATCCGCGGGGTCGCGGTGCGGGCAGCCATGCTGGCGAAGGTTCCTTTGGGGAGCGGGCGAGTGGCCCGGTTCACCTTGGGAGCAGGTCCGTCCCTCCGGTCCCTGACAACCCGGACCTGAGGGCCGGGCCGGTAGGGCTGAGGGGAAGGGCGGGGGGCGTGCTGCCGGAGGTCCCTATGGGGGGGAGCTGCGGGCTGGCGGGGAGGGGTAGGAAGGTGCGGACGCGAGGGGGCGCCTGGCACGATGATACCGGAGCGAGGGAGGTCTGGAACAATGTTCGTGAAACCATCCCGAAGGGAGACGAAGCCCTTAACAAGGTCACCCAGCTGGGATTCCCTAAGAGTGGCTTCGTCGGTGATGCCAGCCTGCTCAAGCGGTTTCGCCGCATGAGACATAGCATTGGTGAATAATCCAGAGGTGAGGCCGGTGAGAGCAACCTCGCCAATGGCAACTGCCAGGTGTCCAGCGACGTCCTGGGGAACTTCCGCATCGATCTTGGCCAGGGTCTCCAACCACTGGTCGATGGTGTTCAAACAGCGAACGGCAGTCGCTGTATCGGGGTACACGGCGTGCCTGGAGCCGGAAAGCTCGACTCCTCCTCCCTCAGGCTCGGTACTCTTCTCCGAAGTGGGGACGGCATCGTATGCTGGGAAACGACTGCGGGTCTCCGATGAGGTAGCACCAAAATCGGTGGCGATCTCCTCGATATCCTCCATCGCAGCCGAGGAGGCCCTGCCCTTGCCCTTGGAGCGCTTGGACTGGGGAGTGAACCCCATTTCGCCCTGCGGATGGGGCCGTTTGGGGGTGGGGGTAGTGGGACGATCGGGGTCCACAGCCATGGCCTCCGAGGTCGATCGAGGGGTAGGGGCCACCTCTGGGGTGTCCCAATCGGAAGGGGGCTCGGGCGTTTCCTCAGGAAGAGAAATCGAGCGGGTCTGGAAGGGGGGTGGCTTGGAAGTGCCCGTCGGCGATGCTGCCGACGACGGGCTTGCCGCCTGAGAATTCGAACCAGGGGCACCCGAGCGACGCTGGGTGCCCCGTGAGGCTGCCTGCTGCGAAGCAGACGAGTGAGACATAGATACAAGAGCTGTAAACGATGTGCGATAAGTTGGTGGTGGTGGTAACTGGAAAAGGAAGGTGGCATAATCGCTGATCGAGATTGCCGTTGGTCCACAGCCTTCTGGTGCTCAGTCATAGAAAGCTATGGTAGCGTTATGGCCCTATCCTCGGCCCACCATCCCCAAATGGACAGTCAAATGGAAGTGTTAAATGCCACTATAGAACAGATGTTATGTGCATATGTATCTACGGACCATTCCTCCTGGGCTCAATGGCTGTCAGCCCTAGCCCACGCTTACAATTCTTCAGTACACTCATCAACCTCTTATTCCCCAAACTTCCTTCTTATGGGGTACAAACTGCAAACTACTGCAAAAGTAGTTGCTTCTCAGAATGATCCAGTCACATGCCCTTTTCTCCCTAGCCAGAAAGGGGAATTCTTTGTTGAAGAAATGGAAATCCATTGAAGGACGGCTCGAGATTCAGTAATTCTGGCTCAGGAATGCCAAGCCAAATCATACAACAAAGGACAATGCCCTGTAGTGGAATTCGAAGTGGGAGATTGGGCTCTAGTTAATCCTCACTCATTGGAACTGGTGGATGTCAAAGGCACAGGACGAAAACTTATCCAACACACTATTGGACCGTTCGAAGTGCTTGAGAAAGTCAACCCCATGGTGTATCGTCTATGTCTACCAGACACGTACCCCATGCATCCTGTGTTTAATTTACAACATCTAAAATGGTACACCCCTTCAGATCCCAAATTTGGGGAAAGGACCAATCTACCTCCCACTCGCGACTTTCTAGCAACCGAAGAGTACGAAGTAGAAGCTATCCTAGGACACAGAATTGATTCTCGAAAAAAGGGAAACCGGAGGATGTACCTTATTCGATGGAAAGGATACAATCCGACCGAAGACAGCTGGGTTTCTGAATATGACCTTAGAAACGTGCCCGCCTTGAAACATGAATATCTTGCGATGACCTGACTCACATGACGGACACGTGCCCACTCTGTAAATATTAGACAACTGAGTTTCAAATTTTTGTATTTTCTCTCTCTCTCCCTCTTTCTCTTCTATTTTCCAACCTCATCTAGGGCTTTTAGGGTTACAGCCAGAGTCGTTGTCGTGACGTGCTCAGGGCTCAACCACTACAGCCGGAGATCAACGCCAGCCTTACAGCGGCGCTCTCAGGGCTTAGTTGCTATTAGCCGAGACTTTCTGACTCTTCCATACCTTGCTCAGGGCTACAAGTTCCTTGACAGCCAGAGCTGAGGACCTTTTTTCTGAAATCTATTTCCTCCCATTGTTCGCTGCAATTATGGCTGACTCCTGACGTTTTCCTACAGCTCGTCTTGCCACCATAGAGGATCATTACCTCGATCCTCACATTGACGATTCCTTACGTTACGATCTTCCTCCGTTCTCGCAGTACAACCGATGGATCCTTAAATCAACTTATCTAGCATGGTCACCTAATTCCTCCCTTACCCCTTTCCTTCCGGGCATCGCCCCTCCCACTTTCTCCTCTCTGCCGCCTGTCATCTCATCTGAACAACGATTCGACGGATCCCTGGGCCGATTCGATTGAACAGCCGTTCCCCAGACTGTCACTAACTGTGTCTGGTGTGCCCTCATTCTTCGCCCTAGGATTGGGTACAGCAGGCAAGAGGATATGCCTGAATTTGAATTCCTTACCACACAATGGAACTCGATCGACTCTAAACAAGGACTCCTTAAGGAAGAGTACATTGAACACCTCCGAATCCATCTCCTTTCATTAGACTCCGAA
Source organism: Lyophyllum decastes (assembly GCA_025854295.1). Lineage (NCBI taxonomy): Eukaryota > Fungi > Basidiomycota > Agaricomycetes > Agaricales > Lyophyllaceae > Lyophyllum > Lyophyllum decastes. Next base: position 853,165 of record CP107712.1, on the reverse strand, counting down.
ATCACCTCCTACTCTTCCATGCTAGGATCGTACACCTTCTTTTGGGACTCCTGGCCTATGGAGCCCTCCCTCATCACTCTGAATACTCTTGCTAAGACGGAGATCTGGGCAGACGTTGTCGATTCTGGAGTGGCTTTTCAGCGGAACGTGAAAGAAAAGGCTGCATGGGTAGCGTTTGTGTGAAGAGTGAGCTCTGACGGTTGGAACGAATCTATCACAAGGGTGAGAAAACTTGGTGTCCCTCCAGCAAGCGACAAATATCTCGGGGCATGGATCAATGGCAGTTGCGAAAACAACTCGCTGTGGATACTCAGCCAGAGAATTCCTTGTTTCATAGCTCACCACCTGGAGCGTGATGAAGTTAACCTTGGTTGTTGCCCTCCTGACCACCTCCGTAAGCAATGGTGGCAAGATTCGGACATCAAATATCTTCAAATTGACAAGCACCCTTACAACATCGTCGTGATTCGTAATCGCAGTATCCAAGCTCTCTTCCCTCCCTGTCTCTACCTTCCAGTACCTCCTCCCTTCGAATCGAAGTTCCGTCAAGCCTCCTTCCCCCCGAATCAAGGATGGAGAGGACAGATAACTGGATATGCTGCTACTGCTCCTCCGCCCTCTCCTCCTTGAGAAGATTTGATGGACACGGATCTGCCCTTTGAAGAGGAGGTTAAGCCTCAGATTAGTCTGAACCACAAAGCAATTCCTTTGGAGTACGTGGATCTATACCCTGAGTGTATTCCTTGGATAAAACCTCCTGCTCTGTTCAATAATCGCAGTCCAAGTCAATGGTCGAAATGGATCACCGATGATTGGGACATTTGTACTCAAGTCGGCAATTCGAACAAAGTCGTCGACAATTACACATATCGTTTACATTTTTTTTTTTTTTTTTTTTTTTTTTAAATCAAATATTTATATCCCGGTGCTCGGTAGCAGTCCGGCGTTACTAGTACACACATGCCCGGTAACTAAAGTCTACCTACGCCTGCCAAAAACACAGTAGCGTGATAATGCTCGCTAACCTGAATTAGTGCCCTTCGAAAATTGCGCGTGTGTGCGGCGCGACGCAGATGCGTCATGCTAACGCAAGCCGTCCATGCCCCCCGACTTTCAGGACAAGAGGCTCCGGCCTTGGCGGACCACGGCCGGGAGGGTTGCCACACCCCCCTACTTGGCCCAGGCGCAAGCCCCTGGGTACCTCGAGCCGTCTGATAAGAAAGCGTCAGACTGATGGCCTGAAACGGCCGAAAAACCGCCCAATGGGTGACGTACCGCAACGACATGCCGAAGCACGAGGTCCGTATGCCCGCTGGCGGGTAAAAGCACCTCCTCATGGGGGGTGCTCACCAAGTGTCCCATCCGGAAACGAGAACACCTGGGGGTTGAGCTTAAGGAAGCTTTGAAGTGAGTACGCGTTAAAGCGATCTCGGGGTTTCTGCTCCCAGCCAAAAGCGTATAGCCGACAGTCATGGATAATATGGTCACGGGTCTCGAGGACGCCGCACTGACACTTATTGTCCCAATGAGGGACAATGGGGACAAAGCAGGCACGATACCCCCCAATTGGGGCATGGCCTGTGATGGCTCGGGTGAACCTCGCGACACCAGCGACAGTTTCCCCGAAAAGAGATTTGAGCCATGGACCCTGCTTGAGGGCAGATGGCATGAAGGGCTTCCCACGTTTAGCAATGGGCATAAGCTGAGAGCCCTGGTATGACACACCGCCGAACAGACGAGTCCATTCGACAAGTACATTGTCCGAGACGAGAGCACACGCTGCGTCCAGCATATAGTGCGGAGTGATTCCCATGGGCAGGTCAGTTTCCGTCGCCGCTTTGTGAGCATCGTAATGAGGGCCCCATCTAGCCTTAGATGGGACATAATGAAACGAGATGGTTCAACTGCGATCGGCCGACAACCAAGCTTGAAGAGCAGAGCAGGCCGCAATAGAGCGGGACTGCCCGGAATGGACCCCGCTGTCCAGAACAAGTCTGGCTGAAGCAGGAGAGTCGGTGAACACCCGGATCAAAAGAAGATCCGGAATCCGGGTAGCAGCTACCACGCCCCATAGACAGGGCGAATAGCTCCACGTCGGGGGCAGTCGACCTTCTGGCCACCACCTTCGAGCGGACACCATCGGCGGCACCATGGTAGAGGACACATGCCGCGACCGCCTGGCATTTCGGATCCCGAGGGACCGACCCGTCGCAAGTGATGCGGATGCAGTCATGCCTGGCCCACGCCGATGTGAACAGCTGCTCTAGAGCAGTCATGTGAGCCTTGACCTGCTTCTCCCCAGACGGGATATTCAGGTCAAGCTCAATTTGGCTCTCGAAGAGATCCATGATGCGAGTGCCCAGCCTGGCCTCAGAAGAGGTCGGGTCAAACTTCTCTTACACTGATCCAAATGCCAGAGCGGCATCTGTGATTGGAGAGTGGGCCGGGAGGCCTCTCCCTGGGAAGAGAGACTCCCCCCGGACCGGGGGGCGTAGAGACATCGGGTGAGTAGCCTCCACACCATCATCAGGCGACCTGCCAAGAAGGCGGACCATGGGATGCTGGATGTAGAGTGTGTGATTTCGAAGCACGCTCCTTTCCACGAGCTTGCGAATGTGAAGATGGATGGGGATGAGGCCAGCAATGGTCTCAACACCCCCGCCGGGGGTAGTGCGAAAAGCACCGAGAATCCACAGGGCAGCTCGACGCTGCATCTGCGAGTACAGTTTGAGGACTCCCTTAATACGGGCGCCCTCGAAGAACCACAGGCGGCTCCCATGTGTTGCAATGGGAAGGACACACGAGCGGTACAGGAGGCGGCGCTGGTCAGTGCTCAGCCCGCGCGTAGAATTGCCTAGCATCTTCATCGACAGAACCGTCGTGAGAGCCTTGGTGCAGTAGAAGCGCACATGCTCTGTAAAGCGGAGCGCGTGATCAAAAAAGAAGCCCAGGTACCTCCAAAAAGGTTTGGGTTTCAGTGGGGTTTCCCCAGTGAAAGGAGCGATGCCAAGGTCAACTGGGGGATTGATGTCCCTTGGGTTCCTGGAGAAATGATAGGCCTCGTTCTTCGAGTGCTCTAATGCGAGTCCAAGGGCCGACACAAGGCGGTTAACCACCCCGTACAGGTCCTTGAGTTTAGTGAGATTCTCATCCCACGTTTTCGACTGGATGATGATAGTACCATCGTCCACGTACGAAATAAGAGCACTGCGGGTGATAGCAACTGCAAGCTGGAATAAACGCATGACCGGAACCATGCAAACAGCCGAGAGGACAGGTGACAGAGCAGAGCCCTGCCCCACGCCCACATCGGCTTGGCACAGGGGAGAAGTGTCCTTCCCCCACTTGTACCAGGTAGACCGGCCCACCAAGTAGGACCGGAACAATTTTACGACCTCCATGGGAAATCCGAGGCGGATCATAATGGCAATCAGCACATCATGATTGATGGAAGGGAAGAATTGAGCTAGGTCGAAAGCGACCACGCTCGTCTTGAGACCCTGGGCCCACCCGGCCCGAACGATCTGAGTGAGGTAGAGCCCCGCGTCCTCCGTAGAGTGCTGACGGACACCACCGAACTGGTTGGGATGAAAAATCCCATGTTCGAGGGCTTCGAACTGCATTCGGTTCGCAAGCATCTTCTCGATAAGTTTCCCCATAGTGTTCAACAGCACAATCGGCCTGAACATCTTCGGAGAAGAATAATTGGGCTTTCCCGGTTTTGGAATGATAACCGAGACAGACTCCTTGAAGTATGCCGGCCAATACCTGACCTGAAGGCAGGCGTTGGCCAAGACAAGAAACTTGTCGACCGCGTCATTGTCGAACTTCACACCTTCCTTTTCCAGCAACCACCACCACCGCTTGCTACAACATCGTCTATCTCATCGTATTCTATGTCTCACTCGTCTGCTTCGCAGCAGGCAGCCTCACGGGGCACCCAGCGTCGCTCGGGTGCCCCCGCTTCGAATTCTCAGGCGGCAAGCCCGTCGTCGGCGGCATCGCCGACGGGCACTTCCAAGCCACCCCCCTTCCAGACCCGCTCGATTTCTCTTCCTGAGGAAACGCCCGAGCCCCCTTCCGATTGGGACACCCCAGAGGTGGCCCCTACCCCTCGATCGACCTCGGAGGCCATGGCTGTGGACCCCGATCATCCCACTACCCCCACCCCCAAACGGCCCCATCCGCAGGGCAAAACGGGGTTCACTCCCCAGTCCAAGCGCTCCAAGGGCAAGAGCAGGGCCTCCTCGGCTGCGATGGAGGATATCGAGGAGATCGCCACCGATTTTGGCGCCACCTCATCGGAGACTCGCATTCGTTTCCCTGCATACGATGCCGTCCCCACTTCGGAGAAGAGTACCAAGCCTGAGGGAGGAGGAGTCGAGCTTTCTGGCTCCAGGCACGCCGTGTACCCTGATACAGCGACTGCTGTTCGCTGTTTGAACACCATCGACCAGTGGTTGGAGACCCTGGCCAAGATCGATGCTGAAGTTCCCCAGGATGTCGCCGGACACCTGGCAGTCGCCATTGGCGAGGTCACCCTCACCAGCCTCACCTCTGGACTATTCACCAATGCTATGTCTCATGCGGCTAAACCGCTCGAGCAGGCTGGCATCACTGACGAAGCCACTCTTAGGCAATCCCAACTGGGTGACCTTGTGAAGGGCTTCGTCTCTCTTCGGGATGGTTTTACGAACATTGTTCCAGACCTCCCTCGCTCCAGTATCATCGTGCCAGGCGCTCCCTCACGCCCGCACCTTCCTACCCCTCCTCGCCAGCCTGCGGCTCCCCCCCATAGGGACCTCCGGCAGCATGCCCCCCGCCCTTCCCCTCAGCCCTACCGGCCCGGCCCTCAGGTCCGGGTTGTCAGGGACCGGAGGGACGGACCTGCTCCCAAGGTGAACCGGGCCACTCGCCCGCTCCCCAAGGGAACCTTCGCCAGTATGGCTGCCCGCACCGCGACCCCGCGGATGACGGCTGCCCTGTTTGGCTCTACTTTGGCTAAGCCAGGTGACCCTCGGAAGAGAGGCCGGCCCGAGCCAGGCACTGTCGCGGCCGACATTGCCCATTTCGCACGACTCTTCCCGGACATTTCGCCCGAGGAGATCGCGCAGCTTCACCGGAACGCGGAGGCACGCGCCGGTTCTCCGTCGGGATCTAATGTGCCTGCGCGCAAGAAGATCAAGTCTACCATGGCGGGGCCTAGCCGCAAGCAGGCCCTGCTCTTCCCGTCCACTCCCCTTGTTGGTATCCCCAGCAAGGTGATGGACTCTATTAACCGAGGCCTGGTCACTGGAAAGCGGTCGGTTCGGGCCAACGCCATCTCACCCATTCAGAATGGGTGGGCAGTAGACTTGTCATGGCTGCCCGGACAGGCGGACATGCAGATCATCGGTGACTGGGCCGCCAAGGCGTTTCCCAAGGACACCACCATTCGGGCCGAGGTCCCTCAATCCCGGTCCTTCCTCAAGATCGTTTCGGTCCCCTATCGTGCAAGCGAGGGGGGCATCGTTCTTACTTCGAAGATGATGGAGAAAAGGTTCGCTGAGGACGGCCTACTCTCCGCCTTCCGCCTCTCATCGGCCCCTCGCGTTGTTCGCAACTCCCAGAGTGCGGACTCCGCGACGGTCTGGTTTGACATTTGGGACTCCAAGCCGGGTTCCAACCTCAAGCAACTGGTGGGCAAACGGGTTTTTCTGTTTGGCTGCTCTTGCTTCATTCGGGCAGCCGAGAGGCACGCCGGCACCCCCCAGTGCCCTCGCTGCTTGCGGTGGGGCCACACTGAGTGCACGTGTCCTTCCAAAGGACACATCTGCGCCAAGTGTGGGGGTCCGCACATCGCGGAACATCATTGGGTCCTTGGCGCGTGCTGTAAGGCACACCCCAACGCTCAACCTCCCATTGCGGCTACCCCCGGGGATCAGCCGTGTCCTCACCCCAATCGCTGCGTCAATTGCAGCGGGGCCCACAAGGCTACCTCCCAGAAGTGCCACTTCTGGAGGAACCGTTTTAACCGCGACTGGATTTTGAGTCGCTATGACCAGGATGAGGTACGTCGGCGCTCTCCTCGAGCACCAGGCGCCCCAGCTGATGTTTTCAACCGGCCTAAGGCCGGCCCCTCAGGGACTCGTTGATGGTTTACGGACCCTTATGAACTCTAGTTATCACCAGTCAGAATGTAGCAAAGAATTATGATCTGGTTTCCACAATGTTAGAGACCAAGAATGGCTTAGTCGACATTGTTTTTATTCAAGAGCCGCTGTGGCGGCTGATTCGTCGCACTGTCTCGTCGTCAGATAGGGATGGGGCTCCGGTCATCGGGGCTCCTAACCATCCAGACTGGATGTGCTTCTTTCGCAGGCCACGTGGGGAAGATGACGTCCCCCGGGTGATGGCGTTCGTTGCGAGGAAGTGGGAGCATTTGCGACCTGCCTTCCGCATGGACATCGTTGATCATAGGGATATCCTTATGGTCACGCTTACTGGGGACGGTGATATCCCCATCCACCTGATCAACGTCTACTCTGACGCTGATTCGACGGCTATCCTTTGGTTGGCCGACAACGTCAATCGCTTCCCGCGCGTTTGTTACATGGGCGGGGACTTTAATTGCCATTCCAGGGTGTGGGATCCCGACTACCCTCGGAATAATCATCGTGCTGATACTCTCATTGATATCGCGTCCCGTCTGGGGTTGGAGGTGAGTGTACGGGAGCATCGCTCCCCCACTCACTTCCCCCGGATTGAGGGGTTTCTCCCTTCGGTTATTGACCTCATGTTCATCCCGGATGACTCCGTGGCTGGACTGGTTCACGACGTGTCGGAAGACGAGATGCTCCCTTCGGATCATGCTCCACTCTCGATTACGCTGCCTGTTCCCTATTTTGGGGACATGCCTCCCCGTCTCAAGGTGAAGGAGACGGATTTCGGTGAGTACGTCGGTCTCCTTCGTTCGGGGATCGAGGCGCTCAATTGGGGGGATCTCGATTCCCCCAAGCTTATTGAGTCTGCTGCCCAGGAACTCTCCCGGGTGGCCTCTTCCGCGTGGGAGGCTTGTGCAAAGCCTACATGCGCCTCTCGGAAACCGAACCCCTGGTGGAATGAGGAATGTGCTCGCGCGCTCTCAGACTATCGGGAAAGTAGGATTCCGGAGGCTTATACCGAGTTCCGTCGTGTTACGTGGAAGGTTAAGCGCGAGTTCTTTGATGAGCAGATCAGAGAGGTCGCATTTGTCAAGCAACGCCCCTGGGACCTGATGGCCTGGACCAGGGCGCGGCAACTTCCGACGTACGAGGCGATCCAGAAGGATGGACAGCCCTGTACGTCACTCGAGCAGTTGTGGGATGCCTTGCATTCCACCTACAATTCCGCTTCGGATCGGCCCATCAACCTTTCCATCTTGGATGACCTTCCCAAAAGGCCCGCCCGTGATTGGGTGGTGTTTAGTAGGTTGGAACTCCGGGACGTGTTGGGGAAGTGTGCAAATCTATCGGCCCCTGGCCCAGACCATCTGGGGTGGGGTGTCCTGAAGCTTCTATTCAAGTTCGACAATGACGCGGTCGACAAATTCCTCGTATTGGCCAACGCCTGCCTTCGGGTTGGGCACTGGCCGGCATACTTCAAGGAGTCTGTCTCGGTTATCATTCCAAAACCGGGAAAGCCCAATTATTCTTCTCCGAAGATGTTCAGGCCGATTGTGCTGTTGAACACTATGGGGAAACTTATCGAGAAGATGCTTGCAAACCGAATGCAGTTTGAAGCTCTCGAACATGGGATTTTTCATCCCAACCAGTTCGGTGGTGTCCGTCAGCACTCTACGGAGGACGCGGGACTCTACCTCACTCAGATCGTTCGGGCCGGGTGGGCCCAGGGTCTCAAGACAAGCGTGGTCGCTTTCGACCTTGCTCAATTCTTCCCTTCCATCAATCATGATGTGTTGATTGCCATTATGATCCGCCTCGGTTTTCCCGTGGAGGTCATAAAGTTCTTCCGGTCCTACTTGGTAGGCCGGTCTACCTGGTACAAGTGGGGGAAGGACACTTCTCCCCGTGCCAAGCCGATGTGGGCGTGGGGCAGGGCTCTGCCCTGTCACCTGTCCTCTCGGCTGTTTGCATGGTCCCGGTCATGCGGTTGTTTCAGCTCGCGGTTGCTATCACCCGCGGTGCTCTTATTTCGTACGTGGACGATGGTACTATCATCGTCCAGTCGAAGACGTGGGATGAGAATCTCACAAAACTCAGGGACCTATACGGGGTGGTTAACCGTCTCGTGTCGGCCCTTGGCCTTGCGTTAGAGCACTCGAAAAATGAGGCCTTTCATTTTTCCAGGAACCTGCGGGACATCAATCCCGCGGTTGACCTTGGCATTGCTCCCTTCACCGGGGAAACCCCACTGAAACCCAAGCCTTTTTGGAGGTACTTGGGCTTCTTCTTTGATCGTGCACTCCGCTTTACCGAGCATGTGCGCTTCTATTCCACCAAGGCCCTCACGACAGTCCTGTCGATGAAGATGCTTGGTAATTCTACGCGCGGGCTGAGTACTGACCAGTGCCGCCTCCTTTACCGCTCGTGTGTTCTTCCCATTGCAACATATGGGAGCCGCTTGTGGCGCTTCGAGGGTGCCCATATCAAGGGCGTCCTCAAACTGTACTCACAGATGCAGCGCCGCGCTGCCCTGTGGATTCTCGGTGCATTCCGCACTACCCCCGGTGGGAGTGTTGAGACCATTGCTGGCCTCATCCCCATCCATCTTCATATTCGCAAGCTCGTTGAACGCAGCGTGCTTCGAAATCACACACTCTACGATCAACATCCCACGGTCCGCCTTCTTGGCAGGTCGCCTGATGATGGAGTAGAGGTTACTCACCCGATGTCCCTACGCCCCCCGGTCCGGGGGGAGTCTCTCTTTCCAGGGAGAGGCCTCCTGCCCCACTCTCCGATTACGGATGCCGCTTTGGCGTTCGGGTCGGTGTACGAGAAGTTTGATCCGACCTCTTCTGAGGCCAGGCCAGGCACTCGCATCATGGATCTCTTTGAGAGCCAAATCGAGCTCGACTTGAATATCCCTTCTGGGGAGAAGCAGGTCAAGGCTCACATGACTGCTCTCGAGCAGCTGTTCACATCGGGGCGGGCCAGGCAAGACTGCGTCCGCGTCGCTTGCGACGGGTCGGTCCCTCGGGATCCGAAACGCCAGGCGGTCGCGGCGTGTGTCCTCTACCATGGCGCCGCCGACGGTGTCCGCTCGAAGGTGGCGGCCGGGAGGTCGACTGCACCTGATGCGGAGCTATTCGCCCTGTCTATGGGCGTGGTAGCTGCTACCCGAATTCCCAATCTTCTTTTGATCCGGGTGTTCACCGACTCTCCTGTGTCGGCCAGACTTGTTCTGGACGGCGGGGTCCATTCTGGGCAGTCCCGCTCTATTGCGGCCTGCTCTGCTCTTCGGGTTTGGTTGTCGGCCGATCGTGGTCGGACCATCTCGTTTCATTATGTCCCATCTAAGGCTAGATGGGGCCCACACTACGAGGCTCACAAGGCGGCAACGGAAACTGACCTGCCCGTGGGAATCACTCCGCACTATACGCTGGATGCAGCGCATGCTCTCGTCTCGGACAACGTACTCGTCGAATGGACTCGTCTGTTCGGTGTTGCGTCGTATCGGGGCTCTCAGCTGATGCCCATTGCCAAGCGTGGGAAGCCGTTCATGCCATCTGCCCTCAAGCAGGGTCCATGGCTCAAATCTCTTTTCGGAGAAACCGTCGCTGGAGTTGCGAGGTTTACCCGAGCCATCACAGGCCATGCCCCGATTGGGGGGTATCGGGCCCGTTTCATCCCGTCATCTACTATCATAGACCACATGTGTCGGTGCGGCTCTATCGAGACCCGTGACCACATCATCCACGACTGTCGGCTGTACGCATTCGGCCGGGAGCGGAAACCCCGTGATCGCTTCAACTCAATCACTCTCCAAAGCTTCCTCAAGCTTAATCCCCAGGTGTTCTCGTTCCCGGACGGAACGCTTGGCGAGCGCCCCCCGTGAGGAGGTGCTTTCACCCGCCGGCGGGCGTGCGGACTTCGTGCTACGGCATGTCGCTGTATGTCACCCATTGGGCGTTTTTCGGCCGGTCATCGCCGGCCTTCCTCCTGGTTCCACCGATTGGAGGCTGAGAGGTACCGTGGCGATCGTCTTCGGACGGTCGCATGCGGCTAAGATGGGTGGCCTGGCAAGCCGCCCCCACTGCGGACCTTTGGGACTGCGGAGGGTGCCTTTTATTCCGAAAGTTGGGGGGTTATGGGCTTTTAGCTTTAGCGCGACGCTTTGGCATCGCGCCGCATACGCGCGCAATTTTCGAAGGGCGCTATTTCAGCTTAGCGAGCATTATCGCGCTACCACGTTTTTGGCGGGCGTAGGTAGAATTTAGCTACAGGGCTTGTTTGTTCTTGTCGCGCCGGACTGCTACCGAGCACCGGGATATAAATAAATTGATATAAAAAAAAAAAAAAAAAAAAAAAAAAAAAGTTCGGGTCAGTTTACGAGAAGTTTGATCCGACCTCTTCTGAGGCCAGGCCAGGCACTCGCATCATGGATCTCTTTGAGAGCCAAATCGAACTTGACTTGAACATCCCCTCTGGGGAGAAGCAGGTCAAGGCTCACATGACTGCTCTTGAGCAGCTTTTCACATCGGGGCGGGCCAGGCAAGACTGTGTCCGCGTCGCTTGCGACGGGTCGGTCCCTAGGGATCCGAAATGCCAGGCGGTCGCGGCATGTGTCCTCTACCATGGCGCCGCCGACGGTGTCCGCTCGAAGGTGGCGGCCGGAAGGTCGACTGCCCCCGATGCGGAGCTATTCGCCCTGTCTATGGGCGTGGTAGCTGCTACCCGAATTCCCGATCTTCTTTTGATCCGGGTGTTCACTGACTCGCCTGCTTCAGCCAGACTTGTTCTGGACGGCGGGGTCCATTCTGGGCAGTCCCGCTCTATTGCGGCCTGCTCTGCACTTCGTGTTTGGTTGGCGGCCGATCGTGGTCGGACCATCTCGTTTCATTATGTCCCATCTAAGGCTAGATGGGGCCCTCACTACGAGGCTCACAAAGCGGCAACGGAAACCGACCTGCCCGTGGGAATCACTCCGCACTATACGCTGGATGCAGCGCGTGCACTCGTCTCGGACAACGTACTCGTCGAATGGACTCGTCTGTTCGGCGTTGCGTCATACCGGGGCTCTCAACTGATGCCCATCGCTAAGCGTGGGAAGCCGTTCATGCCATCTGCCCTCAAGCAGGGTCCGTGGCTCAAATCTCTTTTCGGAGAAACCGTCGCCGGCGTCGCGAGGTTTACCCGAGCCATCACAGGCCATGCCCCAATTGGGGGGTATCGCGCCCGCTTTGTCCCTATTGTCCCTCACTGGGACAATAAGTGTCGGTGCGGTGTCCTCGAGACCCGTGACCATATCATCCATGAGTGTCGGCTTTACGCATTTGGCCGAGAGCGGAAACCCCGGGATCGCTTTAACGCGTATTCCCTTCAAAGCTTCCTTAAGCTTAACCCCCAGGTGTTCTCGTTTCCGGATGGGACACTTGGTGAGCGCCCCCCGTGAGGAGGTGCTTTTACCTGCCGGCGGATGTGCGGACTTCGTGCTTAGGCATGTCGCTGTACGTCACCCATTGGGCGGACTTCTCGGCCGACAATCCGTTGGTCTCCCTCCTGACTACGTCGATCGGAGGGTGGGTGGTACTGCGGCGATCGTCTTTGTGGCGGTCGCATGTGGCTAAGATGGGCGGCCTGGCAAGCCGTCCCCTCTGCGGACCTTCAGGACTGCGGAGGGTGCCACCTGTCCCGAAAGTAGGCGTTTACGGGCTTCTTGCGTTAACGCGACGCTTTGGCATCGCGCCGCATACGCGCGCAATTTTCGAAGGGCGCTAATTCAGCTTAGCGAGCATTATCGCGCTACCACGTTTATGGCGGGCATAGGTAGAATTTAGCTACGAGTCTCGTTTGTACTTGTCGCGCCGGACTGCTACCGAGCAGCGGGATATAAATATTTGATTTAAAAAAAAAAAAAAAAAAAAAAAAAAGTCATTGTCGAACTTGAATAGAAGCTTCAAGACACCCCACCCCAGATGATCTGGGCCAGGGGCTGATAGATTGGCACACTTCCCCAACATGTCCCGGAGTTCCAACCTACTAAACACCACCCAATCACGGGCAGGCCTTTTGGGAAGGTCATCCAAGATGGAAAGGTTGATGGGCCGATCCGAAGCGGAATTGTAAGTGGAATGCAGTGCATCCCACAATTGATCGAGTGACGTACAAGGCTGTCCATCCTTCTGGATTGCCTCATACGTCGGAAGCTGCCTCACCCTGGTCCAGGCCATCAGGTCCCAGGGGCGTTGCTTAACAAATGCGATCTCTTTGATCTGCTCATCAAAGAACTCACGCTTAACCTTCCGCGTAACACGACGGAACTCAGTATAAGCCTCCGGAATCCTACTTTCCCAATAGTCTGAGAGCATGCGAGCACATTCCTCATTCCACCAGGAGTTCGGCTTCCGAGAAGCATGTGTAGGCTTTGCACAAGCCTCCCACATGGAAGAGGCCACCTGGGAGAGTTCCTGGGCAGCATTCTCAATAAGCTCAGGGGAATCAAGATCCCCCCAATTGATCACTTCGATCCCCGAACGGAGGAGACCGACGTATTCACCAAAGTCCGTCTCTTTCACCTTGAGACGGGGAGGCATGTCCCCACAATAGGGGACAGGCAACGTAATCGAAAGCAGAGCATGATCCGATGGGAGCATCTCGTCCTCCAACATGTCGTGAACCAGTCCAGCCACAGAATCCTCCGGGATGAACATAAGGTCGATAACCGAGGGGAGAAACCCCTCTATCTGGGGGAAGTGAGTGGGGGAGCGATGCTCCCATACACTCACCTCCAGGCCCAGACGGGACGCGATATCAATGAGAGTATCGGCGCGATGATTGTTCCGGGGGTAGTCAGGATCCCACACCCTGGAATGACAATTAAAGTCCCCGCCCATGTAGCGAACGCACGGGAAACGATTGATATTGTCGGCCATCCAAAGGATAGCCGTCAAATCAGCATCTGAATAGACATTGACCAGGTGAATGGGGATATCATTGTCCCCAGTAAGCGTGACCATAAGGATATCCCTATGATCAACGATGTCCGTGCGGAAGGCGGGCCGCAAATGCTCCCACTTCCTCGCTACGAATGCCATCACTCGGGGAACGTCATCTTCCCCTCGAGGCCTACAAAAGAAGCACATCCAGTCCGGATGGTTGGGAGCCCCGATGACCGGAGCCCCTTCCCTATCTGAAGACGAGACAGTGCAACGAATCAGCCGCCACGGCGGCTCTTGAATAAAAACAATGTCGACTAAGCCATTCTTGGTCTCTAACATTGTGGAAACTAAGTCATAATTTTTTGCTACATTCTGACTATTGATAACTAGAGTTTGTAAGGGTCCGTGAACCATCAATGAGTCCCTGAGGGGCCGGCCTTAGGCCGTTGAAAACATCAGCTGGGGTGCCGGGCATTCGAGGAGAACGCCGACGTACCTCATCCTGTTCATAGCGACTTAGGATCCAGTCACGATTAAAGTGGTTCCTCCAGAAGTGACACTTCTGAGAAGTAGCCTTGTGGGCCCCGCTGCAATTGACACAGCGATTGGGGTGAGGGCACAGCTGGTCCCTGGGGGTAGCTGCAATGGGAGGTTGAGCATTGGGGTGTGCCTTACAGCACGCACCAAGGACTCAGTGATGTTCCGTGATGTGCAGACCCCCACACTTGGCGCAGATGTGACCTTTGGAAGGACACGTGCGCTCAGTGTGGCCCCACCGCAAGCAGCAAGGGCACTGGGGGGTGCCGGCGTGCCTTTCGGCCGCCCGAATGAAGCAAGAGCGGCCAAACAGGAAAACCCATTTGCCCACCAGTTGCTTGAGGTTGGAACCTGGCTTGGAGTCCCAAATATCAAACCAGACCGTCGTGGAATCCGCGCTCTGAGAGTTACGGATGACGCGAGGGGCTGATGAGAGGCAGAAGGCGGAGAGTAGGCCATCCTCGGCGAACCTCTTCTCCATCATCTTCGAAGTAAGAATGATGCCCCCCTTGTTTGCACGGTAGGGAACAGAAACGATCTTGAGAAAGGACCGAGATTGAGGAACCTCGGCCCGAATAGTGGTATCCTTGGGGAATGCCTTGGCAGCCCAATCACCGATGATCTTTTTTTTTTTTTTTTTTTTTTTTTTTTTTAAATCAATTTATTTATATCCCGGTGCTCGGTAGCAGTCCGGCGCGACACGAACAAACAAGTCCTGTAGCTAAAGTCTACCTATGCCCGCCATAAACGTGGTAGCGCGATAACGCTCGCTAAGCTGAATTAGCGCCCTTCGAAAATTGCGCGCGTGTGCAGTGCGACGCAAACACGTCGCGTTAATGCTAAAAGCCCGTAACCCCCCAACTTTCGGCACAATAGGCACCCTCCGCAGTCCCGAAGGTCCGCAGTGGGGGCGGCTTGCCAGGCCGCCCATCTTAGCCGCATGCGACTGCCCGGAGGTGATCGCCATGGTACCTCTCAGCCTCGAATCAGTGGAACCAGGAGGAAGGCCGGTGATGATCGGCCGAAAAGCGCCCAATGGGTGACGTACAGCGACATGCCAAAGCACGAAGTCCGCACGCCCGCCGGCGGGTGAAAGCACCTCCTCACGGGGGGCGCTTGCCAAGCGTTCCATCCGGGAACGAGAACACCTGGGGATTAAGCTTGAGGAAGCTTTGGAGAGCGATCGAGTTGAAGCGATCACGGGGTTTCCGCTCTCGGCCGAATGCGTACAGCCGACAGTCATGGATGATGTGGTCACGGGTCTCGATGGAGCCGCACCGACACATGTGGTCTATGATAGTAGACGACGGGATAAAGCAGGCACGATACCCCCCCCTTGGGGCATGGCCTGTGATGGCTCGGGTAAACCTCGCAACTCCGGCGACGGTTTCTCCGAAGAGAGATTTGAGCCACGGACCCTGCTTGAGGGCGGATGGCATGAACGGCTTCCCACGCTTGGCGATGGGCATCAGCTGAGAGCCCCGATACGACGCAACACCGAACAGACGAGTCCATTCGACGAGTACGTTGTCCGAGACGAGAGCATGCGCTACATCCAGCGTATAGTGTGGAGTGATTCCCACAGGCAGGTCAGTTTCCGTTGCCGCCTTGTGAGCCTCGTAGTGTGGGCCCCATCTAGCCTTAGATGGGACATAATGGAACGAGATGGTCCGACCACGATCGGCCGACAACCACACCCGAAGAGCAGAGCAGGCCGCAATAGAGCGGGACTGCCCAGAATGGACCCCGCCGTCCAGAACAAGTCTGGCCGACGAAGGAGAGTCGGTGAACACCCGGATCAAAAGAAGATCCGGAATCCGGGTAGCAGCTACCACACCCATAGAGAGGGCGAATAGCTCCGCATCGGGGGCAGTCGACCTTCCGGCCGCCACCTTCGAGCGGACACCGTCGGCGGCGCCATGGTAGAGGACACATGCCGCGACCGCCTGGCGTTTCGGATCCCGAGGGACCGACCCGTCACAAGCGACGCGGACACAGTCTTGCCTGGCCCGGCCCGATGTGAAGAGCTGCTCTAGAGCAGTCATGTGAGCCTTGACCTGTTTCTCCCCAGACGGGATATTCAGGTCAAGCTCGATCTGGTTCTCGAAGAGATCCATGATGCGAGAACCCGGTCTGGCCTCAGAAGAGGTTGGGTCGAACTTCTCGTATACTGACCCGAACGCCAGCGCGGCATCCGTGATCGGGGAATGGGGCGGGGGGCCTCTCCCTGGAAAGAGAGACTCCCCCCGGACCGGGGGACATAGGGACATTGGGTGAGTAACTTCCACGCCATCATCAGGCGACCTGCCAAGAAGGCGGACCGTGGGATGTTGATCGTAGAGTGTGTGATTTCGAAGCACGCTGCGTTCAACAAGCTTACGAATGTGAAGATGAATGGGGATGAGGCCAGCAATGGTCTCAACGCTCCCACCGGGGGTAGTGCGGAATGCACCGAGAATCCACAGGGCAGCGCGACGCTGCATCTGTGAGTACAGTTTGAGAACACCCTTGATACGGGCACCCTCGAAATGCCACAAGCGGCTCCCATATGTTGCAATGGGAAGGACACACGAGCGGTACAGGAGGCGGCGCTGGTCAGGGCTCAGTCCGCGCGTAGAATTACCAAGCATCTTCATCGACAAAACCGTCATGAGAGCCTTGGTGGAGTAGAAGCACACATGCTCTGTAAAGCGAAGTGCACGGTCAAAAAAGAAGCCCAAGTACCTCCAAAAAGGCTTGGGTTTCAGTGGGGTTTCCCCGGTGAAGGGAGCAATGCCAAGGTCAACAGCAGGATTGATGTCCCGCGGGTTCCTGGAAAAATGAAAAGCCTCGTTTTTCGAGTGCTCTAACGCAAGGCCAAGGGCCGACACGAGGCGGTTGACCACCCCATATAGGTCTCTGAGTTTTGTGAGATTCTCATCCCACGTCTTCGACTGGACGATGATAGTACCATCATCCACGTACGAAATAAGAGCACCGCGGGTGATAGCAACCGCGAGCTGGAACAACCGCATGACCGGAACCATGCAAACAGCCGAGAGGACCGGTGACAGGGCAGAACCCTGCCCCACGCCCACATCGGCTTGGCACGGGGGAGAAGTGTCCTTCCCCCATTTGTACCGGGTAGACCGGCCTACCCAGTAGGACCGGAAAAACTTTATGACCTCCGCGGGGAACCCAAGGCGGATCATAATGGCAATCAACACATCATGATTGATGGAAGGGAAGAATTGAGCAAGGTCGAAAGCGACCACGCTGGTTTTGAGACCCTGGGCCCACCCGGCCCGAACGATCTGAGTGAGGTAGAGTCCCGCGTCCTCTGTAGAGTGCTGACGGACACCACCGAACTGGTTGGGATGAAAAATCCCATGTTCAAGGGCTTCGAACTGCATTCGGTTCGCAAGCATCTTCTCGATAAGTTTCCCCATAGTGTTCAACAGCACAATCGGCCTGAACATCTTCGGAGAAGAATAATTGGGCTTTCCCGGTTTTGGAATGATAACCGAGACAGACTCCTTGAAGTACGCCGGCCAGTGCCCAACCCGAAGGCAGGCGTTGGCCAAGACGAGGAATTTGTCGACCGCGTCATTGTCGAACTTGAATAGAAGCTTCAGGACACCCCACCCCAGATGGTCTGGGCCAGGGGCCGATAGATTTGCACACTTCCCCAACACGTCCCGGAGTTCCAACCTACTAAACACCACCCAATCACGGGCAGGCCTTTCGGGAAGGTCATCCAAGACGGAAAGGTCGATGGGCCGATCCGAAGCGGAATTGTAGGTGGAATGCAAGGCATCCCACAACTGCTCGAGTGACGTACAAGGCTGTCCATCCTTCTGGATCGCCTCGTACGTTGGAAGTTGCTGCGCCCTGGTCCAGGCCATCAGGTCCCAGGGGCGTTGCTTGACAAATGCGACCTCTCTGATCTGCTCATCAAAGAACTCGCGCTTAACCTTCCACGTAACACGACGGAACTCGGTATAAGCCTCCGGAATCCTACTTTCCTGATAGTCTGAGAGCGCGCGAGCACATTCCTCATTCCACCAGGGGTTCGGTTTCCGAGAGGCGTGTGTAGGCTTTGCACAAGTCTCCCACGCGGAAGAGGCCACCCGGGAGAGTTCCTGGGCAGCAATCTCAATAAGCTCAGGGGAATTGAGATCCCCCCAAGTGAGCGCCTCGATCCCCGAACGGAGGAGACCGACATACTCACCGAAATCCGTCTCCTTCACCTTGAGACGGGGGGCATGTCCCCAAAATAGGGAACAGGCAACGTAATCGAAAGTGGAGCATGATCCGAGGGGAGCATCTCATCTTCTGACACGTCGTGAACAAGTCCAGCCACGGAGTCGTCCGGGATGAACATAAGGTCAATAACTGAGGGGGAAAACCCCTCTATCCGGGGGAAGTGGGTGGGGGAGCGATGCTCCCGTACACTCACTTCCAAGCCCAGACGGGCCGTGATATCGATAAGGGTATCAGTGCGATGATTATTCCGAGGGTAGTCGGGATCCCACACCCTGGAATGGCAATTAAAGTCCCTGCCCATGTAGCGAACGCGCGGGAAACGATTGATGTTGTCGGCCAACCAGAGGATGGCCGTCGAATCAGCGTCAGAATAGACGTTGATCAGGTGGATGGGGATATCACCGTCCCCAGTAAGCGTGACCATAAGGATATCCCTATGATCAACGATGTCCGTGCGGAAGGCGGGGCGCAAATGCTCCCACTTCCTCGCAACGAACGCCATCACCCGGGGGACGTCATCTTCCCCACGTGGCCTACGAAAGAAGCACATCCAGTCCGGATGGTTAGGAGCCCCGATGACCGGAGCCCCATCCCTATCTGATGACGAGACAGTGCGACGAATCAGCCGCCATGGCGGCTCTTGAATAAAAACAATGTTGACTAAGCCATTCTTGGTCTCTAACATTGTGGAAACTAAGTCATAATTTTTTGCTACATTCTGACTATTGATAACTAGAGTTCGTAAGGGTCCGTAAACCATCAACGAGTCCCTGAGGGGCCGGCCTTAGGCCGGTTGAAAACATCAGTTGGGGCGCCAGGCATTCGAGAAGAATGCCGACGTACCTCATCCTGGTCATAGCGACTCAAAATCCAGTCGTGGTTAAAGTGGTTCCTCCAGAAGTGGCACTTCTGGGAGGTAGCCTTGTGGGCCCCGCTGCAATTGACGCAGCGATTGGGGTGAGGGCACAGCTGATCCCCGGGGGTAGCCGCAATGGGAGGTTGAGCGTGGGGTGTGCCTTACAGCACGTGCCAAGGACCCGATGATGTTCCGCGATATGCGGACCCCCACACTTGGCGCAGATGTGTCCTTTGGAAGGACACGTGCGCTCAGTGTGGCCCCACCGCAAGCAGCGAGGGCACTGGGGGGTGCCGGCGTGCCTCTCGGCCACCCGAATAAAGCAAGAGCGGCCAAACAGGAAAACCCGTTTGCCCACCAGTTGCTTGAGATTGGACCCCGGCTTGGAGTCCCAAATGTCAAACCAGACCGTCGCGGAGTCCGCACTCTGGGAGTTGCGGACGACACGAGGGGCCGATGAGAGACGGAAGGCGGAGAGTAGGCCATCCTCGGCGAACCTCTTCTCCATCATCTTCGAAGTAAGAATGATGCCCCCCTCGCTTGCACGATAGGGGACAGAGACGATCTTGAGGAAGGACCAAGATTGAGGGACCTCGGCCCGGATAGTGGTGTCCTTGGGGAACGCCTTGGCAGCCCAGTCACCGATGATCTGCATGTCCGCCTGTCCAGGTGGCCAAGCCAAGTCCACCGCCCATCCATTCTGAATGGGTGAGATGGCGTTGGCCCGGACCGATCGCTTTCCAGCGACCAGGCCTCGGTTGATAGAGTCCATGACCTTGCTGGGGATACCAACAAGGGGGGTGGACGGGAAGAGGAGGGGCCTGCTTGCGGCTAGGCCCCGCCGTGGTAGACTTGATCTTCTTGCGCGCAGGCGCATTAGACCCCGATGGAGAACTGGCGTGTGCGTCCGCATTCCGGTGAAGCTGCGCGATCTCCTCCGCCGAGATGTCGGGGAAGAGGCGCGCGAAATGGGCAATGTCTGCTGTGACAGTGCCTGGCTCGGGCCGGCCCCTCTTCCGAGGGTCACCTGGCTTAGCCGACGTAGAGCCGAACGGGGCAGCCGTCATCCGCGGAGTTGCGGTACGTGCAGCCATGCTGGTGAAAGTTCCCTTGGGGAGTGGGCGAGTGGCCCGATTCACCTTGGGAGCAGGTCCGTCCCTCCGGTCCCTGACCACCCGGACCTGTGGGCCGGGCCGGTAGGGCTGAGGGGAAGGGCGGGGGGCGTGCTGCCGGAGGTCCCTGTGGGGGGGAGCTGCGGGCTGGCGAGGAGGGGTAGGGAGGTGCCCAGGTGCGGGAGCGCCTGGCACGATGATACCGGAGCGAGGGTGGTTTGGAACCATGTTCGTAAAACCATCCCGGAGTGCGACAAAGCCCCCTATAAGATCGCCCAGCTGGGTCTTCCTGAGGGTGGCCTCATCAGTGATGCCAGCCTGTTCAAGCAGTTTCAACGCATGATCCAGAGCATTGGTAAATAATCCAGAGGTGAGGCCGGTGAGAGCGACCTCGCCAATGGTGACTGCCAGGTGTGCTGCCACATCCTGGGGAACCTCAGCATTGATCTTGGCCAGGGTCTCCAGCCACTGGTCGATGGTGTTGAGACAGCGAACGGCAGTCGCTGTATCGGGGTACACTGTGTGCCTGGAGCCGGAAAGCTCGACTCCTCCTCCCTCAGGCTCTGTACTCTTCTCCTTAGTAGGGACGGCGTCGTACGGGGGAAACCGGGTACGAGTCTCCGACGAGGTAACGCCAAAATCGATGGCGAGCTGCTCGATCTCCTCCACCTCAGTGGTAGAGGCCCTCCCCTTGCCCTTGGAGCGCTTGGAGTGGGGTGTGAATCCCGTTGCACCCTGCGGATGGGGTCGTTTGGGAGTGGGGGTGGTGGGACGATCCTCGGGGTCCACAGACATGGCCTTGGAGGTCGAGTGAGGAGTAGGGGCAGTCTCTGGGACGTCCCAATCGGAAGGAGGCTCGGGCGTATCCTCTGGAAGAGAAATGTGGCGAGTCTTGAAGGGGGGGGGCTTGGAAGTGTCCGTCGGCGATGCCGCCGGCGACGGACTTGCTGCCTGAGAAGTCGAACCAGGGGCACCCGAGCGGCGCTGGGTGCCCCGTGAGGCTGCCTGCTGCGAAGCAGACGAGTGAGACATGAAAACGATGAGCGTAGACGATGTGCGATAAGTTGATGGTGGTGGTAACTGGAAAAGGAAGGTGATCACCAATGATCTGCATGTCTGCCTGCCCGGGCAGCCATGACAAGTCTACCGCCCACCCATTCTGAATGGGCAAGATGGCATTGGCCCGGACCGATCGCTTTCCAGCGACCAGGCCACGGTTGATAGAGTCGATCACCTTGCTGGGAATACCAACAAGGGGGGTGGACGGGAAGAGGAGGGCCTGCTTGCGGCTAGGCCCCGCCATGGTGGACTTGATCTTCTTGTGCACAGGCGCATTGGACCCAGAAGGAGACCCGGCGCATGCCTCTGCATTCCAGTGAAGTTGCGCGATCTCCTCGGCAGAAATGTTGGGGAAGAGTCGTGCGAAATGGGCAATGTCAGCCGCGACAGTGCCCGGCTCAGGCCGGCCCCTCTTACGAGGGTCACCTGGCTTAGCCGAAGTAGAGCTGAATGGGGCAGCCGTCATCCGTGGAGTTGCGGTGCAGGCAGCCATGCTGGCGAAGGTTCCCTTGGGAAGCGGGCGCGTGGCCCGGTTCACCTTGGGAGCAGGTCCGTCTCTCCGGTC
Source organism: Lyophyllum decastes (assembly GCA_025854295.1). Classification (NCBI taxonomy): domain Eukaryota; kingdom Fungi; phylum Basidiomycota; class Agaricomycetes; order Agaricales; family Lyophyllaceae; genus Lyophyllum; species Lyophyllum decastes. Next base: position 831,713 of record CP107712.1, on the reverse strand, counting down.
CCTGACAACCCGGACCTGAGGGCCGGGCCAGTAGGGCTGAGGGGAAGGGCGGGGGGCATGCTGCCGGAGGTCCCTATGGGGGGGAGCCGCGGGCTGGCGAGGAGGGGTAGGAAGGTGCGGGCGCGAGGGAGCGCCTGGCACGATGATACCGGAGCGAGGGTGGTTTGGAACAATGTTCGAAAAACCATCCCGGAGTGAGACGAAGCCCTGTACAAGATCGCCCAGCTGGGTCTTCCTGAGGGTGGCCTCATCAGTGATGCCAGCCTGTTCAAGCGGTTTTGACGCATGATCCAGAGCATTGGTAAATAATCCAGAGGTGAGGCCAGTGAGGGCGACCTCGCCAATGGCGACTGCCAGGTGTGCTGCCACATCCTGGGGAACCTCAGCATCGATCTTGGCCAGGGTCTCCAACCACTGGTCGATGGTGTTGAGACAGCGAACGGCAGTCGCTGTATCGGGGTACACTGCGTGCCTGGAGCCGGAAAGCTTGACTCCTCCTCCCTCAGGCTTGGTACTCTTCTCCTTGGTAGGGATGGCGTCGTACGGGGGGAACCTGATACGAGTCTCCAATGAGGTAGCGCCAAAATCGATGGCGAGCTGTTTGATCTCCTCCACCTCAGTGGTAGAGGCCCTCCCCTTGCCCTTGGAGCACTTGGAGTGGGGGGTAAATCCCGTTGCACCCTGCGGATGGGGTCGTTTGGGAGTGGGGGTAGTGGGACGATCTTCGGGGTCCACAGACATGGCCTCGGAGGTCAAGCGAGGAGTAGGGCCAGTCTCTGGGACGTCCCAATCGGAAGGAGGCTCAGGCGTATCCTCTGGAAGAGAAACGTGGCGAGTCTTGAAGGGGCTTGGAAGTGTCCATCGGCGATGCCGCCAGCGACGGACTTGCCGCCTGAGAAGTCGAACCAGGGGCCCCCGAGCAACGCTGGGAGCCCCTTGAGGCTGCCTGCTGTGAAGCAGACAAGTGAGACATAGAATACGATGAGATAGACGATGTTGTAGCAAGCGGTGGTGGTGGTGGCTGGAAAAGGAAGGTGGATGAAAAAAAAAAAAAAAAAAAAAAAAAAGGCCTATCACTTCTCCAGGAACCCGCGGGACATTAATCTGGTGGTTGACCTTGGCATTGCTCCCTTCACCGGGGAAACCCCACTGAAACCCAAGCCTTTTTGGAGGTACTTGGGCTTCTTTTTTGACCGTGCACTTCGCTTTACAGAGCATGTGTGCTTCTACTCCACCAAGGCTCTCATGACGGTTTTGTCGATGAAGATGCTTGGTAATTCTACGCACGGGCTGAGCACTGACCAGTGCCACCTCCTCTACCGCTCGTGTGTTCTTCCCATTGCAACATATGGGAGCCGCCTGTGGTACTTTGAGGGCGCCCGTATCAAGGGGGTCCTCAAATTGTACTCACAGATGCAGCGTTGTGCTGCACTGTGGATTCTCGGTGCCTTTCGCACTACCCCTGGTGGGAGTGTTGAGACCATTGCCGGCCTCATCCCCATCCATCTTCATATCTGGAAGCTCGTTGAACGCAGCATGCTTCGGAACCATACACTCTATGACCAGCATCCTACGGTCCGCCTTCTTGGCAGGTTGCCTGATGATGGCATGGAGGTTACTCACCCAATGTCTCTACGTCCCCCGGTCCGGGGGGAATCTCTCTTCCCAGGGAGAGGCCCCCCGGCCCATTCTCCGATCACAGATGCTGCATTGGCATTTGGATCAGTGTACGAGAAGTTTGACCCAACCTCCACTGAGGCCAGGCCAGGCACTTGCATCATGGACCTCTTTGAGAGCCAAATCGAGCTTGATCTGAATATCCCGTCTGGGGAGAAACAGGTCAAGGCTCACATGACTGCTTTAGAGCAGCTGTTCACATCGGAGTGGGCCAGGCAAGACTGTGTCCGCGTTGCTTGCGACAGGTCAGTCCCTCGGGATCCGAAATGCCAGGCAGTCGTGGCATGTGTCCTCTCCCATGGCGCTGCCGATGGTGTCTGCTCGAAGGTGGCGGCTGGAAGGTCGACTGCCCCTGATGCAGAGCTATTCGCCCTGTCTATGGGCGTGGTAGCCGCTACCCGAATTCCAGATCTCCTTCTGATCTGGGTGTTCACTGACTCTCCCTCTTCGGCCAGGCTTGTCCTGGACAGCAGAGTCCATTCTGGGCAGTCCCGCTCTATTGCGGCCTGCTCTGCCCTTCGAGCTTGGTTGTCAGCCAATCGTGGTCGGACCATCTCGTTTCATTATGTCCCATCTAAGGCTAGATGGGGCCCTCATTACGATGCTCACAAAGCGGCGACGGAAACCGACCTGCCCATGGGAATCACTCCGCACTATACACTGGATGCAGTGCGTGCCCTCATCTCGGACAATGTACTTGTCGAATGGACTCATCTATTTGGCATTGCGTTGTACCGAGGCTCTCAGCTGATGCCCATTGCCAAATGTGGGAAGCCCTTCATGCCATCTGCCCTCAAGCAGGGTCCGTGGCTCAAATCTCTCTTTGGGGAAACTGCCACAGGTGTTGCGAGGTTCACCCGAGCCATCACAGGCCATGCCCCAATTGGGGGGTATCGTGCCCATTTTGTCCCCATTGTCCCTCATTGGGACAATAAGTGTTAAAGCAGGCAAGCACAGGGATGTCAATACAGAAAGCTACAAGCTGAGGTCCAGAGTTAGAATCTAATATATTCAGTTCAAGACTAATCTACTCACCTGAGGTCCAGAGTTAGAATCTGGGGACCTCAGGTGAACCTACAGGACTATATATACAATGTGTATGAGGCTGTGGCATAGCAATGCTGTACAGGCAACAGCCTGTGCTAAGGCAGTGCAAAGGCTATGCTAAGGCAGTGTGTTGGGTAACCAGCACTGCCTAGCACTGCCTAGCACTGCCCAACACTGCCTAACACTGCCTAGCACTGCAATGCAGTGCATGGCTGTGCCAATGGGGAAATAGGCTGGGAAAGAGATTAGATAGCCTGCTAGGCAATTCTAACAATAAGTGTCGGTGCAGTGTCCTCGAGACCCGTGACCATATTATTCATGACTGTCGGCTGTACGTGTTTGGCCGAGAGCGGAAACCCCGGGATTGTTTCAACTCGATCTCCCTTCAAAGCTTTCTCAAGCTTAACCCCCAGGTGTTCGCGTTTCCAGACAGAACACTTGGAGAGTGCCCCCTGTGAGGAGGTGCTTTTACCTGCCAGTGGGCGTGCGGACCTCATGCTATGGCATGTCGCTGTATGTCACCCATTGGGCGGTTTTTCAGCCAGATTCTCCAGTCTTCCTCCTGGTTCCACCGATTGGCAGCTGAGAGGTACCATGGCGATTGTCTTTGGACAGTCGCATGTGGCTAAGATGGGCGGCCTGGCAAGCCGCCCCCACTGCAGACCCTCGGGACTGCAGGGGGTGCCTCTTGTGCCAAAAGTGGGTGGGTTACGGGCATCTCTTATCCGTGCAACACACCTGCGTCGTGCTGCATACGTGCGCAATTTTCGAAGGGCGCTAATTCAGCTTAGCGAGCATGATCGTGCTACCACATTTCCTGGCGGGCGTAGGTAGATTTTAGTTACAGGTCTCATTTGTACTTGTCGCACCAGACTGCTACCGAGCACTGGGATATAAATATTTGATATAAAAAAATAAAAAAAACATCCCAGAAGACATTAAACCTAAACTCACTGATGTTTTGCTGAAAAATCAGGCTGCCTTTGGGCTAGATGGAAGGTTAGGCAAGGTGGCAGCCTGAGTGGATGTGCCCCTTCAACCTGGAACCAATCCCATATCAGTACCTACATATGTACGGCACCTCACCAGTGAAGTGAGAAGTAATTGAAAAGCAAGTGAATGCCTGGTTCGAGGCAGGGGTTATCGAACCTTCCAAAAGCCCTTGGGGGTTCCCTGTGGTGGTAGTCTATTGTAACAGCAAACCTTGACTCATTGTAGACTACTGCAAGCTTAATGTGAAAACTATACCAGACAAATTCCCTATTCCCCAACAATCAGAGATCATTCAAGCATTATTGGGAGTGCAAGTGCTTTCAACTTTCGATGCACTTGCTGGGTTCACTCAGCTGGAAATGGCAGATTTGGCTAAGGAATGTACTGCATTTCAATGTCATTTAGGGCTATACCAGTTTAAGCGCATGCCTTTTGGTCTATGAAATGGCCCTTCCATCTTTCAACAAATCATGCAAGGAGTTCTAGTGCCCTTCTTGTGGCTCTTCACATTGGTCTATATTGATGACATCATAGTCTTCTCGAAATCTTGGGATAAACACCTAGTTCATTTAGACAGAGTGTTGGGCACCATTTCAGCTGCCAGCATTACCTTGTCCCCTCCCAAGTGCTTTGTCGGATATGCCTCCATCCTGCTACTAGGCCAGAAGGTATCTTAATTAGGACTCTTGACCCATCAAGAAAAAGTCAGTGCAATCATTGACTTAGCATGGCCATGGTCTATGTCGGACCTTCAGAAATTCTTGGGCATGGTAGTTTATTTTTCAGCCTACATACCATTTTACTCCTTCATTGCCACTCCCCTCTTTGCTCTGTTATGTAAGGGCATGAAGTGGAACTGGGACGTCAAACAAGAAATCACCTTCCATCAAATTAAAACCACACTTTTGAGTGCCCCAGTTTTGGGTCACCCTGAGTGCAGCCACCCCTATCGACTTTACACAGATGCTTCAGACTTCACCCTCAGTGCTAGTCTCCAACAAGTACAGTCTATTGCTGTTGAGGATCTTTGTTTTTTTTTGTTTTTTTGTTTTTTTTTTATATCAAATATTTATATCCCGGTGCTCGGTAGCAGTCCGGCGCAACAAGTACAAATGAGACCCGTAGCTAAAATCTACCTATGCCCGCCATAAACGTGGTAGTGCGATCATGCTTGCTAAGCTGAATTAGCGCCCTTCGAAAATTGTGCGCGAGTGCATCGCGCGATTGCAAGAAGCCCATAACATGCCTACTTTTGGCACAAGTGGCACCTTCTGCAGTCCCGAAGGTCTGCAGAGGGGACAGCTTGCCAGGCCGCCCATCTTAGCCATGTGTGACTGCCCAAAGACAATCGCTGTGGTACCACTCGGCTGCTGATTGGTGGAGTCGGGAGGAAGACCGGGTGTGATCCGGCCGGAAAACTGCCCAATGGGTGACATACAGCGACATGCCATAGCATGAGGTCCGCACGCCCACTGGCAGGTAAAAGCACCTCCTCACAGGGGGCACTCTCCAAGTGTTCTGTCTGGAAACGCGAACACCTGGGGGTTAAGCTTGAGGAAGCTTTGAAGTGCGATCGAGTTGAAGCAATCACGGGGCTTCCGCTCCCGGCCGAATGCGTACAGCTGACAGTTGTGGATAATATGGTCTTGGGTCTCGAGGACGCCGCACCGACATTTGTTGTCCCAGTGAGGGACAATGAGGACAAAACGGGTGCGATACCCCCCAATCGGGGCATGGCCTGTGATGGCTCAGGTAAACCTCGCAACACCTGCGGCAGTTTCCCCAAAGAGAGATTTGAGCCAAGGACCCTGCTTGAGGGCAGATGGCATGAATGGCTTCCCACGCTTTGATATGGGCATCAGCTGAGAGCCCCGGTATGATGCAACACCGAACAGACAAGTCCATTCGACGAGTACATTGTCCAAGATGAGGGCATGCACTGCATCCAGCATATAGTGCGGAGTGACTCCCATGGGCAGGTTGGTTTCCTTCGCCGCTTTGTGAGCTTCGTAGTGAGGGCCCCATCTAGCCTTAGATGGGACATAATGAAATGAGATGGTCCGACCGCGATCGGCCGACAACCAGACTCGAAGAGCAGAGCAGGCCGCAATAGAGCAGGACTGCCCAGAATGGACTCCGCCGTCCAGGACAAGCCTGGCTGAAGAGGGAGAGTCAGTGAACATCCGGATCAAAAGGAGATCCGGAATTCGGGTAGCAGCTACCACGCCCATAGACAGGGTGAATAGCTCTGCATCGGGGGCAGTCGACCTTCCGGCCGCCACCTTCGAGTGGACACCGTCGGTGGCACCATGGTAGAGGACACATGCCGCGACCGCCTGGCGTTTCGGATCCTGAGGGACCGACCCGTCGCAAGCAACGCGGACACAGTCTTGCCTGGCCCGCCCCGATGTGAACAGCTGCTCTAGAGCAGTCATGTGAGCCTTGACCTGCTTCTCCCCAGACGGGATATTCAGATCAAGCTCGATTTGGCTCTCAAAGAGGTCCATGATGCGAGTGCCTGGCCTGTCTACGTCGCGCCGCACACGCGCGCAATTTTCGAAGGGCGCTAATTCAGCTTAGCGAGCATGATCGCACTACCACGTTTTTGGCGGGCGTAGGTAGATTTTAGCTACGGGTATCGTTTGTACTTGTCGCGCCGGACTGCTACCGAGCACCGGGATATAAATATTTGAAAAAAAAAAAAAAAAAAAAAAAAAAAAAACCTAGGGACCTCACCCCTGTGGTTTTGCATCGCTTCGAGCACGCTTGTCGCGATTTCTTCGAGCATAAGGAACTCAAGGAGGCTGACTTTGTTCGCAAGATCCTTGCCGCCTTCCAAGATGAATGTGTAGCTGACTGGATCCAGAACAACCGGGAGACCCTCATCACTCTATCATTCGCTGACTTCATGGCCCTTGTCCGTGACAACTATCTCGAAGACGACTGGGAACCCAAGATCCGTCGAGGTCTTACTGCTTCTGTTCTTGTACCTCCCAAGAGTTTTTGGGATTGGTTCCAGAGTATCTTGAAGATCAACTTCATGCTGAAGGGTATGAAGTCATTCCTTGACGACAACGCCCTCCACCACCGCATCAAGTCTGGCATCGACAAGGACCTTGACCGCTTGTGCACCATCGATAAGGTCGACGGCATAACAGACTTCAAAGAGTTCATTGCCACCATACGCAACTGTGACGTGAAGCGCCGCGTCAAGAACAAGCATGCCCATCCCTCACTGGGACAACAAGTGTCGGTGCGGCGTCCTCGAGACCCATGACCATATTATCCATGACTGTCGGCTGTACGTGTTCAGCCGAGAGCAGAAACCCCGCGATCGCTTCAACTCCATCGCACTTCAAAGCTTCCTCAAGCTTAACCCGCAGGTGTTCGCATTTCCGGACGGGACACTTGGAGAGCGCCCCCCATGAGGAGGTGCTTTTACCCGCTGGCGGGCGTGCGGACCTTGTGCTACGGCATGTCGTCATGGTACGTCACCCATTGGGTGGTCTTCCGGCCGTTTTAGGCCATCGGTCCAAGGTTCTCTTATCGGATGGCTCGAGGTACCCAGGGGCTTGCGCCTGGGCCAAGTAGGGGGGTGTGGCAACCCTCTCGGCCGCGGTCTGCCAAGGCTGGAGCCTCTTGTCCTGAAAGTTGGGGAGCATGGACATCTTGCTTTAACACGACACATCCGTGGTGTGCCGCACACGAGCGCAATTTTCAAAGGGCGTCAATTCAGCTTAGCGAGCGTGATCGCGCTACCACGTTTTTGGCAGGCGTAGGTAGTTTTTAGTTACAGGTCTCGTTTGTACTTGTCGCACCAGACTGCTACCAAGCACTGGGATATAAATATTTGAATTAAAAAAAAAAAAAAAAAAAAAAAAGAACAAGCGTGCCCGCAACGCGGCGGACACATCTTGCGTTGCTGAGAACACCTCTTGCAAATGTCAGGCCCTATTGGGCCCCTCCCGTAACGCAAACAGCTCCAACGCATCAACCTCCAACACCACCCGCTCTACTGCTAATCTGACTTGTAAACTCTGTCTCTTGCCTCTTTCCGACTCTCAGCATGCCTACCTCATGGCGAATCAAGGCTGCTTCAAATGTAGACTTATCAACCTGCCTTCTGATCATGTGTCTTGCACCTGCCCTACCGGTTACCCGAACCCTGACACCTTCTTCCAGACTTGCACCCACGCCGCTCTTGTCGCAACCACCGGAGATAACCCCAGCTACGTTGCAGCCAGCACATCGTCCACTCAGGCCCCTAAGCCTGCGAAACTGGTGGCCACTACGACATTGTTCATCTCGATGGATTGGGATGATGAGGTCGTGGCAGTGATGCCCAAAAACAGGTTGTTCACCGCTGCGAGAGCCGGAGATGACACAGACAAAGATGTAAGTCCCCCTCTGCATCAAGTCTCTCATCTACTGTACTGCTGCACCGTTGATGGCCCTGGCCAATTGCTTCCCATCCCCATTGTCACTCTATTGGATAATGGCACACATCTGACCCTCATTTCGCCAGAATTAGTCTCGCACCTGAACCTCGCTGTATACTTGCTTAAAGACCCTGAAACCGTGTCCGTAGCCATGAAATCACTATCATCCTCAAAGACTGTTTCGACTCTCTCTATGTATGTTAAGCTCTCTGTTACATCAATGGACGGACAATGGGTATCCACCCCCACTCGTACCTTAATCGCACCCGGCTTATGTGCTCCCATAATTCTTGGACTCCCCTGGCTCGAAAAGAACCATATAGTCATCGACCATCACGCACGAACTTGTATTGATAAATGTTGTAACTACGACCTTCTGAATCCCAAACAACGTGTTCCTGTACCTCTTAAGCCAAAATTGCCCACTGCATCTCATCGCCAAACCATCGCTGACCATAAGGTCATGCTTGCCGAACTCAAATATGTTTGCCACGAACGTCTCGTTGAACTTTCCCACACAGGCCGTTTTGAAATAGTAACATCTGTCAATCTAATCACTGCGATTCGCAAACACATTGAACAGTTAGCTTCGTTAGAGACCCTCACTTGCCACAACGGCGACATGAAAAAGGAATTCGCCTCCATATTTGAACCGCTTCCTCACGTTAACGAGCTCCTGATGGATGTGCTTGCACAGATCCATGTCAAGGACGCATACAAGAAGATTTCCACCTGAACATACCAATGTCCTTGTAAGTATCGAGACGCCTTTAAAATATTGATTCAGCAACACCTGGACGCTGGTCGCATACAACCATCGTCGTCGCCACATGCCTCCCCCGCATTTATCATACCGAAAGCAGACCCAACAGCCCTTCCGAGATGGGTGAACGACTACCGTCACTGAGCACTGACCAGCGCCGCCTCCTTTACTGCTTGTGTGTCCTTCCCATTGCAACATATGGGAGCCGCTTGTGGCACTTCGAGGGAGCCTGCATCAAGGGCGTCCTCAAACTTTACTCACAGATGCAGTGTCGAGCCGCCCTGTGGATTCTCGGTGCTTTTCACACTACCCCTGGTGGGGGGGTCGAGACCATTGCTGGCCTCATCCCCATTCATCTTCACATCCGGAAGCTCGTTGAACGCAGCATGCTTCGGAATCACACACTCTACGATCAGCATCCCACGGTCCGCCTTCTTGGCAGGTCGCCTGATGATGGCATGGAGGTTACTCACCCAATGTCTCTACGCCCCCCAGTCTGGGGGGAGTCTCTCTTCCCAGGGAGAGGCCCCCCGGCCCATTTTCTGATCACAGACGCTGCATTGGCGTTTGGATCAGGGTACGAGAAATTTGACCCGACCTCTTCTGAGGCTAGGCTAGGCACTCGCATCATGGACCTCTTTGAGAGCCAAATTGAGCTTGATCTGAATATCCCGTCTGGGGAGAAGCAGGTCAAGGCCCACATGACTGCTCTAGAGCAGCTGTTCACATCAGGGCGGGCCAGGCAAGACTGTGTCCGCGTTGCCTGCGACGGGTCAGTCCCTCAGGATCTGAAACGCCAGGCGGTCACGGCATGCGTCCTCTACCATGGCGCCGCCAACGGTGTCCACTCGAAGGTGGTGGCCGGAAGGTTGACTGCCCCCAATGCGGAGCTATTCGCCCTGTCTATGGGCGTGGTAGCTGCTACCCGAATTCCGGATCTTCTTTTGATCCGGGTGTTCACCGACTCTCCTGCGTCGGCCAGACTTGTTCTGGACGGCGGGGTCCATTCTGGGCAGTCCCGCTCTATTGCGGCCTGCTCTGCTCTTCGGGTTTGGTTGTCAGCCGATCGTGGTCGGACCATCTCGTTTCATTATGTCCCATCTAAGGCTAGATGGGGCCCACACTACGAGGCTCACAAGGCAGCGACGGAAACCGATCTGCCCGTGGGAATCACTCCGCACTATACGCTGGATGCAGCGCGTGCCCTCGTCTCGGACAACGTACTCGTCGAATGGACTCGTCTATTCGGTGTTGCGACGTACCAGGGCTCTCAGCTGATGCCCATTGCCAAGCGTGGGAAGCCGTTCATGCCATCTGCCCTCAAGCAGGGTCCATGGCTCAAATCTCTTTTCGGAGAAACCGTCGCTGGAGTTGCGAGGTTTACCCGAGCCATCACAGGCCATGCCCCGATTGGGGGGTATCGGGCCCGTTTCATCCCGTCGTCTACTATCATAGACCACATGTGTCGGTGCGGCTCTATCGAGACCCGTGACCACATCATCCACGACTGTCGGCTGTACGCATTCGGCCGGGAGCGGAAACCCCGTGATCGCTTCAACTCGATCGCTCTCCAAAGCTTCCTCAAGCTTAATCCCCAGGTGTTCTCGTTCCCGGACGGAACGCTTGGCGAGCGCCCCCCGTGAGGAGGTGCTTTCACCCGCCGGCGGGCGTGCGGACTTCGTGCTACGGCATGTTGCTGTATGTCACCCATTGGGCGTTTTTCGGCCGGTCATCGCCGGCCTTCCTCCTGGTTCCACTGATTGGAGGCTGAGAGGTACCGTGGCGATCGTCTTCGGACGGTCGCATGCGGCTAAGATGGGTGGCCTGGCAAGCCGCCCCCACTGCGGACCTTTGGGACTGCGGAGGGTGCCTTTTATTCCGAAAGTTGGGGGGTTACGGGCTTTTAGCTTTAGCGCGACGCTTTGGCGTCGCGCCGCATACGCGCGCAATTTTCGAAGGGCGCTATTTCAGCTTAGCGAGCATTATCGCGCTACCACGTTTTTGGCGGGCGTAGGTAGAATTTAGCTACAGGGCTTGTTTGTTCTTGTCGCGCCGGACTGCTACCGAGCACCGGGATATAAATAAATTGATATAAAAAAAAAAAAAAAAAAAAAAAAAAAAACAAACAAGTGTTGGTGCGGTGTCCTCGAGACCCGCAACCATATCATCCATGACTGTCAGCTGTACGCATTTGGCCAGGAGCGGAAACCCCATGATCATTTTAACTTGATCGCTCTTCAAAGCTTTCTCAAGCTTAATCCCCAGGTGTTCTCGTTCCCGGACAGAACACTTGGTGAGTGCCCCCTGTGAGGAGGTGCTTTCACCCACCGGCGGGCGTGCAGACTTTGTGCTATGGCATGTTGCTGTGCGTCACCCATTGGGCGGTTATTCGACCGGAGTATCACCAGTCTTTCTCCTGGTTCCACCGATTGGAGGCTGAGGGGTACCGTGGCGATCGTCTTTGGGTGGTCACACGTGGCTAAGATGGGCAGCCTGGCAAGCCACCCCCTCTGTGGACCTTAGGGACTGCGGAAGGTGCTACCTGTGCCAAAAGTAGGCGTGTTACGGGCCTCTCGCATTCGTGTGGCATATTAATGTCATGCCGCACACAAGTGCAATTTTTGAAGAGCACAAATTCAGCTTAGCAAGCATGATCACACTATCACATTTTTGGTGGGCGTAGGTAGACTTTAGTTACCGGACATGTGTGTACTTGTAATGCCGGACTGCTACTGAGCACTGGGATATAAATATTTGAAAAAAAAAAAAAAAAAAAAAAAAAAAAAAAAACTACCATCACCTGATTGCAAACACCGTTACCAACAGTCACCCCTTACCACTTCTGGCAGGGTCTAATTTCTCCTCTGAAAAGCCTATTAGATAAATGTCTTCTCAGATCTAATTAGTTTTTCTTGAGATAAATTTCTAGTCTACATTTTGAAAACTAGAATAAAATATCAAACTATTTCTGAAATCTTTCTTGAGAAAGACAAAGCCTTTTTCCTACCTTTATCTCAAGAAAAAGATGGGAAAGAGGTAAAGTTTTTCTGATCTTTTTCCAAAGAAAAAGGTGACATTTATCAAAGGGATCCCATGAAAAACCTGTGATGTCACAATTTATCACAGGTTTTTCATGGGATCCCTTTGATAAATGTCACCTTTTTCTTTGGAAAAAGATCAGAAAAACTTTACCTCTTTCCCATCTTTTTCTTGAGATAAAGGTAGGAAAAAGGCTTTGTCTTTCTCAAGAAAGATTTCAGAAATAGTTTGATATTTTATTCTAGTTTTCAAAATGTAGACTAGAAATTTATCTCAAGAAAAACTAATTAGATCTGAGAAGACATTTATCTAATAGGTTTTTCAGAGAAAAAATTAGTCCCTGCCAGCAGTGTACCACAGGTTGACGATATCCTGAATGACTGTGCCAAAGGGAAAATCTGGGCGAAGCTCGACATGACGAACTCGTTCTTCCAGACTTGTATGGACCTGGCGCATGTGCCATTAACTGCTGTATCCACACCCTTCGGTTTGTTCGAATGGCTTGTCATGCCAATGGGCCTTCGAAACGCACCAGCGATTCACCAACGCTGCGTGAACGCGGCCCTATGTGAATACATCGGGAAAATCTGTCATGTTTATCTCAATGACGTTATCATCTGGTCCTCTTCCCTCGAGGAGCATCATCAGAACATTCGCACTGTTCTCCAAGCTTTAAAAGATGCAAAATTGTTCATGAATGGCAAGAAAACTGTGCTCTACTGCACGGAGGTCGACTTCTTAGGTCACCACATCAGTGTTAACGGTATTGAAGCAGATGAAAAGAAGGTGGACAAAATCATAGCATGGCCACAGCCAAAATCCTCAACTGACATCCGTGCCTTCCTGGGATTGGTACAGTATATCGGGGCCTTCCTGCCTGACCTCGCAATGCATACCGATGTCCTCAACGAGCTCACTACGAAAGATGCAGACCGCAACTTCCCTCCTTGGTCTGACTGCTGTCAGAAAGCCTTCGAAGCTATTAAATCGATAGTTATCAGCCGCGAATGCCTAACCACAATCGATCATGACGATAAAACAAAAACTATATTTGTTACTACCGACACCAGCGACCGTCGGTCTGGTGCTGTCATTTCCTTCAGTGAAACATGGGAGACAGCCCGACCAGTCGCGTTCGACTCCATGACCTTTTTTTATTTATTTTTATTTTTATTTTTTTATTTCAAATATTTATATCCCAGTGCTCGGTAGCAGTCTGGCACGACAAGTACAAACGATACCCGTAGCTAAAATCTACCTACGCCCACCAAAAACGTGGTAGTGCGATCATGCTCGCTAAGCTGAATTAGCGCCCTTCGAAAATTGCGCGCGTGTGCGGCGCGATGTAGCAGCATCGCGCGAATGCTAGATGCCCGTAGCATGCCTACTTTTGGCACAGGCGGCACCCTCCGCAGACCTGAAGGTCCACAGTGGGGGCAGCTTGCCGGGCTGCCCATCTTAGCTGCATGCGACCGCCCGAAGACGATCGCCATGGTACCACTCGGCCGCCGATTGGTGTGATCGGGAGACAGGCCGAACAAAGTCCGGTTGAAAAGCCGCCCAATGGGTGATGCACAGCAACATGCCGAAGCACGAAGTCCGCACGCCCGCCGGCAGGTGAAAGCACCTCCTCACGGGGGGCGCTCTCCAAGTGTCCCATCTGGGAATGAGAACACCTGGGGGTTAAGCTTGAGGACGAGATTTAGGCCCCCCCTTGCGGGAGAGCCTATTGAACCTCAGCCAGGGCTCTTTGCCTGACACCCGCCCAGACACTGGGGCCATCGGCCCTTTCAGACCTCCCCTGATGGTACCTAGTTCCTCAGACGTTCAACCTGAGTCCATAGACCACAAGGTCTCCCATGATGGTTGGCGGGTTCTAACCGCTCAATGGCCCATGTGGACCTCCCATTATGGTACCCTGATTACCCCCAGTTTGGCCGAAGCCCTCCATTAGGGTGAGCTGGGAATCGCACTGTCTCCAGCGCCTGTTGCCGCAGTGCAGTACCACCTTACAACCGAAGCCAACACCCCGGAATCAACTCAAATTCACACCAGCCCTATTATGACTGGGGAACCGACAGAGGATTTAGTTCTCTCGAGCCAGGGTAAGGGTATTGCCCTATCCTGCTACGGCCCGGCGGCTACCCTGGGCGCGACCCCAGGACCACTTTCCCGTTCCTCGGCAGATGGTTCGCTGATGCCTTGCAGCGCGGATCCCCATCTGTCCAAGGTCTCTGTCTTGCCATCAGAATTACCGGCATGCTACCCGGGTCAGGTCTACCCATGCCAGAGTCATGTGGGAGGCTTGTTTGCTCGGATTGTGACCATTATACAACCCTGTCGCACCTCACACTGATGACTAACGCCCATGGTACAGTTTTCCCATGGGGTCGGGTGGCCTGGAAGGGTTCTCACCCCTTGTTCGGCTTGTTATCAGCCCAATGCCCGATCTTATCGTGCCTTATCCTCTCAGTCCCTTTCGGGCATCCCGGCAAACCTGTAAGGGGACACTATCTCATTCCATTATCACATTCCTTTTTCTCTACACTCGTTACATATACTTACTTCTAGATACGACATCTCCGGATGAACCCCGCCTCCGACGTCCACCTCCACTACCAACTCCGAGTCCTGCTTCATCGGACTCCGGACTTCGGCCTTCGGAATGCCATGTGTGTCAGCTCATCGTTTCGCCCCCGCACCATAGTATAGGGGGCCTATAACTATACAGTTTATCAGCCACCGGATCGTATATACAGGACACACCTGGCAGAGGGATCCTTAGATTTGTTCTCTTTGGATTTCCCCTTTGCCAGGTGCGTTGTTCCCAGTATCTACCATAGCTTGTCTAATAAACTTTGGATTTCCCCTTTGCCAGTCTTGTACAAGCCTACAAGCCTTTAAGGGTCGCCCTTACAGTAGAACAAATCTCTTACAAGGTCCGGGACGTCCGAGAAAATTGTCAAGTGCTCTGATAGCCTCGCATCGACACTTCCTTCCATCTCCGAACTCCCCCACCTTGTCTCATAGTGTCTCATAGTCATGGACCCCGAACTAGATGTACCTACCTTGGCACCTGCTCCTGAACAGCCTGAGCAGGAAGCCTGGCAGAGGCTCATCGCTGTTGAGGGACAACTACAGACCCAAGCCAGCCAAATTGGCCAAGTCCTAAATTCAGTCGCCGAACTCCGGCGCATTGTCGAGCAGCTTGCCATTGATACCGCTCGTCGTGTCCCCAACTCTGTTGCTGCACCGAACCCCGTGCTCGCAACTCCGGCTGCTGCGCAGCATTCCCCACACTCTACAGATCGCTTGCGTCCCGCACCCCCTGACTCCTTTGATGGTGAGAGAGAGAAAGGGCGTGCCTTCATCAACTCCTGCGATCTTTTTATGTCTCTCGTCCCAAAGGCATTTCCGGATGAACAGACTCGCATCAATTGGGCCCTCTCGTACATGAAAGGAGGCCGTGCCGCCCGCTTCGCAGCCCGTACACTTCGTTACCCCAAGTCCTACGGTGGAATTCCCCGTTTCCGATCCTACGCGGAATTCCGTGCGGAGTTCATCTCCGCGTTTTGTCCCCGGGATGAAAGGCGGACGGCTGCGACCACCCTCGAGACCACTGATTACTATCAAGGAACTCGGTCTGTCGACGACTATATCGACGCCTTCCAGGATCTCATGGAGGAATCCAACTTCCCTGACGGGGCACAACTTGTGTTCCGTTTCCGACGTGGTCTTGACAAAAGGATCGAAGACAAGGTTGCAGGAATGGTGGATGGCCGCCCCTCTGATGAACACGTCGACCAATGGATCGAAGCTGCACGCTTGGTCGACTACAACAACCGGGCTAATCGTGACTTCCACGCCGCGTCTGCCAAACCCCGAATAACCCCGGCTCCGATTCTGGCTAATCGGACTCCCGGAGTTGTCTCATTCCGTCCATTCTCTGCTCCCCCAGTTCGGACCATGCCTGCGGGAGCCACGCCAGTCACTTGCTCCCTTCCACCTGGTGTCCCTATGGACATCGACACGTCTCGTCAGTGCTCCAGAACTCCGGGTGTCTGTTTCCGATGCAAGAAACCCGGACATGTCTCCCGCGACTGTCCAGACCAGTTTGATATCCGTGCCATGACGGACGAAGAGCGTCAGGACTGGGCTATGAGTCTCCTGGCCGAGCAGGACACCGTTCGCACTCCCGAGCCTAACGAGCAGATCTCCGTAGCGAACACGGAAGGCAAGTCTGGAGATTTAGAAGAGGATTTTTAGTTGTGCCACAGGTGAAAAGTACGCCCCTGTTGGCAGGTTCCAATCGGTTTGCATGTTTGTCTATAGAGTCCGCAGAATCCCATTCCATTGCTGCACTCTCCCCATGTGAACTCGATTCGAATCAAGACGTACCCCCTTCTTCCCCCGGACATCCAGACATCGGAGTTCATAACTCCGGTTTGCCAGGAAAACTTCCCTCCCGTCGTGGATTACCCCGTTGGGAAAAGCGCCTCCCCCGCCATTACGTTCTCGCTGCTATTCCAAGTCCCAACTCTCTGTCCCTCAACATGGAAATAGAGACGACAGACACTCAGAAAATCTACAGCTTGAAGGCTCTGGTTGATTGTGGCGCCTCCGGACTCTTCCTACACACCCGCTTTGTGCAACAGAATAATCTCACCACACGTCCCCTTTCTCAACCCATTCCTGTGAACAATGTGGATGGAACTCCGAACGCAGCTGGCTCCATCACCGATGTTGTTGACCTGATTCTGCGTTACAATGGACATGCGGAACGTGCGGTGTTCGCCATCACCGATCTCGGTCGACAGGACATGATCCTCAGGTACACCTGGCTCCGAGAGCATAACCCGGAGATTGATTGGGCAGCCGGGACAGTCTCAATGAGTCATTGCCCATCCCGCTGTCAGACCTGTAGAGAGGAGGTGAAAGTGGAGCGCAAAGCACGGACTAAACTCCGGGCTGCTATACGTGTGTGCCGTGCTGGCGGAGTTCCTCTACCCGAACCGGACTTCGATGATGTCCCGGACTTGTACCCGGACTCCGAAGATGATGACGATGATGAAGTTTACGAGGGCTATATCCCTGATATGAGCTCAGAGTCAGAGTCAGAATCAGATTCGGAGTCCAACACAGCGAGGGACACGGAGGCAGACCCCATGGAAGAAGGTGATCGTATATTTGTGACGACTCTCTTCGGTTACCCGACTGCTGAGGAGATCCGAGCAAGTCAGACGACATCTCAACGCCTAGCGGAGGCCTTTGCACGCAACTCCGCGCCGAAGTCCTTCCGCGATGTCGTCCCTGATCACCTTCAAGATTTTGAGGACATTTTCTCCAAGGCATCCTTCGACGAACTTCCAGGTCGGAAGCAATGGGATCATGCAATCAAACTCGAACCAGGCTCTACTCCGAGCGCATGCAAAGTCTATCCCCTTGCCCCGAATGAACAGTCAGAGCTTGATGTGTTTTTGGAGGAAAACCTCAAGTCCGGTCGTATCCGGCCCTCGAAATCTCCCATGGCATCTCCGGTCTTCTTCATCAAGAAGAAGGACGGTTCCCTCCGGTTAGTGCAGGATTACCGGACATTGAATGCCCTGACGGTGAAAAACCGTTACCCTCTTCCCCTCATTTCTGAGCTCATTAACAATCTCCGGGGTGCGCGATACTTCACCAAATTGGATGTCCGGTGGGGCTACAATAATGTCCGCATCAAGGAGGGAGATGAGTGGAAGGCAGCGTTTCGGACAAACCGTGGGCTCTTTGAGCCGTTGGTTATGTTTTTCGGACTCACCAACAGTCCGGCCACATTTCAGACGATGATGAACGACATCTTCCGAGACCTTATAGCGGAAGGAGTTGTTTGCATATACCTCGACGACATCCTTATCTACACCAAAACACTTGAGGAGCATCGTCGCATCACTCGTCTCATACTGGACCGCCTCCGTGAATACTGCTTGTTCCTGAAGCCCGAGAAATGCGAGTTTGAGAAGATGGAGATCGAATATCTCGGACTTATCATCTCTCATGGAACGGTGTCGATGGACCCAGTCAAGGTTGCCGGAGTTGCGGAGTGGCCAATTCCGAAAAACAAGAAGGAGGTACAGTCGTTCCTAGGCTTCACCAATTTCTACCGACGGTTTATCCGGGATTTCTCGCATCACGCACAGCCTCTCTTTGACCTTACGGTCAAGGACGTTACATGGGTGTGGGGATCCGCACAACAGGAGGCGTTTGACACCCTCAAGCATGCCATCATCTCCGAGCCCGTTCTCGTATTTCCGGACGATGCCCGACCTTTCCGGGTAGAAGCAGACAGTTCGGACTTTGCCACGGGAGCGGTGTTGTCTCAGCAGTCTCCGGAGGACGGTAAATGGCATCCGGTCGCATTCTACTTGAAGAGTTTGAATGTGGTCAAGCAGAATTACGAGATCCACGACAAGGAGATGCTCGCAATCATTCGTTCGCTTGAGGAGTGGAGGCATTTCCTGGAGGGAGCGCAACACCAGATCGAGATCCATACCGACCACAAAAACCTCCAGTATTTCTTGACTGCCAAGAAGCTCAATCGACAGCAGGCAAGGTGGTCTCTGTATCTAGCCAACTTCAATTTTGTGTTGCATCACCGCCCCGGACGGACCATGGGCAAACCTGACGCACTGTCCCGCCGCCCCGATCACGGAGATGGAAGTTCCGACAACACGGACATTGTGTTACTCAAACCGGAGTTCTTTGCCATCCGTGCTCTGGAGGGTTTGGCTCCAGTGGGTGAAGAAGACCAGATTCTGCGGGATATCCGTCGGGGGAACCGAGGAAACGTGCATGAGGACGTTGTGGCCAAGGCCGCTGCCGCTTTGAAGTCTGCACGTTCCGGAGTTCAGTCGGTGAAGAGTGCAGAGTGGGCGGAGGAGCAGGGAGTTCTCATGTTTCGTGGTCGGATCTATGTTCCAAATGTCCCAGACCTCCGGCGTCGGATTGTTGAGCTCCATCACGATTCCCGTGTCGCCGGACATCCAGGTCGCTGGAAGACTCTGGAGTTGGTGTCCCGGAATTATTGGTGGCCACAGATGTCCCGGTATATCGGCTCCTACACCAGCACCTGTGACCTCTGTCAACGGACGAAAGTCCACAGACAGGCTCCGGTGGGGAGGCTGCACCCATTGCCCATTCCGGAGGGTCGCTGGAATGTCGTATCCGTAGATTTCATTGTGGAACTCCCGGAGAGTCATGGGTATGATGCGGTGATGGTGGTGGTAGATTCTGTGGGGAAGCGGGCGCACTTTATTCCGACGCACACCACCTGTACAGCGATGGGTGCCGCAAACCTCTACCGCAAGAACGTCTGGAAGCTACACGGACTTCCGGATGCGTTCATTTCCGATCGCGGACCACAGTTTGTTGCGGAGTTTACCCGTGAACTTTATCGCCTCCTTGGCATCAAGCTCAGCACCTCCACAGCATACCACCCCCAGTCAGATGGTCAGACGGAGCGAGTCAATCAGGAGCTGGAACAGTATCTCCGGGTTTTCTGCAACGAACGTCAGGACGACTGGGACAACCTCCTACCGGAGGCAGAGTTCCAGTATAACAACCATGTTCACTCCGCAACCAAGTACACCCCATTCATGTTGGACACTGGTCGGAATCCACGCATGGGCTTCGAACCCCGTCCCCGGAGTTCGAACAATGAGTCGGCCAACGAGTTCTTTGACCAGATGAAGTTGGCACAGGAGGAGGCAAAGGCGGCACTTGTCAAGGCAAAGGACGACATGGCCAGGTACTATGACCAGCGTCGTACTCCGGCTCCGGAGTACAGGCCCAGAGATCGTGTTTACTTAGACGCCTCTGACATTCATACTACTCGGCCATCCAAGAAGCTTTCCCACCGCTACCTTGGACCGTATACCATCGAGCGCCAGATCGGCCCTCTTGCCTACCGACTCCGTCTCCCTCGTGCCATGAGCCGTCTCCACCCAGTGTTCAATGCTGTGAAACTCCGACCTGCTCCGCTGGACCCCATCCCCGGTCGTCGTGCGCATCCGCCTCCACCTCCGACTCTGGTCGATGACGAGGAGGAGTACGAGGTGGAGGAGATCTTGGACAGTCGCATCTTCCATCGCAAGCTCCAGTACAAGGTTAAGTGGAGAGGGTACGGCTACGAGGAGGCTTCCTGGGAGCCTATGGCAAACTTGTCACATTCCCGCGACCTTATCTGCAACTTCCATCAGCGTCATCCGGGCGCTCCGCACCAAGTCCGGGGGATATATTTTGTGGATCCTGCTGTGCATCGAGGCGCTGCACTCTAGGAGGGGGGTGATGTAAGGGGACACTATCTCATTCCATTATCACATTCCTTTTCTCTACTCTCGTTACATATACTTACTTCTAGATACGACATCTCCGGATGAACCCCGCCTCCGACGTCCACCTCCGCTACCAACTCCGAGTCCTGCTTCATCGGACTCCGGACTTCGGCCTTTGGAATGCCATGTGCATCGGCTCATCGTTTCGCCCCCGCACCATAGTATAGGGGGCCTATAACTATACAGTTTATCAGCCACTGGATCGTATATACAGGACACACCTGGCAGAGGGATCCTTAGATTTGTTCTCTTTGGATTTCCCCTTTGCCAGGTGTGTTGTTCCCAGTATCTACCATAGCTTGTCTAATAAACTTTGGATTTCCCCTTTGCCAGTCTTGTACGAGCCTACAAGCCTTTAAGGGTCGCCCTTACAATGTCTCACTCGTCTGCTTCGCAGCAGGCGGCCTCAAGGGGCTCCCAGCGTCGCTCGGGGGCCCCTGGTTCGACTTCTCAGGCGGCAAGTCCATCGCCGGCAGCATTGCCGACGGACACTTCCAAGCCCCCCCCCTTCAAGACTTGCCACGTCTCCCTCCCAGAGGATACGCCCGAGCCTCCTTCCAATTGGGACGTCCCAGAGACTGCCCCTACTCCTTGCTCGACTTCGGAGGCCATGTCTGTGGACCCCGAGGATCGCCCTACCACCCCCACTCCCAAATGACCCCATCTGCAGGGTGCAATGGGATTCACACCCCACTCCAAGCGCTCCAAGGGCAAGGGGAGGGCCTCTACCGCCGAGGTGGAGGAGATCGAGCAGCTCGCCATCGACTTTGGTGCCACCTCATTGGAGACGTGTACCCGGTTCCCCCCGTACGACGCTGTCCCTACTAAGGAGAAGAGCACTGAGCCTGAAGGAGGTGGAGTTGAGCTTTCTGGCTCCAGGCACACAGTGTACCCCGATACAGCGACTGCTGTCCGCTGTTTGAACACCATCGACCAGTGGTTGGAGACCCTGGCCAAGATCGATGCTGAAGTTCCCCAGGATGTGGCAGCACACCTGGCAGTCGCCATTGGCGAGGTCGCTCTCACCGGCCTCACCTTTGGGTTATTCACCAATGCTCTGGATCATGCGTCAAAACTGCTTGAACAGGCTGGTATCACTGACAAGGCCACTCTCAGGAAATCCCAGTTGGGTGATCTTGTGCAGGGCTTCGTCTCCCTCCCGGATGGTTTTACGAACATTGTTCCAGACCTCCCTCGCTCCAGTATCGTTGTGCCAGGTGCCCCCTCGCACCCGCACTACCCTACCCCTCCCCGCCAGCCTGCAGCTCCCCCCCACAGGGACCTCCGGCAGCACGTCCCCTGCCCTTCCCCTCAGCCCTACCGGCCCGGCCCTCAGGTCCGGGTTGTCAGGGACCGGAGGGACCGACCTGCTCCCAAGGTGAACTGGGCCACTCGCCCGCTCCCCAAGGGAACCTTCGCCAGCATGGCTGCCCGCACTGCAACTCCGCGGATGACGGCTGCCCCGTTCGGCTCTACTTCAGCTAAGCCAGGTGACCCTCGTAAGAGGGGCTGGCTGGAGCCAGGCACTGTCGTGGCTGACATTGCCCATTTCGCACGACTCTTCCCCAACATTTCTGCCGAGGAGATCACACAACTTCACCGGAATGCGGAGGCACGCGCTGGTTCTCCCTCTGGGTCTAATGCGCCTGCGCGCAAGAAGATCAAGTCCACCACGGCGGGGCCTAGCCGCAAGCAGGCCCTCCTCTTCCCATCCATCCCCCTTGTTGGTATTCCCAGCAAGGTGATGGACTCTATCAACCGAGGCCTGGTCGCTGGGAAGCGATCAGTCCGGGCCAACGCCATCTCACCCATCCAGAATGGGTGGGCGGTAGACTTGTCGTGGCCGCCTGGACAGGCGGACATGCAGATTATTGGTGACTGGGCCACCAAGGCGTTCCCCAAAGACACCACCATTCGGGCCGAGGTTCCTCAATCTCGGTCCTTCCTCAAGATCATTTCTGTCCCCTATCGCGCAGTCGAGGGGGGCGTCGTTCTTACTTCGAAGATGATGGAGAAAAGGTTCGCTGAGGATGGCCTACTCTCCGCCTTCCGCCTCTCATCAGCCCCGCGCGTCGTCCGTAACTCTCACAGTGCGGATTCCGCAATGGTCTGGTTTGATATTTGGGACTCTAAGCCGGGTTCCAACCTCAAGCAACTGGTGGGCAAATGGGTGTTCCTGTTTGGCCGCTCCTGCTTCATTAGGGCGGCCGAAAGGCACGCCGGCACCCCCCAGTGCCCTCGCTGCTTGCGGTAGGGCCACACTGAGCGCACGTGTCCTTCCAAAGGTCACATCTGCGCCAAGTGTGGGGGTCTGCACATTGCGGAACATCACCGAGTGCTTGGTGTGTGCTGTAAGGCACACCCCAACACTCAACCTCCCATTGCGGCTACCCCCAGGGATCAGCCGTGCCCTCACCCCAATTGCTGTGTCAATTGCAGCGGGGCCCACAAGGCTACCTCTCAGAAGTGTCACTTCTGGAGGAACCGTTTTAACCGCGACTGGATCTTGAGTCGCTATGAACAGGATGAGGTACGTCGGTGTTCCCCTCGAATGCCCGGCGCCCCAGCTGATGTTTTCAACCGGCCTAAGGCCGGCCCATCAGGGACTCGTTGATGGTTTACGGACCCTTACGAACTCTAGTTATCAATAGTCAGAATGTAGCAAAAAATTATGACTTAGTTTCCACAATGTTAGAGACCAAGAATGGCTTAGTCGACATTGTTTTTATTCAAGAGCCGCCGTGGTGGCTGATTCGTCGCACTGTCTCGTCATCAGATAGGGAAGGGGCTCCGGTCATCGGGGCTCCCAACCATCCGGACTGGATGTGCTTCTTTTGTAGACCTCGTGGGGAAGATGACATTCCCCAAGTGATGGCATTCGTTGCGAGGAAGTGGGAGCATTTGCGGCCCGCCTTCCGCACGGACATCGTCGATCATAGGGACATCCTTATGGTCACGCTTACTGGGGACAGTGATATCCCCATCCACCTGATCAACGTCTATTCTGACGCTGATTCGACGGCTATCCTTTGGTTGGCCGACAACATCAATCGGTTCCCGCGCGCTCGCTACATGGGCGGGGACTTTAATTGTCATTCCAGGGTGTGGGATCCTGACTACCCCCGGAATAATCATCGCGCTGATACACTTATCGATATCACGTCCTGTCTGGGTCTGGAGGTGAGTGTACGGGAGCATCGCTCCCCCACCCACTTCCCCCGGATAGAGGGGTTTTCCCCCTCAGTTATTGACCTTATGTTCATCCCGGATGACTCTGTGGCCGGACTGGTTCACGACGTGTCGGAAGACGAGATGCTCCCCTCAGATCATGCTCCTCTTTCGATTGCGTTGCCTGTTCCCTATTTTGGGGACATGCCTCCCCATCTCAAGGTGAAGGAGACGGATTTCGGCAAGTATGTCGGTCTCCTCCACTCGGGGATCGAAGCGCTCAATTGGGGGGATCTTGGTTCCCCTGAGCTTATTGAGAATGCTGCCCAGGAATTGTCCCAGGTGGCCTCTTCTGCATGGGAGACTTGTGCAAAGCCTACACGCGCTTCTCGGAAGCCGAACCCCTGGTGGAATGAGGAATGTGCTTGCACGCTCTCAGACTATCTTTTTTTTTTTTTTTTTTTTTTTTTTTTTTTTTTTTCAAGTTATTTATATCCCGGTGCTCGGTAGCAGTCCGGCGCGACAAGTACAAACAAGCCCTGTAGCTACAATCTACCTACGCCCGCCAAAAACGTGGTAGCACGATAATGCTCGCTAAGCTGAATTAGCACCCTTCGAAAATTGCGCGCGTGTGCGGCGTGGCGCGAAAGCGCCGTGCTAAAGCTAGACGTCCATGTCCTCCGACTTTCAGGACACGAGGCTCTGGCCTTGGCGAACCACAGCCGGGAGGGTTGCCACACCCCCCTACTTGGCCCAGGCGCAAGCCCCTGGGTACCTCGAGCCATCCGATAAGAGAACGTCGGACCAGTGGCCTAAACCGGCCAGAAAACGGCCCTGGGTGACGTACCGCGACGACATGCCGAAGCACGATGTCCACACGCCCACCGGCGGGTGAAAGTACCTCCTCACGGGGGGCGCTCTCCAAGTGTTCCGTCCGGAAACGCGAACACCTGCGGGTTAAGCTTAAGGAAGCTTTGAAGAGAGATCAAGTTGAACTGATCCCGGGGTTTCCGCTCTCGGCCGAACGAGTACAGCCTACAGTCATGGATAATATGGTCACGGGTCTCAAGGACGCCGCACCGACAGTTGTTGTCCCAGTAAGGGACAATGGGAACAAAACGGGCGCGATACCCCCCAATCGGGGCATGGCCTGTGATGGCTCGGGTAAACCTCGCAACACCTGCAACGGTTTCCCCAAAAAGAGATTTGAGCCACGGACCCTGCTTGAGGGCCAATGGCATGAACGGCTTCCCACGCTTCGAAATGGGCATAAGCTGAGAGCCCCGGTACGATGCAACACCGAACAGATGAGTCCATTCGACAAGTACGTTGTCCGAGATGAGGGCATGCGCTGCATCCAGCGTATAGTGCGGAGTGATTCCCACGGGCAGGTTGGTTTCCGTCGCCGCCTTGTGAGCCTCGTAGTGAGGGCCCCATCTAGCCTTAGATGGGACGTAGTGAAACGAGATGGTCCACCCGCGATCGGCCAGCAACCACTCCCGAAGAGCAGAGCAGGCCGCGATAGAGCGGGACTGCCCAGAATGGACCCCGCCGTCCAGAACAAGTCTGGCCGACGAAGGAGAGTCAGTGAACACCCGGATCAAAAGAAGATCCGGAATTCGGGTAGCAGCTACCACACCCATAGACAGGGCAAATAGCTCCGCATTGGGGGCAGTCGACCTTCCGGCCGCCACCTTCGAGCGGACACCGTCGGCGGCGCCATGGTAGAGGACACATGCCGCGACCGCCTGGCATTTCGGATCCCAAGGGACCGACCCGTCGCAAGCGACGCGGACACAGTCTTGCCTGGCCCGCCCCGATGTGAAAAGCTGCTCTAGAGCAGTCATGTGAGCCTTGACCTGTTTCTCCCCAGACGGGATATTCAAGTCAAGCTCGATTTGGTTCTCAAAGAGATCCATGATGCGAGAGCCCGGCCTGGCCTCAGAAGAGGTCGGGTCGAACTTCTCGTACACTGATCCAAACGCTAACGCGGCATCCGTGATCGGAGAATGGGGCGGGGGGCCTCTCCCTGGAAAGAGAGACTCCCCCCGGACCGGGGGACGTAGGGACATTGGGTGAGTTACTTCCACGCCATCATCAGGCGACCTGCCAAGAAGGCGGACCGTGGGATGCTGATCGTAGAGTGTGTGATTTCGAAGCACGCTGCGTTCAACGAGCTTGCGAATGTGAAGATGAATGGGGATGAGGCCAGCAATGGTCTCAACACTCCCACTGGGGGAAGTGCGGAATGCACCGAGAATCCACAGGGCAGCGCGACGCTGCATCTGTGAGTAAAGTTTAAGAACACCCTTGATACGGGCACCCTCGAAATGCCACAAGCGGCTCCCATATGTTGCAATGGGAAGAACACACGAGCGGTACAAGAGGCGGCGCTGGTCGGTGCTCAGTCTGTGCGTAGAATTACCAAGCATCTTCATCGACAACACGGTTGTGAGAGCCTTGGTGGAGTAGAAGCGCACATGCTCGGTGAAGTGGAGTGCGCGATCAAAGAAGAATCCCAAGTACCTCCAAAAAGGCTTGGGTTTCAGTGGGGTTTCCCCGATGAAGGGAGCGATGCCAAGGTCGACCGCGGGGTTGATGTCCCGCGGGTTCCTGGAAAAATGAAACGAGATTTAGGCCCCCCCTTGCGGGAGAGCCTATTGAACCTCGGCCAGGGCTCTTGCCTGACACCCGCCCAGACGCTGGGGCCATCGGCCCTTTCGGACCTCCCCTGATGGTACCTAGTTCCTCAGACGTTCGACCCAGGTCCGTAGACCACTAGATCTCCCATGATGGTTGGCGGGTTCTAACCACTCAACGGCCCACGTGGACCTCCCATTATGGTACCCTGATTACCCCCAGTTTGGCCGAAGCCCTCCATTAGGGTGAGCCGGGAATCACACCATCTCCAGCGCCTGTTGCTGCAGTGCAGTACCACCTTACAACCGAAGCCAACACCCTGGAATCAACTCAAATTCACACCGGCCCTATTCTGACCGGGGAACCGACAGAGGATTTAGTTCTCTCGAGCCAGGGTAAGGGTATTGCCCTATCCTGCTACGGCCCGGCGGCTACCCCGGGCGCGACCCCAGGACCACTTTCCCGTTCCTCGGCAGATGGTTCGCTGATGCCTTGCGGCGCGGATTCCCATCTGTCCAAGGTCTCTGTCTTGCCATCAGAATTACCGGCATGCTACCCGGGTCAGGTCTACCCGTGCCGGAGTCATGTGGGAGGCTATCGTGCTTGGATTGTAACCATTATACAACCCTGTCGCACCTCACACTGATGACTAATGCCCATGGTACAGTTTTCCCATGGGGTCGGGTGGCCTGGAAGGGTTCTCACCCCCCATTCGGCTTGTTATCAGCCCAATGCCCGATCTTATCGTGCCTTATCCTCTCGGTCCCTTTCGGGCATCCCGGCGTACCGGTACTTGGGCTTTCCGTACTCACGCACGGACCCGATGGGTGCCAGTATTCCAGCTGTGAACCTCCTTTACCAAGGGAGGGCCCATGGGGTGTCATGTGATTACTTCGTGGGAGGATGACCTAAGCCACATTCTCGCACGTTGGTGTTCATCACCTGACACAACCTTAAATCATAGGTAGTTGCGATGAGAGGGAATCGAACCCTCGACCTGTCCACTTAGTGCAACCTAAGCGCGCACCTATTATTTAAAGTGGCAACACTTACCACTAGGGCAAGTGGCCCATGCTCTCAGACTATCAGGAAAGTAGGATTCCGGAGGCTTACACCGAGTTCCGTCGTGTTATGCGGAAGGTTAAGCACAAGTTCTTTGATGAGCAGATCAGAGAAATTGTGTTTGTCAAGCAACACCCCTGGGACCTGATGGCATGGACCAGGGTGAGGCAGCTCCCGACATATGAGGCAATCCAGAAGGATGGGCAGCCTTGTACGTCACTTGAGCAATTGTGGGATGCACTGCATTCCACCTACAACTCTGCTTCGGATCGGCCCATCGACCTTTCCGTCTTGGATGACCTTCCCAAAAGGCCCGCCCGTGATTGGGTGGTGTTTAGTAGGTTGGAACTCCGGGACGTGTTGGGAAAGTGTGCCAATCTATCGGCCCCTGGCCCAGATCATCTGGGGTGGGGTGTCTTGAAGCTTCTATTCAAGTTCGACAATGACGCGGTCGACAAGTTTCTTGTCTTGGCCAACACCTGCCTTCAGGTCAGGTATTGGCCGGCATACTTCAAGGAGTCTGTCTCGGTTATCATTCCGAAACCGGGAAAGCCCAATTACTCTTCTCCGAAGATGTTCAGGCCGATCGTGCTTTTGAACACATTGGGGAAACTTATCAAGAAGATGCTTGCGAACCGAATGCAGTTTGAAGCCCTCGAACATGGGATTTTTCATCCCAACCAGTTTGGTGGTGTCCGTCAGCACTCTACGGAGGACGCGGGACTCTACCTCACTCAGATCGTTCGGGCCGGGTGGGCCCAGGGTCTCAAAACAAGCATGGTTGCTTTCGACCTCGCTCAATTCTTCCCATCCATCAATCATGATGTATTGATCACCATTATGATCCACCTCGGGTTTCCTGCAGAGGTCATAAAGTTCTTCCGGTCCTACTTGGTGGGCCGGTCCACCCGGTACAAGTGGGGGAAGGATACTTCTCCCCCGTGCCAAGCCGACATGGGCGTGGGGCAGGGCTCTGCTCTGTCACCTGTCCTCTTGGCTGTTTGCATGGTTCCAGTCATGCGTTTGTTACAGCTCACGGTTGCTGTCACCCACGGTGCTCTTATTTCGTATGTGGACGATGGCACTATCATTGTTCAGTCAAAAACATGGGATGAGAATCTCACTAAACTCAAGGACCTGTACAGGGTGGTTAACTGCCTCGTGTCGGCCCTTGGACTTGCGTTAGAGCACTTTAAAAACGAGGCCTATCACTTCTCCAGGAACCCGCAGGACATTAATCCAGCAGTTGACCTTGGCATTGCTCCCTTCACCGGGGAAACCCCACTGAAACCCAAGCCTTTTTGGAGGTACTTGGGCTTCTTTTTTGACCGTGCACTTCGCTTTACAGAGCATGTGTGCTTCTACTCCACCAAGGCTCTCACGACGGTTCTGTCGATGAAGATGCTTGGCAATTCTACGCGCGGACTGAGCACTGACCAGCGCCGCCTTCTGTACCGCTCATGTGTCCTTCCCATTGCAACATATGGGAGCCGCCTGTGGCATTTCGAGGGTGCCTGTATCAAGGGCATCCTCAAACCGTACTTGCAGATGCAGCGTCGTGCTGCCCTGTGGATTCTCGGTGCATTCCGCACCACCCCCGGTGGGAGTGTTGAGACCATTGCTGGCCTCATCCCCATTCATCTTCACATTCGCAAGCTCGTTGAACGCAGCGTGCTTCGAAATCATACACTCTACGATCAGCATCCCATGGTCCGCCTTCTTGGCAGGTCGCCTGATGATGGCGTGGAGGTTACTCACCCGATGTCTCTATGCCCCCTGGTCCGGAGCAGGTTAAGGCTTACATGACTGCTCTCGAGCAGCTTTTCACATCGGGGCAGGCCAGGCAAGACTGTGTCCACGTCGCTTGCGACGGGTCGGTCCCTTGGGATCCGAAATGCCAGGCGGTCGCGGCATGTGTCCTCTACCATGGCGCCGCCGACGGTGTCCGCTCGAAGGTGGCGGCCGGAAGGTCGACTGCCCCCGACGCGGAGCTATTCGCCCTGTCTATGGGTGTGGTAGCTGCTACCCAAATCCCGGATCTTCTGTTGATCCAGGTGTTCACCGACTCTCCTGCTTCGGCCAGACTTGTTCTGGACAGCGGGGTCCATTCTGGGCAGTCCCGCTCTATTGCGGCCTGCTCTGCTCTTCGAGTCTGGTTGTCGGCCAATCGTGGTCAGACCATCTCGTTTCATTATGTCCCATCTAAGGCTAGATGGGGCCCTCATTACGAAGCTCACAAAGTGGCAACGGAAACCGACCTGCCCGTGGGAATCACTCCGCACTATACGCTGGACGCAGCGCGTGCTCTCATCTCGGACAATGTACTTGTCGAATGGACTCATCTATTCGGCATTGCGTCATACCGAGGCTCTCAGCTGATGCCCATTGCCAAACATGGGAAGCCCTTCATGCCATCTGCCCTCAAGCAGGGTCCATGGCTCAAATCTCTTTTCGGTGAAACTGTCGCGGGAGTCGCGAGGTTTACCCGAGCCATCACAGGCCATGCCCCGATTGGGGGGTATCACGCCCATTTTGTTCCGATTGTCCCTCATTGGGACAATAAGTGTCGGTGCGGTGTC
The DNA here is from genome assembly GCA_025854295.1 of Lyophyllum decastes. Classification (NCBI taxonomy): domain Eukaryota; kingdom Fungi; phylum Basidiomycota; class Agaricomycetes; order Agaricales; family Lyophyllaceae; genus Lyophyllum; species Lyophyllum decastes. The sequence continues at coordinate 801,934 of CP107712.1, read as the reverse complement.
CTCGAGACCTGTGACCATATCATCCACGACTGTCGGCTGGACTCATTCGGCCGGGAGCGGAAACCCCGTGATTGCTTCAACTCGATTGCTCTCCAAAGCTTCCTCAAGCTTAACCCCCAGGTGTTCTCATTCCCGGACGGAACACTTGGTGAGTGCCCCCCGTGAGGAGGTGCTTTCACCCGCCGGCGGGCGTGCGGACTTCGTGCTATGGCATGTCACTGTACGTCACCCATTGGGCGTCTTTCGCCCGGTTATTACCGGCCTTCCTCCTGGTTCCACCGGTTGACAGCTGAGGGGTACCATGGTGATCGTCTCTGAGCGGTCGCATGCGGCTAAGATGGGCGGCCTGGCAAGCCGCCCCCACTGCGGACCTTCGGGACTGCAGAGGGTGCCTCTTGTGCCAAAAGTTGGGGGGGTACGGGCTTCTTGCTTTCGCGCTGCACACGCGCGCAATTTTCGAAGGGCGCTAATTCAGCTTAGCGAGCATTATCACGCTACCGCAGTTTCTGGCAGGTGTAGGTAGAATTTTGTTACCGGACATGCGTGTGTACTAGTAACGCCGGACTGCTACCGAGCACTGGGATATAAATATTTGATTTAAAAAAAAAAAAAAAAAAAAGTCTGCTTCACAGCAGGCAGCCTCATGGGGCTCCAAGCATTGCTCTGGAGCCCCTGGTTTGACTTCTGAGGCGGCAAGCCCGTCATTGGCGGCATCGCTGATGGGCACTTCCAAGCCCCTTCCCTTCAAGACTTGCCACGTCTCCCTTCCTGAGGATACGCCCGAGCCTCCTTCCGATTGGGACATCCCAGAGACTGCCCCAACTCCTCGCTCGACTTCAGAGGCCATGTCTGTGGACCCTGAAGATCGTCCCACTACCCCCACTCCCAAACGGCCCCATCCGCAGGGCGAAACGGGATTCACCCCCCACTCCAAGCGCTCCAAGGGCAAGGGAAGGGCCTCTGCTGCTGAGGTAGAGGAGATCGAGCAGCTCGCCATCGATTTTGGCGCTACCTCGTTGGAGACTCGTACCCGGTTCCCTCCGTACGACACCGTTCCAGCTAAGGAGAAGAGTACTGAGCCTGACGGAGGTGGAATTGAGTTGACTGGTTCCAGGCACAGCGTGTAAAACCACCCTCGTTCCAGTATTGTTGTGCCAGGCACCCCCACACCCATGCACTACCCTACCCCTCCCCACCAACCTGCAGCTCCCCCCCACAGGGATGTCTGGCAGCACGTTCCCCATTCCACCCCCCAGCCCTACTGGCCCGGCCCTCAGGCCCGGGTTGTCAGGGACTGGAGGGACGGACCTGCCCCCAAGGTGAACCGGGCCACTCGCCCACTTCCCAAAGGGACCTTTGCCAGCATGGCTGCTCACACCACGACCCTGCAGATGACAGCTGCCCTGTTTGGCACTACTTCGGCCAAGCCAGGTGACACTAGAAAGAGGGGCCAGCCCGAGCCAGGCACTGTCATGGCCAACATTGCCCGCTTCGCACGACTCTTCCCCGACATTTCTGCTGAGGAGATCGCGCAACTTCACTGGAATGCAGAGGCACGCGCCGGCTCTCCTTCGGGATCTAATGCGCCTGCATGCAAGAAGATCAAGTCTACTACGTCGGGGCCTAGCTGCAAGCAGGCCCTCCTCTTTTTTTTTTTTTTTTTTTTTTTATATCAAATATTTATATCCTGGTGCTCGGTAGCAGTCCGGTGCGACAAGTACAAACAAGACCTGTAACTAAAATCTACCTATGCCTGCCAGGAAACGTGGTAGCGTGATCATGCTCGCTAAGCTAAATTAGCGCCCTTCGAAAATTGTGCGTGTATGCAGCACAACGCAGGTGCGTCGCACGGATGCGAGATGCCCGTAACCCACCCACTTTTGGCACAAGAGGCACCCCCCGCAGTCCTGAGGGTCCGCAGTGGGGGCGGCTTGCCAGGCCACCCATCTTAGCCACATGCGACTGTCCGAAGACAATCGCCACAGTACCTCTCAGCCGCCAATCGGTGGAACCAGGAGGAAGACCAGAGAATCCAGCCGAAAAACCGCCCAATGGGTGATGTACAGCGACATGCCTAAGCACGAAGTCCGCACGCCCGCCGGCGGGTGAAAGCACCTCCTCACGGGGGGCACTCTCCAAGTGTCCCGTCCGGGAACACGAACACCTGGGGGTTAAGCTTGAGAAAGCTTTGAAGGGAGATCAAGTTGAAACAATCCCGGGGTTTCCGCTCTCGGCCGAACGCATACAGCCGACAGTCGTGAATAATATGGTCACGGGTCTCGAGGACACTGCACCGACACTTATTGTCCCAATGAGGGACAATGGGGACAAAATGGGCATGATACCCCCCAATCGGGGCATGGCCTGTGATGGCTCGGGTAAACCTCACGACTCCCGCGACAGCTTCGAAATGGGCATAAGCTGAGAGCCCCGGTACGACGCAATGCCGAATAGACGAGTCCATTCGACAAGTACGTTGTCCGAGACGAGGGCATGCGCTGCATCCAGCGTATAGTGCGGAGTGATTCCCACGGGCAGGTCAGTTTCCGTCGCTGCTTTGTGAGCCTCGTAGTGAGGGCCCCATCTAGCCTTAGATGGGACATAATGAAACGAGATGGTCCGACCACGATCGGCCGACAACCAAACCCAAAGAGCAGAGCAGGCCGCAATAGAGCGGGACTGCCCGGAGTGGACCCCGCCATCCAGAACAAGTCTGGCCGACGCAGGAGAGTCGGTGAACACCCGGATCAGAAGAAGATCCGGAATTCGGGTAGCAGCTACCACGCCCATAGACAGGGCGAATAGCTCCGTGTCGGGGGCAGTCGACCTTCCGGCCGCCACCTTCGAGCGGACACTGTTGGCGGCACCATGGTAGAGGACACATGCCACGACCGCCTGGCATTTCGGATCCCGAGGGACCGACCCGTCGCAGGCGACGCGGACACAGTCTTGCCTGGCCCGCCCCGATGTGAAGAGCTGCTCTAGAGCAGTCATGTGAGCCTTGACCTGTTTCTCCCCAGATGGGATGTTCAGGTCGAGCTCGATTTGGCTCTTGAAGAGATCCATGACTCGCCCTGTCTATGGGCGTGGTAGCTGCTACCCGAATTCCGGATCTTCTTTTGATCCGGGTGTTCACCGACTCTCCTGTGTCGGCCAGACTTGTTCTGGACGGCGGGGTCCATTCTGGGCAGTCCCGCTCCATTGTGGCCTGCTCTGCTCTTCGGGTTTGGTTGGCGGCCGATCGTGGTCGGACCATCTCGTTTCATTATGTCCCATCTAAGGCTAGATGGGGCCCACACTACGAGGCTCACAAGGCAGCGACGGAAACCGATCTGCCCGTGGGAATCACTCCGCACTATACGCTGGATGCAGCGCGTGCCCTTGTCTCGGACAACGTGCTTGTCGAATGGACTCGTCTGTTCGGCGTTGCGTCGTATCGGGGCTCTCAGCTGATGCCCATCACCAAGCGTGGGAAGCCGTTCATGCCATCTGCCCTCAAGCAGGGTCCGTGGCTCAAATCTCTTTTCGGAGAAACCGTCGCCGGTGTTGCGAGGTTTACCCGAGCCATCACAGGCCATGCCCCAATTGGGGGGTATCGTGCCCGCTTTATCCCGTCGTCTACCATCATAGACCACATGTGTCGGTGCGGCTCCATCGAGACCCGTGACCATATTATCCACGACTGTCGGCTGTACGCATTCGGCCGGGAGCGGAAACCCCGAGATCGCTTCAACGCGTACTCGCTTCAAAGCTTTCTCAAGCTTAATCCCCAGGTGTTCTCGTTCCCGGACGGGACACTTGGCGAGCGCCCCCCGTGAGGAGGTGCTTTCACCCGCCGGCGGGCGTGCGGACTTCGTGCCACGGCATGTCGCTGTACGTCTCCCATTGGGCGCTTTTCGGCCGGTCACTGCCGGCCTTTCTCCTGGTTCCTCTGATTCGAGGCCGAGAGGTACCGTGGCGATCGCCTGCGGGCGGTCGCATGCGGCTAAGATGGGCGGCCTGGCAAGCCGCCCCCACTGCGGACCTTCGGGACTGCGGAGGGTGCCTTTTGTGCCGAAAGTTGGGGGGTTACGGGCTTCTAGCTTTGACGCGACGCTTATGTGTCGCGCTGCATGCGAGCGCAATTTTCGAAGGGCACCAATTCAGCTTAGCGAGCATTATCGCGCTACCACGTTTTGTTGGCGGGCGTAGGTAGATTTTAGCTACAGGGCTTGTTTGTTCTTGTCGCGCCAGACTGCTACCGAGCACCGGGATATAAATAAATTGAATATAAAAAAAAAAAAAAAAAAAAAAAAAAAAGAGATCCATGATGCGAGTGCCCAGCCTGGCCTCAGACGAGGTTGGGTCAAACTTCTCGTACACTGATCCAAATGCCAGAGCGGCATCTGTGATCGGAGAGTGGGGCGGGGGGCCTCTCCCAGGGAAGAGAGACTCCCCCGGACCGGGGGGCGAAGAGACATCGGGTGAGTAGCCTCCACGCCATCATCAGGCAACCTGCCAAGAAGGCAGACCATGGGATGCTGGACGTAGAGTGTGTGATTTCGAAGCACGCTCCTTTCCACAAGCTTACGAATGTGAAGATGGATGGGGATGAGGCCAGCAATGGTCTCAACACCCCTGCCGGGGGTAGTGCAAAAAGCACCGAGAATCCACAGGGCAGCTCGACGCTGCATCTGCGAGTACAGTTTGAGGACTCCCTTAATACAGGTGCCCTCGAAGAACCACAGGCGGCTCCCATATGTTGCAATGGGAAGAACACACGAGCGGTAGAGGAGGTGGCACTGGTCAGTGCTCAGCCCGCGCATAGAATTACCAAGCATCTTCATCGACAGAACTGTCGTGAGAGCCTTGGTGCATCTCACCTTCCTTTTCCAGTCACCACCACCACCGACTTTTCGAACATTGTCTACACCTCGTATTTCTATGTCTCACTCATCTGCTTCGCAGCAGGCGGCCTCAAGGGGCTCCCAGCATCGCTCAGGGGCCCCTGGTTCGACTTCTCAGGCGGCAAGTCCGTCGCCGGCAGCATCGCCGACGGACACTTCCAAGCCCCCCCACTTCAAGACTCGCCACGTTTCTCTTCCAGAGGATACGCCCGAGCCTCCTTCCGATTGGGACATCCCAGAGACGGCCCCTACTCCTCAATCGACCTCAGAGGCCATGTCTGTGGACCCCGACCTCGATCGACCTACCACTCCCACCCCCAAATGGCCCCATCTGCAGGGCGAAACGGGGTTCACTCCCCAGTCCAAGCGCTCCAAGGGCAAGGGCAGGGCCTCCTCGGAAGCGATGGAGGAGATCGAAGAGATCGCCACAGACTTTGGCGCCACTTCATCGGAGACTCATATTCAGTTCCCCCCATACGACGCCGTCCCTACTCAAGAGAAGAGTACCGAGCCTGAGAAGGGTGGAGTCGAGCTTTCTGGCTCCAGGCACGCTGTGTACCCTGATACAGCGACCACCGTTCGCTGTTTGAACACCATCGACCAGTGGTTGGAGACCCTGGCCAAGATCGATGCTGAAGTCCCCCAGGATGTGGCAGGACACCTGGCAGTCACCATTGGCGAAGTCGCTCTCACCGGCCTCACCTCTGGATTATTTACCAAAGCTATGACTCATGCATCCAAACCGCTCGAGCAGGCTGGCATCACCGATGAGGCCACTCTCAGGAAAACCCAACTGGGCGATCTTGTTACTGGCTTTGTCTCTCTCCGGGATGGTTTTACGAACATGGTTCCAAACCACCCTCGCTCCGGTATCGTTGTGCCAGGCGCTCCTGCGCCTGCGCACTACCCTACCCCTCCCCGCCAGTCCGCAGCTCCCCCCCACAGGGACCTCCGGCAGCAAGTTCCCCGTCCCCCCCCTCAGCCCTACCGGCCCGGCCCTCAGGTCCGGGTGGTTAGGGACCGGAGGGACGGACCTGCCCCCAAGGTGAACCGGGCCACCCGCCTGCTCCTCAAAGGGACCTTCGCCAGCATGGCTGCTCGCACTGCAACCCCACGGATGACAGCAGCCCCGTTCGGCTCCACTTTGGCCAAGCCAGGTGACCCTCGCAAGAGGGGCCGGCCTGAGCCAGGCACTGTTGCAGCTGACATTGCCCATTTCGCACGACTCTTCCCCGACATTTCTGCCGAGGAGATCGCGCAGCTTCACTGGAATGCGGAGGCACGCGCCGGTTCTCCCTCTGGGTCCAATGCGCCTGCGCGCAAGAAGATCAAGTCTACTACGGCAGGGCCTAGCCGCAAGCAGGCCCTCCTCTTCCCGTCCACTCCCCTTGTTGGCATCCCCAGCAAGGTGATGGACTCTATCAACCGAGGCCTGGTCGCCGGAAAGCGATCGGTTCGGGCCAACGCCATCTCACCCATTCAGAATGGGTGGGCGGTAGACTTGTCATGGCCGCCTGGGCAGGCGGACATGCAGATTATCGGTGACTGGGCCGCCAAGGCGTTTCCCAAGGACACCACTATTCGGGCAGAGGTTCCTCAATCTCGGTCCTTTCTCAAGATCGTTTCTGTCCCCTATCGTGCAAATGAAGGAGGCATCGTTCTTACTTCGAAGATGATGGAGAAGAGGTTCGCCGAGGACGGCCTACTCTCCGCCTTCCGTCTCTCATCAGCTCCTCGCGTTGTCCGTAACTCTCAGAGTGCGGACTCCGCGACGGTCTGGTTTGATATCTGGGACTCCAAGCCAGGTTCCAACCTCAAGCAACTGGTGGGCAAGCGGGTTTTCCTGTTTGGCCGCTCTTGCTTCATTCGGGCAGCCGAGAGGCACGCCGGCACCCCCCAGTGCCCTCGCTGCTTGTGGTGGGGCCACACTGAGCGCACATGTCCTTCCAAAGGGCATATTTGCTCCAAGTGTGGGGGTCCGCACATCGCGGAACATCACCGAGTTCTTGGCGCGTGCTGCAAGGCACACCCTAACGCTCAACCTCCCATTGCGGCTACCCCCGGGGATCAGCCGTGTCCTCACCCCAATCGCTGCGTCAACTGCAGCGGGGCCCACGAGGCTACCTCTCAGAAGTGTCACTTCTGGAGGAACCGCTTTAATCGCGACTGGATCCTAAGTCGCTATGAACAGGGGCAGGGCTCTGCCCTGTCACCTGTCCTCTCAGCTGTTTGCATGGTCCCGGTCATGCGGTTGTTCCAGCTCACAGTTGCTATCACCCGCGGTGCTTTTTTTTTTTTTTTTTTTTTTAATTCAATTTATTTATATCCCGGTGCTCGGTAGCAGTCCGGCGCGACAAGTACAAACAAGCCCTGTAGCTAAGGTCTACCTACGCCCGCCAAAAACGTGGTAGCGCGATAATGCTCGCTAAGCTGAATTAGCGCCCTTCGAAAATTGCGCGCGTGTGCGGCGCGGCGCAGATGCGCCGCGCTAAGGCTACAAGCCCGTAACCCCCCAACTTTCGGTACAAGAGGCACCCTCCGCAGTCCCGAAGGTCCGCAGTGGGGGCGGCTTGCCAGGCCGCCCATCTTAGCCGCATGCGACCGCCCGGAGGCGATCGCCACGGTACCTCTCAACCTCGAATCAGTGGAACCAGGAGGAAGGCCAACGATAACCGGCCGAAAAACGCCCAATGGGTGACGCACAGCGACATGCCGAAGCACGAAGTCCGCACGCCCGCCGGCGGGTGAAAGCACCTCCTCACGGGGGGCGCTCGCCAAGCGTTCCATCCGGGAACGAGAACACTTGGGGATTAAGCTTGAGGAAGCTTTGAAGAGCGATCGAGTTGAAGCGATCACGGGGTTTCCGCTCTCGGCCGAATGCGTACAGCCGACAGTCATGGATGATGTGGTCACGGGTCTCGATAGAGCCGCACCGACACATGTGGTCTATGATAGTAGACGACGGGATGAAACGGGCGCGATACCCCCCAATCGGGGCATGGCCTGTGATGGCTCGGGTAAACCTCGCCACTCCGGCGACGGTTTCTCCGAAGAGAGATTTGAGCCACGGACCCTGCTTGAGGGCAGATGGCATGAACGGCTTCCCCCGCTTGGCGATGGGCATAAGCTGAGAACCCCGGTACGACGCGATGCCGAACAGACGAGTCCATTCGACTAGCACGTTGTCCGAGACGAGAGCACGCGCTGCATCCAGCGTATAGTGCGGAGTGATTCCCACGGGCAGGTCAGTTTCCGTCGCTGCCTTGTGGGCCTCGTAATGAGGGCCCCATCTAGCCTTAGATGGGACATAATGGAACGAGATGGTCCGACCACAATTGGCCGACAACCAAGCCCGAAGAGCAGAGCAGGCCGCAATAGAGCGGGACTGCCCAGAATGGACCCCGCCGTCCAGAACAAGTCTGGCTGACGAAGGAGAGTCGGTGAACACCCGGATCAAAAGAAGATCCGGAATTCGGGTAGCAGCTACCACGCCCATAGACAGGGCGAATAGCTCCGCATCTGGGGCCGTCGACCTTCCGGCCGCCACCTTCGAGCGGACACCGTCGGCGGCGCCATGGTAGAGGACACACGCCGCGACCGCCTGGCGTTTCGGATCCCGAGGGACCGACCCGTCGCAAGCGACGCGGACACAGTCTTGCCTGGCCCGCCCCGATGTGAAAAGCTGCTCAAGAGCAGTCATGTGAGCCTTGACCTGCTTCTCCCCAGAGGGGATATTCAAGTCAAGCTCGATCTGGCTCTCAAAGAGATCCATGATGCGAGTGCCTGGCCTGGCCTCCGAAGAGGTCGGATCAAACTTCTCGTACACTGACCCGAACGCCAACGCGGCATCCGTGATCGGGGAATGGGGCGGGGGGCCTCTCCCGGGGAAGAGAGACTCCCCCCGGAAACCCGCGGTGCTTTGATTTCGTACGTGGACGATGGTACTATCATCGTCCAGTCGAAGACGTGGGATGAGAATCTCACAAAACTCAAGGACCTGTACGGGGTGGTTAACCGCCTTGTGTCGGCCCTTGGCCTTGCGTTAGAGCACTCGAAGAACGAGGCCTTTCACTTTTCCAGGAACCCGCGGGATATCAATCCCGCGGTTGACCTTGGCATTGCTCCCTTCACCGGGGAAACACCACTGAAACCCAAGCCTTTTTGGAGGTACCTGGGCTTCTTCTTTGATCACGCGCTCCGCTTTACCGAGCATGTGTGCTTCTACTCCACCAAGGCTCTCACGACGGTTCTGTCGATGAAGATGCTTGGCAATTCTACGCGCGGACTGAGCACTGACCAGCGCTGCCTTCTCTACCGCTCGTGTGTTCTTCCCATTGCGACATATGGGAGCCGCTTGTGGCACTTCGAGGGCGCCCGAATCAAGGGCGTCCTCAAACTGTACTCACAGATGCAGCGCCGTGCTGCCCTGTGGATTCTCGGTGCATTCCGCACTACCCCCGGTGGGAGTGTTGAGACCATTGCTGGCCTCATCCCCATTCACCTTCACATTCGTAAGCTCGTTGAATGCAGCGTGCTTCGAAATCACACACTCTATGTCCAGCATGCCACGGTCCGCCTTCTTGGCAGGTCGCCTGATGATGGCGTGGAGGTTACTCACCCCATGTCTCTACGTCCCCCGGTCCGAGGGGAGTCTCTCTTCCCAGGGAGAGGCCCCCCGCCCCACTCCCCGATCACGGATGCCGCGTTGGCGTTCGGGTCAGTGTACGAGAAGTTTGATCCGACCTCTTCGGAGGCCAGGCCAGGCACTCGCATCATGGATCTCTTTGAGAGCCAGATCGAGCTTGACTTGAATATCCCCTCTGGGGAGAAGCAGGTCAAGGCTCACATGACTGCTCTTGAGCAGCTTTTCACATCGGGGCGGGCCAGGCAAGACTGTGTCCGCGTCACCTGCGACGGGTCGGTCCCTCGGGATCCGAAACGTCAGGCGGTCGCGGCGTGTGTCCTCTACCATGGCGCCGCCGACGGTGTCCACTCGAAGGTGGCGGCCGGTAGGTCGACTGCCCCCGATGCGGAGCTATTCGCCCTGTCTATGGGCGTGGTAGCTGCTACTCGAATTCCGGATCTCCTTTTGATCCGGGTGTTCACTGATTCTCCCACTTCAGCCAGACTTGTTCTGGACGGCGGGGTCCATTCAGGGCAGTCCCGCTCCATTGCGGCCTGCTCCGCTCTTCGAACTTGGTTATCGGCCAATCGTGGTCGAACCATCTCATTTCATTATGTCCCATCTAAGGCTAGATGGGGCCCACATTACGAGGCTCACAAAGCGGCGACGGAAACCGACCTGCCCGTGGGAGTCACTCCGCACTACACACTGGACGCAGTGCGTGCTCTCGTCTCGGACAATGTACTCGTTGAATGGACTCGTCTGTTCGGTGTTGCGTCGTACCGGGGCTCTCAGCTTATGCCCATTGCCAAGCGTGGGAAGCCGTTCATGCCATCGGCCCTAAAGCAGGGCCCGTGGCTCAAATCTCTTTTCGGAGAAACCGTCACCGGTGTAGCGAGGTTTGCCCGAGCCATCACAGGCCATGCCCCGATTGGGGGGTATCGTGCCCGTTTCATCCCATCGTCTACCATCATAGACCACATGTGTTGGTGCGGCTCCATTGAGACCCGTGACCACATCATCCATGACTGTCGGCTGTACGCATTCGGCCGGGAGCGGAAACCCCGTGATTGCTTCAACTCGATCGCTCTCCAAAGCTTCCTCAAGCTTAATCCCCAGGTGTTCTCGTTCCCGGATGGAACGCTTGGCGAGCGCCCCCCGTGAGGAGGTGCTTTCACCCGCCGGCGGGCGTGCGGACTTCGTGCTCCAGCATGTCGCTGTACGTCACCCATTGGGCGCTTTTCGGCCGGTCATTACCGGCCTTCCTCCTGGTTCCACCGATTCAAGGCTGAGAGGTACCGTGGCGATCACCTTCGGGCGGTCGCATGCGGCTAAGATGGGCGGCCTGGCAAGCCGCCCCCACTGCGGACCTTTGGGACTGCGGAGGGTGCCTTTTGTACCGAAAGTTGGGGGGTTACGGGCTTTTCGCTCCAGCGCGATGCATTTGCATTGCGCCGCACACGCGCGCAATTTTCGAAGGGCGCTAATTCAGCTTAGCGAGCATTATCGCGCTACCACGTTTTTGGCGGGCGTAGGTAGACTTTAGCTACAGGGCTTGTTTGTACTTGTCGTGCCGGACTGCTACCGAGCACCGGGATATAAATAATTGGATTAAAAAAAAAAAAAAAAAAAAAAAAAGTCGCTATGAACAGGATGAGGTACGTCGGCATTCTCCTCGAATGCCCGGTGCCCCAGCTGACGTTTTCAACCAGCCTAAGGCCGGCCCCTCAGGGACTCGTTAATGGTTCACGAACTTTTACAAACTCTAGTCATTACCAGTCAGAATGTAGCGAAGAATTATGATCTGGTTTCCACAATGCTTGAGACTAAGAATGGCTTGGTCGACATTGTTTTTATTCAAGAGCCGCCATGGCGGCTGATTCGACGTACTGTCTCGACTTCGGATAGGGAGGGGGCGCCGGTCATCGGTGCCCCTAACCATCCGGATTGGATGTGCTTCTTTCGTAGGCCACGTGGGGAGGATGACGTCCCCCGGGTGATGGCGTTCATTGCGAGGAAGTGGGAACATTTGTGGCCCACCTTCTGCACGGACATCGTTGATCATAGGGACATCCTTATGGTCACGCTTACTGGGGACGGTGATATCCCCATCCACCTGATCAACGTCTATTCTGATGCTGAGTCGACGGCTATCCTCTGGATGGTCGACAACATCAATCGTTTCCCGTGCGTTCGCTACATGGGCGGGGACTTTAATTGCCATTCCAGGGTGTGGGATCCCGACTACCCTCGGAATAATCATCGCGCTGATACCCTTATCGATATCGCGTCCCGTCTGGGTTTGGAAGTGAGTGTACGGGAGCATCGCTCCCCCACCCACTTCCCCCGGATAGAGGGATTTTCCCCCTCAGTTATTGACCTTATGTTCATCCCGGACGACTCCGTGGCTGGACTTGTTCATGACGTGTCGGAAGATGAGATGCTCCCATCAGATCATGCTCCGCTTTCGATTACACTGCCTGTTCCCTATTTTGGGGACATGCCTCCCTGTCTCAAGGTGAAGGAGACGGATTTCGGTGAGTACGTCGGTCTCCTCCGTTCGGGGATCGAAGCGCTCAATTGGGGGAATCTCGATTCCCCTGAGCTTATCGAGAATGCTGCCCAGGAACTCTCCCGGGTGGCCTCTTCCACGTGGGAGGCTTGTGCAAGGCCTACACGCGCCTCTCGGAAACCGAACCCCTGGTGGAATGAGGAATGTGCTTGCGCGCTCTCAGACTATCGGGAAAGTAGGATTCCGGAGGCCTATACCAAGTTCCGTCGTGTTACGAGGAGGGTTAAGCGAGAGTTCTTTGATGATCAGATCAAAGAAATCGCGTTTGTTAAGCAACGCCCCTGGGACCTAATGGCCTGGACCAGGGCGAGGCAACTCCCGACATATGAGGCGATCCAGAAGGATGGGCAGCCTTGTACGTCACTTGAGCAATTGTGGGATGCACTGCATTCCACCTACAACTCTGCTTCGGATCGGCCCATCGACCTTTCCGTCTTGGATGACCTTCCCAAAAGGCCCGCCCGTGATTGGGTGGTGTTTAGTAGGTTGGAACTCCGGGACGTGTTGGGAAAGTGTGCCAATCTATCGGCCCCTGGCCCAGATCATCTGGGGTGGGGTGTCCTGAAGCTTCTATTCAAGTTCGACAACGACGCCATCGACAAGTTTCTCATCCTGGCCAACACCTGCCTTCGGGTTGGGTATTGGCCGGCATACTTCAAGGAGTCCATCTCGGTTATCATTCCAACCAGGCACTCGCATCATGGATCTCTTTGAGAGCCAAATCGAGCTTGACTTGAATATCCTGTCTGGGGAGAAGCAGATCAAGGCTCATATGTCTGCTCTTGAGCAGCTGTTCACATCGGGGCGGGCCAGGCAAGACTGTGTCCGTGTCGCCTGTGACGGGTCGGTCCCTCGGGATCCGAAACGCCAGGCGGTCGCAGCATGTGTCCTCTACCATGGCGCTGCCGACAGTGTCCGCTCGAGGGTGGCGGCCGGAAGGTCGACTGCCCCCGATGGGGAGCTATTCGCCCTGTCTATGGGTGTGGTAGCTGCTACCCGGATTCCGGATCTTCTCTTGATCCGGGTGTTCACCGACTCTCCCGCTTCGGCCAGGCTTGTTCTGGACGGCGGGGTCCATTCTGGGCAGTCCCGCTCTATTGCGGCCTGCTCTGCTCTTCGAGTCTGGTTGTCGGCCAATCGTGGTCAGACCATCTCGTTTCATTATGTCCCATCTAAGGCTAGATGGGGCCCTCATTACGAGGCTCACAAAGCGGCGACGGAAACCGACCTGCCCGTGGGAATCACTCCGCACTATACGCTGGACGCAGTGTGTGCTCTCGTCTCGGACAATGTACTCGTCGAATGGACTCGTCTGTTCAGCGTTGCATCGTATCGGGGCTCTCAGCTGATGCCCATCACAAAGCGTGGGAAGCCGCTCATGCCATCTGCCCTCAAGCAGGGTCCGTGGCTCAAATCTCTTTTCGGAGAAACCGTTGCCGGAGTTGCGAGGTTTACCCGAGCCATCACAGGCCATGCCCCCATCGGGCGGTATCGCGCCCGCTTTGTTCCTATTGTCCCTCACTGGGACAACAAGTGTCGGTGCGGCGTCCTCGAGACCCGCGACCATATTATCCACGATTGTCGGCTGTACTCATTCGGCTGGGAGCGGAAGCCCCGTGATCGCTTCAACTCGATTGCTCTCCAAAGCTTTCTCAAGCTTAATCCCCAGGTGTTCGTGTTCCCGGACGGGACACTTGGTGAGCGCCCCCCGTGAGGAGGCGCTTTCACCAGCCGGCGGGCGTGCGGACTTTGTGCTTCGGCATGTCGCTGTGCATCACCCATTGGGCGTTTCTTGGCCGGATACAACTGGCCTTCCTCCTGGTCCCACCGATTCGAGGCTGAGGGGTACCGTGGCGATCGTCTTTGGGCGGTTGCATGTGGCTAAGATGGGCGGCCTGGCAAGCCACCCCCACTGCGGACCTTCGGGTCTGCGGAGGGTGCCTCTTGTGCCAAAAGTTGGGGGGTTACAGGCTTTACGCATTTGCGCGGCGCAACTGCGTTGCGCCACACACACGCGCAATTTTCGAAGGGCGCTAATTCAGCTTAGCGAGCATGATCGCACTACCGCGTTTTTGGCCGTCGTAGGTAGATTTTAGTTACTGGACCCATGTGTACTAGTAACGCCGGACTGCTACTGAGCACCGGGATATAAATATTTGATAAAAAAAAAAAAAAAAAAAAAAAATCTCATCTTCCGATACATTGTGAACCAGTCCCACCATGGAGTCCTCCGGGATGAACATAAGGTCAATAACTGAGGGGAGAAACCCCTCTATCCGGGGGAAGTGGGTGGGGGAGCGATGCTCCCGTACACTCACTTCCAAGCCCAGATGGGATGCGATATTGATAAGAGTATCGGCGCGATGATTATTCTGGGGGTAATCAGGATCCCACACCCTGGAATGGCAATTAAAGTCCCCGCCCATGTAGCGAACGCGCGGGAAACGATTGATGTTGTCGGCCATCCAAAGGATAGCCGTCGAATCAGTGTCAGAATAGACGTTGATCAGGTGGATGGGGATATCACCGTCCCCAGTAAGCGTGACCATAAGGATATCCCTATGATCAACGATGTCCATGCGGAAGGTGGGCCGCAAATGCTCCCACTTCCTCGCAACGAACACCATCACCCGGGGGACGTCATCTTCCCCACGTGGCCTACGAAAGAAGCACATCCAGTCCGGATGGTTAGGAGCCCCGATGACCAGAGCCCCATCCCTATCTGACGACGAGACAGTGCGACGAATCAGCCGCCATGGCGGCTCTTGAATAAAAACAATGTCGACTAAGCCATTCTTGGTCTCTAACATCATGGAAACTAAGTCATAATTTTTTGCTACATTCTGACTATTGATAACTAGAGTTCGTCAGGGTCCGTAAACCATCAACGAGTCCCTGAGGGGCCGGCCTTAGGCCGGTTGAAAACATCAGCTGGGGCGCCAGGCATTCGAGGAGAACGCCGACGTACCTCATCCTGTTCGTAGCGACTCAAAATCCAGTTGTGGTTAAAACGGTTCCTCCAGAAGTGGCACTTCTGTGAGGTAGCCTCGTGGGCCCCGCTGCAGTTGACGCAGCGATTGGGGTGAGGACATGGCTGATCCCCAGGGGTAGCCGCAATGGGAGGTTGGGCGTTGGGGTGTGCCTTGCAGCACGCCCCAAGGACTCGGTGATGTTCCGCGATATGCGGACCCCCACACTTGGCGCAGATGTGACCTTTGGAAGGACACGTGCGCTCAGTGTGGCCCTACCGCAAGCAGCGAGGGCACTGGGGGGTGCCGGCGTGCCTTTCGGCCGCCCTAATGAAGCAGGAGCGGCCAAACAGGAACACCCATTTGCCCACCAGTTGCTTGAGGTTGGAACCCGGCTTAGAGTCCCAAATATCAAACCAGACCGTCGCGGAATCCGCACTCTGAGAGTTATGGACAACACGAGGGGCCGATGAGAGGTGGAAGGCGGAGAGTAGGCTGTCCTCGGCGAACCTCTTCTCCATCATCTTCGAAGTGAGAACGATGCCCCCCTCGTTTGCACAATAGGGGACAGAGACGATCTTGAGGAAGGACCGAGATTGAGGAACCTCGGCCCGAATTGTGGTGTCCTTGGGGAACGCCTTGGCGGCCCAATCACCGATGATCTGCATGTCTGCCTGTCCAGGCAGCCATGACAAGTCTACCACCCACCCATTCTGAATGGGTGAGATGGCGTTAGCCCGAACCGATCGCTTTCTGGCGACCAGGCCTCGGTTGATGGAGTCCATCACCTTGCTGGGAATACCAACAAGGGGAATGGACGGGAAAAGGAGGGCCTGCTTGTGGCTAGGCCCCGCTGTGGTGGACTTGATCTTCTTGCGCGCAGGTGCATTAGACCCAGACGGAGAACTGGCGCGTGCCTCCGCATTCCGGTGAAGCTGCGCGATCTCCTCGGCAGAAATGTCGGGGAAGAGCTGTGCGAACTGGGCAATGTCAGCCGCAACAGTGCCTGGCTCAGGCCAGCCCCTCTTACAAGGGTCACCTGGCCTAGCCGAAGTAGCGCCAAACGGGGCAGCCGTCATCCGCGGAGTTGCGGTGCGGGCAGCCATGCTGGCGAAGGTTCCCTTGGGGAGTGGGCGAGTGGCCCGGTTCACCTTGGGAGCAGGTCCGTCCCTCCGGTCCCTGACTACCCGGACCTGAGGGCCGGGCCGGTAGGGCTGAGGGGGGGGGCGGGAAGCTTGCTGCCGGAGGTCCCTGTGGGGGGGAGCTGCGGACTGGCGGGGAGGGGTAGGGTAATGCGCAGGCGCAGGAGCGCCTGGCACAACGATACCGGAGCGAGGGTGGTTTGGAACCATGTTCGTAAAACCATCCCGGAGGGAGACAAAGCCAGTAACAAGATCGCCCAGTTGGGATTTCCTGAGAGTGGCCTCATCAGTGATGCCAGCCTGCTCAAGCGGTTTGGACGCATGAGACATAGCATTGGTAAAGAGTCCAGAGGTGAGGCCGGTGAGAGCGACCTCACCAATGGCAACTGCCAGGTGTCCTGCGACGTCCTGGGGGACTTCAGCATCGATCTTGGCCAGGGTCTCCAACCACTGGTCAATGGTGTTCAAACAGCAAACGGCGGTCGCTGTATCGGGGTACACTGCGTGCCTGGAACTGGAAAGTTTGACTCCTCCTCCCTCAGGCTCTGTACTCTTCTCCTTGGTCCCCCCGGTCCGGGGGGAGTCTCTCTTCCCTGGGAGAGGCCCCCCGCCCCATTCCCCGATCACGGATGCCGCGTTGGCGTTCGGGTCAGTGTACGAGAAGTTTGATCCGACCTCTTCGGAGGCCAGGCCAGGCACTCGCATCATGGATCTCTTTGAGAGCCAGATCGAGCTTGACTTGAATATCCCCTCTGGGGAGAAGCAGGTCAAGGCTCACATGACTGCTCTTGAGCAGCTGTTCACATCGGGGCGGGCCAGGCAAGACTGTGTCCGCGTCGCTTGCGACGGGTCAGTCCCTCGGGATCTGAAACGCCAGGCGGTCGCGGCGTGTGTCCTCTACCATGGCGCCGCTGACGGTGTCCGCTCGAAGGTGGCGGCCGGAAGGTCGACTGCCCCCGACGCGGAGCTATTCGCCCTGTCTATGGGTGTGGTAGCTGCTACCTGAATCCCGGATCTTCTGTTGATCCGGGTGTTCACCGACTCTCCTGCGTCGGCCAGACTTGTTCTGGACGGCGGGGTCCATTCTGGGCAGTCCCGCTCTATTGCGGCCTGCTCTGCTCTTCGGGCTTGGTTGTTGGCCGATCGTGGTCGAACCATCTCGTTTCATTATGCCCCATCTAAGGCTAGGTGGGGCCCACACTACGAGGCTCACAAAGCGGCGACGGAAACCGACCTGCCCGTGGGAATCACTCCGCACTATACGCTGGATGCAGCGCGTGCTCTCGTCTCGGACAACGTACTCGTCGAATGGACTCGTCTGTTCGGCGTTGCGTCGTACCAGGGCTCTCAGCTGATGCCCATTGCGAAGCGTGGGAAGCCGTTCATGCCGTCGGCCCTCAAGCAGGGTCCGTGGCTCAAATCTCTTTTCAGAGAAACCGTCGCCGGGGTTGCGAGGTTTACCCGAGCCATCACAGGCCATGCCCCGATTGGGGGGTATCGCGCCCGCTTTGTCCCCATTGTCCCTCATTGGGACAATAAGTGTCGGTGCGGTGTCCTCGAGACCCGTGACCATATTATCCATGACTGTCGGCTATACGCATTCGGCCGAGAGCGGAAACCCTGGGATCGCTTCAACGTGTATTCCCTTCAAAGCTTTCTCAAGCTCAACCTCCAGGTATTCTCGTTTCCGGACGGGACACTTGGCGAGCGCCCCCCGTCATCCCAACCAGTTCGGTGGAGTCCGTCAGCACTCTACGGAGGATGCGGGACTGTACCTTACTCAGATCGTCCGGGCCGGGTGGGCCCAGGGTCTCAAAACCAGCGTGGTCGCTTTCGACCTTGCTCAATTCTTCCCATCCATCAATCATGACGTATTGATCGCCATTATGATCCGCCTCGGGTTTCCCGCAGAGGTTGTAAAGTTCTTCCGGTCCTACTTGGTGGGCCGGTCCACCCGGTACAAGTGGGGGAAGGATACTTCTCCCCCATGCCAAGCTGATGTGGGCGTGGGGCAGGGCTCTGCCCTGTCACCTGTCCTCTCAGCTGTTTGCATGGTTCCGGTCATGCGTTTGTTCCAGCTCGCGGTTGCTATCACCCGCAGTGCTCTTATTTCGTACGTGGACGATGGTACTATCATCGTGCAGTCGAAAACGTGGGATGAGAATCTCACTAAACTCAAGGACCTGTACGGGGTGGTTAACCGCCTTGTGTCGGCCCTTGGACTTGCGCTAGAGCACTCGAAGAATGAGGCCTTTCATTTTTCCAGGAACCCGCGGGACATCAATCCAGCGGTTGACCTTGGCATTGCTCCCTTCACCGGGGAAACCCCACTGAAACCCAAGCCTTTTTGGAGGTACTTGGGCTTCTTCTTTGATCGCGCACTCCACTTCACCGAGCATGTGCGCTTCTACTCCACCAAGGCTCTCACAACCGTGTTGTCGATGAAGATGCTTGGTAATTCTACGCACGGACTGAGCACCGACCAGCGCCGCCTCTTGTACCGCTCGTGTGTCCTTCCCATTGCAACATATGGGAGCCGCTTGTGGCATTTCGAGGGTGCCCGTATCAAGGGTGTCCTCAAACTTTACTCGCAAATGCAGTGTCGTGCTGCGTTGTGGATTCTCGGTGCCTTTCGCACTACCCCCAGTGGGAGTGTTGAGACCATTGCTGGCCACCTTCCTTTTCCAGTTACCACCACCATCAACTTATCGCACATCGTCTACGCTCATCGTTTTCATGTCTCACTTGTCTGCTTCGCAGCAGGCAGCCTCACGGGGCACCCAGCGTCACTCGGGTGCCCCTGGTTCGACTTCTCAGGCGGCAAGTCCGTCGCCGGCGGCATCGCCGACGGACACTTCCAAGCCCATGTTTCTCTTCCAGAGGACACGCCCGAGCCTTCTTCCGATTGGGACGTCCCAGAGACTGCCCCTACTCCTCGCTCGACCTCCGAGGCCATGTCTGTGGACCCTGGGGATCATCCTACTACCCCCACTCCCAAACGACCCCATCCACAGGGTGCAACGGGATTCACCCCCCACTCCAAGCGCTCCAAGGGCAAGGGGAGGGCCTCTACTGCTGAGGTGGAGGAGATCGAGCAGCTCGCCATCGATTTTGGCACTACCTCGTCGGAGACTCGTACCCGGTTTCCCCCGTACGATGCCGTCCCTACTAAGGAGAAGAGTACAGAGCCTGAGGGAGGTGGAATCGAGTTGACTGGTTCCAGGCACAGCACGTACCCCGACACAGCGGCTGCCATCCGCTGTCTCAACACCATCAATCAGTGGTTAGAGACCCTGGCCAGGATCGATGCTGAAGTTCCCCAGGATGTTGCAGGACACCTGGCAGTCACCACTGGCAAGGTCACTCTCACTGGCCTCACCTCTGGATTATTCACCAATGCTCTGGATCATGCGTCGAAACCGCTTGAACAGGCTGGCATCACTGACGAGGCCACCCTCAGGAAGACCCAGCTGGGCGATCTTATAGGGGGCTTTGTCACACTCCAGGATGGTTTTACGAACATGGTTCCAAACCACCCTCACTCCGGTATCATCGTGCCAGGCGCTCCCGCACCTGGGCACCTTCCTACCCCTCCTCGCCAGCCCGCAGCTCCCCCCCACAGGGACCTCCGGCAGCACGCCCCCCGCCCTTCCCCTCAGCCCTACCGGCCCGGCCCACAGGTCCGGGTGGTCAGGGACTGGAGGGACGGACCTGCTCTCAAGGTGAACTGGGCCACTCGCCCACTCCCCAAAGGAACTTTCGCCAGCATGGCTGCACGTACCGCAACTCCGCGGATGACGGCTGCCCCATTCGGCTCTACGTCGGCTAAGCCAGGTGACCCTCGGAAGAGGGGCCGGCCCGAGCCAGGCACTGTCACAGCAGACATTGCCCATTTCGCGCGCCTCTTCCCCGACATCTCGGCGGAGGAGATCGCGCAGCTTCACCAGAATGCGGAGGCACGCGCCGGTTCTCCGTCGGGGTCTAATGCGCCTGCGCGCAAGAAGATCAAGTCTACCACGGTGGGGCCTAGCCGCAAGCAGGCCCTCCTCTTCCCGTCCACCCCCCTTGTTGGCATCCCCAGCAAGGTCATGGACTCTATCAACCGAGGCCTGGTCGCCGGAAAGTGATTGGTCCGGGCCAACGCCATCTCACCCATTCAGAATGGATGGGCAGTGGACTTGTCTTGGCCGCCTGGACAGGCGGACATGCAGATCATCGGTGACTGGGCCGCCAAGGCGTTCCCCAAGGACACCACTATCCGGGCCGAGGTTCCTCAATCTCGGTCCTTCCTCAAGATCGTCTCTGTCCCCTATCGTGCAAATGAGGGGGGCATCGTTCTTACTTCGAAGATGATGGAGAAGAGGTTCGCCGAGGACGGCCTACTCTCCGCCTTCCGTCTCTCATCGGCCCCTCGCGTCGTCCGCAACTCCCAGAGTGTGGACTCCGTGACGGTCTGGTTTGACATTTGGGACTCCAAGCCGGGTTCCAACCTCAAGCAACTGGTGGGCAAACGGGTTTTCCTGTTTGGCCACTCTTGCTTCATTCGGGTGGCCGAGAGGCACGCCGGCACCCCCCAGTGCCCTCACTGCTTGCGGTGGGGCCACACTGAGCGCACGTGTCCTTCCAAAGGACACATCTGCGCCAAGTGTGGGGGCCCGCACATCGCGGAACATCATCGGGTTCTTGGCGCGTGCTGCAAGGCACACCCCAACGCCCAACCTCCCATTGCGGCTACCCCTGGGGATCAGCCGTGTCCTCACCCCAATCGCTGCGTCAACTGCAGCGGGGCCCACGAGGCTACCTCACAGAAGTGCCACTTCTGGAGGAACCGCTTTAACCGCGACTGGATTTTGAGTCGCTATGACCAGGATGAGGTACGTCGGCGTTCTCCTCGAATGCCTGGCGCCCCAACTGATGTCTTCAACCGGCCTAAGGCCGGCCCCTCAGGGACTCGTTGATGGTTTACGGACCCTTACGAACTCTAGTTATCAATAGTCAGAATGTAGCAAAAAATTATGACTTAGTTTCCACGATGTTAGAGACCAAGAATGGCTTAGTCGACATTGTTTTTATTCAAGAGCCGCCATGGCGGCTGATTCGTCGCACTGTCTCGTCGTCAGATAGGGATGGGGCTCCGGTCATCGGGGCTCCTAACCATCCGGACTGGATGTGCTTCTTTCGTAGGCCACGTGGGGAAGATGACGTCCCCCGGGTGATGGCGTTCGTTGTGAGGAAGTGGGAGCATTTGCGGCCCGCCTTCCGCACGGACATTGTTGATCATAGGGATATCCTTATGGTCACGCTTACTGGGGACGGTGATATCCCCATCCACCTGATCAACGTCTATTCTGACGCTGATTCGACGGCTATCCTTTGGTTGGCCGACAACATCAATCGGTTCCCGCGCGTTCGCTACATGGGCGGGGACTTTAATTGCCATTCCAGGGTGTGGGATCCCGACTACCCTCGGAATAATCATCGCGCTGATACCCTTATCGATGTCGCGGCCCGTCTGGGCTTGGAAGTGAGTGTACGGGAGCATCGCTCCCCCACCCACTTCCCCCGGATAGAGGGGTTTTCCCCCTCAGTTATTGACCTTATGTTCATCCCGGACGACTCCGTGGCTGGACTTGTTCATGACGTGTCGGAAGATGAGATGCTCCCGTCGGATCATGCTCCACTTTCGATTACGCTGCCTGTTCCCTGGTTTGGGGACATGCCTCCCCGTCTCAAGGTGAAGGAGACGGATTTCGGTGAGTACGTCGGTCTCCTCCGTTCGGGGATCGAGGCGCTCAATTGGGGGGATCTCGATTCCCCTGAGCTTATCGAGATTGCTGCCCAGGAACTCTCCCGGGTGGCCTCTTCCGCATGGGAGGCTTGTGCAAAGCCTACACGCGCCTCTCGGAAACCGAACCCCTGGTGGAATGAGGAATGTGCTTGCGCGCTCTCAGACTATCGGGAAAGTAGGATTCCGGAGGCTTATACCGAGTTCCGGCGTGTTACGCGGAAGGTTAAGCGTGAGTTCTTTGATGAGCAGATCAAAGAGGTCGCATTTGTCAAGCAACGCCCCTGGGACCTGATGGCCTGGACCAGGGCGCGGCAACTTCCGACGTACGAGGCGATCCAGAAAGATGGACAGCCCTGTACGTCACTTGAGCAGTTGTGGGATGCTCTGCATTCCACCTACAATTCCGCTTCGGATCGGCCCATCGACCTTTCCGTCTTGGATGACCTCCCCGAAAGGCCCGCCCGTGACTGGGTGGTGTTTAGTAGGTTGGAACTCCGGGACGTGTTGGGGAAGTGTGCAAATCTATCAGCCCCTGGCCCAGATCATCTGGGGTGGGGTGTCCTGAAGCTTCTATTCAAGTTCGACAATGACGCGGTTGACAAATTCCTCATCCTGGCCAATGCCTGCCTTCGGGTTGGGCACTGGCCGGCATACTTCAAGGAGTCTGTCTCGGTTATCATTCCAAAACCGGGAAAGCCCAATTACTCTTCTCCGAAGATGTTCAGGCCGATTGTGCTGTTGAACACTATGGGGAAACTTATTGAGAAGATGCTTGCGAACCGAATGCAGTTTGAAGCCCTTGAACATGGGATTTTTCATCCCAACCAGTTCGGTGGTGTCCGTCAGCACTCTACGGAGGACGCGGGACTCTACCTCACCCAGATCGTTCAGGCCGGGTGGGCCCAGGGTCTCAAAACCAGCGTGGTCACTTTTGACCTTGCTCAATTCTTCCCTTCCATCAATCATGATGTGTTGATTGCCATTATGATCCGCCTTGGGTTCCCCGCGGAGGTCATAAAGTTTTTCCGGTCCTACTTGGTAGGCCGGTCTACCCGGTACAAGTGGGGGAAGGACACTTCTCCCCCTTGCCAAGCCGATGTGGGCGTGGGGCAGGGTTCTGCCCTGTCACCGGTCCTCTCGGCTGTTTGCATGGTTCCGGTCATGCGGTTGTTCCAGCTCGCGGTTGCTATCACCCGCGGTGCTCTTATTTCGTACGTGGATGATGGTACTATCATCGTCCAGTCGAAGACGTGGGATGAGAATCTCACAAAACTCAGGGACCTATACGGGGTGGTTAACTGTCTCGTGTCGGCCCTTGGCCTTGCGTTAGAGCACTCGAAAAACGAGGCCTTTCATTTTTCCAGGAACCCGCGGGACATCAATCCAGCGGTTGACCTTGGCATTGCTCCCTTCACCGGGGAAACCCCACTGAAACCCAAGCCTTTTTGGAGGTACTTGGGCTTCTTTTTTGATCGTGCGCTCTGCTTCACCGAGCACGTGCGCTTCTATTCCACCAAGGCTCTCATGACCGTGTTGTCGATGAAGATGCTTGGTAATTCTACGCGCGGACTGAGCCCCGACCAGCGCCGCCTCTTGTACCGCTCGTGTGTCCTTCCCATTGCAACATATGGGAGCCGCTTGTGGCATTTCGAGGGTGCCCGTATCAAGGGTGTTCTCAAATTGTACTCACAGATGCAGCGTCGCGCTGCCCTGTGGATTCTCGGTGCATTCCGCACTACCCCCGGTGGGAGCGTTGAGACCATTGCTGGCCTCATCCCCATTCATCTTCACATTCGTAAGCTTGTTGAACGCAGCGTGCTTCGAAATCACACACTCTACGATCAACATCCCATGGTCCGCCTTTTGGGCAGGTCGCCTGATGATGGCGTGGAAGCTACTCACCCAATGTCCCTATGTCCCCCGGTCCGGGGGGAGTCTCTCTTTCCAGGGAGAGGCCCCCCGCCCCATTCCCCAATCACAGATGCCACGCTGGTGTTCGGGTCAGTATACGAGAAGTTCGACCCGACCTCTTCTGAGGCCAGACCGGGTTCTCGCATCATGGATCTCTTCGAGAACCAGATCGAGCTTGACCTGAATATCCCGTCTGGGGAGAAACAGGTCAAGGCTCACATGACTGCTCTAGAGCAGCTCTTCACATCGGGGCGGGCCAGGCAAGACTGCGTCCGCGTCGCTTGCAACGGGTCGGTCCCTCGGGATCCGAAACGCCAGGCGGTCGCGGCATGTGTCCTCTACCATGGCGCCGCCGACGGTGTCCACTCGAAGGTGGCGGCCGGAAGGTCGACTGCCCCCGACGCGGAGCTATTCGCCCTGTCTATGGGCGTGGTAGCTGCTACCCGAATTCCAGATCTCCTTTTGATCCGGGTGTTCACCGACTCTCCTTCGTCGGCCAGACTTGTTCTGGACGGCGGGGTCCACTCTGGGCAGTCCCGCTCTATCGCGGCCTGCTCTGCTCTTCGGTTGTGGTTGTCGGCCGATCGTGGTCGGACCATCTCGTTTCATTATGTCCCATCTAAGGCTAGATGGGGCCCTCACTACGAGGCTCACAAAGCGGCGACAGAAGCAGACCTGCCCGTGGGAATCACTCCGCACTATACGCTGGATGCAGCGCGTGCTCTCATTTCAGACAATGTACTCGTCAAATGGACTCGTCTGTTCAGCGTTGCGTCGTACCGGGGCTCTCAGCCCATCTAAGGCTAGATGGGGCCCTCATTACGAGGCTCACAAAGCAGCGACGGAAACTGACCTGCCCGTGGGAATCACTCCGCACTATACGCTGGATGCAGCGCGTGCTCTCGTCTCGGACAACGTACTCGTCGAATGGACTCGTCTGTTCGGTGTTGCGTCGTATCGGGGCTCTCAGCTTATGCCCATTGCCAAGCGTGGGAAGCCGTTCAGGCCATCCGCCCTCAAGCAGGGTCCGTGGCTCAAATCTCTCTTCGGAGAAACCGTCGCTGGGGTTGCGAGGTTTACCCGAGCCATCACAGGCCATGCCCCAATTGGGGGGTATCGTGCCCGCTTTATCCCGTCGTCTACCATCATAGACCACATGTGTCAGTGCGGCTCCATTGAGACCCGTGACCACATCATCCATGACTGTCGGCTGTACGCATTCGGCCGAGAGCAGAAACCCCGTGATCGCTTCAACTCGATCGCTCTCCAAAGCTTCCTCAAGCTTAACCCCCAGGTGTTCTCGTTCCCGGATGGAACGCTTGGCGAGCGCCCCCCGTGAGGAGGTGCTTTCACCCGCCGGCGGGCGTGCGGACTTCGTGCTCCGGCATGTCGCTGTACGTCACCCATTGGGCGATTTTTGGCCGATCATCACCGGCCTTCCTCCTGGTTCCACCGATTTGAGGCTGAGAGGTACTGTGGCGATCACCTCCGGGCAGTCGCATGTGGCTAAGATGGGCGGCCTGGCAAGCCGCCCCCACTGTGGACCTTAGGGACTGCGGAGGGTGCCTATTGTGCCGAAAGTTGGGGGGTTACGGGCTTTTAGCATTAACGCGACGTGTTTGCGTCGCGCTGCACACGCGCGCAATTTTCGAAGGGCGCTAATTCAGCTTAGCGAGCGTTATCGCGCTACCACGTTTATGGCGGGCGTAGGTAGACTTTAGCTACAGGACTTGTTTGTTCGTGTCGCGCCGGACTGCTACCGAGCACCGGGATATAAATAAATTGAATTAAAAAAAAAAAAAAAAAAAAAAAAAAAAGACCATTGCTGGCCTCATCCCCATCCATCTTCACATTCGTAAGCTAGTTGAACGCAGCGTGCTTCGAAACCACACACTCTATGTCCAACATCCCATGGTCCGCCTTCTTGGCAGGTCACCTGATGATGGCATGGAGGTTACTCATCTGATGTCTCTACGCCCCCCGGTCCGGGGGGAGTCTCTCTTCCCAGGGAGAGGCCCCCTGCCCCACTCTCCGATCACAGATGCCGCATTGGCGTTTGGATCAGTGTACGAGAAGTTTGACCCGACCTCCTCTGAGGCCAGGCCAGGCACTCGCATCATGGATCTCTTTGAGAGCCAAATCGAGCTTGACTTGAACATCCCATCTGGGGAGAAACAGGTCAAGGCTCACATGACTGCTCTAGAGCAGCTCTTCACATCGGGGCGGGCCAGGCAAGACTGTGTCCGCGTCGCCTGCGACGGGTCGGTCCCTCGGGATCCAAAACACCAGGCGGTCGTGGCATGTGTCCTCTACCATGGCGCCGCCGATGGTGTCCGTGCGAAGGTAGCAGCCGGAAGGTCGACTGCCCCCGATGCGGAGCTATTTGCCCTGTCTATGGGCGTGGTAGCTGCTACACGCATCCCAGATCTTCTTTTGATCCGAATGTTTACTGACTCTCCCACTTTGGCCAGGCTTGTTCTGGACGGCGGGGTCCATTCTGGGCAGTCCCATTCTATTGCGGCCTGCTCTGCTCTTCGAGCTTGGTTGTCAGCCGATCGTGGTCGGACCATCTCGTTTCATTATGTCCCATCTAAGGCTAGATGGGGCCCTCACTACGAGGCTCACAAAGCGGCGACAGAAGCAGACCTGCCCGTGGGAATCACTCCGCACTATACGCTGGATGCAGCGCGTGCTCTCATTTCAGACAATGTACTCGTCAAATGGACTCGTCTGTTCAGCGTTGCGTCGTACCGGGGCTCTCAGCTTATGCCCATTTCGAAGTGTGGGAAGCCGCTCATGCCATCTGCCCTCAAGCAGGGTCCGTGGCTCAAATCTCTTTTTGGGGAAACTGTTGCAGGCGTTGCGAGGTTTACCCGAGCCATCACAGGCCATGCCCCGATTGGGGGGTATCGCGCCCGTTTTGTCCCCATTGTCCCTCATTGGGACAATAAGTGTTGGTGTGGTGTCCTCGAGACCCGTGACCATATTATCCATGACTGTCGGCTTTATGCGTTCGGCCAAGAGCAGAAACCCCGGGATCGCTTCAACTCGATCTCTCTTCAAAGCTTCCTCAAGCTTAACCCGCAGGTGTTCACGTTTCCGGACGGAACACTTGGAGAGCGCCCCCCGTGAGGAGGTGCTTTCACCCGCCAGCGGGCGTGCGGACATTGTGCTTCGGCATGTCGTCGCGGTACGTCACCCATTGGGCGGTTTTCTGGCCGTTTCAGGCCACCGGTCCGACGTTCTCTTATCGGATGGCTCGAGGTACCCAGGGGCTTGCGCCTGGGCCAAGTAGGGGGGTGTGGCAACCCTCCCGGCCGCGGTCCGCCAAGGCCGGAGCCTCGTGTCCTGAAAGTTGGGGGGCATGGACGTTTAGCTTTAGCGTGGCGCTTTTGCGCCACGCCGCACACGCGCGCAATTTTCGAAGGGCGCTAATTCAGCTTAGCGAGCATTATCGCACTACCACGTTTTTGGCAGGCGTAGGTAGATTTTAGCTACAGGGCTTGTTTGTACTTGTCGCGCCGGACTGCTACCGAGCACCAGGATATAAATAAATTGATTTTAAAAAAAAAAAAAAAACAAAAAAAAAAAAAAGTGCCTGGCACAACGATACTGGAACAAGGGTGGTTTGGAACCATGTTCATAAAACCATCCCGGAGTGAGACGAAGCCAGTGACAAGATCGCCCAGCTGGGTCTTCCTGAGAGTGGCCTCGTCCGTGATGCCAGCCTGCTCAAGCGGTTTGGACGCATGAGACATAGCATTGGTGAATAACCCAGAGGTGAGGCCGGTGAGAGCGACCTCACCAATGGCGACTGCCAGGTGTCCTGCGACATACACTACAGCGAAAAAGCACTAAAATTTTTTTCCTGTGCATTCATGTTCACAATCCTGGGGAGGCATTTTCAGTCATTTGGGTACTTATCTCCTGCACATCTGAACCACTTCAGTTGCACACAAGAGAAGTGGGGGGCAGAAGGGGGAGGTATAGGTATAGAGGACTGTATACCTTCCCCTCAGCCTGACATGGCACAGTGGCCCTACTGGAGCCACTAAAGGATATAGAGGGAAGGTAGAGGGTACAGAGGACCCGTGATTGCCCTCTTGCTATCCTTATTGCAATGGCAGGCACTGGTGGTGAGGCTAGGACAGGAGAGGCCTCCTCTGACTACAATCCAATGGCTGTGCACATCCTCGCCACCTTGCGATAGTGCACTTCAAGGGTTTAGCAACTGTGGAACTGGAGGGGGGAGGTATAGGTACAGAGGACCATATACCTTCCCCTTAGCCTGACATGGTGCAGTGGCCCTACTGGAACCACTAAAGGATATAGAGGGAAAGGTAGAGGGTACAGAGGACCTGTGATTGCCCTCTTGCTATCCTTATTGCAATGGCAGGTGCATATGGTGGTGAGGTTAGGACAGAAGAGGCCTCCTTGGACTACAAGCCAATGGCCGTACACATCCTCGCCACCTTGCAATAGCACACTTTGAGGGTTCAGCAACTGCAGAACAGAAATTTTGAAGGAAAATTCTTTCCTTTCTTTCAATTGGGGGGCCCATTGTTCACTAGGTTTGTAAGTATCTGGGGGGCCATTGTATGTCTACTTTGCTTATGCTACATGCCCTCTGGACATGGGGGAGCACTGTGATGACATGGTATTGGGTCCAGTCACCTGACATGCCCAAAGGCCATGGACAACAGTAGCATACAATTAGTCATCACTGTTTGTATTCCATCTTCAGACTTAGAATACAAAATGCACACTTTACTCCTGAACCTACACATTGTTTGAAGGTTCTGGGAGCCATGCCACCCCACAGTACATTGCGTACACCGCCGCCCCAGCATCAGGTCACAATGCCCCTCTGCCTAGGGTTACAAGGCCATTTTCATGAAGACAGATGCTTGCTCATGCGATGCCGCTGTCCTAGTGCTCAGGTTCATACTATATGGCAGGGCGCTCATTTATTCAAGCTGCCAGCCTCCCTCCTCTACCTCCTAAGGCAGGGCTCTGCTCTCAGAGCAGATGCCAGCCTCTCCTTCACCTCTCGAGACAAGGCATAGCTTCCTACAAGCATTGCCAGCCTCAAGCTATATCCAGCTTCTACCAGCAAGAAGTCCAACAAATGCCTGATGTCTCAGCACTGGCATCACAGAAGGTGGTAATCAAAGGATCACTCCATGCCCAGGACTTAGCAAATGCTCAACTCACAGAGGAAGTAGTTACAGATGACTGCCTGGAAATGGACAATTCATGGGGACTGAAAACTACAGCCCTACCTGACAAACCAATGGCAGGCGACGTTGCAAACCTAGTCAATTTAGGCCCAGACATCCCAGAAGACCACCTTCCTTTTCCAGTCACCACCACCACCGACTTTTCAAACATTATCTACAACTCATATTTCTATGTCTCACTCGTCTGCTTCGCAGCAGGCGGCCTCAAGGGGCTCCCAGCATCGCTCGGGAGCCCCTGGTTCGACTTCTCAGGCAGCAAGCCTGTCGCTGGCGGCATCGCCGACAGGCACTTCCAAGCCTCCCCCCTTCAAGACTCATCACGTCACCCTCCCAGAGGATACACCCGAGCCTCCTTCCAATTGGGACATCCCAGAGACTGCCTCTACTCCTCGCTCGACTTCAGAGGCCATGTCCGTGGACCCCGAAGATTGTCCTACCACTCCCACTCCCAAACGACCCCATCCGCAGGGTGAAACGGGATTCACCCCCACTCCAAGCGCTCCAAGGGCAAGGGGAGGGCCTCTACCGCCAAGGTGGAGGAGATCGAGCAGCTCGCCATTGATTTTGGCGCTACCTCATCGGAGACTCATACCCAGTTTCCCCCATATGATGCCATCCCTACCAAGGAGAAGAGTACCGAGCCTGAAGGAGGTGGAATTGAACTTTCCGGTTCCAGGCACGCAGTGTACCCCGATACAGCGGCTGCTGTCCACTGTCTCAACACCATCGACCAGTGGTTGGAGACCCTGGCCAAGATCGATGCTGAAGTTCCTCAGGATGTCGCGGGACACCTGGCAGTCGCCATTGGCTTTTTTTTTTTTTTTTTTTTTTTTTTTTTTCAAATATTTATATCCCGGTGCTCGGTAGCAGTCCGGCGCGACAAGTACAAACGATACCCGTAGCTAAAATCTACCTACCCCCGCCAAAAACGTGGTAGTGCGATCATGCTCGCTAAGCTGAATTAGCACCCTTCAAAAATTGCGCGCGTGTGCGTCGCGACGTAGAAGCGTCGCGCGAATGCTAGATGCCCGTAGCACGCCTACTTTTGGCACAGGTGGCACCCTCCGCAGACCTGAAGGTCCACAGTGGGGGTGGCTTGCCGGGCCGCCCATCTTAGCCGCATGCGACTGCCCGAAGACGATCGCCATGGTACCACGCAGTCGCCATTGGCGAGGTCGCCCTCACCAGCCTCACCTCTGGACTTTTTACCAATGCCATGTCTCATGCGTCCAAACCGCTCGAGCAGGCTGGCATCACTGACAAAGCCACTCTCAGGAAAACCCAGTTGGGCGATCTTGTGCAGGGCTTTGTCTCCCTCCGGGATGGTTTTATGAACATTGTTCCAGACCTCCCTCGCTCCGGTATCGTTGTGCCAGGCACCCCCTCGCACCCGCACTACCCTACCCCTCCCCGCCAGCCCGCAGCTCCCCCCCACAGGGACCTCCGGCAGCACATCCACCGCCCTTCCCCTCAGCCCTACCGGCCCGGCCCTCAGGTCCGGGTTGTCAGGGACCGGAGGGACGGACCTGCTCCCAAGGTGAACCAGGCCACTCGCCCGCTCCCCAAAGGAACCTTCGCCAGCATGGCTGCCCGCACTGCAACTCCGCGGATGACGGCTGCCCCGTTCGGCTCTACTTCAGCTAAGCCAGGTGACCCTTGTAAGAGGGGCCGGCCTGAGCCAGGCACTGTTGTGGCTGACATTGCCCATTTCGCACGACTCTTCCCCAACATTTCTGCCGAGGAGATCGCACAACTTCACCAGAATGCGGAGGCACACGCTGGTTCTCCCTCTGGGTCTAATGCGCCTGCGTGCAAGAAGATCAAGTCCACCATGGCGGGGCCTAGCCGCAAGCAGGCCCTCCTCTTCCCGTCCATCCCCCTTGTTGGTATTCCCAGCAAGGTGATGGACTCTATGAACCGAGGCCTGGTCGCTGGAAAGTGGTCGGTTTGGGCCAACGCCATTTCACCCATCCAGAATGGGTGGGTGGTAGACTTGTCATGGCTGCCTGGGCAGGCGGACATGCAGATCATCGGCGATTGGGCCGCCAAGGCATTCCCCAAGGACACCACTATCCGGGCCGAGGTTCCTCAATCTCGGTCCTTCCTCAAGATCGTCTCTGTCCCCTATTGTGCAAACGAGGGGGGCATCGTTCTCACTTCGAAGATGATGGAGAAAAGGTTCGCCGAGGACGGCCTACTCTCCGCCTTCCACCTCTCATTGGCCCCTCGCATCGTTCGTAACTCTCAGAGTGCGGATTCTGCGACGGTCTGGTTTGACATCTGGGACTCTAAACCGGGTTCCAATCTCAAGCAACTGGTGGGCAAACGGGTTTTCCTGTTTGGCCGCTCTTGCTTTATTCGGGCAGCCAAGAGGCACGCCGGCACCCCCCAATGCCCTCGCTGCTTGCGGTGGGGCCACGCTGAGTGCACGTGTCCTTCCAAAGGTCACATCTGTGCCAAGTGTGGGGGTCCGCACATTGCGGAACATCACCGAGTTCTTGGTGCGTGCTGTAAGGCACACCCCAACGCTCAACCTCCCATTGCGGCTACCCCCAGGGATCAGCCGTGCCCTCACCCCAATCGCTGCGTCAATTGCAGCGGGGCCCACGAGGCTACCTCTCAGAAGTGTCACTTCTGGAGGAACCGTTTTAACCGCGACTGGATCTTGAGTCGCTACGAACAGGATGAGGTACGTCGGCGTTCTCCTTGAATGCCTGGCGCCCCAGCTGATGTTTTCAACCGGCCTAAGGCCAGCCCCTCAGGGACTCATTGATGGTTTGCAGACCCTTACGAACTCTAGTTATCAATAGTCAGAATGTAGCAAAAAATTATGACTTAGTTTCCACAATGTTAGAGACCAAGAATGGCTTAGTCGACATTGTTTTTATTCAAGAGCCGCCATGGCGGCTGATTCGTCACACTGTCTTGTCATCAGATAGGGAAGGGGCTCCAGTCATTGGGGCTCCCAACCATCCAGACTGGATGTGCTTCTTTTGTAGACCTCATGGGGAAGATGACGTTCCCCGGGTGATGGCGTTCGTAGCGAGGAAGTTTTTTTTTTTTTTTCAGTCCGGCGTGACAAGAACAAACAAGCCCTGTAGCTAAAGTCTACCTACGCCCGCCAAAAACGTGGTAGCGCGATAATGCTCGCTAAGCTGAATTAGCGCCCTTCGAAAATTGCGCGCGTGTGCGGCACGACGCAAATGCGTCGCGCTAGAGCTAAAAGCCCGTAGCCCCTCAACCGTCGGCACAAGAGGCACCCTCCGCAGTCCCGAAGGTCCGCAGTGGGGGCGGCTTGCCAGGCCGCCCATCTTAGCCGCATGCGACCGCCCGGAGATGATCGCCACGGTACCTCTCAGCCTCGAATCAATGGAACCAGGAGAGTGGCCGGCGATGACCGGCCGAAAAACGCCCAATGGGTGACGTACAGCGACATGCCGTAGCACGAAGTCCGCACGCCCGCCGGCAGGTGAAAGCACCTCCTCACGGGGCGAGATTTAGGCCCCCCCTTGCGGGAGAGCCTATTGAACCTCGGCCAGGGCTCTTGCCTGACACCCGCCCAGACGTTGGGGCCATCGGCCCTTGCGGACCTCTCCTGATGGTACCTAGTTCCTCAGACGTTCAACCCGGGTCCGTAGACCACTAGATCTCCCATGATGGTTGGTGGGTTCTAACCGCTCAGTGGCCCACGTGGACCTCCCATTATGGTACCCTGATTACCCCCAGTTTGGCCAAAGCCCTCCATTAGGGTGAGCCGGGAATCGCACCGTCTCCAGCGCCTGGTGCTGCAGTGCAGTACCACCTTTCAACCGAAGCCAACATCCCGGAATCAACTCAAATTCTCACCGGCCCTATTATGACCGGGGAACCGACAGAGGATTTAGTTCTCTCGAGCCAGGGTAAGGGTATTGCCCTATCCTGCTACGGCCCGGCGGCTACCCCAGGCGTGACCCCAGGACCACTTTCCCGTTCCTCAGCAGATGGTTCGCTGATGCCTTGCAGCGCGGATCCCCATCTGTCCAAGGTCTCTGTCTTGCCATCAGAATTACCAGCATGCTACCCGGGTCAGGTCTACCCGTGCCGGAGTCATGTGGGAGGCTATCATGCTTGGATTGTGACCATTATACAACCCTGTCGCACCTCACACTGATGACTAACACCCATGGTACAGTTTTCCCATGGGGTCAGGTGGCCTGGAAGGGTTCTCACCCCTCGTTCGGCTTGTTATCAGCCCAATGCCTGATCTTATCGTGCCTTATCCTCTCGGTCCCTTTCGGGCATCCCGGCGAACTGGTACTTGGGCTTTCCGTACTCACGCACGGACCCAATGGGCGCCAGTATTCCAGCTGTGAACCTCCTTTACCAAGGGAGGACCCATGGGGTGTCATGTGATTACTTCGTGGGAGGATGACCTAAGCCACATTCTCGCACATTGGTGTTCATCACCTGACGCAACCTTAAATCATAGGTAGTTGCCATGAGAGGGAATCAAACCCTTGACCTGTCCACTTAGTGCAACCTAAGCGCGCGCCTATTCTTTAAAGTGGCAATGCTTACCACTAGGGCAACTGGCCCCCACCGTAGCGAGGAAGTGGGAGCATTTGCGGCCCGCCTTCCGCACAGACATTGTTGATCATAGGGACATCCTTATGGTCACGCTTACCGGGGACAGTGATATCCCCATCCACCTGATCAATGTCTATTCTGACGCTGATTCAACGGCTATCCTTTGGATGGCTGACAACATCAATCATTTCCTGCGCGTTCGCTACATGGGCAGGGACTTTAACTGCCATTCCAGGGTGTGGGATCCTGACTACCCCCGGAATAATCATCGCGCCGATACCCTTATCGATATCGCGTCCCGTCTGGGCTTGGAGGTGAGTGTATGGGAGCATCGCTCCCCCACTCACTTCCCCCGGATAGAGGGGTTTCACCCCTCTGTTATCAACCTTATGTTCATCCCGGATGATTCTGTGGCTGGACTGGTTCACAACATGTCGGAAGACGAGATGCTCCCCTCAGATCATGCTCCTCTTTCGATTGCGTTGCCTGTTCCCTATTTTGGGGACATGCCTCCCCGTCTCAAGGTGAAGGAGATGGATGTCGGCGAGTATGTCAGTCTCCTCCGCTCGGGGATCAAAGCGCTCAATTGGGGGGATCTTGGTTCCCCTGAGCTTATTGAGAATGCTGCCCAGGAATTGTCCCGGGTGGCCTCTTCTGCGTGGGAGGCTTGTGCAAAGCCTACATGCGCTTCTCGGAAGCCGAACCCCTGGTGGAATGAGGAATGTGCTCGCACGCTCTCAGACTATCAGGAAAGTAGAATTCTGGAGGCATATACCGAGTTCCGACATGTTACGCAGAAGGTGAAGTGTGAGTTCTTTGATGAACAGATCAAGGAAATTGCGTTTGTTAAGCAACGTCCCTGGGATCTGATGGCTTGGACCAGGGCGAGGCAATGGTCGGACCATCTCATTTCATTATGTCCCGTCTAAGGCTAGATGGGGCCCTCATTACGAAGCTCACAAAGCGGTGAAGGAAACCGACCTGCCCGTGGGAGTCACTCCGCACTATACGCTGGACGCAGCGCGTGCTCTCGTCTCAGACAATGTACTTGTTGAATGGACTTGTCTGTTCAGTGGTGCGTCGTACTGGGGCTCTCAGCTGATGCCCATTGCCAAACGTGGGAAGCCGTTCATGCCTTCGGCCCTCAAGCAGGGGCCGTGGCTCAAATCTCTTTTCGGGGAAACCGTCGCTGGGGTTGCGAGGTTTACCTGTGCCATCACAGGCCATGCCCCGACTGGGGGGTATTGTGCCCGCTTTGTTCCCATTGTCCCTCATTGGGACAACAAGTGTCGGTGCAGTGTCCACGAGACCTGCGACCATATCATCCATGACTGTCGGCTGTACGCGTTCGGCCGAGAGCGGAAACCCCAGGATCGCTTCAACTCAATCTCTCTTCAAAGCTTCCTAAAGCTTAATCCTCAGGTGTTCGCGTTCCCGGACGGAACACTTGGCGAGCGCCCCCCATCAGGAGGTGCTTTTACCCGCCGGCGGGCGTGCAGACCTCGTGCTTCAGCATGTCGTCGCAGTACGTCACCCATTGGGCGGCTTTCTGGCCGGGTTAGGCCATTGGTCCGACGTTCTCTTATCGGACGGCTCGAGGTACCCAGGGGCTTGCGCCTGGGCCAAGTAAGGGGGTGTGGCAACCCTCTCAGCCGCGGTCCGCCAAGGCCGGAGCCTCGTGTCCCGAAAGTTGGAGAGCATGGACATCTCGCTTTAGAGCGACACTGTCACGTCGCGCCGCACATGCATGCAATTTTCGAAGGGCGCTAATTCAGCTTAGCGAGCGTGATCGCGCTACCATGTTTTATGGCGGGCATAGGTAGAATTTAGCTACGGGTCTTAGTTGTACTTGTCGCGCCGGACTGCTACCGAGCGGGCCCCTAGTTCGACTTCTCAGGCGGCAAGCCCGTTGCTGGTGGCATTGCCGACGGGCACTTCCAAGCCCCCCCCCCTTCAAGACTCGCCACGTCTCCCTTCCTGAGGATACGCCCGAGCCTTCTCTCGATTGGGACACCCCAGAGGTGGCCCCTACTCCCCGCGCTACATCGGAATCCATGGCTGTGGATCCCAAGGATCGCCCTACCACCCCCACTCCCAAACGGCCCCATCCGCAGGGTGCAACGGGATTCACCCCCCACTCCAAGTGCTCCAAGGGCAAGGGGAGGGCCTCTACTGCTGAGGTGGAGGAGATCGAGCAGCTCGCCATCGATTTTGGCGCTACCTCGTCGGAGACTCGTACCAGGTTCCCCCCGTACGACGCCGTCCCTCCTTCGGAGAAGAGTACAGAGCCTGAGGGAGGTGGAGTTGAACTTTCCGGTTCCAGGCACGCAGTGTACCCCGATACAGCGACTGCCGTTCGCTGTCTCAACACCATCGACCAGTGGCTGGAGACCCTGGCCAAGATCGATGCTGAGGTTCCCCAGGACGTGGCAGCACACCTGGCAGTCGCCATTGGCGAGGTCGCTCTCACCAGCCTCACCTCTGGATTATTCACCAATGCCCTGGATCATGCGTTGAAATCGCTTGAGCAGGCTGGCATCACTGACGAGGCCACCCTCAGGAAGACCCAGCTGGGCGATCTTGTACAGGGCTTCGTCTCACTCTGGGATGGTTTTTCGAACATTGTTCCAAACCACCCTTGCTCCGGTATTATCGTGCCAGGCGCTCCTGCGCCTGCGCACCTTCCTACCCCTTTTTTTTGTTTTTTTTTTTTTTTTTAAATGCAAATATTTATATCCCGGTGCTCGGTAGCAGTCTGGCGTTACAAGTACACATGTGTCCGGTAACTAAATTCTACCTATGCCTGCCAAAAACGCGGTAGCGTGATCATGCTCGCTAAGCTGAATTAGCGCCCTTTGAAAATTGCACGTGTGTGCGGCGCGACGCGGATGCGTCGCGCAAATGCGTAAAGCCCGTAACCCCCCAACTTTTGGCGCAAGAGGCACCCTCCACAGTCCCGAAGGTCCGCAGTGGGGGTGGCTTGCCAGGCCGCCCATCTTAGCCGCATGCGACCGCCCAAGGACGATCACCACGGTACCCCTCAGCCGCCAATCAGTGGAACCAGGAGAAAGGCCGGTACCAACTGGCCGAGAAACGCCCAATGGGTGACGTACAGCGACATGCTGTAGCACGAAGTCCGCACGCCCGCTGGCAGGTGAAAGCGCCTCCTCACGGGGGGCGCTCGCCAAGTGTTCCGTCCGGGAACGAGAACACCTGGGGGTTGAGCTTGAGGAAGCTCTGAAGCGAGTACGCGTTAAAGCGATCTCGTGGTTTCCGCTCTCGGCCGAATGCGTACAGCCGACAGTCATGGATAATATGGTCGCGGGTCTCGAGGACACCGCACTGACACTTATTGTCCCAATGGGGGACAATGGGGACAAAACGGGCACGATACCCCCCAATTGGGGCATGGCCTGTGATGGCTCGGGTAAACCTCGCAACACCGGCGACGGTTTCTCCAAAGAGAGACTTGAGCCACGGACCCTGCTTGAGGGCCGACGGCATGAACGGCTTCCCACGCTTGGTGATGGGCATCAGCTGAGAGCCCCAATACGACGCACTGCTGAACAGACGAGTCCATTCGACAAGAACGTTGTCCGAGACAAGAGCACGCGCTGCGTCCAGTGTATAGTGCGGAGTGATTCCCACGGGCAGGTCGGTTTCCGTCGCCGCTTTGTGAGCCTCGTGATGAGGGCCCCATCTCGCCTTAGATGGGACATAATGAAACGAGATGGTCTGACCACGATCGGCTGAGAGCCACATTCGAAGGGCAGAGCAGGCCGCAATAGAGCGGGACTGCCCAGAATGGACCCCACCGTCCAGGACAAGCCTGGCCGAAGCGGGAGAGTCAGTGAACACTCGGATCAAGAGAAGATCCGGGATGCGTGTAGCAGCTACCACACCCATAGACAGGGCAAACAGCTCTGCGTCGGGGGCAGTTGACCTTCCGGCCGCCACCTTCGAGCAGACACCATCAGCGGCACCATGGTAGAGGACACATGCCGCGACCGCCTGGCGTTTCGGATCCCGAGGGACCGACCCGTCGCAAGCGACGCGGACACAGTCTTGCCTGGCCCGCCCCGATGTGAACAGCTGCTCGAGAGCAGTCATGTGAGCCTTGACCTGTTTCTCCCCAGACGGGATATTCAAGTCAAGCTCAATTTGGTTCTCAAAGAGATCCATGATGCGAGTGCCTGGCCTGGCCTCAGAAGAGGTTGGGTCAAACTTCTCGTACACTGACCCGAACGCCAAGGCGGCATCCGTGATCGGAGAGTGGGGCGGGGGGCCTCTCCCGGGGAAGAGAGACTCCCCCCGGACCGGGGGACATAGGGACATTGGGTGAGTAGCTTCCACGCCATCATCAGGCGACCTGCCAAGAAGGCAGACTGTGGGATGCTGATTGTAGAGTGTGTGATTTCGAAGCATGCTGCGTTCCACGAGCTTGCGAATGTGAAGATGAATGGGGATGAGGCCAGCAATGGTCTCAACACTCCCACCGGGGGTAGTGCGGAATGCACCGAGAATCCACAGGGCAGCGCGACGCTGCATCTGTGAGTACAATTTGAGAACACCCTTGATACGGGCACCCTCGAAATGCCACAAGCGGCTCCCATATGTTGCAATGGGAAGGACACACAAGCGGTACAAGAGGCGGCGCTGGTCAGGGCTCAGTCCGCGCGTAGAATTACCAAGCATCTTCATCGACAACACGGTCGTGAGAGCCTTGGTGGAATAGAAGCGCACGTGCTCAGTGAAGCAGAGCGCACGATCAAAAAAGAAGCCCAAGTACCTCCAAAAAGGCTTGGGTTTCAGTGGGGTTTCCCTGGTGAAGGGAGCAATGCCAAGGTCAACAGCAGGATTGATGTCCCGCGGGTTCCTGGAAAAATGAAAAGCCTCGTTTTTCGAGTGCTCTAACGCAAGGCCAAGGGCCGACACGAGGCGGTTAACCACCCCGTATAGGTCCCTGAGTTTTGTGAGATTCTCATCCCACGTCTTCGACTGGACAATGATAGTACCATCATCCACGTACGAAATAAGAGCACCGCGGGTGATAGCAACCGCAAGCTTGAACAACCGCATGACCGGAACCATGCAAACAGCCGAGAGGACCGGTGACAGGGCAGAACCCTGCCCCACGCCCACATCGGCTTGGCACAGGGGAGAAGTGTCCTTCCCCCACTTGTATTTTTTTTTTTTTTTTTTTTTTTTTTTAATCAAATTATTTATATCCCGGTGCTCGGTAGCAGTCCGGCGCGACAAGTACAAATGAGACCCGTAGCTAAAATCTACCTACGCCCGCCAAAAACGTGGTAGCGCGATAATGCTCGCTAAGCTAGATTAGCGCCCTTCGAAAATTGCGCGCGTGTGCGGCGTGGCGCGTATGCGTGGCGCAGTTGCGAGAAGCCCGTAGCATACCTACTTTTGGCACAGGTGGCACCCTCCGCAGTCCCTAGGGTCCGCAGTGGGGACGGCTTGCCAGGCCGCCCATCTTAGCCGCATGCGACCGCCCGGAGACGATCGCCACGGTACCACTCGGCCGCCGATTGGTGTGATCGGGAGAAAGACCGGCCCAGGCCAGTCGGAAATCCGCCCAATGGGTGACGCACAGCGACATGCCGAAGCACGAAGTCCGCACGCCCGCCGGCGGGCGGGTAAGCACCTCCTCACGGGGGCGCTCTCCAAGTGTCCCGTCCGGAAACGAGAACACCTGGGGGTTAAGCTTGAGGAAGCTTTGAAGGGAGTACGCGTTAAAGCGATCCCGTGGTTTCCGCTCCCGGCCGAATGCGTACAGCCGACAGTCATGGATAATATGGTCACGGGTCTCGAGGACTCCGCACCGACACTTATTGTCCCAATGAGGGACAATGGGGACAAAGCGGGCACGATACCCCCCAATCGGGGCATGGCCTGTGATGGCTCGGGTAAACCTCGCAACTCCCACGATGGTTTCTCCGAAAAGAGATTTGAGCCATGGGCCCTGCTTGAGGGCAGATGGCATGAACGGCTTCCCACGTTTGGCAATGGGCATCAGCTGAGAGCCTCGGTACAACGCAACGCCGAACAGACGAGTCCATTCGACAAGTACGTTGTCTGAGACGAGAGCACGCGCTGCATCCAGCGTATAGTGCAGAGTGATCCCCACGGGCAGGTCGGTTTCCGTCGCTGCTTTGTGAGCCTCATAGTGTGGGCCCCATCTAGCCTTAGACGGGACATAGTGAAACGAGATGGTCCGACCACGATCGGCCAACAACCAAACCCGAAGAGCAGAGCAGGCCGCAATAGAGCGGGATTGCCCAGAATGGACCCCGCCGTCCAGAACAAGTCTGGCTGACGCAGGAGAGTCGGTGAACACCCGGATCAAAAGAAGCTCGGGAATTCGGGTAGCAGCTACCACGCCCATAGACAGGGCGAATAGCTCCGCATCGGGGGCAGTCAACCTTCCGGCCGCCACCTTCGAGCGGACACTGTCGGCGGCGCCATGGTAGAGGACACATGCCGCGACCGCCTGGTGTTTCGGATCCCGAGGGACCGACCCGTCGCAAGCGACGCGGACGCAGTCTTGCCTGGCCCGCCCCGATGTGAACAGCTGCTCAAGAGCAGTCATGTGAGCCTTGACCTGCTTCTCCCCAGAGAGGATGTTCAAGTCAAGCTCGATTTGGCTCTCGAAGAGATCCATGATGCGAGTGCCCGGTCTGGCCTCAGCAGAGGTCGGATCAAACTTCTCGTACACTGATCCGAACGCCAGCGCGGCATCCGTGATCGGAGAATGGGGCGGGGGGCCTCTCCCGGGAAGAGAGACTCCCCCCGGACCGGGGGCGTAGAGACATGGGGTGAGTAACCTCCACGCCATCATCAGGCGACCTGCCAAGAAGGCGGACCGTGGGATGCTGGTCATAGAGTGTGTGATTTCGAAGCACGCTGCGTTCCACGAGCTTATGAATGTGAAGGTGGATGGGGATGAGGCCTGCAATGGTCTCAACACTCCCACCGGGGGTAGTGCGGAATGCACCGAGAATCCACAGGGCAGCACGTCGCTGCATCTGTGAGTACAGTTTGAGGACGCCTTTGATACGGGCACCCTCGAAATGCCACAAGCGGCTCCCATATGTTGCAATGGGAAGGACACACGAGCGGTAGAGAAGGCGGCGCTGGTCAGTACTCAGTCCGCGCGTAGAATTACCAAGCATTTTCATCGACAGGACTGTCGTGAGAGCCTTGGTGGAGTAGAAGCGCACATGCTCGGTAAAGCGGAGCGCACGATCAAAGAAGAAGCCCAAGTACCTCCAAAAAGGCTTGGGTTTCAGTGGGGTTTCCCCGGTAAAGGGAGCGATGCCAAGGTCAACCGCGGGATTGATGTCCCGCGGATTCCTGGAAAAGTGAAAGGCCTCGTTCTTCGAGTGCTCTAACGCAAGGCCAAGGGCCGACACAAGGCGGTTAACCACCCCGTATAGATCCTTGAGTTTTGTGAGATTCTCATCCCACGTCTTCGACTGGACAATGATAGTACCATCGTCCACATACGAAATAAGAGCGCCGCGGGTGATGGCAACCGCGAGCTGAAACAACCGCATGACCGGGACCATGCAAACAGCCGAGAGGACAGGTGACAGGGCAGAACCCTGCCCCACGCCCACATCGGCTTGGCACGGGGGAGAAGTGTCCTTCCCCCACTTGTACCGGGTGGACCGGCCTACCAAGTAGGACCGGAAAAACTTTATGACCTCCGCGGGGAACCCGAGGCAGATCATAATGGCAATCAGCACATCATGATTGATGGAAGGGAAGAATTGAGCAAGGTCGAAAGCGACCACGCTGGTTTTGAGACCTTGGGCCCACCCGGCCCGAACGATCTGAGTGAGGTAGAGTCCCGCGTCCTCCGTAG
This sequence comes from Lyophyllum decastes, assembly GCA_025854295.1. Classification (NCBI taxonomy): domain Eukaryota; kingdom Fungi; phylum Basidiomycota; class Agaricomycetes; order Agaricales; family Lyophyllaceae; genus Lyophyllum; species Lyophyllum decastes. The sequence goes on along the minus strand of CP107712.1, from coordinate 760,354 downwards.
AGTGCTGACGGACACCACCGAACTGGTTGGGATGAAAAATCCCATGCCATAATGGGAGGTCCACGTGGGCCGTTGAGTGGTTAGAACCCGCCAACCATCATGGGAGATCTAGTGGTCTACGGACCCGGGTCGAACGTCTGAGGAACTAGGTACCATCAGGGGAGGTCCGAAAGGGCCGATGGCCCCAGCGTCTGGGCGGGTGTCAGGCAAGAGCCCTGGCCGAGGTTCAATAGGCTCTCCCGCAAGGGGGGGCCTAAATCTCGCCCTCGCGTCCGCACCTTCCTACCCCTCCTCGCCAGCCCGCAGCTCCCCCCCATAGGGACCTCCGGCAGCACGCCCCCCGCCCTTCCCCTCAGCCCTACCGGCCCGGCCCTCAGGTCCGGGTCGTCAGGGACCGGAGGGACGGACCTGCTCCCAAGGTAAACCGGGCCACTCGCCCGCTCCCCAAGGGAACCTTCGCCAGCATGGCTGCCCGCACCGCGACCCCGCGGATGACGGCTGCCCCGTTTGGCTCCACTTCGGCTAAGCCAGGTGACCCTCGGAAGAGGGGCCGGCCTGAGCCAGGCACTGTCGCGGCCGACATTGCCCACTTCGCACGACTCTTCCCGGACATTTCGCCCGAGGAGATCGCGCAGCTTCACCGGAATGCGGAGGCACGCGCCGGTTCTCCGTCGGGATCTAATGCGCCTGCGCGCAAGAAGATCAAGTCTACCACGGCGGGGCCTAGCCGCAAGCAGGCCCTCCTCTTCCCGTCCACTCCCCTTGTTGGTATCCCCAGCAAGGTGATGGACTCTATTAACCGAGGCCTGGTCGCTGGAAAGCGGTCGGTTCGGGCTAACGCCATCTCACCCATTCAGAATGGGTGGGCGGTAGACTTGTCATGGCCGCCCGGGCAGGCGGACATGCAGATCATCGGTGACTGGGCCGCCAAGGCGTTCCCCAAGGACACCACCATTCGGGCTGAGGTTCCTCAATCTCGGTCCTTCCTCAAGATCGTTTCTGTCCCCTATCGTGCAAACGAGGGGGGCATCGTTCTTACTTCGAAGATGATGGAGAAAAGGTTCGCCGAGGACGGCCTACTCTCCGCCTTCCGCCTCTCATCGGCCCCTCGCGTTGTCCGTAACTCTCAGAGTGCGGACTCCGCGACGGTCTGGTTTGACATTTGGGACTCCAAGCCGGGGTCCAACCTCAAGCAATTGGTGGGCAAACGGGTTTTCCTGTTTGGCCGCTCTTGCTTTATTCAGGCGGCCGAACGGCACGCCGGCACCCCCCAGTGCCCTCGCTGCTTGCGGTGGGGCCACACTGAGCGCACATGTCCTTCCAAAGGTCACATCTGTGCCAAGTGTGGGGGTCCGCACATCGCGGAACATCATCGAGTTCTTGGCGCGTGCTGCAAGGCACACCCCAACGCTCAACCTCCCATTGCGGCTACCCCCGGGGACCAGCCGTGCCCTCACCCCAATCGTTGCGTCAACTGCAACGGGGCTCACAAGGCTACCTCCCAGAAGTGTCACTTCTGGAGGAACCGCTTTAATCGCGACTGGATTTTGAGTCGCTATGACCAGGATGAGGTACGTCGGCGCTCCCCTCGAGCACCTGGCGCCCCAGCTGATGTTTTCAACCGGCCTAAGGCCGGCCCTTCAGGGACTCGTTAATGGTTCACGGACTTTTACGAACTCTAGTTATCACCAGTCAGAATGTAGCAAAAAATTATGATCTGGTTTCCACAATGTTAGAGACTAAGAACGGCTTGGTCGACGTTGTTTTTATTCAAGAGCCGCCGTGGCGGTTGATTCGTCGCACCGTCTCGTCATCAGATAGGGAGGGGGCTCCGGTCATCGGGGCTCCCAACCATCCGGACTGGATGTGTTTCTTTCGTAGGCCACGTGGGGAGGATGACGTCCCCCGGGTGATGGCGTTCGTTGCAAGGAAGTGGGAGCATTTGCGGCCCGCCTTCCGCACGGACATTGTTGATCATAGGGATATCCTTATGGTCACGCTTACTGGGGACGGTGATATCCCCATCCACCTGATCAACGTCTATTCTGACGCTGATTCGACGGCTATCCTCTGGATGGCCGACAACATCAATCGCTTCCCGCGCGTTCGCTACATGGGCGGGGACTTTAATTGCCATTCCAGGGTGTGGGATCCCGACTACCCTCGGAATAATCATCGCGCTGATACTCTCATCGACATCGCGTCTCGTCTGGGGCTGGAGGTGAGTGTACGGGAGCATCGCTCCCCCACTCATTTCCCCCGGATTGAGGGGTTTCTCCCCTTGGTTATTGACCTCATGTTCATCCCGGATGACTCCGTGGCGGGACTGGTTCACGACGTGTCGGAAGACGAGATGCTCCCCTTGGATCATGCTCCGCTTTCGATTACGTTGCCTGTTCCCTATTTTGGGGACATGCCTCCCCGTCTCAAGGTGAAAGAGACGGATTTCGGTGAGTACGTCGGTCTCCTTCGTTCGGGGATCGAGGCGCTCAATTGGGGGGATCTCGATTCCCCTGAGCTTATTGAGTCTGCTGCCCAGGAACTTTCCCGGGTGGCCTCTTCCGCGTGGGAGGCTTGTGCAAAGCCTACACGCGCATCTCGGAAACCGAACCCCTGGTGGAACGAGGAGTGCGCTCGCGCGCTCTCGGACTATCGGGAAAGTAGGATTCCGGAGGCCTATACCGAGTTCCGTCGTGTCACGCGGAAGGTTAAGCGCGAGTTCTTTGATGAACAGATCAAAGAGATCGCATTCGTTAAGCAGCGCCCCTGGGACCTGATGGCTTGGACCAGGGCGCGACAACTTCCGACGTACGAGGCAATCCAGAAGGATGGACAGCCTTGTACGTCACTTGAGCAGTTGTGGGATGCTTTGCATTCCACCTACAACTCCGCTTCGGATCGGCCCATCGACCTCTCCGTTTTGGATGACCTCCCCGAAAGGCCCGCCCGTGATTGGGTGGTGTTTAGTAGGTTGGAACTCCGAGACGTGTTGGGGAAGTGTGCAAATCTATCAGCCCCTGGCCCGGATCATCTGGGGTGGGGTGTCCTGAAGCTTCTATTCAAGTTCGACAACGATGCGGTCGACAAATTCCTCGTCTTGGCCAACGCCTGCCTTCGGGTTGGGCATTGGCCGGCGTACTTCAAGGAGTCTGTCTCGGTTATCATTCCAAAACCGGGAAAGCCCAATTATTCTTCCCCGAAGATGTTCCGGCTGATTGTGCTTTTGAACACCATGGGGAAACTTATCGAGAAGATGCTTGCGAACCGAATGCAGTTCGAAGCCCTCGAACATGGGATCTTTCATCCCAACCAGTTCGGTGGTGTCCGTCAGCACTCTACGGAGGACGCGGGGCTCTACCTCACTCAGATCGTTCGGGCCGGATGGGCCCAAGGTCTCAAAACAAGCGTGGTCGCTTTCGACCTTGCTCAATTCTTCCCTTCCATCAATCATGATGTGTTGATTGCCATTATGATCCGCCTCGGGTTTCCCGCGGAGGTCGTAAAGTTTTTCCGGTCTTACCTGGTAGGCCAGTCTACCCGGTACAAATGGGGGAAGGACACTTCTCCCCCGTGCCAAGCCGATGTGGGCGTGGGGCAGGGCTCTGCCTTGTCACCTGTCCTCTCGGCTGTTTGCATGGTCCCGGTCATGCGGTTGTTTCAGCTTGCGGTTACTATCACCCGCGGTGCTCTTATTTTGTACGTGGACGATGGTACTATCATCGTCCAGTCGAAGACGTGGGATGAGAATCTCACAAAACTCAAGGACCTATACGGGGTGGTTAACCGTCTCGTGTCGGCCCTTGGCCTTGCGTTAGAGCACTCGAAAAACGAGGCCTTTCATTTTTCCAGGAACCCGCGGGACATCAATCCTGCTGTTGACCTTGGCATTGCTCCCTTCACCAGGGAAACCCCACTGAAACCCAAGCCTTTTTGGAGGTACTTGGGCTTCTTCTTTGATCGTGCGCTCCGCTTTACCGAGCATGTGCGCTTCTATTCCACCAAGGCTCTCACGACAGTCCTGTCGATGAAGATGCTTGGTAATTCTACGCGCGGGCTGAGTACTGACCAGCGCCGCCTCCTTTACCGTTCGTGTGTTCTTCCCATTGCAACATATGGGAGCCGCTTGTGGTACTTCGAGGGTGCCCGTATCAAGGGCGTCCTCAAATTGTACTCACAGATGCAGCGTCGCGCTGCCCTGTGGATTCTCGGTGCATTCCGCACTACCCCCGGTGGGAGTGTTGAGACCATTGCTGGCCTCATCCCCATCCATCTTCATGTTCGTAAGCTCGTTGAACGCAGCGTGCTTCGAAATCACACACTCTACGATCAGCATCCCACGGTCCGCCTTCTTGGCAGGTCGCCTGATGATGGAGTAGAGGTTACTCACCCGATGTCTCTACGCCCCCCGGTCCGGGGGGAGTCTCTCTTTCCAGGGAGAGGCCCCCCGCCCCACTCTCCGATTACGGATGCCGCTTTGGCGTTCGGGTTGGTGTACGAGAAGTTTGATCCGACCTCTTCTGAGGCCAGGCCGGGCACTCGCATCATGGATCTCTTTGAGAGCCAAATCGAGCTCGACTTGAATATCCCTTCTGGGGAGAAGCAGGTCAAGGCTCACATGACTGCTCTCGAGCAGCTGTTCACATCGGGGCGGGCCAGGCAAGACTGCGTCCACGTCGCTTGCGACAGGTCGGTCCCTCGGGATCCGAAACGCCAGGCGGTCGCGGCGTGTGTCCTCTACCATGGCGCCGCCGACGGTGTCCGCTCGAAGGTGGCGGCCGGAAGGTCGACGGCCCCAGATGCGGAGCTATTCGCCCTGTCTATGGGCGTGGTAGCTGCTACCCGAATTCCGGATCTTCTTTTGATCCGGGTGTTCACTGACTCTCCTTCGTCAGCCAGACTTGTTCTGGACGGCGGGGTCCATTCTGGGCAGTCCCGCTCTATTGCGGCCTGCTCTGCTCTTCGGGCTTGGTTGTCGGCCGATCGTGGTCGGACCATCTCGTTCCATTATGTCCCATCTAAGGCTAGGTGGGGCCCTCATTACGAGGCTCACAAGGCAGCGACGGAAACTGACCTGCCCGTGGGAATCACTCCGCACTATACGCTGGATGCAGCGCGTGCTCTCGTCTCGGACAACGTGCTAGTCGAATGGACTCGTCTGTTCGGCATCGCGTCGTACCGGGGCTCTCAGCTTATGCCCATCGCCAAGCGGGGGAAGCCGTTCATGCCATCTGCCCTCAAGCAGGGTCCGTGGCTCAAATCTCTCTTCGGAGAAACCGTCGCCGGAGTTGCGAGGTTTACCCGAGCCATCACAGGCCATGCCCCGATCGGGGGGTATCGCGCCCGTTTCATCCCGTCGTCTACTATCATAGACCACATGTGTCGGTGCGGCTCTATCGAGACCCGTGACCACATCATCCATGACTGTCGGCTGTACGCATTCGGCCGAGAGCGGAAACCCCGTGATCGCTTCAACTCGATCGCTCTTCAAAGCTTTCTCAAGCTTAATCCCCAAGTGTTCTCGTTCCCGGATGGAACGCTTGGCGAGCGCCCCCCGTGAGGAGGTGCTTTCACCCGCCGGCGGGCGTGCGGACTTCGTGCTTCGGCATGTCGCTGTGCGTCACCCATTGGGCGTTTTTCGGCCGGTCATCGCCGGCCTTCCTCCTGGTTCCACTGATTCGAGGCTGAGGGGTACCGTGGCGATCGCCTCCGGGCGGTCGCATGCGGCTAAGATGGGCGGCCTGGCAAGCCGCCCCCACTGCAGACCTTCGGGACTGCGGAGGGTGCCTCTTGTACCGAAAGTTGGGGGGTTACGGGCTTTTAGCCTTAGCGCGGCGCATTTGCGCCACGCCGCACACGCGCGCAATTTTCGAAGGGCGCTAATTCAGCTTAGCGAGCATTATCGCACTACCACGTTTGTGGCGGGCGTAGGTAGACCTTAGCTACAGGGCTTGTTTGTACTTGTCGCGCCGGACTGCTACCGAGCACCGGGATATAAATAAATTGATATAAAAAAAAAAAAAAAAAAAAAAATGAAAAATCCCATGTTCGAGGGCTTCAAACTGCATTCGGTTCGCAAGCGTCTTCTCAATAAGTTTCCCCATGGTGTTCAAAAGCACGATCGGCCTGAACATCTTCGGAGAAGAGTAATTGGGCTTTCCCGGTTTTGGAATAATAACCGAGACAGACTCCTTGAAGTATGCCGGCCAGTGCCCAACCCGAAGGCAGGCATTGGCCAGGATGAGGAATTTGTCAACCGCGTCATTGTCGAACTTGAATAGAAGCTTCAGGACACCCCACCCCAGATGATCTGGGCCAGGGGCCGATAGATTTGCACACTTCCCCAACACGTCCCGGAGTTCCAACCTACTAAACACCACCCAATCACGGGCGGGCCTTTTGGGAAGGTCATCCAAGACGGAAAGGTCGATGGGCCGATCCGAAGCGGAATTGTAGGTGGAATGCAGAGCATCCCACAACTGCTCAAGTGACGTACAGGGCTGTCCATCCTTCTGGATCGCCTCGTACGTCGGAAGTTGCCATGCCCTGGTCCAGGCCATCAGGTCCCAGGGGCGTTGCTTGACAAATGCGACCTCTTTGATCTGCTCGTCAAAGAACTCGCACTTAACCTTCCGCATAACACGCCGGAACTCGGTATAAGCCTCCGGAATCCTACTTTCCCGATAGCCTGAGAGCGCGCGAGCACATTCCTCATTCCACCAGGGGTTCGGTTTCCGAGAGGCGCGTGTAGGCTTTGCACAAGCCTCCCACGCGGAAGAGGCCACCTGGGAGAGTTCCTGGGCAGCAATCTCGATAAGCTCAGGGGAATCGAGATCCCCCCAATTGAGCACCTCGATCCCCGAACGGAGGAGACCGACGTACTCACCGAAATCCGTCTCCTTCACCTGGAGACGGGGGGGCATGTCCCCAAAATAGGGAACAGGCAGCGTAATCGAAAGTGGAGCATGATCCGACGGGAGCATCTCGTCTTCCGACACGTCGTGAACAAGTCCAGCCACGGAGTCGTCTGGGATGAACATAAGGTCAATAACTGAGGGGGAAAACCCCTCTATCCGGGGGAAGTGGGTGGGGGAGCGATGCTCCCGTACACTCACTTCCAAGCCCAGACGGGCCGCGATATCGATAAGGGTATCAGCGCGATGATTATTCCAAGGGTAGTCGGGATCCCACACCCTGGAATGGCAATTAAAGTCCCCGCCCATGTAGCGAGCGCGCGGGAACCGATTGATGTTGTCGGCCAACCAGAGGATGGCCGTCAAATCAGCGTCAGAATAGACGTTGATCAGGTGGATGGGGATATCACCGTCCCCAGTAAGCGTGACCATAAGGATATCCCTATGATCAACAATGTCCGTGCGGAAGGCGGGCCGCAAATGCTCCCACTTCCTCGCAACGAACGCCATCACCCGGGGGACGTCATCTTCCCCACGTGGCCTACGAAAGAAGCACATCCAGTCCAGATGGTTAGGAGCCCCGATGACCGGAGCCCCATCCCTATCTGACGACGAGACAGTGCGACGAATCAGCCGCCATGGCGGCTCTTGAATAAAAACAATGTTGACTAAGCCATTCTTGGTCTCTAACATTGTGGAAACTAAGTCATAATTTTTTGCTACATTCTGACTATTGATAACTAGAGTTCGTAAGGGTCCGTAAACCATCAACGAGTCCCTGAGGGGCCGGCCTTAGGCCGGTTGAAAACATCAGTTGGGGCGCCAGGCATTCGAGGAGAACGCCGACGTACCTCATCCTGGTCATAGCGACTCAAAATCCAGTCGCGGTTAAAGCGGTTCCTCCAGAAGTGGCACTTCTGGGAGGTAGCCTCGTGGGCCCCGCTGCAATTGACGCAGCGATTGGGGTGAGGGCACGGCTGATCCCCGGGGGTAGCCGCAATGGGAGGTTGAGCATTGGGGTGTGCCTTACAGCACGCGCCAAGGACCCAATGATGTTCCACGATGTGCGGACCCCCACACTTGGAGCAAATATGCCCTTTGGAAGGACACGTGCGCTCAGTGTGGCCCCACCACAAGCAGCGAGGGCACTGGGGGGTGCCGGCGTGCCTCTCGGCTGCCCGAATGAAGCAAGAGCGGCCAAACAGGAAAACCCGTTTGCCCACCAGTTGCTTGAGGTTGGACCCCGGCTTGGAGTCCCAAATGTCAAACCAGACCGTCACGGAATCCGCACTCTGAGAGTTCCGGATGACGCAAGGGGCCAATGAGAGATGGAAGGCGGAGAGTAGGCCATCCTCGGCGAACCTTTTCTCCATCATCTTAGAAGTAAGAACGATGCCCCCCTCGTTTGCACGATAGGGAACAGAGACGATCTTGAGAAAGGACCGAGATTGAGGGACCTTGGCCCGAATAGTGGTGTCTTTGGGAAATGCCTTGGTGGCCCAGTCACCGATAATCTGCATGTCCGCCTGCCCAGGCAGCCATGACAAGTCTACCGCCCACCCATTCTGAATGGGTGAGATGGCGTTGGCCCGAACCGATCGCTTTCCGGCAACCAGGCCTCGGTTGATGGAGTCCATCACCTTGCTGGGGATACCAACCAGGGGAGTGGACGGGAAAAGGAGGGCCTGTTTGCGGCTAGGCCCTGCCGTAGTAGACTTGATCTTCTTGCGCGCAGGCACATTGGACCCAGAGGGAGAACTGGCACGTGCCTCTGCATTCCGGTGAAGCTGCGCAATCTCCTCCGCCGAGATATCGGGGAAGAGGCGCGCGAAATGGGCAATGTCTGCAGCGACAGTGCCTGGCTCGGGCCGGCCCCTCTTCCGAGGGTCACCTGGCTTAGCCGAAGTAGCGCCAAATGGGGCAGCTGTCATCCGCGGAGTCGCGGTGCGAGCAGCCATGCTGGCGAAGGTTCCCTTGGGAAGCGGGCGAGTGGCCCGGTTCACCTTTGGGGCAGGACCGTCCCTCTGGTCCCTGACAACCCGGACCTGAGGGCTGGGCCGGTAGGGCTGAGGGGGGGGGGGGTGGGGAGCTTGCTGCCGGAGGTCCCTGTGGGGGGGAGCTGCAGACTGGCGGGGAGGGGTAGGGTAGTGAGCAGGTGCAGGAGCGCCTGGCACAACAATACCGGAGCGAGGGTGGTATGGAACCATGTTCGTAAAACCATCCTGGAGTGAGACGAAGCCAGTAACAAGATCGCCCAGCTGGGTCTTCCTGAGGGTGGCCTCGTCAGTGATACCGGCCTGCTCAAGCGGTTTGGACACATGAGACATAGCATTGGTGAATAATCCAGAGGTGAGGCCGGTGAGAGCGACCTCGCCAATGGCAACTGCCAGGTGTCCTGCGACATCCTGGGGAACCTCAGCATCGATCTTGGCCAGGGTCTCCAACCACTGGTCGATGGTGTTCAAACAGCGAATGGCAGTCGCTGTATCGGGGTACACTGCGTGCCTGGAGCCGGAAAGCTCGACTCCACCTCCTTCAGGCTCTGTACTCTTCTCCAAGGTAGGGACGGCGTCGTACAGGGGGAACCGGGTACGAGTCTCCGATGAGGTAGCACCAAAGTCGATGGCGAGCTGCTCTATCTCCTCCTCCTCGGCGGTGGAGGCCCTCCCCTTGCCCTTGGAGCGCTTGGAGTGGGGTGTGAATCCCGTTGCACCCTGCGGATGGGGTCGTTTGGGAGTGGGGGTAGTAGGACGATTCTCGGGGTCCACAGACATGGCCTCAGAGGTCGAGTGAGGAGTAGGGGCAGTCTCTGGGACGTCCCAATCGGAAGAAGGCTCTAGCGTATCCTCTGGAAGAGAAACGTGGCGAGTCTTGAAGGGGGGGGGCTTGGAAGTGTCCATCGGCGATGCCGCCGGCGACGGACTTGCTGCCTGAGAAGTCGAACCAGGGGCCCCCGAGCGACGCTGGGAGCCCCTTGAGGCCGACTGCTGTGAAGCAGACGAGTGAGACATAGAATACGATGAGATATACGATGTTGTAGCAAGCGGTGGTGGTGGTTGCTGGAAAAGGAAGGTGAAGGTGTGCAGACTCCGAAATTGGTACAGTATAACCATCTAAGAAGGCAGAGTTCTGGCTAGTAATGGATGCACAGAACAATCTCTGCCTATTCAACTCAAAGTTCATGGCTTTAGAATCAATGTGAATAAGATAGCCTTTAACTCGAGTTAAATATAGACATGATAGAAGGTTATTTCGGAGTTGGGGCACATGCAAGACTCTAGTAAACTCTACTGCTCTGGTCTTCTTCCCATTCATAATAGGCTGAAATACCATAGTACCAACTCCAGCTGAATAAATGACTGTGTTGTCAGCCAACCTGATTGGAATGCGTTGCGGGGTATAGTTGTGGACCCAACTGTGGTGGGGGGTCATGTGAGAAGTGCAACCTGTGTCTGCATTCCAATCCAAGTCAGCATCAGGCTGAAGTGGAGCAGTGTGATCAGGATGATCAATGAGATGAGTACTTGCATTTCCAGCAAATTCTGTCACTGTGGACTTGTTCTCCTCCTTGGGGGGTGTCTCCTTGGCCACATGGGCGGTCTCTGAGTGCTTTTTCTGTCTTGGCTTGCTAGCATTGTCTTTAGCCCTTTTTTTTTTTTTTTTTTTTTATTTTTATTTTTATTTCAATTTATTTATATCCCGGTGCTCGGTAGCAGTCCAGCGCGACAAGTACAAACAAGCCCTGTAGCTAAAATCTACCTACGCCTGCCAAACATGTGGTAGCACGATAATGCTCGCTAAGCTGAATTAGCGCCCTTCGAAAATTGCGCTCGTGTGCGGCGCGGTGCAACAGCGCCGCGCTAAGGCTAAACGTCCATGCCCCCCCACTTTCAGGACACGAGGCTCCGGCCTTGGCGGACCGCGGCCGGGAGGGTTGCCACACCCCCCTACTTGGCCCAGGCGCAAGCCCCTGGGTACCTCGAGCCATCCGATAAGAGAACGTCGGACCGGTGGCCTAAAACGGCCAGAAAACCGCCCAATGGGTGACGTACTGCGGCGACATGCCGAAGCACGATGTCCGCACGCCCGCCGGCGGGTGAAAGCACCTCCTCACGGGGGGCGCTCTCCAAGTGTTCCGTCTGGAAATGCGAACACCTGCGGGTTAAGCTTGAGAAAGCTTTGAAGAGAGACCGAGTTGAAGCGATCCCGGGGTTTCCGCTCTCGGCCGAACGCGTAAAGCCGACAGTCATGGACAATATGGTCACGGGTCTCAAGGACGCCGCACCGACACTTATTGTCCCAATGAGGGACAATGGGGACAAAACGGGCACGATACCCCCCAATCGGGGCATGGCCTGTGATGGCTCGGGTAAACCTCGCAACGCCTGCGACGGTTTCCCCGAAAAGAGATTTGAGCCACGGACCCTGCTTGAGGGCAGATGGCATGAGCGGCTTCCCACGCTTTGAAATGGGCATAAGCTGAGAGCCCCGGTATGACGCAACGCCGAACAGACAAGTCCATTCGACGAGTACATTGTCCGAAACGAGAGCACATGCTGCATCCAGCGTATAGTGCGGAGTGATTCCCACGGGCACGAGATTTAGGCCCCCCCTTGCGGGAGAGCCTATTGAACCTCGGCCAGGGCTCTTGCCTGACACCCGCCCAGATGCTGGGGCCATCAGCCCTTTCGGACCTCCCCTGATGGTACCTAGTTCCTCAGACGTTCGACCCGGGTCCGTAGACCACTAGATCTCCCATGATGGTTGGCGGGTTCTAACCACTCAACGGCCCACGTGGACCTCCCATTATGGTACCCTGATTACCCCCAGTTTGGCCGAAGCCCTCCATTAGGGTGAGCCGGGAATCACACCGTCTCCAGTGCCTGTTGCTGCAGTGCAGTACCACCTTACAACCGAAGCCAACACCCCGGAATCAACTCAAATTCACACTGGCCCTATTATGACTGGGGAACCGACAGAGGATTTAGTTCTCTCGAGCCAGGGTAAGGGTATTGCCCTATCCTGCTACGGCCCGGTGGCTACCCCAGGCACGACCCCAGGACCACTTTCCCGTTCCTCGGCAGATGGTTCGCTGATGCCTTGCGGCGCGGATCCCCATCTGTCCAAGGTCTCTGTCTTGCCATCAGAATTACCGGCATGCTACCCAGGTCAGGTCTACCTGTGCCGGAGTCATGTGGGAGGCTATCGTGCTTGGATTGTGACCATTATACAACCCTGTCGCACCTCACACTGATGACTAATGCCCATGGTACAGTTTTCCCATGGGGTCGGGTGGCCTGGAAGGGTTCTCACCCCCCGTTCGGCTTGTTATCAGCCCAATGCCCGATCTTATCGTGCCTTATCCTCTCGGTCCCTTTCGGGCATCCCGGCGTACCGGTACTTGGGCTTTCCGTACTCACGCACGGACCCGATGGGTGCCAGTATTCCAGCTGTGAACCTCCTTTACCAAGGGAGGGCCCATGGGGTGTCATGTGATTACTTCGTGGGAGGATGACCTAAGCCACATTCTCGCACATTGGTGTTCATCACCTGACACAACCTTAAATCATAGGTAGTTGCGATGAGAGGGAATCGAACCCTCGACCTGTCCACTTAGTGCAACCTAAGCGCGCGCCTATTATTTAAAGTGGCAACGCTTACCACTAGGGCAACTGGCCCATATTGTCTTTAGCCCTTGCCTGAGCCCTCTGATAAGCCCAGCACTTGGATTGATCATGGCCTGGTTTGCCACAAAAATCACAAATTGCTTTGACCAAGGCTGCAGCCATGGCTATAGCAGAGGCAGAGGCATCATTGGCACAACGACAACATTGTGTTTCCTCTGTGACAAAGGCCTGTTGGATAGTAGCCTTGTCCAGCTTGTCAAGAAGGAGGAGAGATGATACAAAGCCACTGTACTCATCAGGTAGGGCTCTGATGAGTGCCATGGAAGCTAGCTCACTATCCAGGGCATCAATATCAAAGGATGCAGGGTGCAGATCCTTGATATGACAGATGGCAGTATTTTTTTTTTTTTTTTTTTTTTTTCAAATATTTATATCCCGGTGCTCGATAGCAGTCCGGCGTTACTAGTACACACGTGCCCGGTAACTAAAATCTACCTACGCCTGCCAAAAACGTGGTAGCGCGATAATGCTCGCTAAGCTGAATTAGCACCCTTTGAAAATTGCGCGCGTGTGCGGCGCGACGCGGATGCGTCGCGTCAATGCGAGAAGCCCGTAACCCTCCAACTTTTGGCACAAGAGGCACCCTCCGCAGTCCCTAAGGTCCACAGTGGGGGCGGCTTGCCAGGCCGCCCATCTTAGCCGCATGCGACCGCCCAAAGGCGATCGCCACGGTACCTCTCAGCCTCGAATCGGTGGGACCAGGAGGAGAGCCGGTGATAACCAGCCGAAAAACGCCTAATGGGTGACGTACAGCGACATGCCGAAGCACGAAGTCCGCACGCCCGCCGGCAGGTGAAAGCACCTCCTCACGGGGGGCGCTCGCCAAGCGTTCCATCCGGGAATGAGAACACCTGGGGGTTAAGCTTAAGAAAGCTTTGGAGAGCGATCGAGTTGAAGCGATCACGGGGTTTCCACTCTCGGCCGAATGCGTACAGCCGACAGTCGTGGATAATATGGTCTCGGGTCTCGAGGACACCGCACCGACACTTATTGTCCCAGTGAGGGACAATGGGGACAAAGCGGGCACGATACCCCCCAATCGGGGCATGGCCTGTGATGGCTCGGGTAAACCTCGCGACGCCAGCGACGGTTTCTCCGAAAAGAGATTTGAGCCACGGACCCTGCTTGAGGGCAGATGGCATGAACGGCTTCCCACGCTTAGCAATGGGCATCAGCTGAGAGCCCCGGTACGACGCAACGCCGAACAGACGGGTCCATTCGACAAGTACGTTGTCCGAGACGAGCGAGATTTAGGCCCCCCCTTGCGGGAGAGCCTATTGAACCTCGGCCAGGGCTCTTGCCTGACACCCGCCCAGACGCTGGGGCCATCGGCCCTTGCGGACCTCCCCTGATGGTACCTAGTTCCTCAGACGTTCGACCCGGGTCCGTAGACCACTAGATCTCCCATGATGGTTGGCGGGTTCTAACCGCTCAGCGGCCCACGTGGACCTCCCATTATGGTACCCTGATTACCCCCAGTTTGGCCGAAGCCCTCCATTAGGGTGAGCCGGGAATCACACCGTCTCCAGCGCCTGGTGCTGCAGTGCAGTACCACCTTTCAACCGAAGCCAACATCCCGGAATCAACTCAAATTCACACCGGCCCTATTATGACCGGGGAACCGACAGAGGATTTAGTTCTCTCGAGCCAGGGTAAGGGTATTGCCCTATCCTGCTACGGCCCGGCGGCTACCCCGGGCGCGACCCCAGGACCACTTTCCCGTTCCTCGGCAGATGGTTCGCTGATGCCTTGCGGCGCGGATCCCCATCTGTCCAAGGTCTCTGTCTTGCCATCAGAATTACTGGCATGCTACCCGGGTCAGGTCTACCCGTGCCGGAGTCATGTGGGAGGCTATCATGCTTGGATTGTGACCATTATACAACCCTGTCGCACCTCACACTGATGACTAACGCCCATGGTACAGTTTTCCCATGGGGTCGGGTGGCCTGGAAGGGTTCTCACCCCTCGTTCGGCTTGTTATCAGCCCAATGCCCGATCTTATCGTGCCTTATCCTCTCGGTCCCTTTCGGGCATCCCGGCGAACCGGTACTTGGGCTTTCCGTACTCACGCACGGACCCAATGGGCGCCAGTATTCCAGCTGTGAACCTCCTTTACCAAGGGAGGACCCATGGGGTGTCATGTGATTACTTCGTGGGAGGATGACCTAAGCCACATTCTCGCACGTTGGTGTTCATCACCTGACGCAACCTTAAATCATAGGTAGTTGCCATGAGAGGGAATCGAACCCTTGACCTGTCCACTTAGTGCAACCTAAGCGCGCGCCTATTCTTTAAAGTGGCAACGCTTACCACTAGGGCAACTGGCCCGGTTCACGACATGTCGGAAGACGAGATGCTCCCCTCGGATCATGCTCCGCTTTCGATTACGTTGCCTGTTCCCTATTTTGGGGACATGCCTCCCCGTCTCAAGGTGAAGGAGACGGATTTTGGTGAGTACGTCGGTCTCCTCCGTGCGGGGATCGAGGCGCTCACTTGGGGGGATCTCGACTCCCCTGAGCTTATTGAGAATGCTGCCCAGGAACTTTCCAGGGTGGCCTTGTCCATGTGGGAGGCTTGCGCGAAGCCTACACGCGCCTCTCGGAAGCCGAACCCCTGGTGGAACGAAGAGTGTGCTCGCGCGCTCTCGGACTATCGGGAAAGTAGGATTCCGGAGGCCTATACCGAATTCCGTCGTGTCACGCGGAAGGTTAAGCGCGAGTTCTTTGATGAGCAGATTAAAGAGATCGCATTTATTAAGCAGCGGCCCTGGGACCTGATGGCCTGGACCAGGGTGCGGCAACTCCCGACGTACGAGGCAATCCAGAAGGATGGACAGCCTTGTACGTCACTCGAGCAATTGTGGGATGCTTTGCATTCCACTTACAACTCCGCTTCGGATCGGCCCATCGACCTCTCCGTCTTGGATGACCTTCCCGAAAGGCCCGCCCGTGATTGGGTGGTGTTTAGTAGGTTGGAACTCCGGGACGTGCTGGGGAAGTGTGCCAATCTATCGGCCCCTGGCCCAGACCATCTGGGGTGGGGTGTCTTGAAGCTTCTATTCAAATTCGACAATGACGCTGTCGATAAATTCCTCGTCTTGGCTAACACCTGCCTCCGGGTCGGGTATTGGCCGGCTTACTTTAAGGAGTCTGTCTCGGTTATCATTCCGAAACCGGGAAAGCCCAACTACTCTTCCCCGAAGATGTTCAGGCCGATCGTGCTTTTGAACACCATGGGGAAACTTATCGAGAAGATGCTTGCGAACCGGATGCAGTTCGAAGCCCTCGAACATGGGATTTTCCATCCCAACCAATTCGGCGGTGTCCGTCAGCACTCTATGGAGGACGCGGGACTCTACCTCACTCAGATCGTTCGGGCCGGGTGGGCCCAAGGTCTCAAAACCAGCGTGGTCGCTTTCGACCTTGCTCAATTCTTCCCTTCCATCAATCATGATGTGCTGATTGCCATTATGATCTGCCTCGGGTTCCCCGCGGAGGTCATAAAGTTTTTCCGGTCCTACTTGGTAGGCCGGTCCACCCGGTACAAGTGGGGGAAGGACACTTCTCCCCCGTGCCAAGCCGATGTGGGCGTGGGGCAGGGTTCTGCCCTGTCACCTGTCCTCTCGGCTGTTTGCATGGTCCCGGTCATGCGGTTGTTTCAGCTCGCGGTTGCCATCACCCGCGGCGCTCTTATTTCGTATGTGGACGATGGTACTATCATTGTCCAGTCGAAGACGTGGGATGAGAATCTCACAAAACTCAAGGATCTATACGGGGTGGTTAACCGCCTTGTGTCGGCCCTTGGCCTTG
Source organism: Lyophyllum decastes (assembly GCA_025854295.1). Classification (NCBI taxonomy): domain Eukaryota; kingdom Fungi; phylum Basidiomycota; class Agaricomycetes; order Agaricales; family Lyophyllaceae; genus Lyophyllum; species Lyophyllum decastes. Next base: position 743,947 of record CP107712.1, on the reverse strand, counting down.
CGTTAGAGCACTCGAAGAACGAGGCCTTTCACTTTTCCAGGAATCCGCGGGACATCAATCCCGCGGTTGACCTTGGCATCGCTCCCTTTACCGGGGAAACCCCACTGAAACCCAAGCCTTTTTGGAGGTACTTGGGCTTCTTCTTTGATCGTGCGCTCCGCTTTACCGAGCATGTGCGCTTCTACTCCACCAAGGCTCTCACGACAGTCCTGTCGATGAAAATGCTTGGTAATTCTACGCGCGGACTGAGTACTGACCAGCGCCGCCTTCTCTACCGCTCGTGTGTCCTTCCCATTGCAACATATGGGAGCCGCTTGTGGCACTTCGAGGGCGCCCGTATCAAAGGCGTCCTCAAACTGTACTCACAGATGCAGCGACGTGCTGCCCTGTGGATTCTCGGTGCATTCCGCACTACCCCCGGTGGGAGTGTTGAGACCATTGCAGGCCTCATCCCCATCCACCTTCACATTCATAAGCTCGTGGAACGCAGCGTGCTTCGAAATCACACACTCTATGACCAGCATCCCACGGTCCGCCTTCTTGGCAGGTCGCCTGATGATGGCGTGGAGGTTACTCACCCCATGTCTCTACGCCCCCCGGTCCGGGGGGAGTCTCTCTTCCCCGGGAGAGGCCCCCCGCCCCATTCTCCGATCACGGATGCCACGCTGGCGTTCGGATCAGTGTACGAGAAGTTTGATCCGACCTCTGCTGAGGCCAGACCGGGCACTCGCATCATGGATCTCTTCGAGAGCCAAATCGAGCTTGACTTGAACATCCTCTCTGGGGAGAAGCAGGTCAAGGCTCACATGACTGCTCTTGAGCAGCTGTTCACATCGGGGCGGGCCAGGCAAGACTGCGTCCGCGTCGCTTGCGACGGGTCGGTCCCTCGGGATCCGAAACACCAGGCGGTCGCGGCATGTGTCCTCTACCATGGCGCCGCCGACAGTGTCCGCTCGAAGGTGGCGGCCGGAAGGTCGACTGCCCCTGATGCGGAGCTATTCGCCCTGTCTATGGGCGTGGTAGCTGCTACCCGAATTCCCGAGCTTCTTTTGATCCGGGTGTTCACCGACTCTCCTGCGTCAGCCAGACTTGTTCTGGACGGCGGGGTCCATTCTGGGCAATCCCGCTCTATTGCGGCCTGCTCTGCTCTTCGGGTTTGGTTGTCGGCCGATCGTGGTCGGACCATCTCGTTTCACTATGTCCCGTCTAAGGCTAGATGGGGCCCACACTATGAGGCTCACAAAGCAGCGACGGAAACCGACCTGCCCGTGGGGATCACTCTGCACTATACGCTGGATGCAGCGCGTGCTCTCGTCTCAGACAACGTACTTGTCGAATGGACTCGTCTGTTCGGCGTTGCGTTGTACCGAGGCTCTCAGCTGATGCCCATTGCCAAACGTGGGAAGCCGTTCATGCCATCTGCCCTCAAGCAGGGCCCATGGCTCAAATCTCTTTTCGGAGAAACCGTCGTGGGAGTTGCGAGGTTTACCCGAGCCATCACAGGCCATGCCCCGATTGGGGGGTATCGTGCCCACTTTGTCCCCATTGTCCCTCATTGGGACAATAAGTGTCAGTGCGGAGTCCTCGAGACCCGTGACCATATTATCCATGACTGTCGGCTGTACGCATTCGGCCGGGAGCGGAAACCACGGGATCGCTTTAACGCGTACTCCCTTCAAAGCTTCCTCAAGCTTAACCCCCAGGTGTTCTCGTTTCCGGACGGGACACTTGGAGAGCGCCCCCCGTGAGGAGGTGCTTTTACCCGCCGGCGGGCGTGCGGACTTCGTGCTTCGGCATGTCGCTGTGCGTCACCCATTGGGCGGATTTCCGACTGGCCTGGGCCGGTCTTTCTCCCGATCACACCAATCGGTGGCCGAGTGGTACCGTGGCGATCGTCTCCGGGCGGTCGCATGCGGCTAAGATGGGCGGCCTGGCAAGCCGTCCCCACTGCGGACCCTAGGGACTGCGGAGGGTGCCACCTGTGCCAAAAGTAGGTATGCTACGGGCTTCTCGCAACTGCGCCACGCATACGCGCCACGCCGCACACGCGCGCAATTTTCGAAGGGCGCTAATCTAGCTTAGCGAGCATTATCGCGCTACCACGTTTTTGGCGGGCGTAGGTAGATTTTAGCTACGGGTCTCATTTGTACTTGTCGCGCCGGACTGCTACCGAGCACCGGGATATAAATAATTTGATTACAAAAAAAAAAAAAAAAAAAAAAAAAAAAACTGCCCAGAATGGACCCCACCGTCCAGGACAAGCCTGGCCGAAGCGGGAGAGTCAGTAAACACTCGGATCAAAAGAAGATCCGGGATGCGTGTAGCAGCTACCACACCCATAGACAGGGCAAATAGCTCCGCGTCGGGGGCAGTCGACCTTCCGGCCGCTACCTTCGTGCGGACACCGTCGGCGGTGCCATGGTAGAGGACACATGCCACGACCGCCTGGCGTTTCGGATCCCGAGGGACCGACCTGTCGCAAGCGACGCGGACACAGTCTTGCCTGGCCCGCCCCGATGTGAACAGCTGCTCGAGAGCAGTCATGTGAGCCTTGACCTGTTTCTCCCCAGACGGGATATTCAAGTCAAGCTCAATTTGGTTCTCAAAGAGATCCATGATGTGAGTGCCTGGCCTGGCCTCAGAAGAGGTCGGGTCAAACTTCTCGTACACTGACCCGAACGCCAAGGCGGCATCCGTGATCGGAGAGTGGGGCGGGGGGCCTCTCCCTGGGAAGAGAGACTCCCCCCGGACCGGGGGGCGTAGAGACATCGGGTGAGTAACCTCTACGCCATCATCAGGCGACCTGCCCAGAAGGCGGACCGTGGGATGCTGATTGTAGAGTGTGTGATTTCGAAGCATGCTGCGTTCCACGAGCTTGCGAATGTGAAGATGAATGGGGATGAGGCCAGCAATGGTCTCAACACTCCCACCGGGGGTAGTGTGGAATGCACTGAGAATCCACAGGGCAGCTCGTCGCTGCATCTGTGAGTACAGTTTGAGAACACCCTTGATACGGGCGCCCTCGAAATGCCACAAGCGGCTCCCATATGTTGCAATGGGAAGAACGCACGAGCAGTAGAGGAGGCGGCGCTGGTCAGTGCTCAGCCCGCGTGTAGAATTACCAAGCATCTTCATCGACAACACGGTCATGAGAGCCTTGGTGGAGTAGAAGCGCACATGCTCGGTAAAGCGAAGTGCACGATCAAAGAAGAAGCCCAAGTACCTCCAAAAGGGCTTGGGTTTCAGTGGGGTATTTCCGGTGAAGGGAGCAATGCCTAGGTCAACAGCAGGGTTGATGTCCCGCGGGTTCCTGGAAAAATGAAAGGCCTCATTCTTCGAGTGCTCTAATGCAAGGCCAAGGGCCGACACAAGGCGGTTAACCACCCCGTACAGATCCTTGAGTTTTGTGAGATTTTCATCCCACATTTTCGACTGGACGATGATAGTACCGTCGTCCACGTACGAAATAAGAGCACCGCGGGTGATAGCACCCGCGAGCTGGAATAAGCGCATGACCGGGACCATGCAGACGGCCGAGAGGACAGGTGACAGAGCAGAGCCCTGCCCCACGCCCACATCGGCTTGGCACGGGGGAGAAGTATCCTTCCCCCACTTGTACCGGGTGGACTGGCCTACTATCTATCTAATGGTCAAGCCTGACCAGAGGATTCATTTCCAGGGCATTACAGACAACCCTATGGAAATGTGGTCAGCCCTTGCAAAGATACACCTCCAGAAGCACCCTGGCACTCGCTTTAATGCCTATGATGACTTGTTTTCCATCAGGAAGGAGGAGGAAGAGTCCCTTCAAACTCTGATGAACAGAGTTGATACTGCCATCTGTTCCGGGCCAGTTGCCCTAGTGGTAAGCGTTGCCACTTTAAAGAATAGGCGCGCGCTTAGGTTGCACTAAGTGGACAGGTCAAGGGTTCGATTCCCTCTCATGGCAACTACCTATGATTTAAGGTTGCGTCAGGTGATGAACACCAACGTGCGAGAATGTGGCTTAGGTCATCCTCCCACGAAGTAATCACATGACACCCCATGGGTCCTCCCTTGGTAAAGGAGGTTCACAGCTGGAATACTGGCGCCCATTGGGTCCGTGCGTGAGTACGGAAAGCCCAAGTACCGGTTCGCCGGGATGCCCGAAAGGGACCGAGAGGATAAGGCACGATAAGATCGGGCATTGGGCTGATAACAAGCCGAACGAGGGGTGAGAACCCTTCCAGGCCACCCGACCCCATGGGAAAACTGTACCATGGGCGTTAGTCATCAGTGTGAGGTGCGACAGGGTTGTATAATGGTCACAATCCAAGCATGATAGCCTCCCACATGACTCCGGCACGGGTAGACCTGACCCGGGTAGCATGCCAGTAATTCTGATGGCAAGACAGAGACCTTGGACAGATGGGGATCCGCGCCGCAAGGCATCAGCGAACCATCTGCCGAGGAACGGGAAAGTGGTCCTGGGGTCGCGCCCGGGGTAGCCGCCGGGCCGTAGCAGGATAGGGCAATACCCTTACCCTGGCTCGAGAGAACTAAATCCTCTGTCGGTTCCCCGGTCATAATAGGGCCGGTGTGAATTTGAGTTGATTCCGGGATGTTGGCTTCGGTTGAAAGGTGGTACTGCACTGCAGCACCAGGCGCTGGAGACGGTGTGATTCCCGGCTCACCCTAATGGAGGGCTTCGGCCAAACTGGGGGTAATCAGGGTACCATAATGGGAGGTCCACGTGGGCCGCTGAGCGGTTAGAACCCGCCAACCATCATGGGAGATCTAGTGGTCTACGGACCCGGGTCGAACGTCTGAGGAACTAGGTACCATCAGGGGAGGTCCGCAAGGGCCGATGGCCCCAGCGTCTGGGCGGGTGTCAGGCAAGAGCCCTGGCCGAGGTTCAATAGGCTCTCCCGCAAGGGGGGGCCTAAATCTCGGGACTGCTATCGAGCACCGGGATATAAATATTTGATTAAAAAAAAAAAAAAAAAAAAAAAAAAAAAAAAAAAGACATGTCGTGAACCAGTCCAGCCACGGAGTCATCCGGGATGAACATGAGGTCAATAACCGAGGGGAGAAACCCCTCAACCCGGGGGAAGTGAGTGGGGGAGCGATGCTCCCGTACACTCACCTCCAAACCCAGACGAGACGCGATATCGATGAGGGTATCAGCGCGATGATTGTTCCGAGGGTAGTCGGGATCCCATACCCTGGAATGACAATTAAAGTCCCCGCCCATGTAGCGAATGCGCGGGAAGCGATTGATGTTGTCGGCCATCCATAGGATAGCCGTCGAATCAGCGTCGGAATAGACGTTGATCAGGTGGATGGGGATATCACCGTCCCCAGTAAGCGTGACCATAAGGATGTCCCTATGATCAACGATGTCCGTGCGGAAGGCGGGCCGCAGATGCTCCCACTTCCTCGCAACGAACGCCATCACCCGGGGGACGTCATCCTCCCCATGTGGCCTGCGAAAGAAGCACATCCAGTCCGGATGGTTAGGAGCCCCAATGACCGGAGCCCCCTCCCTATCTGATGACGAGACAGTGCGACGAATCAGCCGCCATGGCGGCTCTTGAATAAAAACAACGTCGACCAAGCCATTCTTAGTCTCTAACATTGTGGAAACCAGATCATAATTTTTTGCTACATTCTGACTGGTAATAACTAGAGTTCGTAAAAGTCCGTGAACCATTAACGAGTCCCTGAGGGGCCGGCCTTAGGCCGGTTGAAAACATCAGCTGGGGCGCCGGGCGCTCGAGGGGAACGCCGACGTACCTCATCCTGGTCATAGCGACTCAAAATCCAGTCGCGGTTAAATCGGTTCCTCCAGAAGTGGCACTTCTGAGAGGTAGCCTCATGGGCCCCGCTGCAATTGACGCAGCGATTGGGGTGAGGGCACGGCTGATCCCCGGGGGTAGCCGCAATGGGAGGTTGAGCGTTGGGGTGTGCCTTACAGCATGCGCCAAGGACTCAGTGATGTTCCGCGATGTGCAGACCCCCACACTTGGCGCAGATGTGCCCTTTAGAAGGACACGTGCGCTCAGTGTGGCCCCACCGCAAGCAGCGAGGGCACTGGGGGGTGCCGGCGTGCCTCTCGGCCGCCCGAATAAAGCAAGAGCGGCCAAACAGGAAAACCCGTTTGCCCACCAGTTGCTTGAGATTGGACCCCGGCTTGGAATCCCAAATATCAAACCAGACCGTCGCGGAGTCCGCACTCTGAGAGTTGCGAACAACGCGAGGGGCCAATGAGAGGCGGAAGGCGGAGAGTAGGCCGTCCTTGGCGAATCTTTTCTCCATCATCTTCGAAGTAAGAATGATGCCCCCCTCATTTGCACAATAGGGGACAGAGACAATCTTGAGGAAGGACCGAGATTGAGGAACCTCGGCCCGAATAGTGGTGTCCTTGGGGAACGCCTTGGCGGCCCAGTCACCGATAATCTGCATGTCCGCCTGCCCGGGCGGCCATGACAAGTCTACCGCCCACCCATTCTGAATGGGTGAGATGGCGTTGGCCCGAACCGACCGCTTTCCAGCGACCAGGCCTCGGTTAATAGAGTCCATCACCTTGCTGGGGATACCAACAAGGGGAATGGACGGGAAGAGGAGGGCCTGCTTGCGGCTAGGCCCCGCCGTGGTAGACTTGATCTTCTTGCGCGCAGGCGCATTAGATCCCGACAGAGAACCGGCACGTGCCTCCGCGTTCCGGTGAAGTTGCGCGATCTCCTCGGCAGGGATGTCGGGGAAGAGTCGTGCGAAATGGGCAATGTCGGCCGCGACAGTGCCTGGCTCGGGCCGGCCCCTCTTCCGAGGGTCACCTGGCTTAGCCGAAGTGGAGCCGAACGGGGCAGCCGTCATCCGCGGGGTCGCGGTGCGGGCAGCCATGCTGGCGAAGGTTCCCTTGGGGAGCAGGCGAGTGGCCCGGTTCACCTTGGGAGCAGGTCCGTCCCTCCGGTCCCTAACAACCCGGACCTGAGGGCCGGGCCGGTAGGGCTGAGGGGAAGGGCGGGGGGCGTGCTGCCGGAGGTCCCTGTGGGGGGGAGCTGCGGGCTGGCGAGGAGGGGTAGGAAGGTGCGGACGCGAGGGGGCACCTGGCACGATGATACCGGAGCGAGGGAGGTCTGGAACAATGTTCATGAAACCATCCCGAAGAGAGACGAAGCCCTTGACAAGGTCACCCAACTGGGATTCCCTGAGAGTGGCCTCGTCGGTGATGCCAGCCTGCTCAAGCGGTTTCGCCGCATGAGACATAGCATTGGTAAATAATCCAGAGGTGAGGCCGGTGAGAGCGACCTCGCCAATGGCAACTGCCAGGTGTCCAGCGACGTCCTGGGGAACTTCCGCATCGATCTTGGCCAGGGTCTCCAACCACTGGTCGATGGTGTTCAAACAGCGAACGGCAGTCGCTGTATCGGGGTACACGGCGTGCCTGGAGCCGGAAAGCTCGACTCCTCCTCCCTCAGGCTCGGTACTCTTCTCCGAAGTGGGGACGGCATCGTATGCTGGGAAGCGAATGCGGGTCTCCGATGAGGTAGCGCCAAAATCGGTGGCGATCTCCTTGATACCCTCCATCGCAGCCGAGGAGGCCCTGCCCTTGCCCTTGTAGCGCTTGGACTGGGGGGTGAACCCCGTTTCGCCCTGCGGATGGGGCCTTTTGGGGGTGGGGGTAGTAGGATGATCGGGGTCCACAGCCATGGCCTCCGAAGTCGATCGAGGGGTAGGGGCCACCTCTGGGGTGTCCCAATCGGAATGGGGCTCGGGCGTTTCCTCAGGGAGAGAAATCGAGCGGGTCTGGAAGGGGGGTGGCTTGGAAGTGCCCGTCGGCGATGCCGCCGACGACGGGCTTGCCGCCTGAGAATTCGAACCGGGGGCACCCGAGCGACGCTGGGTGCCCCGTGAGGCTGCCTGCTGCGAAGCAGACGAGTGAGACATGAAAACAGAAGCTGTAGACGATGTTGTAGCAAGCGGTGGTGGTGGTTGCTGGAAAAGGAAGGTGTCCATTCTGGGCAGTCCCGCTCTATTGCGGCCTGCTCTGCCCTTCGAGTGTGGCTCTCAGCCGATCGTGGTCAGACCATCTCGTTTCATTATGTCCCATCTAAGGCGAGATGGGGCCCTCATCACAAGGCTCACAAAGCGGCGACGGAAACTGACCTGCCCGTGGGAATCACTCCGCACTATACACTGGACGCAGTGCATGCTCTCGTCTCGGACAACGTTCTCGTCGAATGGACTCGTCTGTTCAGCAGTGCGTCGTATTGGGGCTCTCAGCTGATGCCCATCACCAAGCGTGGGAAGCCGTTCATGCCGTCGGCCCTCAAGCAGGGTCCGTGGCTCAAGTCTCTCTTTGGAGAAACCGTCGCCGGTGTTGCGAGGTTTACCTGAGCCATCACAGGCCATGCCCCAATTGGGGGGTATCGTGCCCGTTTTGTCCCCATTGTCCCCCATTGGGACAATAAGTGTCAGTGCGGTGTCCTCGAGACCCGTGACCATATTATCCATGACTGTCAGCTGTACGCATTCGGCCGAGAGCGGAAACCACGAGATCACTTTAACGCGTACTCGCTTCAGAGCTTCCTCAAGCTCAACCCCCAGGTGTTCTCGTTCCCAGACGGAACACTTGGCGAGCGCCCCCCGTGAGGAGGCGCTTTCACCCGCCGGCGGGCGTGTGGACTTCGTGCTACGGCATGTCGCTGTACGTCACCCATTGGGTGTTTCTCGGCCGGTTGGTACTGGCCTTTCTCCTGGTTCCACTGATTGGCAGCTGAGGGGTACCGTGGTGATCGTCCTCAGGTGGTCGCATGCGGCTAAGATGGGCAGCCTGGCAAGCCACCCCCACTGCGGACCTTCGGGACTGCGGAGGGTGCCTCTTGCGCCAAAAGTTGGGGGGTACGGGCTTCTCGCATTTGTGCGATGCATCCGTGTCGCGCTGCACACGCACGCAATTTTCGAAGGGCGCTGATTCAGCTTAGCGAGCATTATCGCGCTACCGCGTTTTCTGGCAGGCGTAGGTAGAATTTAGTTACCGGACATGTGTGTACTAGTAACGCCGGACTGCTACCGAGCACCGGGATATAAATATTTGATTTTAAAAAAAAAAAAAAAAAAAAAAAACATTAGATAGATATGGCCAGCTGCCTTTTCAGATTTGTCCTCCCAAAGCTCAAGAGCTTTCTCCTGATCTGAGGTAGGTGGAGAGGACACTTTGGGTGGTTTAGAAGTGCCAGACACAAGTTTCCAGAGGCCCTGAGAGCAAAGCCAGGCTTGCATCTCCCCTGACCAAGTAGGGTAGTTGGTAGCATCAAGTTTGGTAAAGTTGGGGGTGGTGGATGACATGGTGTATAAACACAATGCAATCAGATAGATTGAACACTATAAGATCAAATGGAATGCAACCAGAATCCAGCAATAAGCAACTGGCAGGGTTCCAATTTGAGCCTTCAGGAGTGTGGCAGCAGGAGAGGGTGATGTATAGTAAAGTAAGTATGTAACTAATGACTTCCCAGTTGTGCACCTCCCAGATCAACAGGGTTACTGTGATGTTTCTGAGGTAGGTAATAAGCAACACCCACTAAAGAGTAGAAGCCCAACAGTTGGAAGGCAATGTAACTAAAGGGAGCTGCACACACTATAAAGGCAATAGTGAGAATCTAAAAGTGGACTGGAAGCTTTTAGAGGCCGGGGCCCATAACCTGTTAAAGCAGGCAAGCACAGGGATGTCAATGCAGACAGCTATAAGCTGAGGTCCAGAGTTAGAATCTGATATATTCAGTTCAAGACTGATCTACTCACCTGAGGTCCAGAGTTAGAATCTGGGGACCTCAGGTGAACCTACAGGACTATATATACAATGTGTATGAGGCTGTGGCATAGCAATGCTGTACAGGCAACAGCCTGTGCTAAGGCAGTGCAAAGGCTATGCTAAGGCAGTGTGTTGGGTAACCAGCACTGCCTAGCACTGCCCAACACTGCCTAACACTGCCTAGCACTGCAATGCAGTGCATGGCTGTGCCAATGGGGAGATAGGCTGGAAAAGAGATTAGATAGCCTGCTAGGCAATTCTAACAGCCCCCCCCCTTCAAGACTTGCCACGTCTCCCTTCCTGAGGATATGCCCGAGCCTCCTTCCAATTGGGACATCCCAGAGACTGCCCCTACTCCTCGCTCAACTTCAGAGGCCATGTCTGTGGACCCTGAAGATCGTCCCACTACCCCCACTCCCAAACGACCCCATCCGCAGGGTGAAACGGGATTCACCCCCCACTCCAAGTGCTCCAAGGGCAAGGGGAGGGCCTCTACCGCCGAGGTGGAGGAGATCGAGCAGCTTGCCATCGATTTTGGCGTCACCTCATTAGAGACTCGTACCCGGTTCCCCCCATACGATGCTGTTCCCACTAAGGAGAAGAGTACCAAGCCTGAAGGAGGAGGAATTGAGCTTTCCGGTTCCAGGCATGCAGTGTACCCCAACACAGCAGCTGCTGTCTGCTGTCTCAACACCATCAACCAGTGGTTGGAGACCCTGGCCAAGATCGATGCTGAAGTCCCCCAGGATGTGGCAGCACACCTGGCAGTCGCCATTGGCGAGGTCACTCTCACCGGCCTTACCTCTGGATTATTTACCAATGCTATGTCTCATGCGTCCAAACCGCTTGAGCAGGCTGGCATCACTGACGAGGCCACTCTCAGGAAGACCCAGCTGGGTGATCTTGTCACTGGCTTCGTCTCACTCCAGGATGGTTTTACGAACATTGTTCCAGACCTCCCTTGCTCCAGTATCGTTGTTTTTTTTTTTTTTTTTTTTTTAAATCAAATATTTATATCCCGGTGCTCGGTAGCAGTCCGGCGTTACTAGTACACACGTGTCCGGTAACTAAAATCTACCTACACCTGCCAAAAACGTGGTAGCGCGATCATGCTCGCTAAGCTGGATTAGCGCCCTTCGAAAATTGCGTGTGTGTGCAGCGTGACGCGGATGCGTCGCGCGAATGCGAGAAGCCCGTGACCCTCCAACCTTTGGCACAAGAGGCACCCTCTGCAGTCCCGAGGGTCCGCAGTGGGGGTGGCTTGCCAGGCCGCCCATCTTAGCCACATGCGACCGCCCTAAGGCGATCGCCACGGTACCCCTTGGCCGCCAATCAGTGGAACCAGGAGAGAGGCCGGTGATATCCGGCCGAAACCGCCCAATAGGTGACGTACAGTGACATGCCGAAGCACGAAGTCCGCACGCCTGCCAACGGGTGAAAGCGCCTCCTCACCGGGGGGCGCTCGCCAAGCATTCCGTCCGGGAACGAGAACACTTGGGGATTAAGCTTAAGAAAGCTTTGGAGAGCGATCGAGTTGAAGCGATCGCGGGGTCTCCGCTCCCAGCCAAACGAATACAGCCGACAGTTGTGGATAATATGGTCTCGGGTCTCGAGGACACCGCACCGACACTTATTGTCCAAATGAGGGACAATAGGAACAAAACGGGCATGATACCCCCCAATTGGGGCATGGCCTGTGATGGCTCGGGTAAACCTCGCAACACCGGTGACGGTTTCTCTGAAAAGATATTTGAGCCAGGGGCCCTGCTTGAGGGCAGATGGCATGAATGGCTTCCCATGCTTGGCGATGGGCATCAGCTGGGAGCCCCGGTACGACGCAACACCGAACAGACGAGTCCATTCAACGAGTACGTTGTCCGAGACGAGAGCACGCGCTGCGTCCAGCGTATAGTGCGGAGTGATTCCCACGGGCAGGTCGGTTTCCGTCGCCGCTTTGTGAGCCTCGTAATGAGGACCCCATCTAGCCTTAGACGGGACATAATGAAATGAGACAGTCTGACCGCGATCAGCCAACAACCAAGCTCGAAGGGCAGAGCAGGCCGCAATAGAGCGGGACTGCCCAGAATGGACCCCTCCGTCCAGAACAAGTCTGGCCGAAGCAGGAGAGTCAGTGAACACCCGGATCAAAAGAAGATCTGGAATTCGGGTAGCAGCTATCACACCCATAGACAGGGCGAATAGCTCCGCGTCAGGGGCAGTCGACCTTCCGGCCGCCACCTTCGAGCGGACACCGTCGGCGATGCCATGGTAGAGGACACACGCTGCGACCGCCTGGCGTTTCGGATCCCTAGGGACCGACCCGTCACAAGCAACGTGGACACAGTCTTGCCTGGCCCGCCCCAATGTGAAAAGCTGCTCAAGAGCAGTCATGTGAGCCTTAACCTGCTTCTCCCCCGAGGGGATGTTCAGGTCAAGCTCGATTTGGCTCTCAAAGAGATCCATGATGCGAGAGCCCGGCCTGGCCTCCAAAGAGGTCAGGTCGAACTTCTCGTATACTGACCCAAATGCCAAGGCAGCATCTGTGATCGGAGAATGATCCGGTATCGTTGTGCCAGGCACTCCTGCGCGTCCGCACTACCCTACCCCTCCTCGCCAGCCTGCAGCTCCCCCCCACAGGGACCTCCGGCAGCACGTTCCCCATTCCACCCCTCAGCCCTACCGGCCCGGTCCTCAGGCCCAGGTTGTCAGGGACTGGAGGGACGGACCTGCCCCCAAGGTGAACCGGGCCACTCGCCCACTTCCCAAAGGGACCTTTGCCAGCATGGCTGCTCGCACTGTGACCCTGCGGATGACAGCTGCCCTGTTTGGCGCTACTTCGGCTAAGCCAGGTGACCCTAGAAAGAGGGGCCGTCCCGAGCCAGGCACTGTCGTGGCCGACATTGCCCAATTCACACGACTCTTCCCCAGCATTTCTGCCAAGGAGATCGCGCAACTTCACCAGAACACGGAGGCATGCGCTGGTTCCCCATCGGGATCTAATGCACCTGTGCGCAAGAAGATCAAGTCTACCATGGCAGGGCCTAGCCGCAAGCAGGCCCTCCTTTTCCCCTCTAGTACTCTTGTCGGTCTCCCCAGCAAAGTACTGGAGTCTATCAACCGAGGCCTGGTCACTGGAAAGCGGTCAGTTCAGGCCAACGCCATCTCACCCATTGAGAAGGGGTGGGCGGTAGACTTGTCATGGCCACTGGGGACGGTGGATCTACAGATTATCGGTGATTGGGCCGTCAAGGTGTTCCCCAAAGACACTTTCATCCAGACCGAGGTTCCTCAATCCCGGTCCTTCCTCAAGATCATCTTGGTCCCCTATCGTGCCAACGAGGGGGGCAACATTCTTACTTCAAAGATGATGGAGACAAGGTTCAAAGAGGATGCCTTGCTCTCCACCTTCCGCCTGTCCTCGGCGCCTCGCGTCATTCGTAACTCTCAAAGTGCGGACTCCGCGACCGTCTGGTTCGACATCTGGGACTCCAAGCCGGGGTCCAACCTCAAGCAGCTAGTGGGCAAACAGGTTTACCTGTTTGGACGCTCCTGCTTCATTTGGGTGGCCGAAAGGCATGCTGGCACTCCCTAGTGTCCTCGCTGCTTGCGGTGGGGCCACACTGAGCATGTCTGCCCCTCCAAGGGGCATATCTGCGCTAAGTGTGGGGGTCTGCATATTGCGGAACATCACTGGGTTCTTGGCGCGTGCTGCAAGGCACACCTCAATGCCCAACCTCCTATTGCGGCTACCCCTGGGAATCAGCCATGCCCTCACCCCAATCACTGCATCAATTGCAGCAGGGCTCACGAGGCTACCTCTCAGAAGTGTCACTTCTGGAGGAACCGCTTTAATTGTGACTGGATTCTGAGTCGCTACGAACAGGATGAGGTACAGTGGCAGTCTCCTTGACTGCCTGGCGCCCCAGCTGATGTTTTCAACTGGCCTAAGGCCGGCCCCTCAGGGACTCGTTAATGTCTTATGGACCTTTATGAACTCTAGTTATTTTAAGTCAGAATGTAGCAAAAAATTATGACTTAGTTTCCACAATGCTTGAGACTAAGAATGGCTTGGTCGACATTGTTCTTATTCAAGAGCCGCCGTGGCGGCTGATTCGTCGCACTGTCTCGTCGACGGATAGGGAAAGGGCTCTGGTCATCGGGGCTCCTAACCATCTGGACTGGATGTGTTTCTTTCGTAGGCCTTGTGGGGAAGATGACGTCCCCTGGGTGATGGCATTTGTAGCAAGGAAGTGGGAGCATCTGCGGCCTGCCTTCCGCACGGACATCATTGATCATAGGGATATCCTTATGTTACGCTTACCGGGGATGGTGATATCCCCATCCACCTGATCAACGTCTATTCGGACACTGATTCGACGGCTATCCTTTGGATGGCCGACAATATCAATTGTTTCCCGTGCGCTCGCTACATGGGCGGGGACTTTAATTGCCATTCCAGGGTGTGGGATCCCGACTACCCCCGGAATAATCATCGCACTGATACCCTCATTGATATCACGTCCCGTCTGGGTTTGGAGGTGAGTATACAGGAGCATCGCTCCCCCACCCACTTCCCCCGGATAGAGGGGTTCTCCCCCTTGGTCATTGACCTCATGTTCATCCCGGAAGATTCTGTGGCAGGACTGGTCCATGACGTGTCGGAAGATGAGATGCTCCCTTTGGATCATGCTCTGCTTTCGATTACCTTGCCTGTCCCCTATTTTGGGGACATGCCTCCCCATCTCAAGGTTAAGGAGACGGATTTTGGTGAGTATGTCGGTCTCCTCCGTTTGGGGATCGAGGCACTCAATTGGGGGGATCTCGATTCCCCTGAGCTTATTGAGAATGCTGCCCAGGAACTTTCCCGGGTGGCCTCCTCCGCATGGGAGGCTTGTGCAAAGCCTACGCGCACTTCTCGGAAGCCGAACCCCTGGTGGAATGAGGAATGTGCTCGCACTCTCAGACTATCGGGAAAGTAGGATTCCGGAGGCTTATACCGAGTTCCGGCGTGTAATGCAGAAGGTTAAGCGTGAGTTCTTTGATGAGCAGATCAAAGAGATTGTGTTCGTCAAGCAACGCCCCTGGGACCTGATGGCCTGGACCAGGGCGAGGCAGCTTCCGACGTATGAGGCAATCCAGAAGGATGGAGAGCCTTGCATGTCACTTGATCAGTTGTGGGATGTGTTGCATTCCACCTACAATTCCGCTTCGGATCGGCCCATTGACCTTTCTGTCTTGGATGACCTCCCTGAAAGGCCTGCCCGTGATTGGGTGGTGTTTAGTAGGTTGGAACTCCAGGACATGTTGGGAAAGTGTGCCAATCTATCGGCCCCCAGCCCAGACCATCTGGGGTGGGGTGTCTTGAAGCTTCTGTTCAAGCTCGACAATGACGCGGTCGACAAATTTCTCATCCTGGCTAACGCCTGCCTTCGGGTTGGGCATTGGCCAGTGTACTTCAAGGAGTCTGTCTCGGTTATCATTCCGAAACTGGGAAAGCCCAATTACTCTTCTCCAAAGATGTTCAGGCTGATTGTGCTGTTGAACACTCTGGGGAAACTTATTGAGAAGATGCTTGCGAACCGGATGCAGTTCAAAGCCCTCGAGCATGGAATTTTTCATCCCAATCAGTTTGGTGGGGTCCATCAGCACTCTACGGAGGATGCGGGGCTCTATCTCACTCAGATCGTTCGGGCCGGGTGGGCCCAGGGTCTCAAGACGAGCGTGGTTGCTTTCGACCTTGCTCAGTTCTTCCCATCCATCAATCATGATGTGTTGATTGCCATTATGATCTGCCTCGGGTTTCCCGCGGAGGTTGTAAAGTTTTTCTGGTCCTATTTGGTGGGCCGGTCTACCCGGTACAAGTGGGGGAAGGACACTTCTCCCCCATGCCAAGCCGATGTGGGCGTTGGCCAGGGCTCCGCTCTGTCACCTGTCCTCTCGGCTGTCTGCATGGTTCCGGTCATGCGTCTGTTCCAGCTCACAGTTGCTGTCACCCACGGTGCTCTTATTTTGTACATGGACAATGGTACTATCATTGTTCAGTCAAAAATGTGGGATGAGAATCTCACCAAACTCAGGGATTTGTATGGGGTGGTTAACCGCCTTGTATCAGCCCTTGGACTCGCGTTAGAGCACTCGAAGAACGAGGCCTTTCACTTTTCCAGGAACCCGTGGGACATTAATCCTGCGGTCAACCTTGGCATTGCTCCCTTCACCGGGGAAACCCCACTGAAACCCAAACCCTTTTGGCGGTATTTGGGCTTCTTTTTTGATCGCGCGCTCTGCTTCACGGAGCATGTGCAATTTTACTCCACCAAAGCTCTCACGACGGTCTTGTCGATGAAGATGCTTGGCAATTCTATGTGCGGACTGAGCACCGACCAGTGCTGCCTCCTTTACCACTCATGTGTTCTTCCCATTGCAACATATGGGAGCCGCTTGTGGCATTTTGAGGGTGCCCACATCAAAGGCGTCCTCAAACTTTACTCTTTTTTTTTTTTTTTTTTTTTTAATTTCAAATATTTATATCCCGGTGCTCGGTAGCAGTCCGGCATGACAAGTACAACTAAGACCCGTAGCTAAATTCTACCTACGCCCGCCATAAAACGTGGTAGTGCGATCACGCTCGCTAAGCTGAATTAGCGCCCTTCGAAAATTGCATGCATGTGCGGCGCGACGTGACAGTGTCGCTCTAAAGTGAGATGTCCATGCTCTCCGACTTTTGGGACACGAGGCTCCGGCCTTGGCGGACCGCGGCTGAGAGGGTTGCCACACCCCCTTACTTGGCCCAGGCGCAAGCCCCTGGGTACCTCGAGCCGTCCGATAAGAGAACGTCGGACCAATGGCCTAACCCGGCCAGAAAGCCGCCCAATGGGTGACGTACCGCGACGACATGCCGAAGCACGAGGTCCACACGCCCGCCGGCGGGTAAAAGCACCTCCTGACAGGGGGCGCTCGCCAAGTGTTCCGTCCGGGAATGTGAACACCTGAGGATTAAGCTTTAGGAAGCTTTGAAGAGAGATTGAGTTGAAGCAATCCCGGGGTTTCCGCTCTCGGCCGAACGCGTACAGCCGACAGTCATAGATGATATGGTCGCGGGTCTTGTGGACGCCGCACCGACACTTGTTGTCCCACTCAAACTTTACTCACAGATGCAGCGTCAAGCCGCCCTGTGGATTCTCGGTGCTTTTTGCACTACCCCAGGTGGGGGTGTTGAGACCATTGCTGGCCTCATCCCCATCCATCTTCATGTCTGGAAGCTCGTTGAACGCAGCATGCTTCGGAATCACACACTCTATGATCAGCATCCCACGGTCCGCCTTCTTGGCAGGTCACCTGATGATGGCGTAGAGGTTACTCACCCGATGTCTCTACATTCCCCGGTCCGAGGGGAGTCTCTCTTCCCTGGGAGAGGCCCTCCAGCCCATTCTCCGATCACAGATGCCGCGTTGGCTTTCGGATCGGTCTACGAGAAGTTTGACCCAACCTCTACTGAGGCCAGGCCAGGCACTCGCATCATGGATCTCTTTGAGAGCCAGATCGAGCTCGACCTGAATATCCCGTCTGGGGAAAAGCAGGTCAAGGCTCACATGACTGCTCTTGAGCAGCTGTTCACATCGGGGCGGGCCAGGCATGACTGTGTCTGTGTTGCTTGCGACAGGTCGGTCCCTCGGGATCCGAAACACCAGGCAGTCATGGCATGTGTCCTCTACCATGGTGCCGCCGACGGTGTCCGCTCGAAGGTGGTGGCTGGAAGGTTGACTGCCCCCAATGCGGAGCTATTTGCCCTGTCTATGGGTGTGGTAGCTGCTACCCGAATTCCAGATCTGCTTTTGATCCAGGTGTTCACTGCCTCTCCTGCCTCGGCCAGGCTTGTTCTGGATGGCGGGGTCCACGCTGGGCAGTCCCACTCTATAGCGGCCTGCTCCGCTCTTCAGGTTTGGTTGTCGGCCAATCGTGGTCGAACCATCTCGTTCCATTATGTCCCGTCTAAAGCTAGATGGGGCCCTCACTACGAAGCTCACAAAGCAGTGACGGAAACCAACCTGCCCGTGGGAGTCACTCTGCACTATACGCTGGACACAGCGCATGCCCTCGTCTCGGACAATGTACTTGTCGAATGGACTCATCTATTCGGCATTGCATCATACCAGGGCTCTCAGCTTATGCCCATTTCGAAGCGTGGGAAGCCGTTCATGCCATCTGCCCTCAAGCAGGGTCCCTGGCTCAAATCTCTCTTTGGAGAAACCGTCGCCGGTGTTGTGAGGTTTACCCGAGCCATCACAGGCCATGCCCTAATTGGGGGGTATCGCGCCCATTTTGTTCCCATTGTCCCCCATTGGGACAACAAGTGTTGGTGTGGTGTCCTCGAGACCCGAGACCATATTATCCACGACTGTCAGCTGTACATATTCGGCCAGGAGCGGAAGCCCCACGATTGTTTTAACTTGATTGCTCTTCAAAGCTTTCTCAAGCTTAATCCCCAAGTGTTCTCGTTCCCGGATGGAACACTTGGTGAGTGCCCCCCATGAGGAGGTGCTTTACCTGCCAGCGGGCGTGTGGACTTCGTGCTTCGGCATGTCGCTGTACGTCACCCATTGGGCGGTTATTCGACCGGAGTATCACCGGTCTTTCTCCTGGTTCCACCAATTGGAGGCTGAGGGGTACCGTGGCGATCGTCTTCAGGCGGTCGCATGCAGCTAAGATGGGCGGCCTGGCAAGCCACCCCCACTGCAGACCCTCGGGACTGCGGGGGGTGCCTCTTGTGCCAAAAGTAGGTGGGTTACGGGCTTTACACACTCGTGCGGTGCATTAGTGCCGCGCCGCACACGCATGCAATTTTCGAAGGGCACTAATTCAGCTTAGCGAGCATGATCGCGCTACCGCGTTTTTGGCAGGCATAGGTAGATTTTAGTTACTGGACCCATGTGTACTAGTAACGCCGGACTGCTACCAAGCACCAGGATATAAATATTTGATATAAAAAAAAAAAAAAAAAATTTATGACCATGCACACCATAGTGCGAAGGTCTTGGAATAGTGTGGTCCACAGCATCAATGAAAGAGAGGAGGATGTCTGTAAAGAGGGGGACTCAGGTGAAGTGGTGGAAGGCAGCATCTTCATGAGGAGGGGAAGGAGGGGGAAGATAAGAACCCCGGCTGGTAGTAACTATGCTCTGAGCATGCTTTAGAAGCATCAATCTCTGGCTGGTAGTAGTTTAGCCCTGAGTATGTCACAGTTTGCGAACATTAGACTCTGGCTAGAAACTCTAATAGCCCTGGGTATGCTGGAAGAAGGGAGAGAGAGAGAGAGAGAGGGGCAGAATGAGCTTCTGCAGTCACAGTGTAGCGATAAAGCAAATCCTACAAAGAGGGCCTTGGGACCCTAGCGTAGGGTCACCAGCCACTGCAATGGAGGTTGTCAGTGGTTTGAGGGCTCTCAATGAGGTAGCCAGGGTGTTTACAGTCAGGCAGATGAACATTCGAAAGCAGTGGTGATGACGGTTTGCCACTACATAGTGAGAGAAGGATGTTGTGAGGGTGTATAGCAGTCACCATATATACATGCCCCCCAGTGTCTGAATATGCCGTAGAAGGTATGTTCAGGCACTCCTATGCTGCACTGGATGGCATAGAGACAGCGAGCCATAAATCGAAATACTGAACACCAGTACATCATTCGGGGGTGTCATCTTGGCCTCAGGACATCTGGGACACACTGGGCCTTGTGAGAGGTTGGCATTGCATGAGAGCCCTATAGCAAAGGGTTGAGGGCTGGTGGCTATTGGCATCTCTAATGGCCTTACCTCATGAGAGGTCGGCATCGCAGGAGAGCCCTATAGCAAGTAATAAAGGGATGGCATCTCGAGAGAGAGAGCCAGTCCTCAAGGGTTGCCATGTAACCCAGGGCATGATCAAAGGTCTGAGCCATTGGCCACTCAAGGAGCCCTCCCTCATGGAAGGTCGGCATAGCAAGAGGGCCGGATGGTGCAGTGGGCTGAGTACCATGGGGTCATATGCATGATGGACTTGTTTGGGGTGATGGTTGCTCCGAAAACAAAGAATCCTAAATTTGGGGCTGACAGCAAAGCCTTTGCAGCATGTATGCTTTTTGGGGTGGCTGGTCCTCCGAAAGCGGGAACTCCAAAAATTTGGAGTGACGAATGGGCCTTCACAGCTAGTGTTTTAAAGTCCAGTTAAGTCCGGTTTTTTGGTCCAAAAATGGAAAACCCATAACTGTAACTGGTTAAGACTGTTTCCCATGGGTCCTTAACCATAACCAGACTGGTTTAACCAGTTAATTTTGGTCCTGTTAAGCGGTTTAACTGGTTTAAACCAGTTAAGTCAGTTAACTGGTCAAGACTAATTGTAACTGATCAGGACTGATCATAACTGGGTTTTTACTAGTTATATCTGGTTAACATTGGTAAAATAGTATCCCTGGAAGCCATGTGATGACAACAAGCCATGGTTCATCAAAATTGGCTAACAATTGAGAGATTTTTTTATCTCCATGTAGCTAAGAAGTAGGGGATGTCAGAAAACCAGTCATAACTAGTTTTTCAAAAACTGCTTAACCTTTAACTGAACTGATTGTAACTGATGTTAACTGTAACTAACAGTCCAGTCTTTTCCAGTTAAGTTAAGTTCAGTTTCAGTCTTTTTTTCAGTCTAGTAGACTGGACCTTAAAACACTATTCACAGCTTCGTAGGTGTGAGACAGCAGTGTAACGGGATGTCGCAGGGGTGTATGAGGGTTCGAGTACCATGTGTACTCGAATGGTGAGGTTGGAGGGGCTGGGACTCTGAAAATGGGAACTCTGAAAATTCAGAGTGATGAATGGGCCTTCACAGCTTTGTAGGATGCAAAACGGCGGCCTAGAGGATGTCAGAGGGTGTAGGGAGGTCGATTACGGGAGCCAGAGGTGTCTGTATCAAGAATACGGAAGGGCGGGGAGCCTGGAGTCCCCAGTACTGAGATAGGCCACAAAAAACTTCGAGCCATAAATGTTGACAACGGCTGTAAGGGGATGGCTCAGGGGCCATCTAGGGATAAACGAAGGGTAAATGGGGTCGGATCCACCTGGAAGAGAAGGTGGTAGCATGGTCTCATGAGTAGGTAGAGAGGTTGGGGGGGATTGGGGTGATGATCATGATTGTCGACCTAGAGAGCCAATGACGATGACCCTTGCCAGACACCTGGGTATTGGCAGAAATCTATCGTCGAGGCGTATCGAACAAGCCATGAATTGAGGAAAACGGTTGAGCCATTCCCGAGATATGGCCCAATCAAGAAATGACCAAACTCGACCTAGAGAGCCAACGATGATGTGCAGCACTGTAAACCTGGGTATTATCAGAAAGCTGACGTCGAGGCGTATTGAACGAGCCATGAATTAAGGAAAATGGTCAAGTGGTTCCTGAGTTACAACCTTAATAGGGCCATGAAAAAGTTCAAGCCATAAATGTTGACAATGGTGGTGAGGGGATGGCTCAGGGGCCATCTAGGGATGAATGAATGGTGAATGGGGTCGGATCCACCAGGAAGAGAGGGTGGTAGTGTGGTCTCATGAGATGGTAGATAGGTTGGGGGGATTGGGGTGATGATCATGATTTTTGACCTAGAGAGCCAATGATGATGAGCCTTGCCAGACACCTTGGTATCAGCGGAAAGCTATCGTTGAGGCGTATCGAACGAGCCATGAATTGAGGAAAACGGTTGAGCCATTCCCGAGATATGGCCCAATCAAGAAATGACCAAACTCGACCTAGAGAGCCAACGATGATGCGCAGCACTGTAAACCTGGGTATTATCGGAAAGCTGACGTCGAGGCGTATCGAACGAGCCACAAATTAAGGAAAACAGTCCAGCGGTTCCTGAGATATGGCCCAATCAAGAAATAACCAAAAATGCAAAGTTGAAGGAGGAAGTGGGTATGGTGGGCCATCCTGGTACCAGCAGAGCCCCAAGAACAATGTCCTGGAGATGCAGAAAAGGCCTAAGGACCATGGGTTCTTGTTCCAGAGATATGGCCCAGGGAATCTGACACCTGACAATTCCTCCTCTCAACACAGCACCTATCTCCCA
Source organism: Lyophyllum decastes (assembly GCA_025854295.1). Classification (NCBI taxonomy): domain Eukaryota; kingdom Fungi; phylum Basidiomycota; class Agaricomycetes; order Agaricales; family Lyophyllaceae; genus Lyophyllum; species Lyophyllum decastes. The sequence goes on along the minus strand of CP107712.1, from coordinate 722,063 downwards.
CCCAGACCTCTCCTGATCCTTCCAGCAGTGATAGGGCCCAAAAAGCGAATTAGAATAGGCCCCAGACAGACTAGAAATATCCCAGAGGTAGTAGAGAAACATCCAGATGTGTGAGCAGAGTGTGATGCAACTGGTTCACTGAGCTAGGGTATCTCTCCTCATGAAGTCTTGAGCTATCGGCATCTCAAGAGCCCTACCTCAAGAGAGGTTGGCTTAATGGGAGCCCTATAGTGAGGGAGAAGGGATGGCATCTTGAGAGAGAGCCAGTCCTTGAGAGTGTTCAATGTTGAAGGGGTTGAAACCCTAGTGTGGGGTTTCCTGTCATTGTGATGGACATTGCAGATGGGTCGAACAATGAATATGAGTGTAACGTAGTCAAATATCAATGGGAGGGGGTGCAGACTGAATTTGAAGGATTTCGGGAGTGATAGAAAGTGACAAGGCAGGCTCAACAACAGACAGAACAATAAGGCAACTACTCGCATGAAGAAACAATGAACACATGTGGCATCGAGCTGCGAGAACAATATCCAGGACTTCAACTAGCTTGAATGAAGTCCGCGGTGCCCCCACCATTGTGATGCCAGTGCTGAGACATCAGGCATTCATTGGACTTCTTGCTGGTAGAAGCTGGATATAGCTCGAGGCTGGCAATGCTTATAGGAAGCTATGCCTTGTCTCGAGAGGTGAAGGAGAGGCCAGCATCTGCTCTGAGAGCAGAGCCCTGTCTTAGGAGGTAGAGGAGGGAGGCCGGCAGCTTGAATAAACGAGCGCCCTGCCATGTAGTATGAACCTGAGCACTAGGACAGCGGCATTGCATGAGGGAGCACCTGTCTTCGTGAAAATGGCCTTGTAATCCTAGGCGGAGGGGCATTGTGACCCAACGCTGGGGCGGCAGTGGACACAATGTACCATGGGGTGGCATGGCTCCCAGAACCTTCAAACAATGTGTAGGTTCAGGAGTAAAGTATGCATTTTGTATTCTAAGTCCAAAGATGGAATACAAACAATGATGACTAATTGTATGCTACTGTTGTCCATGGCCTTTGGGCATGTCAGGTGATTGGACCCAATACCACGTCGTCACACCTTCAAAGCTTCTGCAGAAGTAGTATATTTATCCCACTCTTCAGGAGAGGAGGGTTTATCTGCAAATGAATCAGGGTCTTTTAGGTGGCCCACGATGTCTCCTTTCCAAATGTACCATGGAGTTTTCAAGGGGTTTGCAATGGGTAGATAAGGAGAATCAACTGAGATCCAAGTTGTGGGGGCAGCCATAACTGACATACTGGGGTCTCCAATGATTACTTTCTTGACAATCCATTCAGCCTTGTTGCCAAATGGAGCTTCTACTCTAACATTATGAACAGATTCTGCAGAGATAAGAGCATCTTCAGCAGTGGTCATGGAAGGATCAGTGTGACTGAAGTTTCTGGTGCATGCTTGTTCTCATTGGACTGCTTTGGCCCAAATGAAAGATTGGACTTGGAAGGCTTTATGGATTTCAAAGCCTAAATCAACTTGTTGTGCAGAGGAAGCTGGTATGATCAGGTCTGAGTTTCTGACTGAAACTTCACAATGTCCCATAACATGCCAAGTAAGACTGAGTTCATATGTGGTTTGAAAGTCCTCGCTGAGTAACAACAGAACCTTCATGTCCTGTACTATATAGGCTTCAAGTTCGAAACTGACCATACGATGATCAATGGTTTCCACATAGAGGGTAGTTTTGATATATCCAAGGACTTTTGTGTGCCCGGTGAGATGATAGAGCTTGATTTGTAGTCCTTCCTTAGGATTTGGGTGATTCGGGATAGATTTCCAGTATTCTTTGGACATGAGAGAAATGTCAGTGCCCAAATCTAACTGGCCTTGGATAGGTGCCTGGTCGATGGCACTGACATGAGCCTTGATATGTAATGCTTGCGAACTCAAGGATCCAAAACCATCTGGTAGTGAATGTGCTTTCCTCATGGCAATGATTTCCATGTAAGGAGGCAGAGGGAGAAGTATCTTGTCTACTGCTTTGGATATATTTTCTCCAGTCAGGAAAACGGCATCCTTAGTTGAGCATTTTTCCAGTTTTCTTTCGGAGAATAGCACTCATCTCTAGTAGTTTCTGTTTGAACCATAGAAAGCACTTGGAAATGTGTCTGCTAAGTGTACGTATACAGGGAGATCTTGGTCTGAACCTTCATCGCTTGATGCTGGTTCACTCAGTTTGCAATCACTCTTGGAATAAGCAGAAGAGGAGGATTTAGATTCTATGAGCATAGCTATGTACTCTCTATCATGTTGGGCAATGTCATCGTCAGCCACATCCACTATAATCATATTAGCCCTGCGAAGAGAATCCCATCTGCCGAGGTAGGGACAGTTGCAGGCGAAGTGCATTGGGCTAGTACAGATAAAGCACATTTCCTTGGGTAGCTTCGCGCTAGTGATGCTATCATCCCTAGAAAAGGAGTAGCTGTCAATAGTTTTCCCTTCAGGCCAAGGTTTCTTTCCTGAGGTTGATTTGGCATTGGTGGCACAATTGCAAGATTTAGCGATGTTGACCTCTTTATCCTCAACTCCCAACTCTTCTTCAGAGTCTGGGACTTCTTCGAAGGTAGCCAGCTGAACTAAGTCAGTGGCATTAGCCATTCAACAATTGTTGTTCCTGAAGAAATGCTGGGGGTTGTGAATCTTCTCCACTAAGGTCCAGGTGCTGACGAGAGAGCTTCCCATTCAGCTGGTTACTGACTGGAGTTCGAAAATGGAAGGAGTAAGTCTTTCATTAACAGTAGTGTCCCATTCCATAGGTTTGTTGCAAAGGATGTGAGAAACAGCTAGGGGTCCATCTTCATCATTGGGATACAGGAACGAGTGATGCTTTATACACCACTGGATATAATCAATTGGGTCCTCTGATTCATGTCCCTTTTGCCTAACTCTCATTTCTTCAAATTCGAAAGTTTGTTCCTTAATCCAGTTCTTATCTAGGAATTGAGTTTGGATGCCGAGCAGCATGAAATTTCAGTCCTGAGAGAGGTACATTCTGATGTTGGCCAGTAGAGTTTGCCACCAACTTGATGCACGCTTGGTCCATTTAAAGGGGGTGAGTTGAGCCAACCCTTCATGCATCTTTTGACCTAAGGTGGTGAGATGGCCCATAGTGCCTAAGTAGTCTATGGCCATCTCTCTCATACCATCCCAAGTAGGAAGGACAGACAGGTTTAGCTTATGGTTTAGCTGCCATTCCTTGACATAGTTGGGATCGTAAGGAAGTTGGGCAGTGTGATTAGGTCCTGGTCTGTCTCTGCCGCCAGGAGTGCCTCCACTCAGGGCAGCTCCGCTAGGGGCATCTCCTCCTGGAGAGCCACCATCCAGAGTGCCACTGTTAGGATCGCCTCTTCCAGGAGGATGACCTCCTCCTCTGCCACCTCTGCCACCTCTGGGGTTACCACCAGGAGCACCTCCATTTGGAGGGCCACCATTGTTTCCACCTCCTCCTGGTCTCGAATTGTTACCAGCCTTGAAGATATAACTGGTCCAGTTACTTGGGGGAGGTATCTTGACAGCGAATGAGGGAGGAATATTGCATAGGGAATTTAGAAAAGGAGGAGGCTGCATAATCAATGGCCCCCCAGACTGAAACTCAATGTCTATGGCAGCAACCATTGATGCTTGTCGCTGGAAGTTCGGGATAGTACCAATGCCTGGAAGAGAAGTGATCATGTGCCCTCATCCAATGCTTGAAATGGAGTCTGGGAGATTGAATCGAAGGTTGCGAATGGCAGCAGTAGGAGTAAAGTCATTTGTAGTTCGGCCAACGTCATTACAAATGGGGATGGGAATAATGTTGTTTGATCCCCTGTCATTAGTTTGTTGTTCTCAATGGTGATAAGGATCCCCTTGCGAGTTGGAGTCACTAGATCCCAAACCAGCCAGAAGTTCCTTCTGAGCCAAGGCTAATAGATGGTCTTTGGCTAGTCTGTAATCAGGCCTCATCGATAGTTTATGCAGCTTGGTGTGAGGAGAGTAGATACCAAACTGGGATCTGATAGATGTTCAAGTGGAATCGTGTGAGCTAATAGAATCCAGTTCATCAAGGTGTAAGAAAATCCTTTCGAAACTCTTGATAAAATTGCTGATGTGTTTAGAGGCAACTGTGGTGTACTGCTATAGCAAAGCTACAGTGAGCAATATGTCATTGCGGTGCTTGTTCCAACCCAGGGAATGTAAGAATTTGAATCCTGGATCCAGATGGAAATGATTCCATGTCCCTCTAGCCAAAAAGTCCACAAATATGTCTAGCACTTGGTGGATTGCAAGTACAAGGTGGGCGATGTCTTCGAGCTGTGGTTTGTTCAAGGAGTACGCTGATATATGACCATTGGTGTAATGAACTCAGTCCTTATAGTCAAGAGCTAGTTGAGTAAAGTTTTGGATGGCATCTTCTAGGTTGGTCCAAATAAGGTCATTATGGGGAATGTTCCATCTGATGAGGATGTGTCAAATGAGATCCAACTCCGTTTTATGGTGACCCGGTAATAGCCCATCTATCCCACCAAAGCAAACCAAAGGATCGTAATCTTCTGTGGGGTTGAAGATAGGATGATAGCAGAAGTTCAAGCAGTCGATGGGTTCATTTCTAATTAGGATGCTGGCAAGTGTGGGTAGCCCCCCAAATATGAAGGGATGAGAGTCGAGGGACATAGGAGCTCCTTCGTCATCTATTGTGTCAGAATGAGGGTCAAAGGGGGAATCAGTTTCCTCGAGATAGCTCAAGGACAGGGCTGCCGATTCAGAGTGTCCATTGACAGACTGAACATTGGAGACTTGAGGGAATTCTTGAGGTCTATCTATAGAACGTGAACAAATAGGATGGGGAGGAGGTTTGCAAACTTGTTTGGAGTCTGAAAACCTAGATTCCAGTTCCAATAAAGGACCATCTAATGCCAGAGATAGGCTGGGAGGTCCTAGTTCTGGGTCCGGCAAAGTCTCTATGGTTAAGGTACAGTAGGTTCACGAAGGAGAAGGGGCACATGCCGTGCCCTTGGGGTTCCCAAGAGCCAGCAAGGCACAGTTAGTGATTTCCCCCCCTGTTACAGAAACAATAGCTGAAGTCACTAGATTGGGGCATCATTGTCCAAGGGCCAGCAGATTTGCCATTGACGGTAAGGCAATTGTGCCAGGCCCCTTAGGATTAGAGGTGGTACAACTAGTCAAGGGCTTGACCATGTGTCTATTGTCAGAGAGGGTCTACATGGCGGCAGATGTTCCATAAAGTATAGATGTTGTCTTTATAGAATTTGGTCAGGTGGTAGACTAGGAGTCGATTGCGTGGCAAGCATCAGTTGGGTGACGAAATAAGGTGACTAGGAAAATTTGCTGAAATTAGCTGAGGGTCGTGGTATGCTAACCAATGATTGATGATCAAGGGCATAGGGGTGAGCAGACTGAATAATGAAGAGTTTAGAGGGGTTTTGACTACTTGTAAAATACTGAGGGGTTGAAAGTAGAGGTGTAGAGACTTCAGAATGCTTGAGTGAAGTCCACGGTGCCCCCACCATTGTGATGCAGCCGGTTTGGATTAAGGCTTCTTGCATTGTAAAGACTTGAGCTATTGGTGTCCCAATAGCCCTACCTCAAGAGAGGTTGGCTAGGAGGGAGCCCTATAGTGAAGGAAGAAGGGATGGCATCTCGAGGGAGAGCCAGTCCTAGGTTACCATGTAACCCTGGGCAAAGGGGAGTTGTTGTCTGACTCCGGAGCTCTGTAAGCCTGAGCTAGGCATGTTGTCACCCTACACAGGGCCTGGTGGCCTCTGGGGTCAAGCCATCACATTGCTCATAGTCCTTACTGAGGAATGAGAGACAAGAGTATATGATATTAATGAATCTTGTCTATCTTTGACAAGCTGGCAAGTATGATATGAAGCTGTAGGTAAATATGTACAAATAAGGGCCACTGGCCCAGTCATGCACATGTGAAGGAGACTCCTCAGTATTGCTACAAGGGATAGCATGTCATTGTCACAGGCCTAAAGGACAAATAGCACTGCTGGCAGCCATGAAAGTTTGGCAGCAAACACTGTTTAACAAACAGGTTTTCTTACTTAGAAAGAAGTATTTTTAGAGCCCATCAAAAAATTTACCAAAAAACAATCAAGAAACATGCAACATGTTTTTTAGAGGTTCATTGCCAAAAAGGAAAGCTTCTTCCTGTTGTGTTTCTTGACAAACAGGCATTCCTTTGACTAAAACAAAGGAATGCCTGTTTGTCTGGAAACACAATAAGAAAAAGGTTTTTCTATTAGCAGCAAACCTATAAAAGATAGGTTACATGTTTTCCAACTGTTTCTCAAGAAATCTGTTAAGTGTTTGTGAAAATATTTCTTTTCAAGTAAGGAAACATATTTGTTAAACCATGTTTATTGCCAAACTCTCACTAGTGCCAGCAGTGTAGTCTTATTCCTCTTACAAATCTTGCATGTTACCAAGGAACTACCAAGCCAAACTTTACATTGTCCCTTACACATTTCACAAACAAAACACTACTGTATAAGACTGTGATCTCAGTCACACCAACATCTTCAGGCTATATCTCATGCATCTGGATGGATACCAACAAAAGGTCTTTTTAAGGTCATAGGTATTTGTCTTGAGAAGGTGTCTACATATTAAAAATGAGAGATTTTTATCTACCAGATGCATGGGATTGGATATAGTAGCAGAGTGTTATTTTTTGGGTGTGACAGGAACTTGGTCATCCATAGCCTACTACATTTAACAATTACATTTCTGGCACAAGTTAGTGTCCACCACACTCAGAAACTACCCTTTCATGTATAAGCTATGCCACAGATACCTCCATGACCCAGAACTCAATTTCAGCACCTTGACAATTTTGGGTAGGCTTGTTTTGCAAAATTCAGTACTCTCACACAAAGCCTCAAGGATTGTTCAATATTACTACCATTAATTTAATTAGCTATAATGGCTATATCAGAGGTATATATGTCCTCCAGCCTGGCCAACAGTTGTTGAAGCCTACTATCACAAAGGGGGTGTTTATAAGTGTATCATGTTTATAGATTTCAAAATTCACAACTGATAAGGCTCTCACATATTCCACAAACCATGCATGGCTATAAGACTTAGAAGTAACATTTTAATGGGTATCCTTTACATGACTGCCAATTGAGATTGTTAAAAATGAGACTGTTGATGTTTTTACAGATGAAAAGATTTGTATTCATCAAAATCAAGAATTCAGAAATAGGAAGATTGAGAGTGCAAAATGGACATCTGAGTCTCCAGTTTTTCCAAGGGCCTACCTTGTTATCCCCAAAACCCAATGAATCACCATGGTTGCCTGTAGACAAAGCACAAAATTTTATCTGCTCCAGATACTAGATTCCTTACTGTTGATGTGACATTGCAGTGAAACTTGTTTTGGGCTCTACTGGGTGACTGCAATGGGAAATTTGCCACACTTGCAAGGCCATCCTGATGGTTTGTAGTCAGGATGTGGCCCCTTGCCATCACTGAACAAAGTCGGTCATATCCTCACAGTCTCAAAAAAAATCTGCAAACTTGTATCAGGCAAAAGTCTGTGAATACTTGGTTTCTTACTGTACTTAGTTGCTACAATTCATACCATATTGAGCTAATCCTACTATGCCTGTATATAAGCTCACTTATATCTACTGTAATACATGCCTTCTGGCACTCATCATGGTGAGCAAGCTCCTTCAATGTACAGAAAGTTGGAATTGTTAAAGCCAATACCTGTGTCTAATAATAGAATGCTGGGTGGGGTTTCAAGATGCTGCATGATGATGAGTGACCAAATCTATAAACACACCCACTGATGTGGTCGTTTTCCTAAAATCTGCAGATAATGTTTCAACAACTTCCAAGAGGCCTGATTTTTTTCAATATTCTTTATTCAGTAAGTCTTTGCAAATGGTTTTTCTACCAGGATCATGTCAAGATTTGGATTGGATCCCATTCTAGAGGCTAATCAATAAAAATCTATAAACACCCCCCCAGTGATAGTAATGGCAAGCTGTTGTTGTGAAATCTGGGTGTGACCAGGTACCTGATATGACTGGGTTCCTGGTCCAATATAGTAATCATCATGAAGCAAAAAAGTTCAATGGATGGCAAAACAAATACTCATTAGGACACACAATATCAGCCATCCTCAAGGACCACATACTCCATTAACAACTGATATGCCTCATAGAAGTCAGAATACTTTACCAATTCCAACTATTGGGCAGTCATCATTGGTGCATTGGGAGACACAAAGAGTCTTGTGCAAGGGGGGGGGGGGATGTAGGACCATTGGGCATTCAACACATGAGGACAGGAGATGATGTTGCAGATGGGGAAGGCTGGTAGGAGGGTTCAGACATGTTACAAAGAAAGAGTTCGGAGGCATGAAATGACACAATGGAGCTAGAATTGTCTCAAAGGCAGATGCACACAGAAGAGAGAGAAGTAGGAGAGATGAGGGAAATTTTTTTTTCCAGGGATGCCATCGAACTTCTTTCACATGATGCCTTGCAGGCTCAGTGCTAAGGGAGGGAGTAATGTCATGACCCATCAATCTTTTACTTCTCCTACAGCTGCCTTATTTGACCCTCCCAAACTAACCCTCTTCTGAACCATACTCCAAACCCTGTCATGCCTGAACTACTCTCTTCTAATCATCCCAACCATACCCACTTTCTAACCCACTATTTACCACTAACCACTTCTGCTATAATACATCCACTTCTACTAACCAAATCTACTTCTATCAGCTGAACCCCTTACACACCCACTTCACTATTCTATTTAAACTAGAACCCTTTAATAGAGTTCAGTAGCTGGAAGACCCCTTGGAAAGGGGCCACACTAGCTTATAGAAATGTACCAAGAGAAAGAGAACGTCAATTGTTGATTAGAGCGAGAGTGGGGTACAAGAGGAAGATGGGGGGAAGATGGGGATGATGTGACATATGTGTGAGGGTCAAGTATATATATGGGAATGTCAGTTATGTAAGTCATGGTCAGTACAAGGGAATGGAGGTAAGTGATCTGCAGGATTACAGTAGCCTCAATATTGTCTCAGACCAACCTCTGTTTTCTCTAACCAAATTCTCAATCTATTTCTCTGTTCTCCAAGTCTGAACACTCTAACTGTAATCTCCCAAACTCTGTCATGTCCTAGACACTTACACTCCAGAGTTCTACCCTTTACCTTGTCTCCAAACTATAGACTTTTCCCCTTTTCCTGAACCAACACCTTCTGAACTTGTATCTCACAAACCAGCACTTCACTACAACATGTATACATTATAGTCAAGTCTGCCTAGGTGGTCCTTACTGTTGACATTGTGGCCAAACTAGTGTCTGAACTCAGTTCTAACAGAGCTCTGATGACAATTATAGATTCTGGTGCCACAGAGAGCCTTGAAGACAAACTCAAATTCTTAGGTATATTTTCTCATTTGTTTACTGATCTTTTACTATCATGTTATGCCAGATTATGGGAGAGTGTTGGAACTTTTGGGGTAATCTGGCATGACAGCACACTTACTTATTGTAGAGATTTTCTATTCAGTAAAATTTACTTACAATTTTACTACCTTAGTAATACTTAGCTAGCTAGGTATAAATACATAGCAGGCAGATAATCTCCTCACAAGATTGTCTCTTACCCTTGGCTTAACCACTTCTGTGCTCACTATCTAGCCTCAAAAATCAACAATAGCCATTTTTTGGACCATGGGACACTTTATACTATAATGACAGTATGTGCACAAAGCACCTCTGGTTGCACCAACAAATAAAGTCATATTTCACTATGTTTTCAATACATGCATCTGCAGATTTTTCAAGATGGATCCAACAAGCTAAGAATTAGAGGAAATGGAGGAGAGATAGGTGGTTTATAGCCCATGAAAGGTTCACATTCAAAATTCAATACATGCAGGAAAAATCCAGCTCATTCTGCAAATAGCTGTCAAGTCAGGTGCATTCATTTTTGACTAGCCAGCCAGGCATTGGTATTACTTCTCCTGTTGAAGCTTGTACAGCTAAGTTTTATGTATTGCAGGAAATTTGATATGGCTTTTTCTAGTTCTGATTCTCTGCCTACATGCACAGCTGCTGACCTACTATTGCAACAACCAGATCCTATTTTTCAATGAAATGGGTATAGAGACAATTTGACCCAGACTAGATCCTGAAGTCATCTGCCACTTTAAAGATTCTTCTTGTTTGAGGTCAGGAATGAGGAGTGAAGGAGAGTTGATTGGAATTAGGGGAATTGAGCTACAGGTGCACTACTTATATATGTTTGGAAATTGCACACAGACCACCATGGATCTCTATAAGTAGGCTGGGGATCTGGCTGTAGCTACCCATTCTTCCCCCACTTGCCTTACTACTTGTATGTACTTGAAACAGGATGAGCCCACAGCACTAAAGCAGTCTTTGCAATATATAATGACACATAGCTACCCTTTTTATTGCGGGTCCTTCCATACTAGCGGCGGGAACAACGGCAGCTGGATTTTTTTCACGGATACATAGCAATTATTATGGTGGTTTTCGATTAGGAGGATGTATACAAGATGCATAATACTAAATATATGATATTATACCAAACCGCTCCCGGCCATCTTGATTGTATCAAGCACAGCTCTTACGACCTCGCCCCAAGCCTTGCCGAGGACACCGACCTCGCCAACACCCTGGAGGCGGCTTCGGACCAATTCAGCATTATTGCCGACACTGTTAGGACCGCTGGAGAATTTTCTCCTGCGGTGTCGGGCGCGTAATGTGAACGACACGAGTGGGAAGACGACGAAGAGCAGGAAAAACGTGGTGATGTTGGATGTCGAAAGGTAAGGCATTAAGGAGGCTCTTATTAGCGCGTAGGTGTTGAGACTTGTTGTTCTTAGTGCAGGTACCTGGGGTGGCGCTCGCGGCAGGGATGCCGGCTTGCTCGAGAAGGTACTTGACGATGGCTCTGCAGTCCTTGCTCTTAATACAGGACGTCGAGAAGGCTGACGAGGAGTGGCTGTGGAATCAGAGGAAACGGAGGTTGTCGAGGCGTTGCCAGATGTTAGAGGGGTGAGAGTCGACTGTGGTTGCTGGGGACCACGGAATGTCGAGGGAACAACAGTGCTTGTTGAGGTGGTGGATAGGGATGATGACGAAGAGGACGAGGAAGGAGCGGGAGAGTATGATCTCGAAGACCATTCAGCCGCGGATGGAGATAATGAAGCAGCGTGATTTAATTGATGGGACGACCTTGCTTCCGTTTGAAGCGAATTCAGAATCCTCTGGAAGCTCTGTTGGGGATGGTCGATACATCACAGCACACCATGGGGAACAGCAAAACGTGGGACATACCTCCCGGACAGATACAGGTAGTTCTCCTTCGTACCCTAAAAATTCCTGGGCATAATCCCACTGTTCCAACTTGGGCAAGATTTGTAGACAATACAGCTCCAGGACTTTCTCGTACCCGCCTCCAGTCATGTTGGCTGATGACGAGGATACATCTCTTCGCGAGAGCCAATCCTCAATGATGACACGACCGACGTCTGGGCAATTCAACCGAAGACTCGAGTTGATCAAGGTAATTAGAACCTGGGACGGCAGGTATGCTGGGCTGACGTTCGGCTTCTCGTTCGCGGGGGAGAAGAGGTCAAGCGAACGGCGATGGAAAACAGTCAATAGTGTTTGCGGTGGTTGTACTTGATTAGCCTCTAATGACTCTGGGAGAGTTCCCTGTAGGGGCGGTGGTGAAGAATAGACTGTGGATTCCAGTGTTATGCGGAGTATGTCCCACTTGCGACGGTGTTCTGCGAGGGCATCCGGGATCACATCTGGTGGGCGGATAACTGCAAAGGCAGATTCTATCAGAGAGTGCGTAAGTGGGATGTCGCGAAGTAAGAATGCCCTTGCGGCGCGATTATACAGCGTCCGCAATGTCGCAATCGTCGAGGCTGGGGGCGAGGGCAGCGCGGTCGCCACGGGGATGACTCCTTTAAGCGAGATCTGAGTCGCATATGTCGCCTTTGTCAGGGTGCTCGTCGCAGTCGGCATTGAGGCGGAGGCCGAGTGGTTGTGGCAGGAGGCAAGGAACGGGCGTGACTGACAAACATGGCTGAGATCGAAACACGGGTCTCACACCGACACTTAAGACGGTGACTCTTCCTCTCACTGCTTCCAATCGCCCCGAAGTCTTCAGGGCCCCAACACGACGTTATTGCTTGATATTTGAAGGTGTAGATTCTAGAGCGAATAAGCCTAAATAAAATCATCTAGTCAGTTGGACGGCTTGTCTGTTTTCTGTGGGCATTTCAGCCGGTAAGCACGGCTTGGTTGCTCGAGGGGTTGCAAATGCTTATATGATGACCATGCAGACTGCAGCTGTTTATTTTAAAGCCGCGGTTGTGCTAGAAAAAGAGCGCACGAGGAGGAAATTTTTCAAATCGGAAGTTTTGGTGTTTACGATAGGTGTGTACACGTCTCGTCAACAGCACAAGGATGTCTAGGGGGAGTGTGTACTTCAGCGTGATCCAAGATCCAGCTGGGGTCTCCTCGGTCGACCTCCGTGGTCGTCGCCCTCGCGATGAGTTTGATAATAATGTTTCTGATTGTTAGGTCACACAACATTGGACGATAACAAGATCTGGTCGGAACCATTCGTAGGGGAACTACGGAGTACACCTCGAACCTCCTTGGTAGGTGTAGTTCCGTGTTTTGGGCATGCGCAAGCCTGATGGCGGCGTTTGACGGGTTGCATGCACGTTCTCACATGCGTCATCTAGGTTAAAGATTCTTATATACTCTTTACATTCACAAGTGTGTCGATTTGCCTAGCGCCTCCCTGACATTTGCTAACCTCATTCTGCAGGCCACATTTCTAATGTCGGGCAAGAGCCCACGGCAGTCTCCAGTACCTTCACAGCATGCCTCGAAACTCCCAAAATTCCTTCAGAAGCAAAGCAACCGAGACAGATCCAAGTCCGTTACCGACCCGTCTGCCACCGCTAGCACCAGCAGCCTAGCCAGCACCACCTCAGAGGTCCCTCTGTCGGCATCCAAACCACGAAAGTCAAGCAAATTCCTCGTTATGCGTGACAAGGACGAGAAATCACGGCGGTCGACTGAAGTGCCTTCTCCACCTCCACCGCCTTTTTTAGAACACGAATTAAGCAAGGTTGACGAACCCCCGGTGATCGTTGAACCCGTCACAATCCCGCGACCACGTACCCGCTCCGAGCGACCTCTGAGCAGCGCCACCGAGCCCTCACAGCACCTCTCCTCGATGTACTCCTCCACTTCCTCCACCTCTCGCATTGGTGACCTCCCTACCCGTCTGTCCGGCTGGTTCTCACACACATTTAGCACCTCATCGACCGACCTGTCTCTTCCAACCTTACTCTCACAATCCCATTCTACCGGTTCCTCGCCCAAAAGCAAGGGCTCCTCCGCGCTCCTCACGGCCGCTAAGCACGGCAAAGGGCACCTCGACAAGGCCATGCGCTACCTCCTCGACAGCGATTCGACGCCCGACAAGTGTAATGACCCGATCTGGATCATGGGTGTCCGGCATCCGGGATACGAGCCACCGCCGCCGCCATCAGCGCTCTCTGCATCCACGAGTAGTATTACTCGTGCAAGCTCCCTGCGTTCCTCCACCTCCTCCTTAGGCAAGTCCACATCCACCCTCGACGGCCCTGCGTCTGCCACACCCTCGAAGTACCCGAATCCCGCCGCCAACTGGCCCCCCGTATTCTACGCGGATTTCACTAGCCGCATCTGGCTCACTTACCGCTCACACTTTACGCCAATTCGGGATGGGCGCCTGGCGGATCTGTCGGGAGAAGGTAGCGACACGGGGGCGGCTGCCAGCAGCCCCACGACGGTACGCTCGCGGCCATGGAATTGGGTCGGTGGGGAGAAGGGGTGGACAAGCGATTCGGGCTGGGGGTGTATGCTGCGAACGGGGCAGAGTCTCTTGGCGAATGCGCTGGTGCATCTGCATCTTGGCCGAGGTTCGTGTTTCTCGTTCGCTGAGAACAGTCGAGGTCTGATTAATTCGGGCCGGGGTCATATAGATTGGAGAAGACCGCCGCACGCGGTGCACACCGCCGATTATGCGACATACGTGCAAATTTTGACCTGGTTTTTCGATACGCCGGCGCCGGAGGCGCCATTTAGCGTGCATCGGATGGCGCTTGCGGGGAAAGAGCTTGGGAAGGACGTCGGACAGTGGTTCGGACCCAGCACTGCCGCCGGCGCTATAAAGTATGCTTTTTTTTCCCGTCTCCCGTAATTTACCCAAGGATTCGTCGCTGATCGACGTCTTCCTTAGGACGCTCGCCAACAGCTTCCCTGAAGCTGGGCTGGGGGTATCTGTTGCCACCGACGGCGTTCTTTTCCAGAGTGACGTATTCACAGCCTCGCACACCGGAGCCCCAAGCCTTCGGTCGCCGAGGCGGCATATTAAAGCTTTGTCCTCGTCCTGGGGAGATCGGCCCGTGCTGTTGCTCATAGGCGTTAGGCTTGGGCTAGATGGAGTGAATCCCCTTTATTACGATACGATAAAGGTGACTGTGTCTTTAGTCGTCTTTCGATCCTCGACTTACCCCTCTAACCTTTGCAGCTTCTCTATACCTTTCCCCAATCAGTGGGCATCGCTGGCGGCCGCCCAAGTTCCTCCTACTATTTTGTTGGCTCCCAGGCCGATAATCTCTTCTACCTCGATCCTCATCACGCTCGACCTGCCGTCCCTCTGCGAACTCCACCTTCCAATCCCCAGGCCTACAGGGAGACCACACCTGAATCAGACCGCGACAACAGTGCGAAACCGAGGACCCAGCGTTCGCCACCTCCCACCTCTCCTTCTTCTATCCGCACTGGATCTTCCACCTTCTCCTACCACGTCCCCCTCTCGCCCTCGCCGCTGCAACAGGAGTTTTCTACTTCCTCTTCAACGACCGGCTCCTCCTCGTCCTCAAACTTCCATAACTACAACCCGGTCGCCTCGCGCTCGCCACCGCCATCGATCAAGCACCACTCCCGCTTTCGCTCGGCCTCGGCCAGCCAGAACCACAGCCCCATTGACTCTCCATCGCAGTCGGAGTCGATGGACCCTCGCGAATTCGGGTTTGAAGTTCCTGGGACAGGGCTCGACCCAGTGCAAGAGCACTACGTGACGGCGTACCACGCGGCAGAGCTCAAAACGTTTCACTGCGAGCGAGTGCGCAAGATGCCGTTGAGTGGGCTGGACCCAAGTATGCTCATTGGGTTTCTGTGCAAGGACGAGGCAGACTGGTGGGATCTCCGGCGTCGCATCGGGGAGCTGCCCAGGATGGTCTTCTCTGTGCAAGACGAGCCACCAATGTGGCCGTCGGATTCGGACGATAATATGGGGTTGGAGTCGATATCAGAACCGGATGACCTCGATATGGATATGGAGGACGGCGATGACGAAGATGCGGATGGGGACGGGGAGCAGTTTTTCGACACGAGATCCGCGTCTGCGTCAATGTCTAGTGCTAGCGGGAGCGGGAGTGGCGGTGGCGGTGGAGGCAAGGGCAGGCGTGGGAGGAGCGAGGAGGTGGACACGGAGGAAGATCCGGTAGACCCAATCACCCCGCTGCCAAATGCGAGGTTCTCGATTGACGGACCCGTCTCTGGGGCGAAGGTGCCTGATGACGAGGAGCGGGAGATGTTTGAGGCGGGAGACATTGAAGACGACTGGGTGGAACCCTCCTTCCCCACTCCGACGCCAAGCGGTCTCTTTTCATCGCCCCTGCCGATAGCAGCATCCCCTCCGCCCGCTGCCGAAGTCAAGGGGCCAAATGGAAAGACGAAAAAGAGCAAGAAGGGTAGGAAAGGGGAAGTGCCCGTTCCGGTCCCATTGGTGAAGATGCCGACACCTCCTTCCACTCGCCAGCAGCAGCAGGAACACTTCCCGTTCCCAGTGACGCAGCGGTCTGCGGAAGAGACCTCGCCGACGCGGCCGGAGCAGCGGAGCCGAAACTCGTCCAACATGGGTAACGGCATGCGGATGTATGCTGCACGCGCGAGGGATGGAGGTCGGACGCAGAGCGGGGGAGTCAAGGGTGTTTTGACAGATGATTGAGTGGCTCGTGCATGAGTGCATGTGGTTTTCGAATGCCAGCCGGTAACCACGCTGATTGCCACGGGTTCGCGAGCATACTTTGCCATCGAGCTGCTCCCACCCCCTTGTCGCCTGGTCTGTCTATCCCTGTATTGTTTGATTGCCTGGTGGCATTGTGGTTGTCTTAAGGATCCTTTGCTTCCTTCCTTGTTCTACTTCGTGTATATCTAATTCTGCCGAGAGCACAGACAGCTTATGATCACCCTGCTTGTAGAGATACCCCAATCAATGTTACACTTTGTACCTTCAGGCATGACAGCATAACAAAGGATGTGGAAGGTATTGAATGTTCAATTATTTTATTTGTTAGATACAATTGTTCCACCTAATACTAGGCAATGCAAAGGAATTCCTTGGCATGCATATCAGACAGTGTGGTATAGTGTTGATAGACCTCTACATGATTTTTCTTTTTTTGACTGTTTTGGCTAATGCCTTCATTTGTAGCAACCAATATAAGGCCCCATGCTTTTACAAATGGAACAGGCTCTGGGTGCATGTGATATAGCTGGTCTATATAGTTTTTTTGCTAGTGTTTTAAGGTCCAGTCCATAGTGTTGGAACCTCACCTGTGATCAGGTAATCCACCACTGGGTGCAAAGGACAATACTTTGATAAAAGATATTCTAACAAAATGGTAAAGGTCCTCCTTATATATCCTGACCATTTTCAGTAGATATATTGTGAGATAATATTTGAATTTCATCAAACAACATATAGTAGAAACATTTATTATATGGTCAAACAAAGTATTCTAAAGAAACTTGAAATATGTTCACAATATCTTTTATTGACACATTCAAAATATGTTTACAATAAAATTGAATAATTTTAAATTATGGTGAATATATTTTAAATAATGTAAAATATGATAAAGATATGATAATATATCTTGTGTATATCAAGGAAAGATATTGTAAACATTGTCTAAATTTGTTTAGGACATTAAGCTTGATTATATGATCAATTCTTTTACTATATGTCATTGTGATAAAATCCAAAATATATCACACAATATGTTGACTAGAAATGGCAGTAATATATAAGGAGGACCTTTACCATTTCATTAGAACATTTTTCATCAAAATATTGTCCTTTGCATCCAGTGAGACTGAGAATATGTTTAGAAAGACTGGACTGCATCAGTGAATCAGGAAGGGTAGCCAAGAGGTAAGCAAGGGTAAAAAATGGTAAGTAGGGGTGAGTACCTTCAGCAAACCTTCAATCATTGATACCAATTTCCTGAAGTGATGGTCTAGGTTTCCTGTTCTGATTAGTCACAGTCACAGTCATATAAAGATCATTTATTTAGTGGAACCGATAAAAACCAGTCACAACTGGTTATAAACCAGACCTTCAGTTAGGGTTGATAGCCCCACTTTGTAGCTTCAAAATGAGCCAACAATCAAGGAAATTGGTCAAGAAATGACAGTGTCTTGATGGGTTGATAGCCCCACTTTGTAGCTTCAAAATGAGCCAACAATCAAGGAAATTGGTCAAGAAATGACAGTGTCTTGATAGAAACCAAGTTTTTAGAACAATAGAAATCATTTTCATCATAACTCAGTCAATTCTTAACTGATTTCCTTCATTTTTTTGATAACCAGTTTGGACTGCAGTCCAGTCTAAACCCAGTTACAAACCAGTCTGCCCTAATCCCAAAATGCAAAAAAAAAAAAAAAAAAAACAGACTTGACTGGCCCTTAAAACACTACCTCTTGCATGATAAAGTACTAAACCACTGGCACAATACTGCACTGTACATCCTGAGAGGTCAGCATATAGAGTTAGCCTGGTGGCAAGAAAAAGAAGGGATAGTGGCTTGAATGAGTGCCAGTCTGAAGAGTTGGTCTTGTAACTCTTGAGGGGGGTGTTGTCATCTGATACCAGAGCTCTGTAAGATAATGATAATGATCAAGAAAGACTAAGGGTCAAGATTTTGAGATTACACAAAATAAAAGGATGTCAAACAATGAATTGATTACACTGAGTTGACTTGATATCAAGTACAACATAAACTACAAGGCTTTTTATAGAGTACTATTTAGAGGTTTTGTAAAGGAGAAATAATAATGAGTAACATATGATCTAGAAAAGAGAATATCTGTAATAAGTAGAGAAATATGGGAGAAATATGATTGAAGAAAAGTGAAAGGAGGTGAGATTTGTATAGGGAGAGCAGAAGTGATGGAAATGGAACAAATGGTCAGAATTTGGAGTGGACTTAATGATTTATGACATTCCTCCTCTTTTAGGATAGAGCAAGCATAATCCTTTGATTTTGGAGGATGTATGACATGGCCAGAATGTGTGGTGGTTTGAAGAGGTAGCCTGTAGTTGTATTGCCAGGGACCAGAGGGTGGGAATGGAGAATGATAGAATTGGGAGTAGTCAGAGGGGAAGGGTCAGGTTCAAGTATTCTGATAGGTGGTGAGTTAACAGATCAAGTTTGAAATAAGGAGAATATGGGTATTGAGGGTTATAGCAATGGAATTGTTTGAGTGTAATAGGTATGCTCATGGTCTTTCTTACTAATATGATCATGTTTGGCATCACCTTCTGAGCCAGCCTATTTCACTAGTCTCATACCAAGAATGTCCATGTGTGGACAGTCTTGTATTAAGGTTGATGTATTGATAGGGCAATGTAAAACATGAAAAGTCATCAGATTTTGATTTGAAGAGATTTTAGTTGCCAAGCTCCCAGTGTGACATGACAAAGCTGATGATAGGATTTTTGGGTTTTTGATCTATATACTGCCGAGATACAGAGGCACAACGCATGATACATCAATGTCCTTTCAATGAATGAGAACAGTGGTGCCAATACATCTCACATGTTGCACATTGCTGCTCAGCCCCCTTCAATCCCATCATGAGCTGCTCTCAGAGATATACCCAACCCAGCTAATTCACCTTTTGCCACTCCTTGCTGTTGAAAAACACTGTCATCCACCCCACATGGCAGTTCACAACTATGCAAATGGCTGCGAATTGGGAAGCAAATACCTATGGACAAAATTATTAGTGTATCGCAAGCAATATATAGATATACACCCAAAACATGGCAGCTTAGGCTCTTTGAGAAGGCTGCTGAAGGCTTTGACATATTCGGTATTGCAAGAACAGGTTTGAGGAAGTTCTTGATTTTTGTCCTGCTGGGGATAGCTGCTGAAATTGCTGAATTTGAGGAAATGGTCATGGTCATAAGCCCACTGAAGTCACTACAAAAGATCAGGTAAGTATAAATAGATGTTTAAAATGACAATCTTGACAACCCATGGTAGGTGTTGAGGTTTAATGAAGGAGGGCTCACATGCAAATACAAGGGCAGAGAGTTGAAAATAACTGCTGTTGCTGTCAATGAGGATAATCATGATGACTCAATCTTTACTCAGCTTGAAAAAGAAGCCTTTTGCATCTGCTACGCATCACCCAAATGCCTTCTGCACAACTCCAGGTTCAAATAGCTATTTCAGTGTAAGACATTCAGAAAAAGAATCATTACCATGGTTTGTGATGATGTGGTATTGGGTCCAGTCACCTGACATGCCCAAAGGCCATGGACAACAGTAGCATATAATTAGTCATCACTGTTTGTATTCCATCTTCAGACTTAGAATACAAAATGCACACTTTACTTCTGAACCTACACATCATTTGAAGGTTCTGGGAGCCATGCCACCCCACAGTACATCACATACACTGCTGCCCCAGTGTCGGGTCACAATGCCCCTCTGCCTAGGATTACAAGGCCATTCTCATGAAGATAGGCACTTGCTCATGTGATGCTACTGTCCTAGTGCTCAGGTTCATACTACATGGCAGGGCGCTCATTTATTCAAGCTGCCAGCCTCCCTCCTCTACCTCCTAAGGCAGGGCTCTGCTCTCAGAGCAGATGCCGGCCTCTCCTTCACCTCTCAAGGCAAGACATAGCTTCCTACAAGCATTGCCAGCCTCAAGCTTAGTGTTTTCAGGTCCAGTCCATGAGACTGAAAAAAAAGACCGAAACTGGACTGAACTGGACCACAAGAGACTGGACTGATGGTCTATTTATGGACCGGTCTTTTGCAGTCTTGGTCTTGGTCTTTCGTATTTGAAAAATCTTATAAAACCGCAAAAGACCAGTCCAAACCGGTCCTCGTGTCACATGATGCATTGGGCCATATTTCCACACATTTTCCCGTCATTTTGAGCCCTGGTTCATCGAAAACAGTTAAGAATTGAGTGAGATATGAGCAAATACGGGTTTGTATACATAGAATCTCATCATACTTTTGTTTGGGTCATAACTCAGTCAAATCTTCATGAAATCTCTTCAAGTTTGAACCAAAAACACACATATTTACAAGGTCTACCAATCTACACAACCATACAAGGGTTGCCAGTAATGGTTATCAAGATATTAATATGAATATTTGTTACAATAAATTTTTATGCAAAAAACCAGTCCAGACTGGTCCAGACTGGTCTTTTTCAGTTTGTTAACCGCAAAAGACTGGTCCTAGGCAGTCCGGTTCAGTCTTGCCAATATCTGGGATGGTCCAGGACTGGTCTCAGTCTTGGTCTTTCCATTTTTGGTCAAAAAACCGGACTGAACTGAACCTGAAAACACTACTCAAGCTATATCCAGCTTCTACCAGCAAGAAGTCCAACAAACGCCTGATGTCTCAGCACCAGCATCACATGGTTGTTGACAAGGCCCACATAATTGAAGCATGGAAGGATGAGATTACAATAAGCTGAGGACACTCAAGGTCATTGCAGGCTCTGAGATACCATAGATGGCTCTTACTTCAACTAGTTCAACACAAACATTTAAGGTCATCTTCAGTACACTTGGCATGGGTGGTGAATGGCCATTCTGGGGCCATGGTCGATGATAATGGGCATGGTTCAGGGTCTCATTTGGTGCACTCATGTCATTGATTATCACATCAGTCACACTGATGCTGGCAATTAAAGCCGACAAAGACTACAAAACTTTTGTAGTGTTTTGAGAGAACAACTACAGAGGACCCATCTCTTTGCATGGGGTTGTGAACTCCCATCCTGTTGAATTTTTTTGTTCTAAGTATATATAATGATAGATATGAACTATACAAACATTTTGTCTCAGGTAATAGTATAGGTTGAAGAAGATCTCGAGGCCACACTAAGAAAATGAGCAACATTTTACATTGCCCTTAGTTAAGCCCTACCTTAATATAAGCCCCTCACATGTTTTTGAGTAAGGTGCTTATGTGAGCCTACCTATTTCACCTCTATTTACTCTTATTTACTCTTTAGTCCCCCTTCTGGCATGGCTGTATGGGCCTCATCATCTCTTTTTTAACCTTGGTGCCAGCTTCTCCCCCATTCTTATCCCTGACATCACCATCCACAACAATTACTTTTGACTTCACCTCATTTCTCAGTCCTTTGCAAAGATCCTTGAACTTCTGGAGGACCTGTTCTTTGAGATCCTCCTTGCTGATGTGCAGAATGGCACCAGCAGCCACCAGCAATGTTTGTACTTCATTCTGCCTGATTTCATTACAGATAGTTATCAGGTTTGTCCAATTTTTGGGGTCAGTGTATATGCAATCCCAGTGAAATTGCATTAATTTGATTTTGTGCACTGGCCAAGTCTCATTCACACTAGAATATGCAAGTAGCAACTCAGATATAAGCTTTTCTGGACAGCCAAGCATGTCAGCAAACATAGTCCTGACCAGGGCCTGAACAGCACCTTGCAAGTCAATCAACTAATGATAATCAGACTACCACTCACCTTGAATATGTTACTATTTGCATGTATAGTGCACAATTTGTTCTTTCAGGCTATCTTGTCATCAATCCCATCCTCTGAATCAGCATGACTGCCAGTCTCTTCATCATCTTCCTTATTCTTGATCTGGGCCTTTGACAACTCCACCATGCTCCCCTTCATTCCAACCACCTCCAGTCTCAAACCTGCAAGTTCATATGCCACTGCATCCCTGTCCCTGATCCCCATACTTTTCAGCTCCAATCTCATTCTTCAGACCCTCATTCTTTGCTGCCAATGCATCAATTTGTGCCTTGAGTGATGTGACCTCAGCAAGCATAGCCATGTATGAAACCTTTCCCTGGTCACCTGCTGGTGTTGAGAGGATGGGAGGTTAGAGTCTTGGATCAAGAGGGAACACATTTTCAAGTGGACTGGTTAGCAGAAGCAAGTTAGCAAGTGGAGGGGAGCTCTTGAAATTGCCTTTGGGACTAGTAAACAGAGGGTATGCTAGTGCCATGCTCATTGTTACTTAATGGAAATGTATTCATCCTTGCAAGCTCCCTGTCATGTACAAAAGCAATGACATTTTATACAATTAAAAAGAAGTGACTGGTTTATTTTGAGACAGATTAATCCTCAGGCAGATTTTGAGTTTAATCTACAGGAAAATGATAGGATATTGATAGGGAAATCAGAAAAATACTAGAAAATATGCCAAAGAGAGAATCTCAAGTCTATTCTGACAAAAATAAGAGGATTTCTGAAATTTCTCTCATGTTAACCCAAAATGAAAATCCAAGGTCTTATGCTATGATAGTGCATACCCAAAGACTTGTGTACTCTTTTTTCTAATTCCTCATATTTCTTCTTGGACTACCACTACATACTGGAGCATCTGCTTGCATCACAACAGCATTGTGGGTACCTTAAGAAGTAGATAGTAGGGTGAGAGTCATCAGAAGAAGTACCGATCAACATGTTGGACAATTATGTTTTTTGATACAAAATGAGCAAAAGAGCAATCAGCTTTGAAAAATCTCAGAAACAAGATTGCTCACTGCTGGCACCAGTGAGAGTTTGGCAATAATCATGGTTTAACAAACATGTTTCCTTACTTATAATTAAAAAGAAATATTTTCACAAACACTTAACAGATTTCCTGAGAAACAGTTGGAAAACATGTAAGCTGTCTCTTATAGGTTTGCTACCAATAAGAGGCCTTTTTCATATCATGTTTCCAGGCAAACAGGCATTCCTTTGTTTCAGTCAAAGGAATGCCTGTTTGTCAAGAAACACAACAGGAAGAAGCTTTCCTTTTTGGCAATGAACCTCTAAAAAACATGTTGCATATTTCTTGATTGTTTTTCAGTAGAGTTTTTAAAAGTCTCTAAAAATACTTCTTTCTAAGTAAGAAAACATGTTTGTTAAACAGTGTTTGCCACCAAACTTTCATGGCTGCCAGCCATGTAGATTACTTCAGAAATTTGCGAATATTGAAGGATAGCCCCAGTTGAAAGGTAGGCAATTCAAGAATACCATGATAACGTCAAGCTTTCGTCGCCATCTGGGGCTTGATGGGTCATATGGAAATCCTCTCCGCAGATTGTTCACCCTCATTTCATCTGGTATAGCATTCTTAGTTGTCAGATACTTCTCGTTGCCCCGGGGGATGAGCGAGCTTGCGGAGTAGCACGGGGACTCGACAATCGTACCTTTAATTGGCCTGTCTTTTGCATCGACAACATGAATTGCAATGGCATCTAGAGTATCCATGATCCACAAACTGGACAGCACGATAGCAAATGCAAAGGAGTGCGCTGGCAAGGCGCTCACTACGCTGCCCCACCCTCCTCGGCCGCACGCTGCTGCCTCCTTGCCTTCTTTGCAGCATTCGCAGCCGCCGCCTTGGCCTTCTTTGCTTCTGCGCGGGCAGCCTGTTAGTAGTCCACGTCAGCGTCAGTCTTGGGACGCAAAGGCACGGACATACCTTCTCCTCCTCTTCCTTCTGTTTGGCCTCCTCCTCTACCCTCTTCTTCTCCTCCTCTTCTTGTGCCTTCGTCTTCTTCGCAGGCTTTCCCGGCTGCGAGGCAGCCTTCTTCGCCTCGCGTGCCTCCTTGTCTGCCTGCTTGATCAGCTTGATACGGGGATCGAGGCTGAACGGACCATTATCAGTGACCAATCACACAACATTCAATGAAAGATAAGTGCCTTAGGGTCAGATCGACGAGCCCACGAAGCTTTGCCGTGTCCTCCTTCTTTCTCCTGGCGCGTTCTGACTTGTTCTTCTTCTCCGTGTAGCGCTTGTCGTCACGGCTACAAAACCCAAATCGGCATGCTGTCAACGGAAGCAGTTTAGCAGAAGGCCGCACCTATCGCTCCCCTCGTTCACCTCCTTATCCCACCACTCAAAGCTACGCCAGCTGTCGAAGTTGTACCAAAAGTCGTAGAAGCCCTCGACTTCCGCCTTAGTTGCGTTGAGCTTTCTGAGGCCTGGCACGGGCTGCACACGCGAGAAGCGCTCGTACAACTCGAAGATCGGGGTAAACGTCTTGAAAAAGTCTAGTTTCTTGTTCTGTAACCCAAAGTCAACGCTCGTCCACTTGCGCCAGACCGAAGAAAAATACGGTATAGACCTTGAACTCGGCAGCAGTGATTCCCGTGATATCCTCCTCGGCTTCTAGGAACGCGGGATCGACAGAGTCGAACTGGCGGCGCTTCTCAGCGTTAGTGAGGACCTCATGTGCCTTTTGAATACATTTGAAGAAGGCATCGTCGTTGGTGTTCTGGTTCACATTGATACCGAGGATGGTCTCACTGGGCGTGCTCGACGCCTTTTTGTCGGGGTGATGCTTCAGCACCTTTTTACGATCTGGAACGGTTGGGTTAGGGTCGGGTCAAGAAATGACACAGGAGACGTACGAGCAATCTTGATCTGGTCAGCGGTTGCCTGATACCGGAACTTCGACAGCCCAAGGACTGCGTAATGATCTTGTTTCTATGAACCCAGAATGATTTGGGATCAGAATATAAGCCGTAGGTAAAATCGAGCAATAATGAGTAAGCATACCTTCCATTCCTTTGGATCGAGCGCCAAGAGCTCCTCCGTCTCCTCCTCGTCACCCACACCGAGATCGTCTTCAGCACCGGCCTCCGATGCAAGAAGTTTCTCCTTTGCCTCACGTTCTGTTGCAAGGTGCGCGTCGAACGAGTCAAAATCGTGTGCGTGATGCAATGCAAGACGTAGATGGTTGAGGTGCGCCTGGCCGACGGGTAAAAGGATACGGTGGCCAGTGGGATGGGGTGCAGACAGGCGAGAGCTAGATGACACTGCGGGCGATGTGTATCCCTTGGGGAGAACGGGTACAGTGATGGGCAGCGTTAGGACGGTCGCCATTTTGTAGTGGTCGAAAACAGATACGCCACGGTCGGTGCTACCAACTTTTTTTCCCGTCGTGTTGTGGTGTGTTGTGCATCACCCTTAGAAAAGGCGGTGTACGACTCAATCTCAATATGTAACATGAATGATGGCCCATTTCGAGTCTGGTACAGGTTGAGGATTCAGAGGTGCATGGGTGAGGTTTCTGTTTGATGACTAGCTATTCGGAATGTTGAACACGGAACTGTATTGCTTTGCATCGGACAACTTGTTCCACGTTGAGGGTGTGTCTGAATGTTGGGCTCTGCTTGAGGGCATAGACGGTTATTAGACGACCATGGAAAAGCACGTACATCAACCACAGTGCTTTTACCACTTCAGTCTTGGACAACAAATTTCTGAGGAATCGGCCAGCGGGCAGGGTGCCTTCCTGCGAAGATGTAACTCGAAGAGGCAGACTTGAGTGGGATGTATGGCATTGTGCGCGAGTATGCCTTGATTTCCCAGCTGTCCGCCGATGCGCGATGCGCGGGGCGAAATCATCCACAACAGGCGGTAACACGGGACTGGGTTCATTGTGCTTAAGGTAGACATTCATCCCTCAGTTCAATATGGCAGACGTAGCTGTGCTGAGATCTGAGGGTCATACTTAGGCCAGCCCTCGGGTGCGAAGTTGGTAAAACTGCACATGGGCATCGTGGTCGTAATGTGTTATACACCTTGTTCTTACTTCAGCCCCCTTCCTGATTTCGCCCTTCGTGCATATCAAATAATCGGGGATATGATCCTGTACTCGGTAGGTAAAATGTCAGCCTGCCTTCCGTGTCCGACCGATTTGCACGTTCCGAATTGCCGATCCGACGTTGCTCGAATGTGGAAAACATCGGCAAATACAGCGACGTTACTCGTCATAACTCTGTCTCCCTTACTACCACCACCACGATCTGGACCTTATCTAGCCTGGCTGCTACTCTAGACTATGTTCTCTAGGCAAGTCCTGAGACGCTTTCCGGGAGCGTACAGGTCAGCGAGGCCGTTGCCCTCGCAACTCCTCACCCCCCACCGTTTCTTTGCGACTGCGAAATCACCCTCTCCCAACGACCCGTTTGCAAATGGTACCAATGCCTACTACGCAGACCAGATGTATCGTCGGTGGAAGGAGGATCCAAAATCAGTGCATGGTTCGTGGGATGCCTACTTCTCGGGTCTAGAGAAAGGTCTGCCAAGTGATCAGGCATTTCAGCCTCCTCCAACTTTCTTACCTCCTCCTGTTGACGGAGCGCCAGCGCTGCACGTTAACGGTGGCGCGGAGCTGGACGTGCATTTAAAGGTTAGTAATGGGTTTGCTTCATGATGAATAGACGTCAGTTTATTGTGCAGGCCCAACTTCTCGTCCGTGCCTACCAAGTACGCGGACACCATGTCGCCGAGTTGGACCCCCTGGGAATCCTTGATGCCGACCTCGCAGATATTAAGCCGCCCGAGCTAGAGCTTAGTCGATATGGCTTCACTGAGCGCGACCTCGACAAGGATATTACTCTAGGGCCCGGTATTTTACCCCATTTCGCTACGGAGGACTGCAAGACGATGAAACTCCGGGCGATCATTGCGCTCTGCCAGCGTATCTACTGTACGTTGCGTTTCGAGTATTGTTGGCGGTCTCTGACGGACTCCACGTTTCTCAGGCGGTGCTATCGGTATCCAGTATATTCACATTCCAGACAAGGAGCAGTGCGACTGGATTAGAGAGCGCATCGAACTACCGAAACCCTGGAACTACACTGTTGAAGAAAAGCGCATGATTCTCGATCGACTCATCTGGTCAGAGAATTTCGAGAAGTTCATCGCAAGCAAGTTTCCCAATGAGAAACGGTTCGGCCTCGAAGGCTGTGAAGCCCTCATCCCTGGGATGAAAGCCCTCATAGACCGCTCCGTTGAACATGGCGTGAAGCACATCACAATCGGTATGCCCCATCGTGGGCGGTTGAACGTCCTCGGAAACGTCATACGAAAACCCATCGAGGCTATCTTGCACGAGTTCTCTGGAGACCCGTCTGCGGACAGCTGGCCAGCGGGTGACGTCAAGTACCATCTGGGTGCTAACTATATTCGTCCCACCCCATCGGGCAAGAAAGTATCATTGTCACTCGTTGCAAACCCGTCGCATCTTGAAGCCGAGGACCCTGTTGTCCTCGGGAAGACACGTGCCATTCAACACTTCGAGAACGATGAGGGTAGCCATACGACAGCTATGGGCGTCCTGATTCACGGTGACGCTGCATTCGCTGGCCAAGGTGTTGTTTATGAGACCATGGGCTTCCACAACCTTCCCAGCTACGGCACTGGCGGCACCATTCACCTCATAGTTAATAATCAGATCGGCTTTACCACTGACCCTCGCTTTGCGCGTTCCACCCCCTACCCGTCCGATATCGCCAAAGCCATCGACGCTCCCATCTTCCACGTCAATGGCGACAATGTCGAGGCGGTCAACTTTGTCTGCCAGCTTGCCGCCGATTACCGCGCTAAGTACAAGAAGGACGTCGTTATCGACATCGTATGCTACCGTCGTTATGGCCATAACGAAACCGATCAGCCTAGCTTCACACAACCCAGGATGTATGAAGCGATCAAGAAGCAGCCTACGCCTCTTACGAAGTATACCAAGTTCCTGGTCGGGCGCGGTACGTTCACGGAGAAGGACATCGAGGAGCATAAGAAATGGGTTTGGGGCATGCTTGAGAAAGCCGCCGCCGCCGCCAAGGATTATGTGCCCACCAGTAAGGAGTGGCTCTCAGCCTCCTGGCAAGGATTCCCGTCGCCCAAGCAACTTGCGGATCAGACCCTGCCAACCCGTCCCACCGGCTCCGATACTGCTACCCTCCAACGTATAGGGAAGGCCATTTCGCAATTCCCCGCCGGCTTCACCCCTCACAGGAACCTCGCCCGCATCCTCAGTACGCGCGGTAAGACTGTCGAAGAGGGCAAGAACATCGATTGGTCCACCGCTGAGGCTCTCGCCTTTGGCTCCCTCGCGCTCGAGAAGATTCACGTGCGCGTCTCAGGACAGGACGTCGAACGCGGCACTTTCTCCCAACGGCATGCCGTAATCCACGATCAGGTCACCGAAGAGCAGTACGTGCCTCTCAACGACCTTGGCTCGAGCCAGGCTCGCTTCGTCATCTGCAACTCGTCGCTGTCCGAGTTCGGCACTCTCGGCTTCGAGCTTGGTTACTCTCTCGTCTCGCCTGATGCGCTCACCGTGTGGGAGGCCCAGTTTGGCGACTTCGCGAACAATGCGCAATGCATCATTGACCAGTTCATTGCGGCGGGTGAGAGGAAATGGCTCCAACGCACTGGCTTGGTGATGAGCCTTCCGCATGGGTATGATGGTCAGGGCCCGGAGCATTCGAGTGGGAGGATCGAGCGCTTCTTGCAGTTGTGTGACGATCATCCGCATGTGTACCCTACTCCAGAGAAGATCGAGCGCCAGCATCAGGACTGCAACATGCAGGTTGTTTACCCTACGTGAGTCTTGCCCGATTTTCTTGCCTTACAAGCTTCCTAATGGCGTCTGGTAGAACTCCTGCCAACTATGTAAGCAGCCTCGTTCTCAATACGCAAGCTTTCCAGCACTAATTGTCCCGTCTTTTACCGCCAGTTCCACGTTCTCCGTCGCCAGATCCACCGTGACTTCCGAAAACCCGTGAGCCAAGAACCCTCCCTGTTTCAACCCAGTGCTCATATTATATCGTCGCTTCTAGCTCGTTCTGTTCTTCTCCAAGAGTCTCTTGCGTCACGCGAAAGCCCGGTCCGACCTGACTGAGATGATTAGCGACACGCACTTTCAGCGCTTCCTCCCTGAGACACAGCCGGATGCTCTTGTCCCACCCGAAGAAATAAAACGGCACATCCTTTGCACCGGTGCGGAGCCTTTGCCCTATTCTCGCTTCCTTCAATAGGGCTGATTTTAGTCTTGCTGCAGGTCAAGTATACCACGCTTTGATCGAGGAACGTGAACAAAAGGGCATCAAGGATGTCGCTATCAGCCGCGTGGAGCAGATCTCGCCCTTCCCCTACGATCTCGTATGTAGCCCTCACACAACACACAATGTTTCTTCTCACATGCTCCTCGCTTTATAGATCACGCCCGAGCTCGATCGCTACCCCAACGCAGATCTGCTCTGGTGCCAGGTACGTCGGGTCTTCCTGTGCCGCCCACGGTCGAATTCTCACAACAATGCCTAATTGCAGGAAGAACCTCTTAATAACGGTGCATGGAGCTATGTTGGCCCTCGTATTTACACCGCGGGTAACCAGACGCAGCATCACAAGGGCAAATACCCATACTACGCCGGGCGCGGCCCCACGAGCTCTGTGGCAACTGGCAGCAAGGTATGTCAAGCCCTCACCATTTGAGAAGACATCTTGACGAAATCGTGTATAGGCCCAACACAAAAAAGAAGTTGAGTCTTTCCTTCATGTCGCTTTCGATCGATCCAGCGGTCAGCATTGAGCATGTCGAGTTTATCAAGAATACTGATTAACTGGACAATGTCATTGTTGAAATCGATGTCGGATTCTCAAGATCCCTTGCCCAATATTCAAGCTTAATAAGTTGGTTCTCTTGCTTATACATTTTTTGCCGTTACGTACCTACAATTCTAATACAAGTACTTCCAACCAGTATGTGCAGGAGTCCATTATTTTCAGTTCCTTGTCTAGATATATCGTAGCGGCGCGAGCGCCAGTCCCCGTCGACTCTTACGGTTGATATGTCGAACCGCCATCATGAATCGATTGGTTGGGCACAACTACATCCACGAGAGCCTTCTGGCACGATTCTCTTCAACACCTTGTCCTTCCCATTCTGGAGGAATGGACAGTATTTTAACCTTCTATCCTATTTTAAAAAAAAAAACCAGGCACCTATCAGCCCCTGTTCTCCTAACTTCAAATTACGCTAGCAATACTGAAAACTTGACCAGATAGCAGAGCTACCTAATAACTACCACTACAGAATACAGAATCTAGATCTACTATCCTACTTTACATCTCACAGGTCATGCTTGCACTCTAGCCTTTGAGATATTCTAAGGGGACCCCTTGTTTCCTATTTTTTCTGTTCTCCCTCCTTCTTTTCATTTCACTATACACAAGTCTTTGTATTTCTCTATATTCCTCCACACCTACACCTTCTTAGCATTAATGATATCAACAAATTCCGGCTTGAGAGAAGCACCACCAACGAGGAAGCCGTCCACATCAGGCTGGGTGGCTTGTAGCAGATATCAGAAAGTGCTAGGGAAATGACACTGTACGGATGCTTACCGAGCTCCTTGCAGTTAGCGGCAGTGACACTTCCGCCGTAAATAATCCTCGTGGTCTCCGCAACAGTGGGCGAAACGGCCTTGCCGAGGTAAGAACGGACATCGGCCTGGGTCTCCTGCGCCTGGACCGCAGTCGCAACCTTGCCAGTGCCAATCGCCCAAACGGGCTCATATGCGATGACGACTTTGCTGCACATGGATAGATGTCAGACCGCTGATTATCAAGATGGTATTTTCGTGTACCTCCAATCTTCCTCTTTAAGCAACGCAACTACAGCCTTCAACTGCTCCTCGCAGACCTGTACGGTCTTCCCGCTTTCGCGCTGCTCGAGGGTCTCCCCGATACAGAGGATAACCTTGAGCGATGCGTCGAGAGCCACACGCGTCTTCTGGGCGACGAGCTCGGACGTCTCATGGAATAGCGTTCGACGCTCAGAGTGACCTGAGCGAAATCATTTTCAGTCTCAGTCACAATCGAGCCGATTGCACACATCGTGGACGCACCCAAGATGACATAGGGAATTCCTGCATCGATCAGCTGGGCAGGGCTGTCGTTTTCAAAGCGAAAGCCGTTCGTTGTCCGTGCGTCAGAAGCATGATCGGGATCGCTCACCTGATCTCGCCGGTGAAGGCTCCCGACATTTTGAAGTAGGCGTTCTGGGCGGCGAGCTGGACATCCTTCCTGAGTTTTTCCGCCAGGGGAAGAAGGTAAAGCGAGGGTGGCGCGATCACCACCTCTGTTTCGATAGATAAGATGTGAGATCGCAAAATCAACCCATACCAAGCACACCTGTCGCAGGGTCAAGCTGAGCGTTGTTGAGACCCTCAGCAAGCGCAAGGCTCTGCGCCTTGGTGTTGGGGTTCATTTTGAAGTTTCCGCCGACGAAAAATTGACGAGCCATGGTGGATAAGAAGTGGAGATGATGGTAGAGATCTTGCTCGGGAATCGACTGGATATGAGACGCGTCCAACCCAAAACGGCAGTCGCCATTATGATTCAATACGTAAAGTGAGACGTCCCAAAGAGTGACGTAAGTCTCAGAAGCGCCCCGTCACGTGCCCCGTCAACCGCTGGCACTTGCTGCCACCTGTCAACGTGTCAACTCCCCACCTTCTTTCTCTGCCTTCTCTGGGATCGCTGGCTTCCCGCTCGATGCGCTCAGAAGTTACGCCCTCCTCTGCTTTCGTCAAGAAGGGTGGTCACTTCTCTCGATGGTCCCTGGGGCAAGGTACAGCGGGCTTTCTCTTCGACCGACGCAACTCAAATGCCTGTCTCCTGTCAACCGGTCAGAGGATCTTTGTACGAACCACTTCCAGTATTATCTCACTCTTTTTCACCTTCCAGAACCTCTTCGTCCGCGGGCTGGGTCCAATAAAATGTTCGGTCTCGATTGTACAAGCCCACCACCAACTGCCGTTTCCCCCACATCGACTGGTATCCACTCGCCATGTCGTCCTCGCCGCCTGGCTCTCTGTCCAGCTCGCGCTCTATCACACCCGTTCACCCGCTCTCGGTCCTTCGTCCCTTCGTCGCTAACAGCTCCGAATGGCCTCGTCTTCTGGCTGAACAGAAGCAAGTCTCCAACAACATCACGAGCTTTACCTCGTCGCCTGCCCCAGGAACATTGACCATTGTCCCATAGTAAGAGCTGTTCAAAATTCAATGTTCATCACTGACGAGGTTGTGCAGCCCGTGTAGAGTGGACGGGACGCTTCTACCCCCCGGCATCTTGTGGAAGTTTGCAACGACTCACAATTTCGACCTTCCCCGCTGCTTCCACGGCATCCCCTCTCGAACGTTCAAGGTTCCAGGAAATGGGCCGAACAAAGGTAAATTCATCGCAGCGTGCGGTCGTGGACCTGTCATAGGCAGCTGTCCATTTCGTGGTATGTCCTTTTCAATTTTATCTCAGCAGGTTGTTAACCTAAGTGTTCGACAGTTTCGTTCACGGACATCTTCGACACGAATGTTGGCGTGGTCACGAAAACTTATCAACCACTCACCGCTTTGAGTAGGTCAACTATTTCTTAATGTTTGGAAAATGTAATTGACAAGTGTGGTTTCCAGCTCAGATGACGGTTCCGACCCCCACGAGGATGCAAGATGCCAACGAAGAGACTCTTCTCCAGGGTAAAGTTTTTCCTTTTTGTGTACGTCCCAAGGCTAATACCTGTCTTTAGCCATCGCAAACTCCCTTCAAGATGCACGAGATATCCTGGAGGCTCCAGTTGTGCCCCGCCGCGTTCGCAAGCTGCGAAAGGAACCCTTGGTTATGATGACCATGGGCCCTTCCCCTTCGCCATCCTCCAGCACTCGCTCGCGGTCTGTGACCAGCCGTTCTCGTGATCAATCCGCATCGACACGCCCATCACTCATCACGAACAGGCACGATCGACTCTCCCCTTCCCAGCAATCCTTGCTCACTCGTCGCTCGGACTCGCCTCCATCGCAGTCTGCCTCTTGCATGGCTGGCGGGTATCGCCTCTCCTCACCGCACACCCCTTATGACCATCAAACTCCAACAAGTCTTCGCGCTCACATTCAGATGATACATCAATACTCGCCGTCCGGGATTCCAGTGGAGGATTTTTGGAAGATGTTCGCTGAGTGTACTGGTTGCCGGAGGATCATGAGGAGGTTGTTTTATGATAGTCATTGCTGTGACCTTACCCACCTCGATTAGATATCTTATGTTGTATATTGTATATCTTGGTAACTTGTTTTCGAAGCGTTGTCTTATTACATTGTATATACTTTTTGAATCATAAGACACCGTTTGATTTCTTTCTCTTCTGTTTAAGTTCTGGTGACGGCGGCAGTATACGTTTCGAGGTAGCTTCTGAATGCCTGACTGGAGGCGTCCGAACACGAGGTGGTTCAGACTTGGCTGAATGTGCCGAGACTTGTGAATTGAGGGTCACAATAAGGGTTTGGAACTCATCAAAACTTGGCACATCACTGGTGATGTCGAGACCGTTTCCGTCTTCCAGCAGGCTTGATATACCGTGCAAGAGAGGCAGGACCTTGGTAAAACTATGCGTGAGCCGCTGTTGTACTTGAAGTTGGATTGCGCGTTGGTTTCCAGCAAGCTAAGGCAGGAATGAATGTCATGTCTATGGCCTTCAAAATGAATAGAGTATGCGCTTACCACATCGCGATCTGCATCTGCATTTTTGCCTTCAACCAGTAAGTCCGCGCCAGTTTCGTCACTATGCGAAACATCAGATGAGTCTGATATATCAGAATCTTGATCGTTGTCGAGCCCAGCGTCATCTCCGGCATATTTCTGGAAAAGACATTGATCTCCAAAGACTTGAATCGGTTGCACTGAATTTGAGGGTGGATCGAGGGGAGGTTGTTTGGAGGCAAAAGTGATATCTGACGTTAAAAGAAGAGGTGGCACAGACGTTGGGCTGGCTGCCGTCTCAGGAATTTTTGTGGATGTTGAATAGGCCGTTACCAAGCTGGCGAAGTAGGGTCCATACCATGCTTTCACGCGATGGCTGATGTCGTCCGCTTCTGTACGTGTTCCTGGAAAATGGTAGGGAAATGGAGTTCTGATTGCGCCCGTGGTTATCCAATGGATGATGATCAACCGAAGCGCTCGCAGGTGTTTACATGCCCCGCCGTGTTGAAGCCAATCTGGGCAAGAACAGGTGCCAAAACCAGAGGGGTGGATGGTCAAGTAATACCGTGGATAGGAGGGATCAGCAATATTGGCCGTTGTTAGGGGACAGGTTGCCCAGATTTCATGTGGACGAGCTGCAGGTATGATCATTATCCTATTTTGTTGAAGGAGGATTTCGGCCTTGGCATCCCGGGCTTCGTCTGGCTCAAACCAAGCAAGCGGGATGAGGGGTGCTTTTGCTTGAGAACTTGTTTGCGTGTCCAATTTTGCGGTATGAAGCAATGCGCCACCTGCCGCAGCACGGAATCGTTCGTCAGCCCAAAGCCCATAGTCCAAAAGCATGCGCCGCTGAGCAAAGATTTGCGGTAGGATTCTAAGTATAAGATGATGAATAAAGACGTCAAATCGTAGCCGATTCCCTGACTGCTGCCAGCGAGGGATATATTTTCGTTTGAGTACCCCGTTGAAAGATTCGAGATGATTTGTCGTGGGTATGACACCTTCAATAGGCCGCTTGAGTTGAGTGGCGGCGCGTTCACGCCCGTACTGTGACCATGAAGCCCAGATGGAGGCGTCAAACCAAGTGCTCTCAAGATACTTCAGGAAGGCAAGTCCTGCTGTGCCAGATTTCGCGCTGACTGATGTGTTGCACAGGTTGACCATGACCTGCCGCTCCCCTTCCACCAATTGCAGCGCATCCTCACGCTTAACAGTTTCTAGAAGCCTGGTAGTATATCTATATTAGCAAGCACGGCCTTCCAAGGTTCACTACACTCACGCTTTCTCAAGTAACCGAAGCCGCCCAACAACATGATCTCGCCAAAAGCTAACTGGACCTTTCTCGGCCTCTTTGCTGATGCGGCAGAGAGCTTTGCGTTTATTGGTCCAGCACTGCCGTAGATGGAATCGACAGAGCAACAATATGATTCCCGGCCAGACTTGGATGAGCGCTCCGCGTTCCTTGGTATCCGTATCGGTGATTGCGACATGCGGACTGAATTTTGACTTCCTGCGACTTTCTAAGTAGGTTTTCCATGACATTAGAAGTTCGGCTAGAATTGTAGTGTTGTATCCGGCATGAGTTGCACGATTTCCTGTTGGCGCTGAGAACAGAAAGAGTGCAACGGGAATCCCCTGATTTTTGCGATCCACCACCATTGCAATGAATAACAATAAACGCGATGAACAGACTCCAAAGGTTCCATCGAGGATGATCTGGCTTTCGTGCCCATAATCCCATGCGGCGGTGACCATTTCATCAGTGGCAATGCAGACTTTGAGTCTTTCGTTACGCTGAGCTCGAGCACGGTAAAAGAATATCGCATTATGGATTTGCAGCTTAAAGTGTGGGTGGGTGGGATTCAGCCAGTTATCGAGATTGTATTCGGGCGCGAGGGCTACATCTACACCATTTCTGCGGTTATGTTGTCGATACAGGCCGGCAAAATCTGAGGTAAGGATCTGGTATCGATGGTTGGATGTGCTGGCGTTGAATGTGTTCATCTCACGGTAGGCGCGCTTCGCCTGCATTTCCGTATTTTTCAATTGAACGGCAGTGATACTGAAAGAGAGCATAGCCAGGTCAATATCGACTGATCTTAAATTCAGATTTGAATGACAAATACCTAGCGCCATCTGTAAGTTGTGCCAATGCAATTTCTACAACATGCAAATGGAGAGGGACTTTAGGGAGCCTTGCCAGTACTGCATTCGAGCACTCTGGAACATGCTCGAGGATACCAAGCACGCGCTTCACTTCTCCGCTACTCTCCAGAAAAGTGACGTCTGCATGCGCGAGACATCCGTGATAATCATAAGGTGCGCGTCGTTCCCATGACTTAGTGCTGGGTGGTTGGAATTGCTTAGCTCGGTTCTGTTTCTGCTGCAGGGCTTGTCGCGCCTTCGTATCATAGCCACAGACACTTTGATTATTATAAGCTACCAAACACGAATGAACATGCAACTGAACATGACTAAGTACCATTGGAAAAGGACTCGAAATACACGATCTCGACCACCAGCCACAGGCCAACTGGTGGACCAGCTGACACTCCACTTGCTCTCCAGCTGCTGGCGCGATGCTGGATCTAAGCCAATCTTCGCGAGCAAGTTTGGCCCGGCGGGATCACCAGCAGAATAGACCTGCCGTGTTTCCTTGTGCTCATCGTACATAGCCTGAAGCCGACTCCGCTGTTCGTCCGTTAAGAGTAGTTTCTCAACTTGCACCTAGAAGCGCGCAT
Organism: Lyophyllum decastes; assembly: GCA_025854295.1. NCBI lineage: Eukaryota > Fungi > Basidiomycota > Agaricomycetes > Agaricales > Lyophyllaceae > Lyophyllum > Lyophyllum decastes. The sequence goes on along the minus strand of CP107712.1, from coordinate 685,545 downwards.
TCAAGTCAGCATGCGTTGAAAGGCAAACATAGATGGAGCTTACCTTGGTCTCTTCACGCCTGCTGTCCCATATAGGTAATGTTCGTGTACTGGTGCTGGTGCTGGCATTTTGGCTTGCAGTCCGTGTTCTCGAGGGGTGGAGCGCTGCATCTGCATGGGATATAGACTCCAACCGAGGGTTAAGGAGTTTAGACAACGAGTGTGACATTGAACGCTACGGTACGAGGGGGAGAGGGTAGCAGGAATAACTATCTACATAGCTAACACTTGACCCCCAGCGTCCGAGACCCTTCGTACCGCGGAACTGTGAGCTGACCAGCTTCTTGGGCTGGTGCGGAAGGCGGGCGTCGTTCAGAAGTCTTTGGGTGTTCATCAACACCTGGCATGACTGGAATTAGCACAAAGACAGCCTCTGAAAAGGAATAAACGTGCACCGAGAGCGAGGATTCGAGTCAGAAGTCAAGCCATTTGGGTCATGATTGAGGGGTGCATGTGTGGACTGTGGTTGGGGATGTGGGCCATCTAGAGCAGGAGGTAAGAGACTGTCACTTCTACGTGAATCAGGCCAGTCAAATTTACCTTTAAATGGATGGCGGCAGACAGAGAAGGCGTGACGAACACCACCCAAGGAACACGTTGCTTGAAATTTTCAGCCGTGAGAAGGGAATTGGCGGGTCAGTTCCAGCTGTGTCACGGATATTGCAATGCAGACTTACAGTTTTACGTTGTTGGTTATGACAGAATGTGTCCAGCGAGAGAAGGATTTCGCGCCAATCCAGAAGACGAGAGGTCGAGGTCCGAAGCAAGAAGACGAAGCCTGGAAGCTGCACAATGACAGCCTGTCACTGGTCTGTCACTCCGGTATCTTCCGCAGCCTTCCTTGATGCCAACAGTCGACGTCATTCTTTGGGACATCTCGCCCTCCATTCAATACTGACAGATACCCACAAATAACGCGTGGCTAAAAATGGGTATCATGTGAAGAAGGGTGATGATTACCTCGTGTGTGCCCGAGGGACACCCTGCTTATATTTCATGAATCGACAGGATACCGATACAACGTTGATACATACGTCGTCGACTTTAGACCTGCCTTCACCACCTCCCAACCATCCACGCCATCCTCTTTTCGTCCCTGGTCCCTATGCTTGATCCCCGCATACTCATCTACCACTATCTGAATTCATACGCCTGCTTGGAATCAGGTCTTCCGATTCCGCGCTATTCTTGGTGGCGGGAGTGTGTAAGGATGAGCCGCGCGTGCCAGCGCGGGGACTGGTTAGTCCTGCACTGTGACTGGGGAGAATAATAGAATGACCAATTCTTCACCCACCAAGTTCGAGCGCTGGGACTCGCCTGAAGTCCTGGTGAGTAGATGTTTCCGGTATGAGGGATATGATCGTCCCACTGATCAACTTTGGAAGGGGTTACACCGGGTAGCTTTGGTTCAACGGGGTTTCCAGCACTTGATTGGGCGGTACTCCACTTTACGAGAACGCTTCACTTGGGTGGCCTGAATGTCCCAAATGAGTCCTGACCAGACCCTTCGACCGTACCGAAAAACCACGCTATTCAAACATCGAGCGACCAGGGCGCTCGTGAGTATGGAGCGGGATGACGGGATAAACCTCCATGCGGGGTAGAGCTGGTCAGGAGTCACGGCTGTAAATATTTCATTTGCGGCAGTACTATTATGCGGGGTCACTTTGAAAATCTGGCAAGTTTGGACCACCCAACGGACGAACAACCGCACGTTTCAAAATGCGTTCGGTGCCAAACGTTCTCTACTTTTGCTCTAGTTTATGGTCCTATGCTCAGATTGGTAGAATTCTTTATCGTTGTGCTGGGATGCACGAAAAACGAACGAAAATCGTGCTTTGATGGCAATTCCGTTACATTGACGGGCTGCTTTGAAGATCCGTGTTACGGCTGACATGACAACGTTCGGTTGGGACCCGACCTAGGCCTCTGAATATTTACAGGCTCACCTACCTCTCTATTCTGTCAAGAACTAGGTTTTGATCGCTTTTTAGCACTCGTGTAACGACCATATTCTCGCTCGACATAGCTTCCGCGGTGAATTCTTCATTCATTCAGCTTCGTAGATACCTTGAACAGTATACATATACTGTACCATGGCCATTTGCATCAGCGTGTAAGGCACAAAAACCAAAACGCCCAAATTTTCAAAGTGACCCCGTGTGATCGTAAAGCTGCGGAACGGACAGTACGCCAAGCACATATGGGCGCGGCGGACGCTTTAGGAGGCCCGGCCGATACCTGCAATTCCTATATTCTCCGCTTGGAGACACCTCCAAGCTGATGGAGGCGGTTAGAGCGGCTCCAAGAATGCGGGGGGAGCAGGAGCAGGCGAGTGATCAAAATTGAGTGATCTGAACAGCGAGATCGCATCCGATCGCCTACTTTAGGAGTTTGCCCCTATTTGTCACCACACCATCCTTGATAAAACGCCTGTATGCCCTCATCTTATCCACCATAACCCCCACCATGGCCGACGAAGTAGCCCCAGCCCCCGTTCCCAAGCACCCCATCGCACCCCGCGTCGCCAAAGGCCCAAAAATACCCCACATCGGCCCCCATATCGACGCATACCACGCAGCCCATGCAGAGACCGTTGGGCACGAATCCGACGCGTGGTGGGCAAACGTACGTACCCATCTACGCGGCGATAGCAGGCGCTGACCTCCTATAGATTGCCCGTGAGACCCTCTACTGGGATCGCCCCTTCCAGACCGTCCGATCTGGCGGCTTCCAGACGGGCGACATAGCCTGGTTCCCCGAGGGCGCCCTCAACGCCTCTTACAACTGCGTCGACCGCTGGGCATTCAAGCACCCCAACAAGGTGCGTCTGCCTATAAAAAATACCTACCCTACCATCTGATGCCTCGCTCAGACCGCCATCATTTACGAAGCGGACGAGCCTGGCGAGGGCCGCGAGGTCACATACGCTGAGCTCCTGCGCGAAGTCTCCAGCATCGCGAACGTGATGAAGAAATATGGCATCAAAAAGGGCGATACCGTGTCCGTCTATCTCCCTATGACTTGGCATGCCGTTGCGGCCTTCCTTGCTTGCGCGCGCATCGGCGCTGTGCACTCCGTCGTCTTCGCCGGCTTCTCCGCCGAGTCCCTGCGCGATCGCGTGCAGGACTGCTCCTCACGCTTCGTGATCACCTCCGACGAGGGCCGCCGCGGAGGCAAGACGATCGCGACCAAAGCCATCGTAGATAGCGCGCTCAAGGAGTGCCCGCTTGTGGAGCATGTGTTGGTCCTTAAGCGCACAGGAAATAACGTTCCCTGGACGGAGGGGCGTGACAAGTGGTGGCACGAAGAGGTCGATCGCGTGCCCAATTATTGCCCGCCTGAGGTCATGGCATCAGAGGACCCGCTGTTTATCCTTTACGTACGTCAACGAACCTTCCTTGATCCGTGCGGATGTTAATCGAGGCTTCTTATCCTTAGACCTCCGGATCGACCGGGAAGCCCAAGGGAGTCGTGCACACCACCGCAGGTTACTTACTCTGTGCGGCGCTCACCGTCAAGTACGTGTTCGACGTACACCCCGACGACCGCTTCGCGTGCATGGCGGACATTGGTTGGATCACTGGACACACGTAAGTCTCCCTCTTTTGTCTCATATTCTTCTCTCATCGACATACACAGTTACATCATCTACGGGCCCCTTGCAAACGGCGTGACCACGACCGTCTTCGAGTCCACGCCCGTCTACCCGACTCCATCGCGCTACTGGGAGACTGTCTCCAAGCACAAGCTCACCCAGTTCTACTCTGCGCCGACCGCAATCCGCCTCCTGCGCCGCCTGGGTACGTTTCTCTGTTTCTCCGTTGAGAAGTATTAATGCTCAATACCGGCTGTAGGCGCGCACCACGTGGAGGGGCATGACCTCACTACCCTTCGTGTCTTGGGGAGTGTCGGCGAGCCGATCAATCCCGAGGCGTGGCATTGGTACAACGAGCACGTCGGGGGGAAAGAGTGTGCGATCGTCGATACCTTTTGGTGCGCTCTTTGCTTTCCTAGATGAAGGCGTGTCATTCTGAAATCGAGTGCGTGACATAGGCAAACCGAGACTGGCTCGATCGTCGTGACACCATTCCCAGGCGCGATCGAGACCAAGCCCGGCGCAGCGACAGTGCCGTTCTTTGGGATCGAGCCAGCAATCCTGGACCCTGTTACAGGCGTGGTATGTTGACCCACACTCTCCCCACCCTTCCCATCAATCTTGCGTATTAATGCGGGGAGTAGGAGTTGGAAGGCAATAACGTCGAAGGTGTGTTGGCGCTTAAGAACCCATGGCCATCGGTGGCCCGCACGATTTACCAAGATCATAAGCGATACATCGATACATACATGACAGTATGTCTTCCTTTCCTAGTATTTTCGAGATACTGACAATGGTGATGCGGACTACAGCCTTATCCCGGGATGTTCTACACGGGCGACGGTGCGGCGCGGGATGAGCACGGATACATCTGGATCAAGGGCCGAATCGATGGTGCGTTTCCCCTCCCGCGCATGCGTATTCTATAGTGCTGATAAGACGTTTGGGGGCAGATGTGATCAACGTGTCAGGCCACCGCCTGTCGACCGCTGAAATCGAGTCCGCACTTATCGTGCACAAGGGCGTTGCCGAGACCGCTGGTACGTTTCACTGCCTCAAATCTTTGCAAGAGCTGATGGATGTGGGGTGCAGTGATTGGCACCGCGGACGAGCTGACAGGGCAAGCTGTGTATGCCTTTGTCACACTTAAGCCGTACGTCTACATTGTTGTCTCCCAAATGGTGGCTGATCATAGACTACCCGCAGGGAATTCGCTTACGACCCGAATAACGAGACGGAGCTGGTCAAGGAGCTGGTGCTGCAGGTACGCAAGGTGATTGGGCCGTTCGCGGCGCCAAAGAAGATCTTTATAGTCAGCGACCTGCCTAAGACGCGGAGTGGGAAGGTGTGTCTGAATCTTATCCTACCTGAGCTGTTCTGAGCTTTACAACGCATTACAACAGATTATGCGCCGCATCATGCGCAAGATCGTTGCCGGCGAAGGCGACCAACTCGGCGATCTCAGCACAGTCGCGGAGCCTGGTGTCGTCGACGTCATCAAGAAGAAGGTTGCTGAGAGCGCGTAGTCCCTGCATTTATCTTATCTGAATCTTTGTCATCTTTTTGGATGGATGGTGGCAAGCAGAGGGAGGCGGAATGGAAGAAACGAAACGAAACTGTAAATCAGTACTGTATACATGTATATCAATGCAGAATTTATGGTTCTGATGTTTTTGTTGACTTGCTTGAGATGTGGTTCTGGAGCTAAACTGCGCGATGCACATGGAAAGTCATCGCTGTAATAACTGATGAAAGGGACCAGCCGATGAACCGAAAGCATAGGCAACGACGACAACGGACCCTACACTATTTTCCCTTGCCGCCTTTCCCCTTGTTAATGCCCTTTCCATACGATTTACCCTCGAAACCTGGGCGGGCCTTGGCCTTCTTCCCAACGCCTTTCCGCTTGTCGGCCTTGCGCTCATTCCGCATCGCGATGTTGTCCGCGCGCTTCTTTTGTTTGGCCGCCATGGAGGCAGCGAGCTGCTCTTTACGGTCACCCCTGCGGTAACATGCATATTAGCACCGGAGAGCAACGTCGAAGGGTAGGAGAGCACGTACCACTCCTTCTTGCTCTTCCCTTTCTCCTTCTCCTTCCTTTTGATCGCCTTCTTCAGACGGCCCTCATCGTCGTGCACCTTCACACCCTCCATACGTGCGCCCGCCTTTTCCCACTTCTCGCGCTCCTCAATCTCTTTCCGCTTTTCGGCGGGGAGGGAAGATAGTTTTTCCTTCCGCGCCGACAGCTGTTCCAGGGCTTGTTGCGGGTTCGATGAAGTTGCCTTTTTGAGTTGCTGAGCTTTCTTGGAGGCAGGATCCCCGGCGAGAGAGGAGAAAGCAACGGTGGTGAGGGAGGACTGGGGTCCATCCCGTGTGTGCCGTGATTCGGAATCGGGGACGAGAAGCTGGGCCTGCAGGGTACATCGTGGCACACCGTAAGTACATACGATCCAAACCCGTTCGCCGCGAACGTACCTTCGTCTGCTGCCCCTTCTCCCTTGCCTCCCTCTTCTCCTTCCCACTTTCTTTCCCCCCCTTCCGACCCTTCGTCTCCTCCTCCCTTCTAATTTTATCTTTCGTTTCCTTTCGCCGCCGCTCCCGCATTGCCGCGCGTTGCCGCCTCCGTTCTTCCAGCAGCTCGTCGCGCCCTCCACTCTCTCCACCGCCTCCGCGGCGTAGCTGCGCCATCCGGGCATGCAGCTTTTCCCGTAGCGAGCCGATGCCCTCAGCGACAGGCATAGGCACGATCTCGTCCTCGTCGTCTAGCGGCTCGACGTCGACATCGATGCTCATCCCGTCTGGATCACTGTCTTCATCGTCGGTGGGCGCGGAGGTAGCCTTGCGCTTTCCCTTACGCTCGGGTTTCTGCGCCGAGGAGGCTTCGTTCTGCAGGTCAACGATGGATTTATTGTTCGCGGGGTCAAGCTGAATTGAATAGGTTATAATTAGAATTTTAAGCGTACAAGAGAATAGAAAAACCTTTTCGCGTTTAGCTTTCTTGGATGCCTCCTTGATAGCCTGCTTGGATGCGTTTTGTTTCTTGCTATGCTTCTGGTATTTCGAGGCCTGCGAGAAGTGAGTTTCGTATCAGAAGCGGAAGCACTTGGCGCACCGGCTCCTCAGTCGGGTCCTGGACAATGTAGTACTTGGCAGGAATGAGCTTCAGCAGAGACTCGAAGGTGTCGTTGTGCTTCTCCAGCGAGGCGCGCAGTGTCGCTGCCGCGGTTGGCATTGGCGGAGCAAAGAAGAGATAGAAAAAGTAGGGTTAGGGTCAGAGGCGGTTATTCGCGAACGACCATCATGTCCTTCCATGTCCCGCAGAGAACGATTCTCGTGCCCGACCAGCTTGCTCATTTCCAGACATCCAAGACATACCAGGATATAGTATCCTACATCGAATCGCTTAACGATGCTGTGGTCGGTGTCAAGTTGACCGACGACTGTACAGAGTCTCAGGCCGTCACGGCCATCCTTGATATCCTCTCCCAAGTCGAGCAAATCGCACGCGGCATCCCGCCCGTCGAAAACTCAGCCTCAAGATTCGGTAACCCTGCTTTCCGGACGTTCTACGATAAAGTCTCAGAGGTACGCCCCGGCTCTCATGACCACCCAACTTAGACTCTTAGATTTCTTCGAGACAATAGATATCCCCTGCGCTACATGCTAATCTCCCAAACTTCCCGCAAGACGCTGTGGAGGAGGTGTCGGTATACTTTAATGAAGCATGGGGCAATCGTACGCGGATCGATTACGGAAGCGGCATGGAGCTAAACTTCCTGTGTTGGCTGTACGCCTTGCCGCCTGCCTAACCCGTCTACTCTAGCTCATATATGTCACAGAATATGCCTAGAACGCTTGGGTGTGATGAGCGAGAGTGATCACAAGGCCCTCGTCATCAGAGTTTTTTGGAGGTGAGCAAAACCAACTCTTTGTCTGCCCGCGGACTCTTAACGTGTGGCAGATATATCGAGGTCATGCGTGTGCTGCAGTCAACATACTGGCTGGAACCCGCAGGCTCTCATGGAGTATGGGGCCTCGACGATTACCACTTCCTACCATTCCTCTTCGGATCTGCACAATTTGAAAGGTACGCTCTGCCTATGTTCGTTGTGTATGTACGGTCTCTGACTCCACCGTTCATCAAGGCCACAAGTACATACGCCCGAAAGCCATACATGACGCGGAGGTCGTCGACGAGTACTCCAAGCACTACATCTATTTCGCCTGCATCAAGTTCATAACCTCTGTACGTTTCCATCCCCGCCATCTCTCGGTTCCTGGTTGTTCATCTTTGTAAGATTAAAACCGCCTCTCTGCGCTGGCACTCACCCATGCTCGACGACATCTCCGCCGTAAGCTCCCTTCCCTTCTGCAATTCACCAATATAACATCGTCACCCAGGTAAAAACATGGGACAAGGTAAACTCTGGCATGCTCAAGATGTACCGCGCAGAGGTCCTCGGCAAGCTCCCCGTCGTGCAACATTTTCTCTTCGGGTCCCTCCTCACTTACGATGGGCCTCCTCCCCCTTGTTCGCCGGCTGGCCCCGAAGATGATGCTCACCAGGGTCACGTTCACACCTTTGGCGTGAGAGAGGCAGGGTGGGGAGATTGTTGCGGGATTCCGGTGCCGAGTGCATTTGCGGCTGCGCAGGCAGAGAAGGAGAAAGAGGGCAAGAAGCCGGGTATGAGGCTGGAGTTGGGTGCTGGCGGTCCTAGGATTAGGCCGGTGCCGTTTGATTAATGGGTTTTTTACTCTTGTACTTCTAAATGATACAACCAGCGGTGGGAGGATATTCCAAAGACAATTGTATGTTAATCTTCCACAAATTCACCGAATCAGATATAGTACATACTAGGGATACAGAGCGTAATTAAAGAGAGCAAATGAGTAACAAAATGAAACCAAGCACCACTACCTCGGAGTCAAAGAACCAGACGGTGAACTGGTGGAAGCCTTGTTAGCTTCAATCACTTCCGCGAGTTGTTGATTCCGCTTCTGTGCAAGATCAAACTGCCGTTGGATGCTTCTACAAAACAAGGTCAGAAGACCCATAAACAAACGACGAAAACAGAGCGCATACTTGAGGTTATTCTCCAACTCCCCGACCCTTTCCTTGCTGCCCTGTCTTTCCCTCTTGACCCTCTCTTCTGCCGCCTTCAATCTCGCCTCATACTCCTTTACCCGTGCTTCCCACTTCGCATCGGCCGCCGCACTCTTCTGGTTCATCGCCGCAACCTTTTCCTCTGTCGCGAGCAGTTGATTTTGAGCGTTATTGAGCCGACGCTCTGCATTAGCTGCCCGTGTCGTCAGTGAGCGAACTTCCATGGCGTCCGACTGGCCCGGACGCTTAATTCCGGCCAATTGAATCGCCATTTCTGCGTTCGTAGTCTGCAACAATCTCAGACAGGACTGTGACGAGGATCCGAAATGGCACACCTTGATAGCTTCGAGCTCGCCCTCTTTCGCGGCAAGTTTCCGACGCCAGGTAACCTTGGTCTCGGCATACGTCTTGACACTCGTTTCGAACTTGTCAATCTGTTTCCACCGATGATCGAGCTGCTTCCGTATGTCGTTCAGCTTCTCGGTGTACCGCCCCTCGACCTCTTTACACCGTTGATCGAACTGCAGCTGGATTTGGCTAAGTGCCTTCAACCGCGTGATGAGATTATCATGAAAGACACCGAAATTCGTGAACGGCTTCGTCTCTGCCTGCCCGCTCTTCTTCTACTTGACACCACATCAGCGGACCGCAAGACCCCAATACAGAAGCGCACAACCACTCACCGGTGTCTTATCCACCCCCAAGATCTTATCCATATACTGGTAGATCGTCAACAGCAGCGTATTCCTCTCCGTCAGCTGATCCCTATACTGACTCTCCGCACCCAACAACGCCCTCTGGTCCTTCGACAGCCTCTGCTCCAACTCCGCCACCTTGGCCTTGTACGCCAACAGCTCCCCGTCCGCCGTCTTCAGCGTCCTTTGCACGCCATCCAGCTTGTCCGAGATATTGAGCCTTGCTTGCGTCTGGGCCGCCAATTGGCTCGCCAGGTCCCTATTCTCCGCATGCAGCTTATCCAGCGCGCCGTCGCGGTCTCGGCCCTTCGAGTCCCGCTCGTCTAGCTCCGCCCTCGCACGCGCCAGCTCAGCCTCGATTCTTTCCAGATCACGCTTGAGCCGGTCCGTCTCAAGCTGCAGGGAGAACCGCGCCGTGGTATGCGTCTCCCCCTGCCTCTTCGATTCAGCCTCGAGCGTCTGCAGCGCCGTCTGCACGGCTTGTAGATCGGACTCGCGTTGGCAGAGCAGAGATTGCACGCGGGCGAGGTCGTTCAACGCGCTTTGGAGAGCTGATTCTTTGGCCTCGAGGGCGCGCCGTTCGCGGCGCATTTCGGCATCGTGTTCCTTGTCGGCAGCATCGAGATCGGATTCCACGCGTTCGCGCGCCTGACGTTCGTGCTGGACCTCCTCAACTAGGTCCTCGACGTGCCGCGCGAGCTCTTCCTGCCTCGACCGATGCGCGTGGATTTCAGTACTGCATGCTTCGTACAGTTCTGTCCTTTCTTGAAGCTGAGACTTTAGGGATGCAATTTTCTATACCGGGCGTCAGAATCTGGGAGAAATAAGAGAGGCGAAATACACACCTCCTTGAGAGCGGCTGCAAGTGCTTCCAGTCTTTCTCGTTCAGCCGTCTCCTCTTCCTGTAAACGATCGGCCTCTTCCTTCAATCGATCATTCTCGTCTTCCATGGCATAGATCTGCTCTGCGAGTTTTTCCATCGCATGGTTCAAACCCTCGATTTCGGCATCCTTCTTCTCACTCTCCTCTTCTACATGTGCGAGAGCGGCCTCGAATTTAGCGTGTAGTTCGTTCGTGTTAGCTTCGAGCTCGGAAATAGTCAGTCGCAGATCCTTTGATTCTGAATCCCGTTCAGCGAGAACCTGAGTGATGAGTGAATCAGTATTGAGATGCTTTAGGAGACCTATGCGTACATCGCGCAACTCCTCTACCTGCCCCCGAGCCTCCTCGACCTCGCCTCTCCACTCGTTATCGACGACCTCAATGATACGCTGGTGTTCCGCCACAAGATCGTCAATCTCACGCGTCTTCAACTCGATGTCGTCCTCCTTTTGCTGCAATTCGATCATCGCCGCGGCCAGTTTGTCCTTGACCGCGTTTAGATCGTCTTCAACAGCTTCCCTCTCCTCCCGCTCCTCCAATATCTGCGCTCGACTCTCGCTCCGTTCAAACGACTCTGCCTCCCTTCTCCGTTGGACATCCTCCATTTCCAGATGAAGGGCATTAATCTCGTCCGCCAAATCCTCCCTCTCATCCTCCTTCTGAGCAATGATCTCCGCATGCTCCTCCAACCTCGCGCGGAGCTCCTCGTTGTCATTCTCCAGCTCCTCCACCCTCCTCTTCAGGTGTTCCCTCCTCCCCTCACCACCCGAGCCCTCGGCCATAGATTCGCCCCCTCTCCGCTCCACAATCTCCTTGAGCCGCTCGATCTCATCTGCATTTTCCTCCAACAGGCCATGAACATTCGCAAGCTCCTCCTCCAGGTCGGCATTACGCGCCCCAAGCTCCCGAAACGCCTCGTCGTCCGCGCCACCGCGCCGCCGTCTCAACTCCCGCACCTCGCGATCTCGTTCCTCAAGCTTCTCCTCAAGCTCCCGCTCGCGATTACGCGAGCCGCCTGCGCGTTGGAGCCTATCCAGCTCACGTTCGAGCTCGAGAACGAGCTTCTTCAATTTCTTCATCTCCATGCCGCGCTGCTGCACCTCAATCTTGAGATTGATGTTCTGCTTGAGGGCGGCATCGATTTGGTCCGGGGCAAGCTTAGCCAGCTGTTCCTCAAGAAAGTGGACACGCAGCTTTATGCTAAAGTTTTCCTTCTTAAGATTATCGATATGCTATGGAACGAGGTGGTTTAATATCGATCATGGAACGTAGATGGAACATACCTTTTCCTGTTCGCGTAATGTTAGTGGTGCCCCCTTTGTGCCGGCTATGCTGGCTCGCGTGGTGCGCGCGGGACGGGTGACGACAGGAGTGTCAGGGGCTTCGCTCCATGACCTGCTGCCTTCTGGACCGGGGGTGGCGAGGAGGTCACTGCCGAGAGAGATGTCTGGCGGGCTGGTGAGGGCCATGGAGACGGCCATGTTGGTCGTGGTTGCTGATAAGATCCCGTCGCGGTTCCCACGTGCCGCGTCGCGTTGTTTGGCGCGCAGATCAGATATCCGAGACAGCCATCGCCGCCGTCGACGCCGACCACTGAGATGGCGCCGCCCACGTCCGAGTCGCTCGACAGCATCCTCAACCAGATCACCTCCTCCAACAGCCCCGCCGCCCTCAACCACACTCTCCGCAATGCCCTTCCCAAAGAATCGCGCGACATCATCCTCGCCAGTCCCCTGGCCAACAACCAGGACCCTCTTTCCGTTCTCGACATGCGTGAAAACACCCTCGGTGTACTATACATTCTGTCCGTGTCTATTGCACGCCCATATCTTACCTTCTGATAACCGTCCATTCTCCAGTGCTGCGCGTCTGAACACACCCGACACACCACCGCCCCCCTGGCCGCTGATGGAACAATTCTGCCAGACGTTTATCCCAGAACAGGCACGGCTAGCCCCCGACCGCGGTATGTATTCCCTAGCATATCGCCCTTTCCTCAGCTTACCGATTGTGGCGACTAGTGACCGCCCTCGCAAAAGGCATTGCCTCACATGCCACCGACATGGGCAACGTCTGTACCCCTGCCCTCGGTCGCTCCTAATCTCCGCTGACCCGAGCACATGCACGCAGCCAAGAGCCGCCATCCAGCCGCTCTCCGACCTCCTGCGGCGCTATCAACCAGATCCGTCCTACCTCACCACTATCCACCCCATCCTCGCCCTCGTACGCCCCCTCCCTCCTCTCCCTACACTTATCTGACAACTCCCCTCCCAGGCCTGCACCTGCACCCACAGCTACACCGCCCTTCTCCGCGTACTCGACTCACCGATCACCAACATTGACCTCACCCTCTCCCCCGACCTCTCCTACAACGACAACCTCGTCTACCACTACCTCGGCGGCATCGCCCTCGCATCCCTCAAGCTCTGGGGCCCCGCAGAAGAGTTCTTTGAGATCTGCGTCAGCAGTCCCGGCGCCGTGCCCGCCGCTCTCCAGCTCGAAGCCTTGAAAAAGCTGAAACTGGTGCAGCTGATCGCCACGGGCAAGGTCAAATTTCCACGATACATCTACACAGCTCCCGACTGACTGTGTACACTCAACCACAGACCGCGCCTCTCCCAAAGTACACCCACGCACTTCTCCCGCGCCTCCTCAAAAGCACGCCCTATAACGCTTTCATCAACGCCTACCCGCACGATGTCGACGCCCTCACCGAGATCCTACAACGCGAGGCACAGTTCTTCGCCGCCGTACGTCTCCGTTCTCCTCGCTTCAAAAAAATCCCCCCCCCGCGCTAACTCTGCATGCAGGAAAAGAACAACGGTCTACTCCAACAAGCCCTCGCCCGCGCCCCACGCTGGACACTCCAAAAACTCACAGCCACATATGTCACCCTCGGGCTATCCGACATTGCACGCGCCGTGCGCATCGAATCCGAGGACGACGTCCGCGCCCTCCTTCTCAGCATGGTGAGTCACCCCTTTCGCACCACCACCCCCACTCGCATCCCGAACTTGCTCATAATTGCTCTGCGCACAGATCGAATCCGGGGACATCGCAGCCCAAATCTCTGCCGACGGGACAGTCACCTTCTCCGACCCTGCGCCCACATTCACCCCCGCCCAAGTCGACGCGGTCCTCGCGGACGTACAAGCCCAAGCCGGGGCCCTCGAGGAGCTCGAGCGCGAGGTCGGGAGGAGTAAGGAGTTTTTGTCCAAGGTGCGTTGCCGTCCATTTCTCCCTCATCCATGAGAGGGCTGATGATGGTCGTGGGCGCACATGCAGGCTGTGAAGAGCCGAGAAGAGGCAGCGTGGGTCGCGCAGACGGACGAGGAGGTGTTTTCGTTGAATGCAGCGGGCATTTGGGCGGAGGACGTGGGGTTCGCGTAAGAAGGATGGTTGGTCCGTGCATTAATTTCTCTTTTTGTCATCACGCTCCTCAACTACTATGCTGTACGATTACACTTGCAAATGCTAACGATGATAAATCCGACGCTCTTGCGACAGAAGCGGTTGAGAACGTCAAAATTTTAGGTATGCGTTCGAGGGCGACTGGCAAGCCTCGAGGCCTAGGCCTGCTACTTAGAGGGAGTGTAGTTGGAGGCCACCAAATCACAAAGGTCGCGCCTTTCGACCATGCTTCACCGCCAGCATTGCCTCATGGGAACCAATTCTCCTAACCCTTTTACGGAGCTACCCGCCCATCTTGGAGACTTGGGTCGGTTCTGAACCTGAGTTGGAGCAGATAACTGCCCAATTTGATATGTTGCCATTCACATCTTTCTCGCGAAGTTGTAGAACGGTTTTCTACGCCGTCTCTTCAAGGTATTATCAACTCTGCCAGAGTTGATAGTGTCTTTTTTTTTTTTAGTTGTTTTTTTCTTAACCACTGAGTCGACGTCGTTCATTTGGACCCGCCTGCACGTGTGTGGTGTCGACCCGAAGTCTCCGCTAATGAACGCTTCCCGACAGAACCCAAAGTCTCCACTTCCTTCAACCATTACCTCCCACCCTTAGCGGTTGACTGTTATCGACGAGGAGTCACCCATCCATACGAGTATATTGGTATACCAAAGACTACGAATCAAACTACGAAGGTTGACCGGCGAGGTCTTCAGGCGTAAGAGGGCTAAGCGAACAAGCGACATCCTGCCCGAACAGGGTATTCACAGTCAGGACAAACCCAGCGGGACGATATTTCTCGACATAGGTATACGGACAAAGATCGGATTGAAGAGTCTGGGCAAAGTCCTTTGTATTTCTGGTCATCAATGCCGCGTCAAGATCACACCGGCAATCGTATTCTTCTATGTGTCCTTCTGGGTGCGCGTATATGGTGACTATGACCTCTTTCAACTGCCGGCGCCATGATACGACAACGTCCACCAAAGGAGTGGGGGAGACTGGCTGAAAGGCATCATCCTGCGAACGAATGAGGGTGGTAAATGATGCGAGGTTGGGCATTAAGGGCCCCGATGTCATGTCCCTGACTCCGTTCAACAGAGCCTGGTATAGTGCATTGTAGTCGAGGAGCGGAAGGTCGATGGCCAGCTTTTCCACTGAAGAGCAGGTTGCAAGGAATTGTACGAGCTGATCAATCTCGACAACGACCCGTGCGAGGGAAAGACACCGCAAAGAATTGGTTGAGATACCTTCGAGAAGGTTTTGGATCGAGATGCCCCCAAAATAAACGTCACAAAACAGCCCCAGCTCCTGCAGGGACGGGAAAATGAGGTTCTGCAAAAGCTGTGGGAACTCTGCATCGCAACCGATAAGAAGTAGCTCGAGGACCGATAAATTGTTATATGAGAGGGGGAGGGAGGGAACTGCCAGGATGTCGTTGTCACTGGTGTCGATTACGCAACTGACGCTGCGAAGATTTAAACACTGGCAGAAACAATTGTGCCATATAAGGGACGATAATGCGTCGCCTAGTTTCAGATGGGTGAGTTGTCCCCAAGGAAGGATCGGGTTCTCCGTCTCCCACCATGAATAGAAATGGAGGGAGACGATGCGGAGATACGGTGAAGATGATAGGTCAGGGAATGTTCCTGGGAGCCAGTCCGGGCTAGGCGGCTTTGTGACGGAAAGCGAAATTGTTTGTAGGAGAGGAAAATCCTCACGTGTGAGGGCGAGCAGAGGTGCAACAACTTCCATGCTTTTCACGCGAATCTGAAGCTGCGATAAGCAATTCGCGTGAGGAACGAGCCCGCACAGAACCGAGGGTGACAATCCTTCTGTTGCACACAGCAACGAAAACTTTAACGGGAGTCCGTTGGAGCGCCGGAACCACCAGGGGATTAGCTCGCCCAGCGGAGGCTTCCAATGTTTGCTGCCGTATCTGTCGACGTCGATTGAAAGGGTTGTCCATAACCCGGGGCTGCCAAGGCAGACGCTCCTCCAATGCGAGCAAACTTGGCTGATATTGAACAAGGTGACGGTCGAGGTTCCAGGCTCATCACAGTAAACGCAGCATGCGAAAATTTCATTCAGGACTTCGGAAGGGAGGAGACGAACTGGGGAACAAAGTGCTTGGTAAAAACCCCGCTCGGTTTTCAATCGGGTTTGCCTTTGCTGGATATGGCCAACGTTTTCCCCTAGTCGTCTTATCCTTGTGTGGATGTCATTGATGTCCTGGTAAAGCGCAGAAATAGCTCGTTCTTCGTCCACAATTGCTGCGCCTTCTTCCCGTATTGCGGTATCAAGCTTATCTATGACGTGCTGTAGAACTGTGGATTGAGTTTCCGAAGGAGGAAAGTTATTGCGACTGAGGCTGTCGATGACTGCAGCCACTTCCTCACTTCTGGTTTGTGACTAAACATACCAGATTCAAATCAGTCGTAAATGGAGAAGCCAAAAGGTGTACAAACGTCTTCTTGCATGATGCGCCTCAAGAAAGCTCGCGTCGATCAGTGTTCAAGCGCTGAAGCTTATTATGCAGGGGCCTGTTAGTTAATTTCCGACTTGAGCGTTCAAGTGCTTATGTCAGCGATGCAAGGCGATGATCATGAACGTGCAGAAGCAGCTAGCGGGAACTCGAGGAGTCTTCCTTAGGACTTCCATCAGCATTCAATATTCAGGATTGTCAAGGTGATTCTCAAAATTAATAGATATGAGCTACAGATACAATGATTAATGGATATAGCGATAATGAACGGAGGGTTGGGCAGTCAAGTAGATGGTTAAACGAGAATCATGTCTAGTGATGAGCTCTAGGCGTCAAATTAGGACGGAACAACAAAGGTAGCGTAGTCATGTGCAGGCGTTTCTGATAAATTTTCACTGCTTGAAGAGCGTAGCGGCATGCTCAGCGAAAGCATAGACAGTTCCCTATAGGAAGCCACATTAGAGACTGTATCGGCAAGAGGTCAACAGGTTGGTGCTTACCTGCAAATGAGCTGCAGGCTCGATGGGAATGACCGAAGCATCGACAACGTAAACATTTTGCGTTCCATAGACCTTGAGGCTAGGATCGACAACACCACCATCTTTGCGTGGTCCTATATCGCCAGGGCGTATGATTAGCAGGTAATGTGGAGATGTGAATGTGACATACCCATCAGAGCTGTGCCAATAATATGGTTCGTGTAACCTGCATTGGCGCGAACATAGTCTTCTAAAGCCTCGATGCTGGTGACATCGGCGGCAGGCGTGATGGGGGCTATCAGTGGAGGTAGAACTGAGTGACAACGGCCAAATATAATATTTGAGAACGTACCGGCGATCCAGTCAGAGAGTGGAGGGGTGGAGGCGATCTTCTGGGCCCGCGCACACCCTGCGGCCATCAAAAACTACATATACCATCAGAGACCGTTGAACACCCTCGGGGATAGCGACATACCAAATCGAAGGGGCTCTGGAAGAAGTTGTACTCAATCCTCGGGTACTCCGTTCCTTTCGAAGACACAATGTGCTGCGAAGCGTCAGCGTAAACCGCAGCCTTTTACCGACCCGTGAATGACTTACAACTGAGCCTTTGGACAACGGGTGAAGGTTGACCGGGTACATGACGAGTACCGAGGGTCCTTCAGGGGGCGTGGCTACGGCAATGTAGTCTTCAACCCAGGTCGTCTTGTCGTCGAAGAGCCTCTTGTGGGCGTTATAGAGAGCATCACTGAGACCCGGAGGCTTGGCATTGAACAACGATTGCGCCGTAGCGAGATTGCTGGGTCCGACCGTCGTCTGAACCGATTCGACTGTGAATCGTGCTGAGTGCTGCGCTCGAGGTCAATGGAGTAATATGTGGCGTACCATTGAGAAGGAAAGGCGTGGTGTCGCCGAGTGGTAGACTAGAGTTGAGTTGCCATTGCATGGGAACTAGGGTTTCTACAAACGCATGTTGGTGCTTAGAACAATGGGCATGGCACAGATTCACTTACGTTCACTCAAATTCTCGCCAACACCAGGCAGGTCAACGACGCTCTTAATGCCGAGGGAAGACAGGTATGTTGCATTTCCGACACCAGACCGCTCGAGGATAGGAGGCGAGCCCCACGTCCCGGCAGACAGAATTACGGTCTTAGCACTCTGCACGAAAGCGGTAAGGATACAACGTCTAACAGTAAAGAGAGGGGGCGAACTACTCACAGCCGTGCGCGTTACTCCGTTCTGGTCGACGTATTCGACACCGCTAGCCACGGCATTCTCCGCAGTCGTCAAGCTCCACAGGATCTTGGTTGCAGTGGCATGCAGGGCCACTTGGAAATTTGGTCTGTAGGAGTAGGGGAAATCTAGAAAACGATCAGTCCCAATCTCTTGCAGGTTGTTTTAATGACTTACAATATGCGGTAGCCTTTGATGCATTTGTATGTTAGTTACATTCTAAGGGTAACGAAGCCTAACTGACCGAGGTTGAGCGAGTATCATTAGATGGAAGCCGGGCGTTGGTGACATGCGATATGCCAGTGGCGTTGCCACCTTCCAGATCAGCCGAGAGGAAGCCACCTGCATTCGCGACTGATGCGGTGATGGCATCGTGAATGCTGAATTGAAAGTGAGTTAGTCTGGAATCCTACATCAACGTAAGCAGCAATACTCACGGCGGGGCAGCGCGGGAGTACGACGTGGCGACGTTTCCGTTGGTCCCATGGTGGCTGAGGACGTATTGGATATTGTCTGTGTCTGCGGGCGGGTAGAACTTTTCCGATTTCTGGCCAGCGGGGAAGAGCGAGTCAAAGTTCCTGCGTAATTCGTGGCTTCAGCACCGCATCTAACCCGAGATGGACCATCCAATTTACCATCCGGCGTTGCCAAGAGCCTCCCATTCATCGTATTCACGAGCGTCTCCCCGATCGAAGACATCGCCTGAAGAACAGCTTAAGAAAACATGTCGAGGACCGACGATTCCAATAGCATTCACCGTTTATAGCAGATGAGCCGCTGTGAACCGTAGGAATCAGCTCCAAAAGTTCCAAGAAATGACAGTCCACGTACCCTAGAACCTTTCCACGAGGCCCCGGCGTCAACGTACGGTTGTTGGCATATTTAAGAGGCTGCGTTGGGAACTGCCAGTCGATGTCTGTTCCCCACGCTGCTCCGACGAGCCTGAAATCACTGATGTTGGTGCTGCAGCGAGATGGTCAGGATATCCGCAACTCAAAAGTCGCTGCGCTACTCACTTCCCAAGACCGTCCCCTCCACCTTCCAGCACAAGCACCGAGACGTTTGGGTCTTCGCTCAAACGGTTTGCCAAAACAAGACCTGTCGCAAACGTCGTCAATACGTGACCTCTCTTTATCCAAGCATGTACGTGTACTAACCAGCAGTTCCACCGCCTACAATCAGATAGTCGGCGGTCGCAGGTGCTGCGGCCCCATGAGCGTATCCGACCAATGAAGCAGCCGCAACGACCAAAGCAGTAAATGACGGCGAGAATACAAGCATTATGAGAGTTGATGACCCGGAAGTAGTTGTGTAAGAGATGAGAGAGTAGAGTGGTGCTTGGGTGTGCTCAATACAGATGAGATACTACAGCCCAATTGCAAAGGCCTTTTATGCTCGACGCACAGCTCGGCTAGGCTTCATAACGCAATCCGAAAATTAGGAAACAAGCGTTCGAGTCGAGGTGGGTCCGCGGCGGGTGGCCCAGGGTACGAAATATGTGGTTTAGTGAAATGGAGTGATGGTGAAAATAGTTCTAGTATCTCCCGCAAGGCATGAGGAGAGCGGCGCGATTCTTTCCGGTTTACTGGTAAGAAATCTGGTCTCCTTGCGGTGAGGTCAGTATGGTTTGGCGGGGAAGACGGTAAATTGTTGATTTTGTGCTGCGTACCTGGCTAAATGTTGATCCTAGTCGGTACGCATGTTTCTGTCTTGTGACCCCGCCTAGCAGTTTTTATGCAAGCCCGGATGGATTAGAATCCTGTTTAATATGCATATCGGAGGTTCACAAGTGAGTCGTACCAAGACCTAGCAAGAGGCAAACATAGCATAGTTGGCTTACAGAGAAAAGACAGACCAGGAAACAATGATGTGAATACGCTGCAGTACCTCTTGGAAACCGGCTAACGGTCCATGCTGTGGCAGATTGTGTAAATCACTGACATAGGTAGCTGGCAGGAACTGGCGCAGCCGGGGCGCTTAAAAAACTGGCAAACATCGGGACACGAGTAGAGCTTTCAATGCAGACCATGTGCATGTACATTGTGGTGCATGGTAGAGACGGCGAGTCTGGCCCGGAGCGTATCGCAGTGCTCGGGAATGGCGACGGTAGGATAGATGTTGTCGACGACAGGATCTCTTGTCTGGAATGCTCACGTGACCGTGAATCCGGCTACCCTATTACAACGGTCAGCACTTATGTGCATAACAGGCGGATGCGTGTCGATGGTGATTTCCTCACAAGGTCGCACTAGGGCCAAAGCACTAGCTGCATAGGTGCTTGTTTTCAGGTGCAGCAAGAAGAGGACTCGTTGAAATGCTCATCGAGAACAATTGAGCGTGAGACAATATTTGGTGTTGTTAAGATCTGGCGTCCATTGTTCTTGCCTTGACCACAGCGACCAGGGCAGCGTTTGGCTCATCTCCCATTTCTGCGCCACCAGCCTTCTCTCTTTACGCATCCACCCCCACAGAACACCGTAATCATACCGAAAACACGCAACTGCACCAAACATCCAGCCTCGAGCAGCGCTGCGATCATGCTTGACTCGTCCCCGGTGGCACTTCCCCCGCTCCCCCGTCCGCTCAAGCGTTCTGCATCGACTGCCTCGTTGCCCACCCCACCCCGCACCCACCACAAGCGCAAGCATGACGTCGGCCGAGGATGCGGGGCTTATGACACCGACACCGATCACGAGGGTCCCGCCAGCGAAAACGACGAGGCTGTCGTCGCACCCAAAGGACATGGGCACAAGCACAAGAAGCGAAAGACGGAGACCGGCGTAGCTGCAGATGCAGAAGAGGAGGCGTTTTGGATGAGCAAGTCTGACGGGGATGTCCCTGCCCCCGTCTCCACCTCCACATCCCACAAACAACCCTCTCCCGCGCCTGCACTGCTGTACCGCCGCCGTCTCGTCGGAGCTGCCAGCTCAAGCAGCGTCGGCATGGCCCCTGTCTCTCCCCCGCCCTCCAATCGCAAGACTGCTGCTGCAGTAGGGTCATCGCCGCCTGTGACGCCCCGGCCAAAGCGCGTCTTCCCCATGCGTGACTCACCGAATAACCCATTCCTCGTCTCACCATCTTCTGCTGCTGCTGCGGAAGATAGCGCGAGTCCTAGTCCCAGCCCCAATCCAAGTCCGCACACGCCCGCCCAGGAGCGGCCAACTGTCACCTACGTCTTGTACGCTCCCGTCTCCCTCCCCTCTTACCCCTAACTAACACTATTTCGATCACAGCCGAGGTGTGCGCGGCACGTTCCCGAACCCGCTGTACGACCACGAACGCGGACGCCCACGCTCCCCATCCGCACGTGCAAAGCTACCCATCGAGCACCCCGACTTCTCGCCAGATCCACATTGCCCACCCAAAGCGCTGTTCCCTCCTGCTGCGCCTCGGAAGCAGAGGCAGAGTGCGCGAGTAGCGGCGAGAGATGGAGCAATGGGGAGAGCGGGGCACCGGACTCTTGAAGAGGAGATGCGTGGGAGGAGAGGATATCTAGGGAAGAGGGGGAGGTCTACCAGCGGGTCTGATAGCGAGGAAGAGGAGAAAAAGGACGACAAAGAGAGAAGCATGCCGATGAAGTTGGAATTCAAGGCGCCAGCGGATCCGGAAGAAGACAGTTGAAGTTTGGTGCGGTAGCACGTCGAGCTTCGTCTCTGTGATTCGATATCGACGTTCTCTCAGAATCTCGCTGCTCACCCATTCACTACCCGCCACCATCCGCGTCCACGTTCATTATCAGTACTAATATCCTAAACATCAACCACGTACATCCACGACTACGACCCTTTTCCTAGTCCCTGTAGAACCCCTTCCCCTCGTTTTGTCCCCCTCCTCTCTATCCCTCCTTCCTCCGTTTCTTTCTAACCTCAAATATGTTGTTGTGCGATACCTTGATCTGTCGACTTTTCTTTGTCTCCACTCGGTGCCCACAGGGGTCACCGAAAATCCTCTGCGATACCTACTACCTATCCCGCTGCTATTACCACTATATACATACGATACCGATCTGAGATTATGTACTTACTACGTATTCTGCTGCCTGAGCGCCTCATGCTAACGTTGTGAAGAGCGAAAGCAGCAATGAAAAATATATGTGAATTTTGGAGAAAATTATTATGATGCCATGACTTGCGCCACTGCCGACTAGGTGAAACTCAAGTGTCACCGCTTTCCTCTGCCAACTACCATCCAATCGGACAGGCAAGTCCTTGACATAATCATATCATTGAATTATCCAACGCTGACTCTCCAGGGGAAGCAATGTCCTTGAACCACCCCAGCATTCTTGACCTATTCAAAAACATCAATCGCGCCACAGCTGACACAACCGAATACCACGGCCCCTACAACACCCTCCTCACTGGCCTCTTCCCCGCCTCCTCCTCCTTCCAAACCATCCTCAATCACAACAACCCCGCGCTTCCAGAATCAACCAGGTCCACCACCACCACCATCTTCATTGTCACCCATCACTCCCGCCCCGTATTCTTCATAATCGTCAAACCCTTTTACGCCATGCAGGACGCGGCCGAACGCGCCGCTGCAGATGCGGAGATGCGCGAGACCTTCCGCCACCTGGCGAGGGACCTCCAGTTGCCCAGGCTGTACGGCCTGAGTGCGCTGGGCACGCGTTTTGCCGTGTACGAGTACACGGCCGCGGGCGAGACTATTGTACCTAGCTATGAGGCTTCGGCTGAGGTGGAGGATAGATGGCGGTATGATATTCTGGAGCCGGAGGGAGAGCAGAAGCTGTTGGAAGCGGTGGAGGCTGTGAAAAGCATGTGCGGAGAGCAAGTGTAGTAAGCACCCGCTAGGACCTTCGGCGAGAGGGCTATGGAATACACATAAGTATAATCTGTACGAATTGAACAAACTGATTTGGTCGTATACCGAACGCGTGAATAGCGATATTCGAAAATAAGTCAGAGACTTTGGATGAGGGTGTCCTAGCGGTTGACGAGTCCTCAGTCGGGGGACCGTTGAAAGTACGATTTACTGCAAACTGAGGGAGAAGCTAGGTGGCGGAGGCGGAGGCAGTACCGTGACAAACGATGTGCGGGGCAACCTCAGACAAGGAGTATGTGAGATGGCATCAGCAGTTTCATAAAGACGTTCTGTTTCTACACAAGCTGCACGCTATCGTAAAGCATTACGCACGGATGCCAACAGCAACACGACTTCCAAGTAACCAGTCAGTCAGCACACTTGGCACTTGGTCATCAATCCGATCCTGCTTCAGTTTTATCGTCATGACTCAGATCCAGTATAAAAAAACCCCGCTCCCCAAGTTGAAGAAAAGCTTTGGATCACCAATAGTTGATAGCACATACAATCTTTGCTACGAACACCAACGGCAACTGCTGTCGACTCTGTCCGATGACCACAAAGATCTCGTTCATATCCGTGTCCTTGGCTGGATGTTTCACTTCGCCCCAGAGCACCGAATGTTGTCTGATATCTCTGAGGCCGTCATATCCTGTAATGGTGAGGGAAGGAAATACAGTGAGCTAGGTCAATTTTTCATCAATTTCTGGATCAAACCATGTGAGCTGCTCTTCTCCGAACCTTTAATTTATACTGATAGTGCTTAGTTCGTAAATACAAAGGACGCACCCCTTCTAACTCCGGTCATGTCTCGAGCCCACCCTTCGATACCATCGTAGAACAGGTGAAAACTGAGTTAGTTCAGTACCCCAAAAACCATGCTGAAGCAAAGGAAAGTGTGAGTTACGGTTTTGTTGTCCTGGAGTTACATTGATATCATCCTGTACAAGGCACTGGTTCGAGATGGTTTCAAATGTCTTCTAACGGGGAAGTATGATTGGAAATCGTGCGACAAAAATGCAGAACTTTACGACATCGCCATGTCTAGTCCGAATGTAGGAACGATTCCGACACATTTAGCACACATTATATGTGAATCTACCAACTTGGACATTCATTCGAATGACAAAAAACTAGTGAGTTAGTCTCATCTAACAGTCCAAGTTGGAATTGACTCTTCATAATGTGCAGCACTACACTGCGACTGCCTGGGCGGTTCTGAAGTGCTTCAGATATGACGATATGTTTAGAGTGTTGAACGGAACCGGTATACATCAGCTGGAAAATGTTCTCACCCTGATGGCCTCGTACCACGATCTTTTTGACCAACTTGCGCTTTGGTTTGAACCATTGGTATGTGACATGTAACATCCTTTATCGACTGACATTCAAACTTGAACCAACTAGGATGATCGGCCAGATACCCACCAATACAAGGTCGGGTCCAAAAGCCCTCTCCTTTTCACAAATGCAGAAATTCCCGAGACGGTTGAGTTCACTGATCACAGCCCTCCTTCATGCCGCTTGCCTATGCCTTCAAAGCGATACCTAACGCTTCACGCAGCATGTGCCAAAGTTGCTCATATGTCAGCGGCAGCAGAATACTTGGATGAGTTATATCGCAAACACGAGGAAGGGACCGTTTTCGCAACTGACGGAAGTGATGCATCCATTCTCCAAGAATGCATTTGGGACACATATCTAGCAATGCCTGTGGCACAAGTTGCAGTCTCAGGGCGATAGAGCTACTGTTCTTCGCTTGAATGGTTTAGTTGCTGGGCAAGCTTCAAGTTGTGTAAACTTTTACTGTAAATATATTCCTCTGTTACAACTTGTAGCCCTTGAAGGCCGTATGTTCCAGTGGACCTGCCCTTTGGTTGAGTGGAAGCTTAGTGATATTCGGGACATCAAAAATAATTTAGGGACTTTGGATGAGGGAGCCTGAGTGTCTGCGCTGTCAACGAATACAGTGCAGCGCCACTGCAGCTGCCCCCTTTGGGCCAACTGTCGTGTCCCCTAACCAACCCCTACGTAATCTTCATCACCTTATGTTCACCTACCTTGGCCTAACCGGTCTATCCCGTCCATGGAAGGAACGCTGACCCCGGAAAAGCATGGATAAGATCGTCGTGCAGAGATTCAAATGGATCGACCAGGATCCAACCACAACGGAAACGAGCCACTATCACAGTCCTTATATCATGCTCTTGACCAACCTGCTTCGCTCTGACGAGCACTTCCTGACCTTCGATCCTCTTCCCGCTTAGACGAATGCACTAAATCCTTTTTTCAACGCACGGGGCCTAACCACCGTCAACCAGCTCGCCGATCATATCATTGCGGGACAAATTGACATCGGTATCGGTGAGTTTTCTCGCTTTTGTTTCTTCTCCATGCGAGCTCCGACGTCTATTCAACCGAGCCTTTCGATCTAACCGCCCACTACTTTTCACGTGCAACCCCTCAAGCTGCGCGTACAGCACACAGCGACCAACCTCTCTCCACATTCCTCCATCCCGAATTGTACGGTTTAGCTGCCATGCGTACTCGCACTGTGATTTACGAATACGCCACTACCACGCGTGTCCTAGCGGTTGAACGAGTCGGGGGAGGGACCGTTGGAAGTACGGTTTACTGCAACTTGAGGGAGAAGCTAGGTGGTGGAGGTGGAGGCAGTAAATACGATCTGCGAAGCAACCTCGGACAAGTCGGACAGGATGAGATGCATCAGCAATTCCATAAAGACGTTCTGTTTCTACACAACTTGCACGCTAGCGTATAGCATTACGCACGGATGCCAACACGTAGTAGATAAGATCGGATCGATTTGATAACTCACAGCAACACGACTTCCAGTAACCAGTTACACCATTCTTGCTCCAATACACCATGGCCTGCACTCATCGCGACCAGCTAAAGCTTCTGCAGCCACCAAAATTGTCGCAGTCAGTAAACCGAGAAGAATGTACACAATGTTTCGACTCCCAGGTTTGTGTTTTCTTTCAGTCAGAGTCTACACGAGCTGAGATCTCTAGTTTTTATAGGATTCACCTGCGGGAATCGAAGTATGCTTGACTTGTTTCAATGGAGGTTGCACAGATCCTGAAAGGCATCATGCACGAACGCATGTCGAAAAATCTGGGCACAAATTCACGCTGAATGTGAAACGGAGGCTTAAGCCCTCAGCACAACGCGTCTGTTCCCTTTCACGTAGGTCTCTTGAGCCAGACTTATGCGTCTGTTTTATGCACCAGGCAGAAGAAGAGGTGCCGCCGGCGAAAATGACGAAGCTCGCGATCGTCGAAGATCTAGAAGAGGACAAATACGACACCAGCACCGTAGTAAAATGTTGGGCGTGCAATCAAGAGAAGGGACTCGAGATCCCAGAGGCCGTGAACGATTCAAAGGTGCGTTATACCACCATCATGATTTCTGATCTACTAATGACGACAGCAGGTCAAATCTCTAGTCGATAGTATAATGCAATCCCTTTCATCTGCGCGTCAATCTGAAGTCAAAGCCTGGGAGGAAGAAATCCTCCCTTGCGAGCATACCCTCACGCTCCAGCAACAAGCAACTGGTCCAATTCCCGCGTCAGGTAGGTCTCGAACAGACCTCATCGACCTTTCCTCGACCTGATGCGCCATAGGCCTCGCTCACTGCTCTCAGTGCGACCTCAAGGAGAACTTGTGGCTTTGCGTAGTCTGTGGCAATCTTGGCTGCGGGCGCCAGCAGTTTGGTGGTCTGGGAGGGAACGGCCACGGTCTGGTCCACTACGAGTCGACGGGCCATGGTGTTAGTGTCAAATTAGGAACGATAACGCCCGAGGGCAATGCGGGTACGCCTACTCACATGCCTTCTCTTGCATCCGACCAAACGTTCTAATGGAAAGGCAGACGTGCATTGCTACATCTGCAACGATGCGAAGCTGGATCCTGAATTATCTGCCCATTTGGCCACGTTCGGTATCAATGTCCAGACGCTGTCCAAGACAGAAAAAAGCATGACTGAACTCGTGATTTCAACTCTCCTCTCCTGATCCCCGTCGTGGAACTGATGCTGAAATTATTATTAGCAAATTGAGCAAAACCTCAAATATGACTTCTCCCTGACCGGGGACGACGGAAAGGCTCTTGAGCCCCTTTTTGGTCCCGGGCTTACCGGGCTCACCAACCTTGGTAATAGGTAACGTATCCATTTTCCTCCTTACCCGTTCTCAGACGGATTCTGACGTACGTTCTACAGCTGCTACATGGCCTCCGTCCTCCAAACGCTCTTCTCTCTCTCCCCATTCAAAACCCGCTACTTCGCCTCCGCCCGCTTGCACGCCATCACCTGCAACGAGCCACTCCCTGGTAGCTGCCTCGAATGCCAGATGCATAAAATCGCCGACGGGCTCCTCAGCGGGCGTTACTCGCACCCTGCGAACTATGTCAGCTCCCCGTCTCATTTGCCTCTCCCACCCGCACCCACTCCCCCCTCAATCACGCCTGCAGCTGTGACATCAACGATAGCAGCAGTCAAGGCGGGGCAGCAGCAGCAGCATCCATCCCCGACCCCGGTTTTCCAGGCCGGTGTGCGCCCGGCCGGGTTCAAGGCGCTCATTGGGAAGGGCCATGAGGAGTTTGCGACGATGCGGCAGCAGGACGCGGAGGAATTTTTCACCCACCTCATCACTGTCTTGAGGCGGGATGCGCACAAGCGTAAGGATAGACAAGACCAGGGTAAGCATTCCTTCCACCTCATCTGGGGCCCAGGCTCATCACTCTGGCGATAGATCCGACGGCAGTGTTTTCATTCGGCCTGGAACAAAAGCTGCAATGCACGGAGTGCCAGAGGGTGCGGTACCGCGTGGATACGACGGACACCGTAAGCGTCGCCGTTCCCGCACAGGAGACGGGCAGAGACGCCGACGGAAAGGTGCTTTATAAGGAAGTGCGCCTCTGGGAATGTCTTGACGCGCTTCTCGGCACTGAGGCGCTCGAGTATGGGTGCCCGCAGTGCAGCAAGGGCGTACATGCGCTCAAGTGGGTTTGGATACCTCTTATCCCCCTTCGCTTCAGCGTCTTCTTGGCGGTTAATTAATTAATGATGTTGTGTTTATGCAGGCAGACAAAATTCGCGTCCTTCCCGGAAGTGTTGGTCGTCCACGCGAAAAAGTTCCAGCTCGTGAACTGGGTCCCATCGAAGCTTGGTGGGTACTACCCCCTCATGTGCCTTGCCGGGAAGCACTCATCCACTCCATGGTTGCAGATATACCGGTACTTCTGCCGCCTGGTGGCGTTCTCGAGTTCACGGGAGCACACCTAGGGCGTGGGCTGCAGCCTGCCGAGACCGAGCTCCCGCAGGATGCTCCGGGTGTGTCCTTCGTTCCCCTCCTCCTTCCCGATTCCCTCGCAGTTCTTCTATACTGACTAATGTTTTGCGCAGCCGCGTCGGCCCTCCCAGAGTTCAACGTCATGGCCATGGCTCAGCTGGAGGGAATGGGTTTCCCGACGATCCGGTGCCAGAAGGCGCTCCTCGCGACGGGAAACAGCGATCCCGAAGCGGCAATGGAGTGGTTGTTCGCGCATATGGACGACCCCGGTACATCCTCCCTCTTCCGCTTGCTCCCTATTTCCAGTACTGAATGTGACAAACGTAGACGTTGACGCCCCCATTACGCTAACAACCGGTACCGCAAGCGCGGCGCCAGAACCCACCGCAGAGCAGATCTCTATGCTCACGGATATGGGCTTCACACCGGCCCAGGCACGGAAAGCGCTTCGCGAAACTGTAAGGCCTTCCTCATTCTATTTGCTGTCAGCGCGTGATACCGATGCGACGTCCCTTCCCTTGCGTGACAGTCTGGAAACGCGGAACGCGCGGTCGAGTGGCTGTTCAACCATCCCGACGACATGGGCGAGGATACCCCTGCTCCTGCCGCAGGAGGACCTACACCCACCCCCGCCGCCGTCGTGCCCGGCTCGACGGACGTGCCGGCGCGATACCGCCTCAAGGCGTTCATCTCGCACAAGGGCCCTTCTGTGCACTCAGGGCACTACGTCGCGCACATTCGGGTGGGAGAGGACTGGGTGCTGTTCAACGACGAGAAAGTTGTAAAGGCGGATGCGGAGAGTGTGGCGGAGCTGGAGAAGCTTGCATATTTATATTTCTTTGAGAAGGCATAAGAGTGAGGCCGTTGGATGTGTAGAGAGCATTTTGAACATTGGTGCCCAGTCGAATGAATGCAGTGTACAATTACAATTAAATAAGCTACTCCATGCGGGGATGTACAAGTACCACGAGTATGACAGTTTCGTGTACATGTAGTGTGAACATCACAGTAAATTCGTTCCTTCCTGCGACCTGCTTGCGAGGCGTAATGCCAGAATGTTAGAGGTCGCGGAGAAACACAGAAACACATGTAGGCATCATTCAATGAGGTCGAAGTCATCAGCAGACGTGTATTTCGTAACCTAGTATATATAATATGTATCTAACATCAGCATTGGAACGTGTAAGCGCACCGCCATACGCCTAAATATTGTACGTGGGGCATGTAAGAGAGGAGGGAGGAGGGGGAGTCATCAGCGTAACATAGCATGCACATATAAGAGCATGGGGGTCAACATATCGTGCGTCGGGGAGGGGGGCCAGGGAGGAGGGGGGAGATACGCACGCACGACAAAGAGGGCGGCGGTGGCGACGATGTTCTAGTATATAAGTGCGAGAGTGCGAATATCCAAGCGTAGAAAACGGCGCAGAATAACATAGAAAGACCACGTCAAATCTACCACCCACTTTTTCGCTCGCTCGATTAAAGCAGGCAAGGAAAGTCGTCACAGGCACCACCCCCTAGTCAGTCCCTTCCTCCTATCACATCCCCGCCAACTCCTCCGCGCTCGCCAGGACCCGCTCGATATCCCACCTCTCCCTTTTCGCAATCCCATGCTTCAAATCCAACACATCGCCCACCTCATCACACGCCTTCAACACACAGTCCACATCCTCCTTCGTATGCGCTGCGCTGACACAGAACCTCACCCGCGAGGTGACGAGGGGTGTGGCCGGGTACGCGACGACGACGACAATGATGGGCGTCTGGCGGTCCTTCATCATACGGTGGAACATGCACATTTTGCCTGGGTTGAACAGCAGCAAGGGCACGATGGGTGACGAGGGGTGGCCGTAGGTGATGAAGCCGAGCTTGATGAGGCCTTGGTGGAGGTAGCGCGAGTTGAACGCGAGGCGGCGGAGACGCGACCGGCCTTCGGCGCCAGAGGAGAGCAGTGGGGGTAGGGTGAGCCAGGAGGGGAGGGAAGACTGGGGTGCGGGGCCGGGGTGAGAGGTAGGGGTATCGATAGGCAGGACTGCGCCGGTGGTGGAGGAGGGGGTGGGGGTAGCAACGCCCATGATGCTTGCCATGCTAGCGAGGACCTGGGTGAGAACAGGCGGGGTCATGGCCTCGCCGTAAGGTCCAAGGTGCCCGCGCACCCGCAGCCGGTCGATGAGGGCCTTGTTGCCAGCAATGTATCCGCCAGCAGCGCCAAACGACTTCGTGAAGGTGCCCATGAGGATGTCGATGGAGCGTGGGTTGATGCCAAAGTAATCTGCGACACCACGCCCATGAGGTCCGAGGGCACCAATGGAGTGAGCTTCGTCGACAAAGAGGTAGAACTGAGGCATTGTAAGATGGAGTATAAACACAACAAAAAACCAGATGTACACACTTTGTACTTTTTCTTGAGCTCGAGGACAGCAGGCAGGTTGACGAGCGTGCCTTCCATACTATACAGACCCTCCACAATAAGCAAGATCTTCTTCCACGGACGGTGAGTCTTCGGCTGGCCCTGGCTGATCACTTCCTTTAACAGCGACTCGAGGCTCCCCATATCATTATGCTTGAACATGCGCACGTGCGCGCCACTGAGACGCGTCCCAAACCGTATTGACGCGTGGTTGAGTTCATCCGATATGACCAGGCATCCCTTACCGACGAGAGCAGGGATATACGCCGAATTGGTCGCGAAACCCATGGAACTAATCAACGCGGCCTCCATGCCCACGAACTGGGCAACAAGCGCCTCTGTAACGGTGTGCAGATCATTCGAGCCTCCCTCCAAGCGCGCACCGCACGTAGACACGCCATACCGTCGTACGGCCTCCTCAACTGCATCGGCGCATCCACCCCGTGCTTGGGCGAATCCGAGATAATTGTAGGACGAGATATTGAGCGCACGGGTGCGTGTCCCAGTGAGAATTTGAGTGTGGTTGTAATCAGGAGAGATGCGGTCGAGGAGGAGGATGGTGCGGCCTGCGACGCCGGTGACGGGTTGAGAGAAACATTCATCCATACGCGTCTTGAGGCGACGAGTGTAAAATGAATCAAAGTCAGAGTTGAGGGGCGCATAACCCTGATAGAAAACGTCACGTAAGTACAGGGCATAAGCTGAGGTTAGGCGTCGGACAGGCGACCGACGTGGCAATCAGAAACCAAGGCCTTGCCGGGTGACGACGCGCAACAAACCGCGTTCGCCCAGCGAACGCGAACGAAATGAAGAATACAACGAACAACTCACGTTCCGGGGCACGAGATGGGTATATGATTTTGGACTGAACCTCTTGCCGACGAAATCCCGGATATGGCCAATAACGATAAGAATGAGGTAGCTGATGTACGTCGAGAGCAGGATATAGTAGGGCGGGTCCTGGTCCACGTGGGCCGGAACGGGTTCTCCAGGCGTGTGCCGGGAGGTCATTCGGTACGCCTCGTTGGCGCAGTGGCCAAACTCTGTGTGTACGGTGCTGAAGACTTGCTCAGAGGTGGGAGGGCGAGGGGGAAGGGCCAGACCGTCGGCGTTGTTGTCCGAGTCGGACTCGTTGAGGACGGTGTCTTCCGAGGACGAGGTGATCGAGGAAGAGAGAGAGAGGGCGGGGGTGGTAGTGGGGGTTCTGCTGTTCCGAGCACGAGCATCTGCTTGGGACAGGGCTGAGAGGTAGGACGCTGCAGAGGCCATGGGCGCGAGGGTCTGTGACGAACGCTTCTTGAACATGGACGGGGTGGGGGAGGAGATGTTGAGCGCCATGGGGGATGGCAGCGGGGACGAGGCTGGCATCGTGGACAACGGCGAGGAGGAGGAGAGGGGGATGGGGGGCGTGCTGGGTTGCAAAAATCAGGGACGGAGGCTATATGCGCTTACGGCCGTGGTTTCGGTTTCACATCATTTCAAACTGTCAGCCTGATTACTCCACGGCATCTCAAATCCAATCTACGTCGAAGCAACCAGTCTACCGCTCGACCATCCCACCACCGTCGGCGTATTCTTTAGCCACGATACAAGCTCTTCTCGCCGCACCTGGGTGCCCTTGTCAGACGCGTCCGTCTTCACCTTGACCTTCTGTCCGTCCACAAACTCCCATCTCTGCTCCTTCACCCTCACAAACCCGGCCGCAAGCTCCTCAGGGGCAATGATAATCGCAAACGGCACTTCATCCTTCTCGCTCGCAGCAAACTGCGCTTGATGCTTTGGCTTGTTCTTCGCCAAAAAGTCCGTCTAACACCCACGTCGTCGTTAGTTGAAAACAACAATCAGAACCACATGACCGGGTACGAACCTTGATCCCTGCCTCCCGCAGCTCCTGCACAAGCTCTACGCGTTCCTGCAGCAGCCCATCACCCATACTCACGACATATGCCATCGTCTCCTTGCTGCGCATCCCCTTCTCCACCCATTTCGGCCACACTACCGCAAACACACGGTCCAACCCGATGCTGACTCCGACACACGGCAGCCCCTGTGCCTTTTTCCCTTCCGCTGCCGCTGCTGCGTTGAACATCCCCACGAGCCCATCGTAGCGCCCGCCCGCCGCGATAGACCCCACGCCCACCTGCGACTCGTCAACCTCTTCTTCCTCGCCTTCCGCAGCTTTAGGTTTCTTGGCCTTTTTGGATGGTGGCGCAGGTGCAGGCGCACTGTCTGCTGGAGCAAGGGCGTTGGCGGCACCGAAGCCGGGTGGCGCAGATGCCTCGACGATAGCCTCGTAGATGATCCCGGTATAGTAGTCAAGTCCTCGTGCGAGCGAGAGATCAAATGAAATCTAGCCGCTTCCATGAATCAACATGACAATAGAACAAGAATATGAACACCCCTACCTTGTCCATCACTTTGTACGCATCGAGGAGGCCAAAGAGTATTTCCATCTCAACTAGACCCTCCTTCGCCCTTTTGTTAGCCGTAAGGACAGGGTCGGCGTTGAGTTTGTCAAGCAGGTCCCGCTTTCCTGTCCTCGAGTGAGATGGATTCGTTGGCGGGAACAACTCTCATTCTCACCTTTGTGCTTCACATATTCGCCAATTTTATCTGCAATCGCAGGATCCAAGCCTTTCTCCTCCGTCATTTCCTTCTTGACTTCCGTCCAGGGAAGCTAGATACCCAGGTCAGAGCACTACTAACGACGATACACATGCACGCGTACCTTGTCTAGTTTATCAACAGCGGACGAGATGGAGCGGATCTTCTCAGCAGGGACACCGCACACCTCGAAGATTCCATCCAAGATTTTCCTGTTATTTAGCTACAAATCCAATGAGCATAGCTCACAAACCAGGACACCGTCCACGCACCTTGACAGTGAAATCACCAACATCGAACCTTGTTAGTATCGTGCAGAGCAAACTAAGCACCTCCGCATCCGGAATCATCGAGTCCCACGTCCCCGAGATATCGAAATCCTACCCGTCCCGCGCATTAGCCTCTATCCTATAAAAAAAAACACCCTTCGGAAAGGAGCCCACTCACAGCCTGCGAAAACTCCCTCATCCTTCCCTTACTCATAACCGGATTATCCCTGCGATACACCTTGCCCACCTGCCACAGCTTCGAATGCGTATTATTCGCGCCCATCATCGCCAAATACCGCGCCAGCGGCACCGTATGATCATACCGCAACGCAAGCTGCTCCCCACCCTGATCCATCAGATCAAAAATCAGCTTCGCATCCTCGCCATACTTCCCCGCGAGGATATCCTTCCGCTCAAACACAGGCGTGTCGAGGCAGCTCCCGCCGTAACTCGTAAAGCAGTCCTTCACGATCCGCTCAATGTGCTCGCGGCAGTACATCTCCGCCGGTCCATAATCCCGCGTGCCCTGTGCTTTTCCAAAACAAAAAACAAAGAAAAAGAAATCGTTCGTCAACGATCTAATCCTCACACGTTTCTGTGCCCCCCTCGGCGCACCTTTGCAGTCTTGAGCATAAGCCGTTCCCGCTTCTTTCCACTATCCTTCGCTCCCCCGGCAGCAGCGCCTGTAGCCAGCGCAAGCGCCCTCTTCATCTCGCCCAGCTTCTTCTTAGCTTCCTCAATGAGCTCTGGTGCGGCCTTCTGGTTGCGGAGGTCATTGAACAAGGTAGTTTGCGTCTCAACCTCCTGCTGGAGTGTTTCCGGGGTAGCCATGGTGTGCAGGGATCTAGGGGCAAGACGAAGGGGTAATCGATGGAGACGGAATGCAGTCCTTGCCAATAAAAGCATTCCCGTTTCAAAAAATCGATATCGCCGTGACTCTGAAGTGTCGTGACTCGACGCATGACCCCGATCACCCGCGACCACCACTGCACAGCCGCACTCGTATCAACAGACGCTAAAAACTTGTTCCTGCAGAGGCCGCTTGAAGTGTAGAGCCCGCATCTACACAGGCGTACTTATCTACAACGCTCTGGGAAATGTAATCAAGGACGCCGAGAAGTCGCCATGAGCAAGTCACTGATATTGTCATTCATCTATCTACATAATATCTAACAGCCGCTTTCCGAACGTTAGACCCCTCAAGCATTTTCCCCAATTGCAATACTTAGACGAATTGAGAAGCAACCTTCGCATCCAATCAGTCGAACAATTACACTATCACTGAATTGCACACTCAATACGAGCAAGTTCTCAGAAGTGCCGAAACCTGTCCGAGCTGCAGTTAATATAGCCGTTTTCTGAACGTTGGACGGCCCCAATTCCCATATCGATAATTGCAATCGAGGGCCCTGGCTCAGTCGGCTCGTCAAGCAACGCCTGAAAAAACCTCAGGCTGCCATTGTATAGGAAGCTACCAAAGCTGGGAAGGCAGCCCAAGTGCTAGCTTCTAGTTACGTTAAGCACAATCCTTCTGTTCCCTGGGGCACCGAGACGACGAAGACTCCTGGCATTGATTCCACATTGAGCGGCTCATCTTCCCGCGATACTATCAAAGTATGCGCCCGAGAGGGAGAACCGATTCTCAACGACAGGCCCTCGAGGTTACGACTTCTATCAGATACACAACCTTCTATATTCTTGCCTAGGTCCTAGCTTACGGGGTTGCTACGTTAAACGTCTTGCGATTCGATACAAAAAGCCCACGTCTTTCTTCCTCCTACCTTCCTCCGCGCAACCCAGACCAAACAATTACGGCCGCTATTCGCACCCATCGTGGTCCCGTCAACCAGCAGCGTCAACAATGCTTGAGACCTTCATCTCCTTATTCAGACGGGGATGGGAGACTTGCTCCATCACCCCGAAACCTAGCAGGGCGCCTCCCAAGGTAGGGATATTCCCTATTCGCTTTGTACCCCGAAGCCCGACAGCCACAATTCGTATCTAGTTCGGCGATGAACATCTCGAAATCAGACGCATAATCCTAGAAACTTTACGCCGCTGCGACATGAAGTATCCCGACGTGGTAGAGGACTCCAAAGAATTTCAGTCTGCGTGCATTGCCGAGGCCGTCCGCCGTGGATTTTCAATGCAGGGAGCTGACGCTTTCCCGGAACTCATGATTGCAATGGGAGCCGCATCCGCGTATCTATTCTATCCGTCTCTCCGACAAAGCCACCACCATCTCCTGATTCTGATTGGGCTTTATTTTGCTTTTCTTTATGAAATTGATGATATCTGCATTCGGGACTGCGAGGCTGTCTGCGAATTCCATGATCGGTTTTTTACGGCTAGGCCGCAGAAGACCAAGGTCCTCGACGACTTTGTGGTCTTGCTGTTGGAGATGTCCCAGTGCTATACATGCCCTGCAGCCGGCCTTGTAGTTACCATGTCTGCGGACTACGTAAGCGGTCTTCTTATAGAGCACGCTACTAAAGAACAGACAGTTAGTCCCTTCAAACGCTTTGCATTCCCGCATGTTTTGTAGCCTAACGTCTCATTTTAGTTCAATCCAACTGCAGCCGCATTTCCAACTTACTTGAAGACCATGGCCTCCGCGGACCCTATACTCTGTCTGCTTGCTTTCCAGCCGTCAACACCAATTAAGGACTACGTCCAGGCTCTCCCAGAAATGATCACCTACATTAACAGCTTAAGGTTCGCACAGCACTTCCTGCCCATAATGTCTGTTCACTGTGTGCCTACAGCGACATTCTGTCTTTCTACAAGGAAGACTTGGAGGGCGAGACATTTAACCGAATCTCCCACACGGCACGCTCCAGGAGCATCTCAAAACTTGATGTTCTTGAAACATTAAGTCATGACGCCGCAGCGGCCTACGATCGCACCATGCTCATTCTCTCGTCTTCCCCTCTTGGTCCAAACACAGCGAAAGAACTGTTCCATGGACTTATCGCCTTCCACATATCAGCCACCGAACGGTACAGATTGAAGGAACTTGGCATTGAAATGTCGGAGTCGCAGTGAAGAAGAGCATGACGTGGTTGGGCAAAATTTATTGACTGTTTCTAGTGCGGTGCCTCCTATATCTAACCCTTTAATCCGTTGCGCGATGGTCGGCGCAGAAGGCTACTTGCGGGACAAAGATTGACAACAATTTCTGCGCTCACTACGACGATCAGACGGGGTGGCTCCACCCATACCGGCTCTTTAACTACTCGTGCTCGCCTACTTCGATCAAGTGAAATTCTGGGTCGCTCTGACTCCGCCTCTGAGGGGTTTTGGGGAGTCTCAGTCATTCCACCAAGGGTTGGGGTGCAACCACGACCCTGACAGTTGCCGCCAGCTTCGTCGTGCACCGAACACCGAACGCTTCGCAGACTCGGTTTGATATCGTGATGCAGAAGGTTTTCCTCTTCGCCTCTACAGTATAAGAGGGGTATGCGCGCCGTCAAAAGATAATAGCGTTGAATGTTCACTTTTGACACTAGGCTTGCCCTGCTGTTCCCCTCTACACGATGCGTCTTTCATCCTTGTCTTGCTTTTTACTTTGTGCCCTTATCTCGTTGGACCAATCCATTATGCCAGACTAACCCCGCATCCAGGTGTTGGCTGCTATCCCCGCCGTCCCTACCGCGCGAAATAACCTCCTGAGACCGTGAGTCAAAACGCTGCCAGAGACTTGGAGGGGGTGTACACGTTCTTTTGCTTGCGAGAATCGTTTGCGTGATGCTCCTCGAAGCGCAACGCATACATTTCGTCCGGATCCGAGTCGAAGTGTGGCCGAAAGGTGCTAATCTGACGCGGAAATTAACGACTGTCGGAGCTGGTAACGTTGCCGGCAGAGCCAAACAGTTTGAGAATTGCAATGAAACTTGGGATGTTCAATGATGTGCCAGCGATGTACTGCTGCGCAAAACAAAATTCCACATTGTTTCTAAATAGGTATAATAAGATGTTAGGGTAATTTTTCCTCTCCTCCCTCACGCCGCCTCCCCAACACAACTAGCTAGCGCATCCTACTCAATCAACCTACAAGCACGACGAAATCAGCTCTAGACTGCGAAAAAAATAAAAATCACATTGACACGTACGAAGGCTCCTTCTCGAGGTCAACATGGATACTGGCATGCTTCGGAACACCATTGATACGGTGGAATGCATTCAAATTCTTATGCATCGTAATTTGGAACACCGAAGCGGATCCTTGGCTGCAACAGCACATCAATCACAGCCAACGGAAAGCCAAAACAAAAAGGGATACTCACCGACTGGCAATAACGCTATATGCGAGGAAGAACGACCAGATCCTGAACCAGCGCTTTCCATACTTGGCGAGGACCTTCTCCTCGTTCGAGAGCCAGTTCTTGTACCACCTGAAAATCGTCGCCGAGTAGTGCACACCCAGGACATCGACGTTTTTGATCTCAAAGCCTGCGCCTTCCAGCTAAATATCATACATGCGTCAGGTCCTGAAAACGGAAACAAAAAAACAAAAACAAAAAACTGAAGACCTTGTTGATGACCCAGCCAAGCGAGCAGCTCGCATCCGCACCAGGGAACACATATTTGTTCATGAACAGGCCCCAGATGAGATCCTCGAACTGCCAAGAGGGACGGATGCCAGCGACTTGGAAGACAAAGATGCCATCGTCATCGAGGAGGTCGTACACTTGGCTCAGGAACTGGGAGTAGCGGCGGACACCGACGTGCTACGGGGAGTATTTATGTCAACTAAGTTGCTACGTGGCGGAGAGGAAAGGAAGTGACGAACCTCGGCCATCTCGAGACTGACGATCTTGGTATAAGCACCCTTTCCAACAGAAAGGTTGCGGAAGTCCGAACAGAGGATGCGAGCCTTGTCCGCAGAGACCTATATCACAAGTTCCTAAGCCAGCAATCCCGGAATAAACATGATCTACAAACACGTACGCCGTTCTTCGCGATGCGCTCAGTGCCGAACTTTGTTTGGTTAACGCCGAGGGTGACACCAGTCGCGTCGCATCCGTAGTTCTTGGCAGCGTAAGCGACGAGGGTACCCCATCCGCAGCCGATGTCGAGGAGTCTTCAAACCGCGTCAGTAGCGCAGACATAGGATCGCAATCACTACACCTACCTGTCAGTGGGCTTCAAGTCGAGTTTCTCGCAGACGATGGCAAGCTTGTTGTCCTGGAGGGTCTCAAGAGATTGCTCGATGGTATTATCCGTGACAATGCCCGAGGTATAAATCATGCGCGGTCCAAGGAACCACTCATAAAAGTCGTCTCCACCTGCACCAATGTCAACGAATGGCATTACGTGGAATAAACGCGACGTACGGTCATAGTGACCCCTGACCTGCTCCTGGTCCTGCTCCGCAGAGTGGGAGATAACCTCGGGGAAGAAGACGGTGAACACGTATTTGAATAACTCCGCTGTGAAAGTCATGCGAGCCCAGTCGTGACGGTGCTCCATAGTATCCAACACGTCCCCTATGCGCCAAGCAATGCTACGTGTCAGCATACGGCTATTCGCGTCCCTCCGCAGCAACCCAACACACCGTTGAAGTCGATTTTTCCGTCAAAGTAGGCATCATGGAAGACCTGCATGGGAATCTTGTTTTTGCCGCTGTAGAGCTTCTTGAGCTCGACGTCCTTGATGGTAATATACTCTTCGATATCTTTGCCGGGGAGAACAACCTTTTCGTTCCTACGCGCACCATACATGCTAATGAGGGTCCAGTACGCGACGGTAGTGGGGACCCCCGAAAGGACTAGGAGGAAGATGTAGGTCTTGAATCCTCCACGGTTGACGAGAGGCAGGAAGGACTTGAGGAGGTAGGGGACGACGAGGACGCAGGCAGCGAGGTGGTAGTTGTTGAATGCACCATTGCCCTCGGCGAGGCCAATGACAGGGGCATTCTTAATCGCTGGCGAGCTGGTTGCCCGCACAGTGGAAGACGACATGACGGGAGGTGTGAGAGCCAGTGACGCGACTTTTCTGGATTTAAGGGCGCAGTTGTTTGTGGGTGCTTGCAATTTGGTTGGTGCGAAGAAGCGTCCAAAAAGAAAATGAGTCGACCCAGGTTCGAACTGAGGACCTTCTGTGCGCAGCGAATATGGGGACTAAACCTATGAAGATCTCACAGTCAACATGTGACCGAGAAGCCCAATGAGCTAATACGTGTAAAGCACCAGGCCAAGCTCTTGCTGGAGCCATGTCGCAATTCACGTCGCACTCTCCTCCTCCGCTGCGCCATCCGGTGCCAACACACCCAGCGTACATTCCCGAGCCACCGCCGACGCCCAGCTCTCCCCAAGGCTACCAACGCTTCTCGTCGTCGCCCGGACCAGCCCCGCAGCAAAACCACTACCAGTCCCACCACGTCCCCGCCTACACGTCACCTTTCCAGCACTCCCAGCCCCCTCTCCCTCCACATCTACAACACCAGCAAC
This sequence comes from Lyophyllum decastes, assembly GCA_025854295.1. NCBI lineage: Eukaryota > Fungi > Basidiomycota > Agaricomycetes > Agaricales > Lyophyllaceae > Lyophyllum > Lyophyllum decastes. Next base: position 645,746 of record CP107712.1, on the reverse strand, counting down.
AACATGCCCACCCTCCCTCCCACGGGCCCACCATCCCCGCCCCCGACTTCGCCGCCTGGGGCATGAACGACGCGACCGCCCAGTTCGGCATGCAACTCGGCCAGAGCGCCGTCGCCGCGGGGCAAGAGTACGTCCAGCGCAACTTTGGCACCATCTTCCCCTCCACCACCCTCAAGCACCACTTCAACGTCTCCAACTCGTACGTCATCAACAAAATCAAGCTCGTCCTCTTCCCTTGGCTGCAGAAGCCACAGGCCTGGCGCCGCAAGGTCCGCCGTTCCGAGTCGGGCCAGGCTACAGAGTGGGCCAGCCCCCGCGAGGACATCAACAGCCCCGATCTGTATATCCCCTCCATGGCCTTCGTCACGTATATCCTCCTTTGTGCCCTTCACGCCGGTCTTCAAAAACAGTTCCACACAAAAGTACTCGGCGAGGCCGCCTCGCGGGGGCTCGTCGTCATCATATTGGACTTTGCATTTGTCAAGCTTGGGTGCTATTTCCTCAACGTGCAGGACTCGAGCCAGGTTGTTGACTTCGTCGCCTATGGTGGTTACAAATTTGTCGGGTGCGTCACTTCTGTGTCAGTCTTCCTCATACCCTTATTAACCACTCATCTCAGCGTGATATTTTCACTGGTGCCGAGCTTCCTTTCAGGCATGCCCATACTCAATACACTCCTTTTCATCTACGCCTTCCTCGCGAATGCCTTCTTCCTCGTACGTCTCTATTTTTCGTTCCCTATATCGCCCTCGATTACTAAAGCCACACAGCTCCGCTCCCTGCGCTCCGTCATCCTCCCCGACCCCGCCGTCCAGCTCGTGTCCAATCCAAACCCCACGAGCACCGCGACCCTCACCCCCGCCGCACGGCGCCGGCGCATCATCTTTCTTTTCCTCGAAGCCATCTGCCAGGTCCTCTACATGGGCATGCTCACTCGCATATAGTAAACATGGCTTTTTGATACTCCGAGGGGGTCCGTGTGCCAGAAACATGGTGTTCCCGTACAGTCTTGGATTCGACGTAGAGTTGGTTCAGGGAGCCGATGGACAGACTAGCTGTAAATAATTAAGCACAGATTCCCTAATAATACCTCGCTCTGTCCAAAACCCTCGCCTGTCAAAAGTAATCACTCGCCTCACTCATCATAACACCGATTCTACGTGTATGGGTCGATGGCGTAGTTGGTTATCGCATCTGTCTAACACCTAGCGGATATGTGTTCATCACAGAAGGTCCTCAGTTCGAACCTGGGTCGACTCATTTTTTGATCATATTTCTCTCCTTTACTATTACCAACTGAATAAGAATGGTGTGCAATGGGCAGATGGGCAGACCAGCCGAGTATCTATATCAGGGTCGATCGTCGCAAATGTCTTGCACGTTCAACAAAAACGAAGTCCTTGGTCGCGAAGGTACGTACTCAGTCGTTATCTTTGACTATGTACCTTCGAATGTCCAGATACGCCCACAATATCCGAAAGTGGGAGGCAATACCGGAGCGACAAGGGTCGATGGCGTAGCTGGTTATCGCATCTGTCTAACATACTGGCACCTCTTGAATCGGGCCACAGAAGGTCCTCAGTTCGAACCTGGGTCGACTCATCTTTTCCTCGCTGCCCGTCCAGACCCCTTCCTCATATCCCTTTCTCAACCTTTTTCTCCTGTCCCCGTACCCAAAACACGACAGACGCCACGCAGACGAGCCGTTACCGCCAATCCCCTCTCCCGCACAGCCCACCGGCACATCTCCTTCACCTCCCGTACAATCTCCCTCATCTTGCCCTCCCCGCGCGGTTCCAACAAATCATACTCCCACCTCGCAGCAGGCGCGACATCATCGCCAATATCCAGCCTCGAACGTTTAGCTATAGCCCCCAACTCCGGATCCAGAACCCTCGTCTCCACCGTATACTCATACACCGCGAATCGCGGACCCACGGCGCTCATGCCATAGAGCCTCGGGTTTTTGAGGTCTCCGACGAGGCGCGCAAACCTCCCGCGCATCTCGCGGTCCGCGATGGCGCGTGAGCCAACGTCTCGAGTGTTGAGCTGGGGGCAGATTTCTACGAAGAACACGGGGTGTTCTTCCGCCTTGACTATGAAGACTGTGGCTTGATCGGTGGACTCGGAGGAGGCGGCACCTTCGCGCTCCAGGTAGACGCGATAGCCCTCATGGGGTGGAAAGAGATGGATCAAGAGTGCAGTGTAACTGTCGATGTACCTGCTGAGATCGGTCGTGGCACGATTGACGCGGTCGAATTGCTCCCGTATTTTAGGATCCCATGGCATGTTTGCTTCTTAAACAACCCCGGGTCTATAATGCAGGACATGAGATGACCTGAGAGCATGAGAGGTACGCTGACAGGGAGGACGGTAAAGGCGACCGGACTGATTACCAGTGTCTCAGAACTGAATAGACGACTTTTCTCTCTCCCGCGAATCACTCAAAACATCAGCCAGGTTTTCGTATCAGACGAAAGACATCCGGCCATAACATAAAATGCAGCCACATCACTTGCGAAGTGCATCCCAACCGGGATTGTTGACTTCTATCCCGTCAACGCCACCTTCATAGATCCCACTCGCGACCAGCTTCACGCTCGGAATTTTTAGATCCTGCGGTTCACTTCCCAAGCTCCACAGACTAATGGCCACAACGTTTGGGCCAGCGTAATTGAGAATACCTTCATGCACAACGAAAGATGTCTGCGGGCCGAGATTGGCGATACGCTTTCCAAGCTGCCAGCCGTTCACGTAGAGTTGAGCTGATGATCGGGGGCAGACACGATGAGTGCTCCGAGAAAACGACTGGGTCAGGACCAGGGAGAACTCAGCTTACCGCGGTAATGGCCAGGTTGACTGTCAAGCACAATCGATAGAGGGACATCATAGCCTTTGGGCATGTTGAGATTGAAGTTCGTACGGAAAAATCCCACCTAGAGCATGTCATATGAGCCAAAGTGACTGAAGTGAACCCAAGATGTGAGCAGTAGCTCGGTTCATCGACGCGTACCCCCGGTTTCGTGAGCCCCTGGAAGGGTGTACGCGTTTCCCAGGTCGAGTCATCGAAGTTGGGGAGGTGCCATCCCATTCTCTTCGTTCATTGATCAGATAGTCTGAATGTGACTTGCAGCATCTTCCTTACCTCTGCATACAGCCCACCTAGTCTATTTGTCAGTTCCCGCTCAAGGTATAGCAAAAGAAGCACTCCTGACCTTCATTCAAGATCTTTCGGGTATCGTCTGCGAAGTGTTCGCCCCCCAAATTCCCTGCAAGTTTCCATTTGGTAAACTGTGCGGCCTCCGAACGGCCCTCTAGGTAGTATCCCTGACATTCCAATCCCTTGGTCACCTCCTAGAACGGCGCACTATAATCATATTACCACGCACCTGTAGGCCCCGCGGTTGCTGCAGGTCGCGCTGCCGACCACCAGGCGTGCAACAGACGAGTTGGCCAGCCAGGTTTCCACCCATATGACTGTAACGCGTCGAAATTTAATCCTTCGCGGTAGAAAACAGGGTTTTAACTTACTCTTGCAGGACTGTTACGTGATTCTCGCCCTGCCGGAGCATGTCCGCAGACACTGGCCAGCTTTCGTTGTTAGTCGCGAAACGCGTCTCAGACGCCCCGAGATAGTGGTCATTTAGCCACGCCGAGGCTGCGAAATGAATGCCACCTGAGACACTGATGTTGACTGCGGTAGGTACTGGCGAGGACGAGTTGTGCTCAAAAGTGCCATGCCACAGGAGATTGCCCGCCTGTCGGGAAAAAACATATAGTCAAGTCGTCAACATGAACATCGAAAGCCACGTACGTGGAAGCCATAATCGTCGGCGTAGAGTATCCACGGCCCCCCATAAAAAGGTGGGAAGACATTCGTAGTCGTTGTATGATTGGCTTCAACGAGCGAAGCGTCATCGAATGTGGCTCCAATCTCTGGCAGCGAGTCCGCATACTTCCACCGAGTGGCCATGAGATCCGGAAGATGAGCATCGGCCGAAGGACCCGTGAGACGCGCCTCCCATGCACCTGCACTCGTCCTTTTGAGACCGCTGACCCGCTTTCCGTTCCAAGTAATCGAGTTCAGATCCGTGGGGCCGAACACTGTGAGTGTTGCCTTATTTGAGAGATCTCCTGTCAGCACGAGGGCGTCATGCGAAAGAGCTGCGTTCCGAACGAGGTAAGGGCCAGAGATTAGCAGGGGCGCCGAGGCACCAACATCGATGTAGTCAGCGAAGTCTCCTCCGCCAGAGACGGTGGGCATCCAAAAGTTAGTTGCCGTATCGTAGTCAGCAATGAGAAGGACTATGTTGCTTCTGGAACCGCGAATTTTTGCTGTTGTAAGGCCTCGAGCCACAGTGAAATTGACGACAAAGGCTTGATCCTCCTGGACATCGGCTCAGCGCAGAGTACCCCTCCGCGCAAGCCGAAGCTCACCTTGCTATACTTCGTATGAAGTTTTGTCGGACCGATAGTGACAACGGTCGGCAACGCCCCCAGCAACAGGGAGACCTCGTACACCAAGCCCGTGTTGCCGTAGACAACGAGAACATCGTCACCGTTGATTTTCAATGTAGAAAGGAGCATCGCGGTCGAGTAAAGGAGTTTCGAAGAACCAAAGGTTAGATCGGTGCTTGGTAACGCAAGCCATCAGTTAGATTGCCGTTAAGAGATTAACAAGGAGTACCTAATGATAAATGAATCACGGCCAAGCAGTGTGGCGTTCCCATTTTGCTGCGGTACCACTGTGTTACGCGAGCCTACCGTCAGCCTTAGGGCAACGGTGGCGCTTGAATAACCCTTTTAGATAAAAATTATGTTTTGGAGAAAGCAAATGTACCTACGGATCACTCGATTTGGTGTGTCTGGAAATATAAAATGATGAACCTGTCTCTGGATTTTGCAGGTGAGTAGTAGAGACTCCGGGTATGGTTGTGTTGTCTTCTCCTAGGGTTTCGCTGTTACAATAGGATGGCGCTATGACGGGGACAAGCATCGCTACCTTTCCACTGTGTCATTCTGAAGTCGGGGAAAGACCGAAGGAAGAGTGATTGCAACTTGAGCTCGCCATACTTCGCAGACAACTCTCTTGATTCCGTAACTGCAGCGCCGTAGTCCTGCACTGTAGAATTAGGGCAGGCACCCCAGTTATTTGAGAGCCGTAGAGCGCACATAAGATGTATAGGCGTCTGATGTAGTGGAATGAATGAGCGAGCTCGGCGTAGTTATGACAATACCCACTCGTAAACGGAAGTTGTCCCCACGAAGTACCACCCTGTGCGTCTTTAGCATCTATCTTTTAGCCTTTCGACACTAGAACGCACATAAAACATGTAATAGTTGACCTAGCCCGTAATGTGAAGGTTAGCAATTTAAAATGAGTCCGAACAAACACGTACTGCGGTAACACCATTCGCCCACAGGTGGAAATTATGAACGCGCTGAAAGCTTCATAGGATTTTATAGTTTAGCCACGAAGAAAGAGGATAATTGTGACGGCTCACTTTGGGTTCGTTAACTCACGACAAGAGGCATAACCGCCAGTGGAGCCCCATGGATCGTAGGAACCACCTTGGAATCTGAGTAATGTAAGTGGTATCGTAGCTAGATGGCAGTTGTATACTTACTCTGGAAACATGAAAGGAATCTCAGGCATAACAGATTCATGGTATGTCCTCCAGGTTGTGGGAATATCTCTCCACACGCTAGGGTTCGAACAATTGAAGGCTGCGTGAGTGCAGAGCATGACTAATTTATCATCACATTGGTAGTGAAACGGAGAGCACACACAAACTGGGTAGGCATCGATCCCGTATATGTCGGCGGCATCCACCAGGTTTCGGAACATGCCTGGGTCATTCACCATAGTAGGCACAACCTACAACTCATTCAGTAAGTTTCCAGCTCATGGAACCTGCTTATTCACTCACGATACCCATTTCAATTGCCCTCTGACGAAGTTGGGCCACGTATTCGTTTTGGCCGGCTTTGAAATGGTACGAGACACGGTATAGGTAGATAGGACACGATTTCAATCAGAACTCACGGCCGTTGTAATATTCATTCTCTATCTGTAACATGATGACTGGACCGCCGTGCGTAATCTGATTCTTAGCGATGACCGGTATCACGGCGTTCCACTAGAAAAACAAATCGATTTCGACGGAAATCCGTGGGGTGGACAGAGACGCACGTAGTCCTGCCAGGCATTGTGGAAATTCGTATCATTGCTTCGAAGCTCCCCATTATACGGATTCCAAAATGGATCGCCAGGTATCGTCACCACATGTCCTGGCACCCCGCCTATAGTGGTTTCTGCACTAATGAGTACGAGCCCATGAGTGGCATACTCCATTCCTCGATACACGATCAGCTTACTTGATGTAAGGTCCTGGCCTCGCAATGATCCACAAGCCAGCATCCTTGGCAGCATCAAACAACGGCTGCAGGTCATTGATTCCTGTCATATCGATTACTCCTTGTCTCGGGTTGAGGAGGTGCCAATGAACGTATATAGAGAGCACATTGAGCCCAGCCGCCTTCGCCTTCTGGGTGATATCCTTCCAGAGTCCGGGAACGGGCAGTCGCCAAGTATGGAATTCGCCAGATTGCAAGTATACCCTTTTGCCGTGGATGAAAAATGAGTATGGATCCCACCCTACGTCCTCTGTCAACCCAGTGTTGTTATTATTACCATAGGCTCTACGAGGGCCAAAGGAGGATAGATTCGGATTAGCTGCGAGTCCGATACCGCTGAGAATGCCCAGGAGCGCAAGAAACCCGGATTTTAGTGAGGTGGTAAGGAGCATCCGTCAAGAGCGAGACGCGCAACGACAGGCAAAGAGATGTTATATGCTGAAGTGTCCCGTACACATACCAGCTGACTGACTGGTACATACGCGACCGGAGCGAGTGCGGGCCGTTGAGCGAGAAAGCTCCGCAACAAAGGAGCGGGCGCGTATGGCTAGGAAAGGAGGCCGCACCATTATACTGGTGGATGAGTGAAGCAAGACCTCTGCCACAAACCGTAATAGTCAGATTAGCAGGAGGTAGCAATGGGCTCACAGGAGACGGATCCGCTATTTCATTTTGAAGGATTCGACCGAGCCAAGCATCAAAATCCTAGAGAAGAATTCCTCTGGTTTCCGGATGAACTGGTTTTACCAACTACACGAAACCGTTGTGGGTGTAGGTATATGAGAGGAAGTCGGAGTCTCTGTTTGTGCTTGTAATCATAGCCTTATGCAGCCGTAATGATATCCATTGGTGTTGTCCCATGGCTAGCGCGGTTCTGCAAGGAGCTCCAGAGAACACAGGGATTCCAACGTCTCAACCCAGCGACTCTGACATCGACCGCATCGCCCTCTTCTCCCTTGCTGCCCAACATTTCTCCGTAACGTGGTCCCAACGGACGGCCGAATTCGCCAGTTATATCTTCCTCATCGACCTTTTCCCCTCATCCCTACTGCCTTCCGCCCTTTACGGTTTCTTTAGCACCTTGGCTGGTGTGGTATTCGGTGGCAATATAGGATCCCTAGTCGATCATCCATCCCGACTAAAAGTCATCCGCATCAACATTGTCGTCGCGAAACTTGCCGTCACAAGCGTCTACGCCTTCCTGCTCGTTCTCCTCGCAAAATACCCTACCGAAACGAAACTCATAAGTCATCATATCAAACAAGGAGGACATCCTGCGGTCTGGATCTTGTTTACGTTCATCGTACTTTCCAGCTGCATCATGAAATTGTCGGATATCGCCATGTCAGTAGCCATCGAGCGGGACTGGGTCACGACGATTGCAGCCGGGTCAGATGCGCGCTTGACCCGTCTCAATCTCTGGATGAGACGAATTGATTTGGGGTGCAAGCTCCTCGCACCTCTGTTCGCTGGCCTCTTAACGAGTACAATTGGGAACGTCCGTGCTGCGTTCGTTTTGGGTGGCATCGCGCTCGGTGGCCTGGGTTTTGAGTTACTCTGGATCAACATTGTCTGGAGGCGTTTTCCAATCCTCGCCGTCGAACAACATCAAGAACGCCCACATGAAGACCGCGAAACCTCTTCGCCTTCATTCATGCTCGCATCAGTGAAGGACTGGCTCTGGGTATCATATCACGACTGGGGATTGTTCATCCGCACGCCAATCTTCCCCACCTCATTGACCATCTCTTTGCTGTATTTCACTACCCTCAGTTTCGATGGAAATATGATCTCATGGCTCAAGACGAACACATACTCCGACGCGCTCATCTCCGGTATGAGAGGAGTTGCAGTTTGTATGGGTCTTGCTGGGACTGCGATCATGCCTCTCCTTGAAAAGAGGATAGGCCTGACGAGGGCAGGAAGCTGGAGTATCTGGTAAGTAACGACTACGCGCTGACCAGCCGAGTTGTTAAACAATATATCCCCAAGGTCCGAAGTTGCGTCCCTCATTCCAGTCGTAGTTTCCTTCTATGTCGGGTCGAACCAGGGCGTCAAAGCACCTGCGTGGAACCAAAGCCTTTTATTCGGTGGCATGGCTGTATCTCGCGTTGGTCTTTGGTCTTTTGACCTCTGTCAACTCAAGCTCCTCCAACAAACGCTCGCAGACCATCCGCGGCGAAATACCCTGAACGGACTACAATATTCACTACAAAATTTCCTAGACCTGTTCAAATATGTCATGGTTATTATTCTTTCGTGAGTGTGGGTCTTTCAAGGACTGCTACACATGCCTAAATGGTATGGTTCGTCAGTCAACCATCCGAGTTCAAGTATACGGCGACGCTCAGCTTTGGGGCGGTTGTCATTGGAGCTTGCCTGTATATGATTTACCTTCGCCGGGAGCGGGGACACCTCGTGCATCTTGACTGGCTCATTGCCATGAAAACCAAGCTAACTTAAACACAACCCGTCTCTCTGTCTCGGCCATGTGAGTCAACCTTTATTTTTGTCATGAATGGTAGCCGAGGATATCCAAGCTGCCTGAGTCTATTTTAATGTTCATGAAGCAACGTACGTCGTCTAATGATACAACAAAGTCTTTTTTAACGTTGAGGTGCCGAACTAGTGAGGCTCGGACTATAACTGACACACAATGAATATCAGCAGTCAATAAATCCACATACAGGGCTTGGGAGGACTTACCCAAAAGTCTGCCCTTCAGGCAGCGTTTTCAGAGGTGTATTCCTCCAATCAGCAGTGTCCCTGAACACTTGATTCCCCCACCTACAGAATCACGTCAATAACAACCCCACACCAGAGCAAGGCCTTGATAGCAGTGTAACAAGTAAACGATACCCACCAGCTTCGGATAGTCCCCTGCCCAATAGTGCCGTGAAGCGGGTATTGTAAGCTGCAAGAGTAGACAGTCATTCTATCACTAGCCGACCCATATTTAAAGCCCAAAGACTTACCAAAAAAATATGATAATTACGCCGACAGCCGTCCCGGCATCCAACGCCGCCGACAGAACATCTAACGTTAAGGAATATATGCATTAATTGTCGTTACGAAAGCCAAAGCGGAGGGGGTGTACGCACAATTATATTTAGCCCAATACGAGAAATTCTTTCTTCTTACAACAAACTGGAAGAGAAACCCAATGATAGCCCAAGGGACATAGTTGACGGCGGTCGCTGGTGGTATACTGCCAACGCCGGAGAAGATAAGGCTGATATAAAGGTTAGCCGGAAGGTCAATTTAAGACGAGCACTCGACAGGGGTGCGACTGGGTACGCACGGGAAGCTACGGCGCGATTTGCGTTGATAAGCATGATGTACGAAGTAGAAACGGAGGAGGCTTACTTTAGATAGTTTAATATACTGTTAGGGTATCGTCGTGTGAAGAGCCATAAGGTAACAGGGCACGCAGCGCCGATGAGAAAGAAGAAAGTCAGAGCTGCGAGCGGAAACACCGTGAGTCCTCGCTTCACTGAATGGTAAAGATCTCGTACTACTACAAGCCGCGTCAGCGCTGGAGCCAATCACCCTTCGGGTACAAGTCACTCACTAGTAAATTTGGCCTTTCGAAAATTGCAATGCAGGACCGATAACCCCCCACTGTAGTACAAACGTCAGAGGCGAAGACTGGGGAATATAGGTCCGTTACAATGATAGAAGCTGTGCCAAAAACTCGCGTCGAGTTGCACGTGAAGCTGCGAAAAGTCAGCATCCCAAAGATAACGTATGACTAAAAACGTGCACGAACTTGTTTTTCTGCTCCTTATCGCAGAGATCCCTGTCCGAAGATGCACAATTAGCCTCAATACCCACTCCACGCGGAGCCGTCTGAACGACTTACTCGACATTGGTGAACATCCTGCGAATGGAAGCTAGTCATAAGAACCCGGAACGGGTCAAGAGAGATAACACTTTCTCACCAAGACATGACTCCGAGTTGAACGGTGCCAGCGATGATAGTGGCGACGACCTTCATATTTGGGATCAGGAGGGGCCAGTTCGGACAGCGCAGCACATACTTGGCACCAGAACATCGGCCGTGGTGGTACCTACTCGCCGACATTAGATGCGAAATATCAAAAGATCCGGGATGAATTGCCTTCATATAGCTATCGCCGATCATACATCAGGTCGTATAAAAACGGCGTTCCGAATCCGGATAAACTTACTGGCCAAGTTTGAAATCCGCCGTGAATTGCATAGCTAAAACCAGAGTCGAATCAGTTCACTGCCGTGCACTACCGCTCAAAGCCTGACCTTGCGACATCGTGATGTACCCGTACGTCTGGAAGAATGGTGATTAGCCCTAGCCTTGATAATGAAAGGATATTGAAAACATTCACCTTGAACCTATCAAAAGATAGGATTCGGTTAATCTCTGAAGCGAGGGACGGAGTAAAGGCGGAAGGAAGCGCACATCATCATCGCATTCGGCTTCCCTAAATTGGTATTCACATCCGTGTCAGCAATGTAGCGGCAGCAGAAGCGACGCGCAATCCCCACCTGGTATTATGAACCCGATGATGAGCTCGGTGATAACACTTCAGTGGAGTGGGTCAGTCCTAATTCTTGTCTATTTCACAGGGTGGCCGACACGCACTTGAGTCCTATCTGCCGATTGGTGACGGCCTGTATCATGCCTCAAATGCCGTCAAGAGAAGCAAACGAATGAAGGTGGGGGCATACCTATCGGAATCACGTATATGACAGCTATTAACAGAGACCTATCAGTGAGGGAAGGAACGTCTGAACAACAGCCCTTACACACGATCAGCGCAATGATCAACGCCCAAATGGTCATACCTGCCGGCCAGACTTGAATGCAGACGCAGGCAAACGTAAAGGTCACCACTATAGAACCACAGCTTTGTGTTAGCATGCGGGTATCGATGTTAGGGGCCAACCCTCACCGAAGATGCAGACGTAATACCATTCCGGAACTAGGCGGCCATCAGTCAAATGACATCGTTAGAGGAATGCAGCTGGTTCTTTAAACCTTGAGGGTACTTGGCCATGAGCCGAGCGTGTATGTCGGGCGGCTCGCGTAACGACTGTTTGAACTGCACCTTGATCGGTTTCCAAAAGTGTATCACGGCTACGGCACGCGAATAAGCTTGGGAGGCCGATAGAAGATATATATCACTTTACCATGTGTGATAGTTGCTGCAACAGGACTCCAAGTTCAACCGTGGTGTTACTATAGGTGCGATATTACTCACCAGCGATAGAAAGGAAAGACAACCCGTATGATACTACGAAGGTAGCTCTAAGTAAATTGGTCAATAGGATTTTGATAATTATATTGTGCTACTCACGAAAGATACACGGGGCTGTAGTCCTTGTACTCCTGAACGCGGATGCTAGCGGCGTCGTCTATGATCCTTCGCAAATCGTACACCTTCCCTGTGTTGTCATAGGCATTGATAGAAGAGATGCTAAATAGAACGCCTGTTAGTGTATCACTTGCCGATCGAACCCAATGACGCACGGCATGTACTGGCTAAACCACACGTTATTGTACTGTTGATAGAGTAGATTAGGTCATTCATTTACTTGTCCTAAAGGCAAGCACGAACGTATAAGATCGGGGTCAAAAACCCTTGGAGGCGTAAGTTTCGAGATATCCTTGGTTTGGGATGAAGCACTTACAATAAAAAAAGAAGAAGCCAATCATGACGTTGGCCTCAGCCCACCCTACACATCATAAGACGAAAATAACGAAGCAGGCAATTGCTACTCATACAAGGTGTCGCAAGTCTATCGAGAGGTGAGCACAGGTTAATTAGACTCGTAACTAGAAGGCCTACGGGCTGCCAATGAATGCAATTTCATTCCAGTCGAATGTCAGCAATGAAAAACCCAATCCACTCCGATAACCAAACATTTGATTAATTTTCTACATTTCGATATTATTAGTGAAAATCTGGGTATGAATTAGAAGGAAAACATACAACGTTATCCGGGGCCGCCCAGCATACCTACTCAATGCGTTGAATGGCGATTAGAATGAAAAAGTGCAAGCGCAAAATACCCATGTGAAGACGCTAAGGAATATTAGACCTCGTTCAACCATTGATAAAACCTTCGCGTACCTCAACGCCTGAAAAAGGTATCCGGGAACGAAATCTATTTGCACATGCCTTAAATATTGGAACGACACAGAAAATTGAATCACCAACACCACAGCAGGGTTCCAACAAAAGCATACAGAAAATATCGCTCTCTGCTCATTCCCTCGTGCTGTCCGATGCCTGCATAGCTTTGGGAGTGTAGAGTATTGAACAGGGCGCAAGACACAAGAGTGTTCGGCCAAACTGCGGATGGTGAGTCACGGTAGGCCGAACGCTACGGGGCTGAACCTACTCATTGATGGCGGAGTTACCAGAAATCGACGAGCAACGCCTCCGATGGAGAAGCCAATGAGTTGAGTGGACATGACAAGCAGCCATTGGTCTATAGAGCTCCAACGTCAGGCTGGATAGAGGCAAAGAGGCTAAGATCATACAGGTAAATGGGAAAGACTGATGGTAATATACCCGCTGAACGGCGATAATATCGGTCGCATAAGCACTCTGAGCACCTACTCCTGCCATAATTGTCACGAGCACCTTAGAACACCGGCGCAGGGGGTGATATTAGTGATGCGTTGATATCTGTATCATGAGGATTACACACATGCTCCTTGATGCTGAAAGGACCAGGATTGATTTCAAAGCCAAGGATTGTCGTATTTGGGAGTAAGCGTGCCCATGCGCGACCGAGGGGGAATACCAGGAGTTGCGCTACGAGCTTGATTTGAATGATCAGACAAAGTGTTGTAACAGCGTCGAGACACTTACACTCCCGATTACAACTGACGGATAGCGAAAGTAGAAGAACTGGTTCATTCCGGGTATGATAACAGCCCAGCAGATTCCAAGAGTCCAGGCGCGCAGCGTGGAAGCAGGCATATCTGGGTCATCGAAGTTTGCAACTGCTGAGCGTACTTCCGGGTATGGAGAGTCATCTTCTAAATAATCAAGGCAAATGTAAAGACTATCGGGCCGCCTAGAGAATAACAAAGCTAGATACCAAGTACGGAGCCGCTGTCGAAATTAGGGTCAAACACGTTGTAAAGCTCACTCTCGGGCTGGGTGAGAATCGAGGACGCCAATTTCGAAGCAGAAGGATGGGGGGTGCCATCTGAAGAACGTTGAGAAGGTTCTGAGGAAACACACCGGATCGAGGATGCACACCTAAAGATTTCCCTTCGTCTCGCGAATCGTACGATAAATAGACTGTAGGTCTTTGGCCATCCTCTCCGATCCCATTCTCGCTCATAACATCCCTCTCCAAATGTCCTCCGTTTACGCCCCCGCCGAAAGGTGAGAATCGGGTCGGAGCGTCTTCCAGTGCGGCGGAGGAGATAAAAAGTGCCTAATAAATGGAGGGGAAAGCCGAATCGGATGAACGACGAGGTGCGGGTCTTCCAGTTGGTCAACGATCGTTTGTACGGTTAGAGATAAGCTGGTCAGATTGATTTGTCCACACTGACAGGTGTGCGGAGCCTTTCCAGCACAACCGTTGATTTGTAGAACCCGTCCTCTATGGGAGGAAATTCGAGCACGATAGCGGACAAGTGGTAGGGAGCAAAGAGGGAGACAGCAGGAAGCCAGCAGCGAGAATTCTGCGGGGATAGCTGTGCCTCCCGTGTACTTACCCGCGTATACTCAGGAGCTCAAGAAGGTCGAGTTCCAGCCTGCCAGGCACAAAACTAAAATCCACGTGTTTTTGATCATGATTGTACCCATCTGTTCCTCCACATTATCTACCAGTCACAGTCGTCGTCAGTCAGTGTTACGCGTTCATATAGCCATTTCATACCAACCTGATAATTGGCTTCAAGCTTGTGGTCTTTACAAAGCCTCCTGCTTGGCTCATCAGTGGGTGGGAGGTTGGGACCCAAATGGGTCATGCTCAGTGATGGCTCGTTACGGACCTGACCTGAGAAATGATCGAAATCCATGACGGTCCGCCACGGCGCCACTACAAGTTGATGACCATCATGTGCTCAACGTTCGAACCGACCTCTGGCACTTGTTCCTCACTGTCGTCAACCTCCGTCAGGAAATCTTACGCGGCGTCCAATACACATTGCGGGGGTATCTCTCAGTGTGGCCATCGTTTCTCGCCATGTAAACACGAAAAGGACTGTCAGCTGTGGGCATTCCGAAAGCTCGGCGATTCGGTCGGGGAAGTCTCGAAATGTCCGGAATGTGGACATGTCTATCAATGTTCAAAACCATCAGCATAGGTCCCGTCGGTGGATCAGCAATTGTTAACGAACCCTGAAAAAACTTCCTACAGCTCAATTTTCACACCTTTCTGGTCTTCGAGGGTCCGACGTTATTTTGGTTGTGAGTCTAGTCTCAAGCCCAAGCGGCATCCCGGAGTTTGGGCCCCTCTACCTGCGCTTTACTTGATAAATGGCACGCTGTATTACGCCCGCTCATTGGTGAGCGAAACTCTTTCAGAAGGTCTGCATACATACATGATGTTCTTGTGCTATAACTCCACAGGTGAAAAGGCTCCTATCTGACCTATCATTGCGGTTTGGTGTCTGTTATAGTCATTTATGGGTGATCTTCGACTGATTCAGGATCTGGCCGACCGCGCAGTAACGGGTACTGTGAACAAATGACTTCGGGACGTCCCACGAACGTCCATTACCAATACCTGTGGTGTGCAGTTACCAGAAAAGGTTCCAACTAAGTCACCCCTGCACCTTTCATCAGTTCCCTCCAGATTCCGAACGCCGGGAATAATATCATTGTCTCATTTCGTGAGTTATTAAACGTCATGTTATAGCCGATGAGAGCAGTCGTGGTGTAAATACGCTCTTGTATACAGCCGTGAAAATGGACGACTAAGGCGATAACTTTGGTGTTTGCCTCCATCGGCCCAAAACAGAATGTCCGAGGTTTCCACCCCCCTTTGTCCGGGGTACGGTGACCATCCTCTGATTGCCTCGCCGCGCACCGCACACCCCGCAGGCCACTTATTTTTCTCTCCACCAGTCAGCCACATTGCCTGCTTCCTGCGCCACGAATCAGCAGCCATCGCACCTTGCATGAGGTCTTTAAAACGTGGTACTATCTTCGCGTTCAGACTCTGACTCAATTGTCCAAGGTGCGGCTTCGGGGTGGAGGTTTAGGTCAGGTACCAAGCAACGTACAGGGTAACTAGGATACACGCCGTGCCTTGCTTGAGCCTGGGTTCGACCACAGATCTTTTCTTACTCGTGGGGGCCTCGATGCTAAGCTTCAAGAAACTGTATATGACTCATCATCCACTACTCCAGAATAGCACATAACCGTCAACGTCACTTTATACCTAGAGTATAGCTCGAGATCGACGAGCACTTCCCCTGCGCCACCACTTCTAGTAACGACAAAGGCTGCGCCGAGTTATTACATAGCATTACTCTCTTCCGCTTCTTTAAGATGTCACTGCTGCGGAAAAAAAAACTAAAAATCACAACTCCACACCCATGGGATAGTTGGACTGCCTGTGCATACCTCCATTCCGAGATCTACTCGTCCCTTCTGAGCCTTTATAAGTCAGGCCGTTACACACGCAACTTATCGGCGCCAATTAACCCCTTAAACTTATCTCATTTACCAGGCTGCATCGGGAACAACCCGCCAACCTGCCACCCTTGAGCGCCACAAAGTTGTACGCGAGTTGACATCGCTGATGTCAACAATAATGATGACCAACGTGATGCAGCAGCAACGGATTTGTTGGCAACAATTTTCAGGCCTTGTCTGTGGCTGAACAGGGTAGGTGTGAAGGCGACGCCTGGGATCGCTCGCCGGCGCTAAATTGGTCTGAACTGTGTGGAGTCGATGTTGATCGTGTGGATCTTTGCGTATTTCTCCAACATTCAGTCCGGATCCATTATTTACTAGGAGGGTAATATACCATACGCGATAGTAACTAGTTGGGATGCTGTCTACCGACGTCGTGTCACAGTTATCAGTCCCATTGGAACATCAGATTTCTATCGTAGAGGCCTTTTCGGTGCTTTATTTTGATTATCTCGTTATCTACGGCGACGTCTCTGGTGCTCGGGACGACACATTTGGAATTCGACGTTCTTCGCCATCGTCGGTGTTCATCCATGTGAAGCCCGCGGTTGGCTGCGCATCCTATGTATCGTACGAGCTAGCTTCCTTTATTTCATTAACAAGTCAACGACGGCTACATACAGGACACGAACAGAATGAAGGTAACTACAGTACAATTTGCGTTGATTTTCTAGGAACTCAAGCAGGATGTGGCCAGAAAGCAGGGAGAAAACATGGGACATGGGTATATAGAAATTGTCGTCACTCTAGCTTGACGACCGATAAGAGGACGGTGAGTTCCTTCCGTCGAGGATTTTGGATCTTCCTGTACCGCCATGTGGAGAGGAACTTTGCCCGCCAAGTGAGGTAGATCCAATACCACGACTTTCACCTGGCGTGCATGGCAGATAATAGGTCTGCATAACCCGAGGTACTCGGCTCTTTTAATACAGCACCGCCATCTCCGCAGACACAATCGCTAGTCCGACTCCAGTCATAACAATTAACGGCAGCGTGTTCCAATACGCGAACGTCCTCTGCTTGATGAAAATTCCCTTCTGTTGCAGGATCTGCTTCCAGAGCAACCCGGCGAGACTGGCGCTGAAGGTGAAGCTCACAGCGCCGATATTGCTCGCCACCGCCAACGAAATCGCCGCCGCACGATTGCTCTCGGGCGGGAGAGCCGCGGCCCTGACGATCTTTGTGAGCAGGATAGTTGCACCGATGTTTGTGCCGGAAAGGTTGCACAGCATAACACCGAGAACGCCGATGAGCCATATGACTGGGTGCATCTGTTTGTTGGACGCGCGGACGAGCCACTTGGCGAATATTTCGATCCAGCCCTGGTGGGCGAGGCCTTCAATGAGGATGAACTGCGAGAAGGCGAATGGGACAAGTGCGAATGGCAAGCGGGGAAGGGCAGTGAAAAAGGTGGGGAAATACGACGCGAGTCTGGCGTGGGTAGCTATGTAGCGAGAGCGTATTCGGGCGTGAGTCGATTTGGGAGACAGTTCCTCAGATGGCTCGTCTACGAGGGTTCGCATTGTTGTGTTGGTGTTTTGCGTATTAGACCTCGTGTTAACTCGCGTGTTTGTTGCAGCAGTGGGCAGGGACGTTTCATCGAATGCAACACTGCTTGCTGTGGGGAGCGCGGCTACTTCTCCGACGGTGACTCCGTCGTTAGCGGTTTTGTCCATAGAGCCCCTTACCCCTTGTATCTCCAGCGGAATATCGTTAGTAGGAGAGGGGATGTCGTCCGACATTTTTCGTTTTCGCCTCTGTCCAAGGATTGGGATATTTTTGGCCCAACGATAGTGATCCCAAGCAATATCATAGAAGAATTTCGCGACTGCGAAGGGAAGACTGATCTTCCACACGTCAACATGGAAGAAACTGACAATGATAATGACGATCAGGCAAGTTCCAAGGAGGGCGCTACCAACCCATGCCCCAGTTGGGTCCAAGAGCACCGACCGCACGTCCAGATCCTCTGTCACAGCGAGTCTTCGAGGTATGTATTTGGATTTACGAAATTGGAACCCGAGCGCAACCAAACATGCGACACTGCATCCCAGAAAGGGAAGGATTGTGTAGGCAGTAAACGCCGCGTTGTTCACAGAAAACCCTTCGCAGATCACGACATTGGTTGGATTACCAACGAAGAGAACCATACTGGCTGTATTTGCGGCCGCGAACTCCGACATTAGCCACGACATGGGGTTGAGCTGAGGGTACACGGGATTGGTATACGTATAATCTTCGAGACAAACGAACGAACAGTACCTCCGTCACTTTCGTGTAGTATACAAGGAAAGCTGTCCCTGACAGAATGACCGGATCATTTCCCAGAAGGACACTCAAGGCGGTCAACATGAGATAGAAGTAGAAGAAGAGCTTGTATCCATGGGATCCTCCTTTATTGCTGACCCAGAAAGCGGCGGCTTGTAGAACTCCAGTAATATCCAGCGTGATTGCCATATATGCTAAAGAGAAGAAGAGGATCAGGATATTGTACGGCTTGACACCATCTGTGCCACTGAAAAAGTGTCATTAGCTGTGAACTTTATTGGCTTAGTGCAAGAGGAAAGGGTGTTTTGGGAGCTAGCTCCAGAGGTTGGTTCAGCACCGATTTGGAATTGCACCGCCCCCACGGGATAGCATGAACAAAATGAGGGGTTCAACGTACACTATTCCGTCCCTAATCTGGAAAAAGGGCAAAAGCAGTCGATGTGTATTTCGAGGACGCAAAGTACGAGGTGGGTGCTCACTTCACTGGGTCCAAGGCATTGTGCTGCCCACAGAATGGCGATGGCAAGTATCGGTGCGGTCGTAAGGTTGATGGGTATTCGTTTTTTACCAAGATAGGGCAGAAGGATGGGAAACGAGATAGGGTATATCACAAAGATTATAGAGATAATGAAGACCACTAAAGTGGCTATTGACGATCCGGAAACCATTGCGAAGCTGTCATGGACAGGGAGTTCCGAAGCCTGAGCACTTCAACTTGGGGTCTGTCCTGGAACGGGACCGGAAAGGGAGTACGAAGTTTTGCGTCCTAAGTAGCTCTCAGCAACCTGAGGTGTTCAGCATGAATACAGCACACGGTGTGGAACAAGATCGGATCATGAATGTACAGCATAGCCTCGTCGATCGAAAGGAACCCACCTGGTAGTTTATGATTAGGTATTCAATGCGTCGTCCAACTCGACAATCCGTCCTTGCCCCTGAATCCGATATAGGTAGGTTGTGCGAGGAAGATTGAGCGGACTGCCTCGTTTCTCCGAGGTTTTGGACGGTGGCGTTTTGGAGCTGCCGGCTGCAGTGAGCGTGACATCGTGCATCATGATGGACCGCACGTTTTCATCATCAACATACATATGCGGACAAAAGTTTGTCAGGCTCGAGAGGCACCCGGTCCCACACCGATGTTGAACGCGTTGGGCGTCTATTGGACCCTTAGTGACCGTACCACAGGTAGGACGCCTACAGCTTTCTCTCCCACCCATGGACGGACCGCAAGGAGGAAGGTCCCCGCGAAACGCGTACCAACTTCGTTCGGCGACGGTCGAATTCGAGGCCTTTCGCAGAGCTATGCCCCCAATACCTCAGGACTTGCCTCCCCGTGTTCCCGCACCCAGTCATCGGCATGGTGCTCCCTCTGGTGAGCGGAGCCTTGTGGCTAATATTGGGATGAATTTATGGGTTGTCGTTAATCACGCTGCTCGTCAGGACCATGGCCGTTTCTTGACATTGATGATGAGGTGAGCCGGGCCTAGTCCGGTTCTTAGAAAATTCCATCTAACCCCAAATCCACCCAAGATAGACCCCGAGCAACTTAAGAACACTGAGCCTTCTCCTCCCCGCGAAGTTTGCGATCATCTTGACGCGGAGAAATGTAAAGGTTGCTGGTCTCGCTACCCCCAGTCGCTGTTTCCCAATTGGACACCCGCGCAACAAAGACGAAGCCGAATATCGAAGATCGTAGAAAAGCGAACCGAAACCTGTTTTATCCGTTATGTGGATGTTGCTGAGAATGGGCAATTTTTCACCTCGAAAGCACTGCCTGTGACATACGGTGGGAAGGATGCTCATTGGGAGTTTATGAGGGCGCCTGTGAGTCTAATCCTGCTGTGTCAATTTCACATCTCAGTAGCACTTCAGCGACCTAGTGGTACCAGGCTAAGGGTGATGTCCTTGGAAAACCTTTCAGGACCTGTTCTGCAAATGATCGGGACCAAGTGAGCTTTGATACATTGCATCCATTTTCCTGAATCATTGCCGACCGTTACCAAAGATATAACGTTGAACCCTTTTTCTTTTCCTCATCACTTGGGTGGATTCCTGCTCGGTACCAGGAAGAAGTTAAACCTACTAAGAGTGACCGTACGATTTCGCTGCGCATGCTCTCCACTCTATCTGATTTGGCTTTTAAGATATCACCATAACCCTCACCTTTATCCGCACGATGCAAAACCTAAATACTGTGCCGCCTGGTACAAGGACGAGCTATACGGCGAGTACGATGAGCCACACAGAACGGCGGGAAGCAGAACAAGTCATTGACACGCAGGCAGCTCTCTCCATTCGGTCAAGTCTGCCCCGTTCCCCTTCTATCAATTCTTAAGCTGACCATAGAGCTACGAATGATTAACAGGCGATCATATTCTCCTCCCTGACCTTTTGGCGCTGCACATGGTACGGTCTCCCATGAATAGCACAATCATATCCTATCACCCCAGCCAAGAACACCGCACCACAACTGCCGCTTCACTGCATTCGCGAGTGAGCGCAGCTGGTCGCTCGGTGTACTGGAACAACATATTTGCGAAGCACGATGATCCCACATTTGTTTTCCTGTCCATCTTGTGGTACGCAGCTTATGCATGGGATGAGACTTTAGAAGTGCTGTACGCGCACATATGTTGGCTGGTGAGCGGCCTCCCTCGACCTGTGTTATCGGGGACTAACATAGCATCAAGGAATCCCGCGTCATCAGAACAAACGATATGAATCTCACGCAAGAGCTTCACGTCGCCCAGGCGCATCTGCTGCACTACGCCTCGCTCCTCGAAGACTTCCGCAAGTCAGTCACGTTTGTATTTGAGACGCCATACCCCGCACTAGACAACTCTACGCTGTATTCCGCGAAGGAAAAGAGCCGTTCGCAGGAGCTCATGAGACAAGAATGCGACAACCTCTTGAGGGAGATCGACAGGCTTGAGCAGAGCAGGGTGATGCAGGGAAAGAGGCTCAAGAACGTGATGAACCTGGTAGGGATCTCTTCGCTGTAACGACCGCTCCCGTTGAACACGGTTCACAGGGATTCAGCAGCGTCAACATCCAGGACAGTAAGCAAATGCAGGACCTCACAATGGCCGTGGTGAGGGACAGTGAAGGTGTGCTTCGTTCACTCCTCGTCTTCGGGAGGTTCTTCTGACCGCTTGGTAGCTATAAAGCAGATCGCATACATGACTATGTTCTTCCTTCCCGCGTCACTCGTCGCCGTTCGTGTGTCGCCCTTCTCGTCAAATTTCAACAGCTCACTCCGTCCATAGAGTATATTCGGGATGAATGTCGCCGAGGTCAACCCTGGGACCCTAGGCACCATGCCACGTTATGTCGCGACCGCCATCACATTGACCGCTGTGACGATTTGGGTCATCGTGGCCCTCCAATACCATCCAGAGCACCCGCGGCGAGCAGCCTCGCGTGATGGCAATCAAATGGAGGGCTATAATGAAGAAAACCGTTTGTTAACTAAATCCGCCCTCTGGGATACTCTCGGCCGCATCGGCTGGCCGGTCGTTCTTGCACTGGGGCTTTTCGAACGGCTAAAAGAGGGCACGAACCCCAGGCCTCAGGCTATTTAAGTTCAGGCGGAAGAATTTACTGATCTATTCCAGACGATTGCGACTAATGGAGGGATCTTGACATTCTACCTAGTCACACCTACATATATACCTAGTTGCTTATCCTATATTTTTTATACCCACAGAATAGCATTAGTTGCGCATTGTGCATCTGCAGTTCACCACGATACGGATTTAGGGTAGTCGTATCTGGTCATCTTCGGTCATAGCGCTTAAACGGCGTTTTGAGAGCGACCTTCTACGCGCCTTATCTATACGCTATACCGCTGAGCTACTACCGGTGTGTCAGTTCTTCGAGCCCTGCTAACAATGCTGGCTTCAGAAGGAAGCTCCAAAAATGTCTTGGCCTCGTACACCTGTGCAACAATTCGACTTGGTGAATCCCGACACACTCAAGAAAGTGACTACTACGGCCTATATAACTCCCTGTTCTGTTGCGGCATCTGTCCCCAATTGTAGAGGACTGCTTGGTGTCCCCTCGTCCCAGAGGTCCTGTATTCCCAGGCACTGTCGGCAGTCTTTCTGGTCACAGCGGAACAACGTCCTATGTTTTTCACCTGGGTTAAACCCTATCGCGACCGCAATAGCCTCGGCACGCACGGTGTTGCTGACCGTGAATGCGCGAGAGGTTTCGGCGTCTGATTGGGGACCTCAGGATACCGAAGCTGTATGGGTTGAGCGTAATGGGTTCTGTGTATGAATTCACAGCGGCGATAGGAGTCATTGAGCCTAAGGCTCTTCCTCCACATTCCAGGCTGGTAAATGACATTGCTCCTAGATGGGACAATGACCTGTCAGAGGTCGTGGGCGAGGGCAAAGATCAGAAGTGTTGTTCAGACGGAGAAAGCGACGCGCCAGGAGGCGGGGGAGTCGTCAGTGCACTTTCACTCTTTCCAAGGCGTCATGTCTTACTATCCTGTATGCATGATGGGCGAGACAATCAATATCCTAGCTCAGCTGCTGTTCGTGGATCAGGAGTGCTAGAATGGATGCCTCTGTCGTGTGGTGGGAGAGTCTTCGCAGGCGTCCTCAAGAGCAACGAGAAAGACGAACGTGCGCCGGGAACTATAGGACCGTTGTCCGCCATCGCAGACAGGGGACTTGAGGTGTAAATGGGGCGGCCACGGCAGCCTAGCAGTTGCTTTATGGAAACTGCTTTCGGGGAGCGGGGGGTACATTGATTAGTCCGATTTTCTAAGAACAAATAATGTGCTTGGAGCGTATGATAGTGATCGTCTGGATGGGAAAGAACGACAGGTGTAATGCAATAGTCCAAGTCCAAGTTTAGAGGGAGGATATCATAGCTTATTTCCACATCTCGTACAGATTTCCTCTTTGTCCGCACTGTAATCGAAACCATTAGCAGGAAGGGGTGGTTAAGATAGTTCTGGACTCACAAAAGACATAAAAGTCCGATAGGGAAAAGAATCTAGGCATGATGAAACATTAGTCAGGTTCGGTGCTACTGCAGTGCTAAATACCGACCACCGCTGTTATAATTCCACAAGTACCGTATTTTGTTGTCCACGCATGATTTCCCTGCGCACATTGTGCAAATTCTATACAAAACTTGAGCATTGACAACTATGAATCGGTTGTACAATAAGAATGCGTACGGGCGGCGCGATATTGTTCACCGATCTCTGCTTCCGTCATCGCTCGCACCTGCGGCTGGGGTGCCTGCATAGGATAAGAGACGTATTGCCCCTGGGGTTGAGGCGTCTGTTGCCGCTGAGACGGTTGGGCAGCCGGATATGCGGGAGGCGGTGGTGCAACCGATGAGGGTTCTCGCGAGCTCTGCTCCACTGTTTTTGTGTCAATCATCATAAAGCGCGAGATTGTTGAGAGTTGGCGAAGGTGTGAATGATAAGGAGAGCCTAGGATGTCGAAGGAGCTACCAGAGGAAGAAAAACTGCTTGCATTTGCATCGCGGGACGTCAAAGCTTATAACTGTTGCCAGTTGATGCATTTGTGGGTGGCTGTGGTCCACGCAATGACTGCGGAACGATCCCACATCATAGCTATCTTTGGGCTCGTGAGCGGTGGTGGATACAACATATGCATTTGGTGAGGAAGGAAAGGCTGTGAGCCCCGTGCTTACACCGCGCCTGGCGAAAGGGCCTCGTTATAAGAGTGGCAAGCGGGAAAGCCAGTAAAAATTACGACAACCGAGCTCCAGCCTTCGGGGACCTCTGGCACGTATACGTTATTACGGGGCTCATCCCGAGTGACATTGAGCCCGTAAAGTTTATGTACCTGAACAAATATAGTAGTATCAAGTTGCTTTCAAAATGTGGTAGAAAGGCATGGATCCTCCTCCAGCCTTCCACTTCCATCGTTCAAAAAGCCGTGACGTAAACGGATAGGCCAGTCAACCAGGAGTTATCAGTTCGCAGTACCTTCGTATTTTCAACGCAAAGACGAATTCACATTTAGCTATCTCCGCAGTAATCTGTAGGAAGAGTATGCATAGCTGTCCCTCCTCGCATATATTGAAAGCGCGATCTTGGAGTAGTATATGTAACCGCCTAATTGGATTCGGACTGCATGATGATATGCAAGTATATGCAGCATAAAGAGAAGGCTGATTATGGGCTGATATGAGCGCCATGAGGGAAGCGGTGGTCTAGGGAGTGTTGAGCTCTCTAAAAGAAGTAACTACTTTTCAGATATGGTTATGTTGACAGCTCCAACGCACCTAGAATAGATTACGCCCGATTTAATCACTTCATCATGACTCCGCATCTTTCGCATTGGTCATGGGCATCCGCGCTAAGATACAATCCCTCAGTACAAACAGACAAGGACGAACGAGAGGTTATCCACTCACAAGAGGCAAATGAGCCCGATAGGAAAAAGTACCTTTAAAAACAACAATCAATGCAGTCAATTTTGGAAGATTACTGCAGCACGATACTGACCACCGCAGTGATAATACCACAAACACCATATTTTGTCGTCCGCAAATGTTTTCCCTGGGCACACTGAGCGAACACTGTGTAGGTTGTCAACTTTTGCAAGATAGAATGGCGGGAAAGCGTACGTTCCGCGCGATAGCGCTCTCCGATCTGGGCCGCTTCAGACAATGCCAGCTGCGGCGGTGGTGGTGGTGGTGCATCCGAAGGCTTTGGCGCCTGTGCCGGGTCAGGTTGGGGTGGATGGGAGGATGGCTGACCAGTTGAATCGGGATAGGGGGGTGGTGCTGGGGTCAAGGTGGTCATCTCAACGGCCTTTGTATCAGTCATTGTCGCAGTGTGGGTCTGAAGGGCGAGCTTTACTGATGCTTGGCTTGAGGTTATAACCACTGTGATCCCATGAAGTGCTGCGCGAATAAGGTTGACTGTGCTTGACGTCAGGTGGCAGACGATTTTTGAGACATGGCGGCCAGTGCCGCACCACAGATGGACGGATCGCGAATGGCTGCTATTGTAGGTAAAGATTACCGAGCACTTAGTACGTGTTTAATTATCGAGTGTAGTGTTAAATACGGCATAGCAAGGTATCCCAACGTAACGATCAACCGGACAGGTGCCAGGGTGATCGTCAGAAGCGACCGTCCAAACAGCGTGGCGCATCATTGATAACGCTCACCAAGCTATCTCCCAGACTGCTTGCGAGTATGCGAACAAAAGAAGCCCTGCAGGGTGTGGAGCCCGTTGGAGTCGTTGGCGAAAATAATCCAGATGGGACTTACAAACCATCAGTCCCTCGCAACGTCGCATCATGAGGAACAATGATCAACCAGGGACGAAGGGAAGGGAATCACTGAAGGTTTCAGACCTCCCGAACTATGATCTTCGACCGCGTCTACAGTGCAGACTCCCAATCGCGACGTTCACCAACTCGTGTTTGCCAAACTTGATACCTAAGAAACATATCCACGATTGCGAGAGTGATATGTATTAGTGCACATTCGAGGAAGAAAATAGAGTTACAAGGATCCCCGATATAAATAAATAACATGATCAGATATCCGCCCTATGTCCCAGAGTACAATCTACAAGTCAAATGCCAGAGCGGCTCACAAAAGATTGTCTGAAATCAAACGCTTTAGCATCTCTGGCCGCATCTCAAGCAAACATCCTCCTTGTCAGCGCTACACAGGGGCGTTAGTCAATGAATACTTTTCACAGGGGGGAGGGTGGCATACAGCATGCAGAGAAGCCCAATTGGGAAGAATACCTGGAAGGGTGTCAATACGTTGAAAGGGACAAGACAGGATGTAAGGTCATGATGTACTCACGATGGCACCAATGATACCAAGCACACCATATTTTGTCGTCCGCG
Organism: Lyophyllum decastes; assembly: GCA_025854295.1. Classification (NCBI taxonomy): domain Eukaryota; kingdom Fungi; phylum Basidiomycota; class Agaricomycetes; order Agaricales; family Lyophyllaceae; genus Lyophyllum; species Lyophyllum decastes. The sequence continues at coordinate 619,543 of CP107712.1, read as the reverse complement.
CATGGTTTCCATATGCGCACTGCGCATACTCTACAACAACGCCTCCCGTCAACATTATACTTTCTAGTGTAAATTCAAGACTGAGACGTACGTGCGGCCTGATATTGTTGACCTATCTGAGCCTGCGTAGGCAACGGCTGGGCCGCCAACGGAACTCCCATCTGTACCGGTTGAGCAGGATACGTTCCCATTGGTACTTGTTGCGCCGGATAGGTCCCTAATGGCGCCTGTTGTACAGGGTAAGTACCTGCTGTAAATTGTTGTTGCGGTAGGCCGTTCATCGTCGCTTGCGGTGTCAGGGTTCCCATTGGTACCTGCTGCGGCGACATCGCGCCCCGAGGCAGTTGTTGCGGGGGCATGGCTCCAAACTGCGACGGCTGCTGTAGGCCAGTCTGTTGCGCATATGCAGGATACGATGATGATGGGTATGCAGGGGGCGACAACTGAGTATGCAACGTTGAGGGAGTGTGTGGATGGAAGTCGTTGACCTTCGAGTCGGTGGGGAAGTTTTGCGTGGGTTGGGCCATGATCATGAGGCAGACGACGTCGTGCACACGTCTTATGAGGGGTTGGATTTTGATGGATTGAAACACTGTTTATTTTCGCGCTCTGGGGTGCAGGGTCACCAGTCACCGCAGACAACGCTGACATTCTGACAGATTGCCGCTGTCAGGCACCGTGGAAAGTCCACGGCTGTACACAACTTGCATGACGCGAGGATCATTATAAACGGAGAGCTCGACGTGGAGACTGAACGTGAGCTGGCGACGGTCGATTATAGAACAGACATCAACGGAGATTACGAGCCGGGCGTCAAGGATAAGGGCAACAGCTCATATACTTGACGCGCCGAAAACTCTCATTTTCAAACCCATCGATCATCCGTTGAGGTTTCATTCGATCAAGCTCGCGCGAACGTGGTCATAAGAAGCATGACCTGAATATATGTCGCATTACGTGCATGGCGGAACAGCATGACATCCAAGAAGCTGACCCTGCCGGAATTGTGCTTTCGGCAGGCTCGTGAGGCATCCAGGGCACGTTCCATGGGTATTAGTGGTCGAAGACCTGGGTACTCGTATCATTATGCTCATCGCGTTTTTTTGTTCTCTCTGATGCGAGCAGCCACCGCAAGGATTTTTTGGATGCGGCAGAACATATCTGCGCCGATAAGACCAACTGCGCAACAGGCTTCAGCATTGCCCTAGGATTGGGATTCAAGAACAGACTCACAAATAATGGCGTACGACCCGTACATCGAGCACAGGACTAACTTTTCCTGATCATTCATGAGTTCGTTGTGGTAAAACTCGAAGAGGCAGGTGATCGTAGTTCCAAAGCACACCAGAGCCCAAACCAAAATGTGGGCAGGTGCCTGGTAGGACTTTGAACGCAGGGCCCAGATACCCCACACCGCGACTGGAAGCTGGAAGAGAGGCTCGGAGAGGCTGAAGAGGCGGAACCACGCGGGTTGGGTTATGACAAGTTGGTCATTGAAATATGTTTGGTACCAGTGGTGCAAGGACAGCAGGCTCGCAGGAGCAACACCTTCGGAGTATAACGGAAGGCTGTCAAAAACTGGTTGGCCATAAGTCCGGTGTAGCGATATTTGGGAGGCAAACTTGGCGTACAAATAATTATAGGAATGTAGCTCATCAAAAAGAGCACATATAGATTGTCCCAAGCTCGATGGGTCGGGGGTAACGCGACAGACATGGTTGGTGAGGTGGGGAAAGGTGACCAAATGGCAGGCTGAAAGCTCAGTGAATTTTGGGCTTGTTTGGCACATAGGCACCAGCCTGTTCTAACACTGGGTCCGGCTGCTCAGAGGACCGCATGGTCTTCATGCAAGCTTCATGCAGCTCGGGAAGGTCAGTATTAGCATGGAAAATCATTATGACTCCGTAGTAATTGAGAAAATGACGCAAAAAAGTTGCTAATGGGGGTGCGCATCCGCTAACATATCTTTAGATAACGATGGCAGTGGCTATAAGGTGATTGCAACGCACAGCGGCATTGACAAAGGCACAGCATCGCAGAGCGGAGGCGAAGAAGAGAGATGAATGGGAGGCCAACGCAGCTGGAGGTGAGCCAAAGTGTAAACAAGCCCGAAACACGCCTTGACCACACACCTCCAAAACGCGTAGAGCCTAGCAGACGCGTCTTTCCTGTCCTCTCGGTCTCCCTTCAACCTGATGGTCGGCGGATCTCCTCTGCCAAATTGGGCCACAATGCCCGGTAGGATTTCGTTGTATTACACGCCCAACGACTTCTCACATTCGACACAGATGCCGAACCTTCATCATCAGAAGACGACGAGGGATCAGAGGAGGATAAGCTCCATTCTGCTACGTTAAAGAGGAGAAAGGGAACCTTATCCGCGGGCTGGTTGAAATTAAAACGTCAGAGGGTGTCTTCGCCGGACGAGAAGAGTTAGCATTTTCTCTGTTCCTTTGCTATTGAATGCGGCAGCTAAACATCAGGGGGCATATTTCAGGTATCGCGAGCTCCTCTAAGCCCGCGTCCAAGACTTCCCATTTCGAACGAGGCAATAACGCACCTTCCGGACCGTCGAAACCTCCGGCGTCAATTCGCGGTCAACCGCATCAACTACCAAAGAGGAAAGGTATCGTTGGCTCATCTGGCAGGAAAGAAATGGTTGGCTATGCCACATTTCCGTCCGCTTCAGCGGGGCCCCCAGTTCGACGAGTCCCGCGCTTCGGCGGGAATGTCTGGAGCAGAAAAGCGAAGGAGGAGGAGCGGCGGCCAAGTGGTGCGTTCCAATGCCTGTTTCCTGAATGCTCTCTCAATTAAAAGCTTAGATTCTACAAGGCCCTCACTCAAGTCTTCCGTTAGTGCTCCACCACGGGGTAAGCGTGCGTCACCCCCAATGCGGGGACTCAGCTGACATTCCTCTGCAGCCAAAGCCATCTCTTTACGCAACTCCCCAGAAGTCATCGAGATCAGCTCAGATGACGACAACGCTCCTCCTCCCACCAAACCACCTCCCATAGCTCGCGTCGCCCCATTCCAGGGACCCCCGTCGGACATTCGTATTCCCAAACTTTCCGCCAGGCCTTTACCACAACCGCGGCGGACTGTCCCTTCATCGAAGCCAGAAATCATCGAGATTTTTGACTCAGACGAGGAAGCTCCTCCACCTGCCGAACCCGCCAAACCCGTCGTGTCGTCGAGCGGACCTACCCTTGCGCCAGCACCCAAGGCGGCAAAGCAGAAGAAGCCCGAAGATCAGGTCATGAGAGATCCTTCCCCCGAGCCCCGGACAAGTTCCCTTGTCCTGTTGGAGAAAGCCCCTCGCTACGTTACGACTAAATCGAATCAGACACACAGCCAAGCACTCCTCAGTGCGGCAGGTAGGACAAGCAGCGCATCCGCACCATCCGGCAGTGCTGTTCCCCCCGTCGCTTCTCGTAACGCTGCGAACGGATGGGGCGCCGACAAGATGGATGTTGACCGCATCGCGACTACCTTATCCTCGACTTCGGGGAAGGGGGGTGCTGCGAAGCGAATGACCAGCAATAGCAGTGATTCCACAGGATCTGTGAGTTCTGCCCCACCTCCTTCTCGTAGGCCTGTAACCGGACGTGGTACCGACAAGAAGGCGGTGAACGGCAAGGCTATCACGTGGTCCTCAACTGCGCAATCAGTGTTGGAGAAGATGAAGCGGATGGCTGGCAACGGTAGCCCCTCCACAGGATCCGACAATTCTGTTTCTTCCTCGCCTAGCGCTGCACTAGGTCGTGGCGCTGACAAGGCCGCGAACGCTAATGCAATTAAGCCGACCTCGACTGCCGAATCTGCATTGGAGAGGGCGTCCGCTGCGATGCGAATGGCAGATTCTGTACGGTCTGGCAGTTCGGTAGCTCCCGCGCCCCTCCGGGAGGCTGCAACAGGAGTTGATATTGACAAGATGGCGGAAGACAGCAATGCTGTTGGACGATCCTCAGGTTCCAAGTGCGTACCAGAGGAAGAAACGTCCCCTAAGCGTCCTGCGAAGCTTCCTGCGCGGCCATTGCCGTTGCCCCTGCCCCTACCGGATAAATTTCGCGGGCAGCCCGCCGCCGTTACCAGCGCCAAGGAGGATGCTTCGGACAAGAGTGAGAAGACCTTTGCCCCTACATCAAAGCCCCCCCTTCCCCGAATTCCTCTTCCCGGAAGAAAACCCTCTTCTCAATTCGGGCCCTCGATGCTAGCACCACCGAAGAGTCCCACTCAGGCACCGGAACCGAAATCTCCTGAACCTTCGTTACATGTCAAGGGCGAACCCGTCACTCCATCTCGCGTTCCCATTCCTCCTTCGCCCAGTAGACGGTCCTCTGGTAGCATCGATATGAGTAGGCTGAAGGATGTGCTTGATACGACTGTGCCCTTGTCTCCATCACGACCTACTCCGTCGATAAGACCACCTCTTCCCGGAAGGCAGGCGTCAAGGACATCAACTTCCTCGTCCGAGGCTGTGTCGAAAAAACCATCATCGCTCAAGGCATTCTTTGTCAGTTGGCACGCAGAACTTTCCGTGTGATACATTCATTAACTATTTCGCTCCCTTCTCAGGAAGGATCGTCGGCTAAGCCTAAAGCATTTCCCACTAGGTTCATAGTGAGTCCGGAACTCACTTGCATGATGCTGATGCTGACGATAAAATATAAGGACTTCAAGGGGAAGCGGAAGGCCCAACCTACAACACCATCAAGCAGCACGAGCTCGACGACGAGCCGTCCGGCACCTGTGAGGCTCGGATCATCCGCGGACGAAGCCATCGACCTTACCCTGGACGATTCCGATGGGATGGTCCCTCCCCCGGCGCAGGGATCGCTCGATGGTGCACTCAAAACGTCAGCATTGCTCAAGCACCTATTGGAAGACGCGAAGACATCACAAGCGGCTTCACCGGCAGCGGCATCCCCACAATCAGCTTCTTCACGAGCAGCCTCTTCTCATGATACCAAGTCGCGTGCGGACACTGATGAGCTCGCCATGCCGCCGCAGAAGACCTCATCCCCCATCCATCCTGCAGCCCCCGCCGTTCTCAAACCAGCGAGTACCATTACAACTGCACCAAAGCCCATGCCATTGCCTGCTCCTCGAATTTCCCTTCCTGGTCGTGGTCCCAAGCAGGCCGCGGCCTCGGCGGTGACGACCCCGTCCAGCGAAGCCTCAGAAGCCGCAAGACAGCTGCCCACTCCTGCCCGTAGCCCGAAGTCTCGCCCACCTGATGCTGCGACACCTAGAGGGGCTGTCGGTAAAAGGAGCAGTCGCAGCTCCGGCTCTGAGAGTTCATCGTCGTCGTCGTCGGCCTCCGAGATTCCTGTGATGTTCTCTCAGGTTAGTCTTCCGCATAGGAGCGCTCGAAAGTCGACAGGTCGAGTACCCTCTGGGGCGAAGCCCCTCTCCGCCATCGCGAGCTCCTCTACCCCTAAATCCTCGAGAGAAAGGTTTCAGTCATCCCCGTCAATGTCCATTGCTGCTGCTAGCCTTGCGCCTCTTCCCCCGGTAGCGCTTCTTCAGCCACCCACTGAAGCGCCGAAACCCGTCGTCGCTGAAATTGCTTCACGCAATTCATCTCAAGCTGCGGTGCCACTGGCTGCCCTAGAGCAGCCAACCAACATCAGTGGATCAGAACCTGTTGTTAGTGGTTCCTTATCACCCAGTTTCGGAGGATCTCAATGACATAAATCAGGCGCTGCCGTTTGCTAGTGGTTCTCGAGCATCTGACTCACCCGCAACGGAAGTCATCCCAGAAGCAGCCGTACCAGAGCAGACGGCGATTCCTAGTGTGGGAGAGCCTTCAATGACCATGGAAGAGGACGACCTTGAGTTGGAGTACGTCGACGTGCCGCTGCCACAACCAACGAACGAAGACGCTGTAGAGGTGCGTAGCTTTCTCTTCCTTATATGGAGAATTATCTGATTCATGATTTCGAAATTCTTAGGAAATGGACGTAGAAGATCTTCTTACGTCTTTGGTGCCGGCATCTCGCAATCCGACAGCGCAGGAAGAGAGTCCTGATCTTCTTGAAGTGGCAGCCGTGACCGAAGAAGTCGTTGAACAGCCACGTCGCTCAATGCGGTCCTCTCGGTCCTCTTCTCGAGAATCTTTAAATTACTTCCCAGACGAGAGTCCCCTCGATACCCCCGTCGAAACACCCGCTCCTAGCCCCACCCCTGACGACCCCTGCAGTCCTATACCCATCAAGACATGGGGTGGTTTCCCAAGTCTGAACTGGCGAACGTTCCGTCAAAACCTGGACAACTTCAAGCCGAAATGCTACTTCTCAAAGGACCTGCCGCACGCACTTCAGGACACCATCAACCGCTGGCCCGAGCATGCGCGTCGTCATCCCGCGCTAGTGCAGGTGCTGCAGAGCGCAATTCAGGAGAATACCGCCGACGACGAGCCGGACGCGCCCCCGATCGAGATCATAAATGAGGTGGACGACGAGCCAACGCCGCCCTGGGAGTTCCATTACTCGAATAAGATGTGGCATGCCGATGGTATTCCGCCCCCGGACGTGACGCGGCTTGTCGGCTGCAATTGCATGGGCAAATGTGATCCGAAGTCGAAGACGTGCTCATGCATCCAACGACAAGCACATTACACGGGTACCTCAGACTTCGCCTACGACACCAAGGGGCGCCTCAAGGACCCAGACTATCCTATATTTGAATGTAACGATCTTTGTGGGTGTGGGGACCAGTGCCGCAATCGGGTAAGGTATCAAGCACCGTTCTGCGTCCTTCAATGTTGATATTTTCCGTCTTCAAGGTTGTACAGCATGGCCGCCAGCTTGCATTCAGAATTCAAAAGACCGCAGAGAAGGGGTGGGGTCAGTATCATTCTCTCCAGACCGCAATTTCCGACTGATTGAAAGCGATCCACACTAGGAGTCTTTGCTGGGAATAGGAAGATTCAAAAGGGGACTTTCATTGGTGTCTACGCCGGGGAATTGATAAACGATGACGAAGCAGATGACCGTGGAGAGTAAGCTACCATTCCAAGAGTCTAATTTGTGATCTTAATGCACATTTTCAGCACGTACGACACATACGGGAGGACATATCTGTTTAACCTAGACTTTTACCATCTTAGGGAAGGTGTCGATGACTGGAAAGTTCTGTATGCTGTAGATGCATTCCATGCTGGCAACGTAACATCTCGAAACTTGGCACCTTTAACTACAACTAACACGCACCATAGTTCACTAGATTCATCGCAAGTGTTGTCTTCTGCTTTGCGGACCCCGAAGCTTATACCTTCCTCAGAACCATTCCTGCGACCCGAACTGCCAACTCGTGTCCTGTAACATAAACGAATCTGATATACAGAAGCCTCTTCTCACCGTGTTTGCGAAGCGGGATATTGAGGCCTTTGAGGAAATCTGCTTCTCTTACTATGGCGAGAATGACGAGGTGAGTTCCGGCATCACTAGCATCCAGTTTGAAGCTGAATTTTGAAATTAGGATGATGGATCATCTTCAGCCTCAAGGGATGAAGATGAAATTGCGAGACCTTCAGCGTGGAGGTGTGCCTGTAAAGCGCCGAATTGCACTGGTAAGGTCGTCCTCTTCCCTAGGTCCTCCTCCCAACCTCAATCGTTCCTGCAGGTTATACGTTCCGATAGCTATAGGACAACCTATACCAACATTTCCCTAATATGTATTGCATTGTGGTGTCCTTGTTTTGTTCAGGTTTTCTTGTTATGTTTGCCACATGATCCTACAATGCAACCTTTCTCGTCATTAAGGATTATGGCAGTAAATATTGAATGCCTTGGTCTGTCATAAATTAATGCAGAAGGCGAAGGGGGTTAGGTCTCAGTCATCTTCTATAACAATAACCTCCCCTAACTGCCTGACCGATTCTCGATGGTTACTTCCTTCCTCGCCCATTGATGTATCAAGCGAGTTCCTCGGCGTCCGACCAGTACCAACTGCCCGTTTCTTGCTGCTCGTGGCTTCGTCCTTAACTTCGATCACATCATCGACCGCGGTGGGTTCCACCCTGCCTGTCTGCCTTTTTCTCTTCCCTGCCCTAGTTGTGGCCGTGCGCGTTGACGAAGTGTTCAACCTTTCGTCGTCCGAGTCTTCTATAGTGATGGGTTCGGAAGAGGTACTAGCCGAGACCGAGGCTGTCGCCGTAGCTCGCGACCCACTCGGTGCATCCGCTCTCTGCTTTCCCTTTGCTTTTGTCGAGGTGGCGGGTGTAGGCGTAGGCCCGGGTATGGGTGTTGGAGGCGGTTTCGGACGTGCATACATTTCCGTCCATTGTCGTGCCATCGCATCGTGTTGCTTACGGCTGCGCACGTACTGCGTTGCGATGCTGGGTACTGCGAAAGAATGGTGAAAAGATGTATGGGTACGTAGATCACGGTAATAAATCACCAAGGGGGTCCTCTAAAGGGACGATCGTCAGTCGAAGAACCAAACATGAAAAATAGGGACGTACTTGGATTGGGGTCCGTCAAGAGGGAGGACAATGATAACATAACTTTGAATAAGGATAATGCTGGGGACCAGTTGTGTTTAAGGATATCGATACAAATGTTGCCATGCTCGGAAATCTACGTCGCAAGCGATTTGTCAGAGCTAGCCGTGAAGATGATGACTGAGAGCAAACTAACGTTCATGTGATAAATCCTAGACGTACATAGGTCAGACCCTAACGAGTATCAAACGGGAGCAATTGAACCTCACCTAGTTTTGAACACGACTCGCGGGGCTGAGAAACTAGTTGAGTGGTTGGGCTGTCATTGCACAGCACCCAGGAAGAGGAACAGTAGACGTACGGATAGTCTGGAGCGAGGCTCACTTCAAAGTTAAATATGCCACCCTCGTATACGCTACCCTCCGGACCTGGGATATTTCCCTTCCAGAGATAGAGGTTGTCGTCTGACGGACCCAAGACAATTGGGCCGAGGTCCTCCTTCTTCAGATCCGCAACTTCGCGGTGGATGCGCTTCAAGGTCATCTAGCAGTCTGGTTATTGCGTGCCATAATTCGTGAACAGAGACGGCGGCGTACTGCAGAGGAGAGTCTGGGAGGCATGGTGGTCATGTACAAAAAGCTGAAGGCGGTCCTCTACAGTGGCCCTGTTTAGGAAGCATCATCACATGGCTTGGTGAGCGATCACATGATGTGAACGCGTGTCTTGAGGATCAACCAGTACCCCCACCAGAGGATGGACGACGAAATTCCCATACCCCCCGTTTTTGTGCAGGATTGCCAATCCTATTACGAATTATAGCGTACGGACCACTGGCACTGATAAAATATTTCTGATGGAATCTAATGGGGTCATGAGCTCAGAACGCCGCCCCGACGCGTTTGAACTATGCATTATGTATACACCTCAAGATGATGAATACTTCCCCCGGCGAGTTTTCCGTGCCTAATCTCTGTGAGAATGCAATTCCTGCTACTTGCCACCGACTTGGTTGTTTCTTTCATCCTTACCCGCGATGACGACATCGGCACGGACATTTTAACACTGACTGCCAGTCAAATGCCATCATCCCCCGGAGTGAATAAATATTTCACCCCGAGAGATGGCACGACGATCCATGCCAAGGCCTTCGGAAACCCGAGCGGCGCTCCTATCATTTTCGCTACTGGTCTTGCATATACCATGACGACTTTCGATCCCCTGTTCGATGACCCGTGGTACTCGCAGCTCTTTATATAGTAGGCTTTTTTCGCTCTAGGTTGAATGGCTTGACGTCCCTTAATTATCTTCACCGCTCCAGGTGTTGGAACCTCGCCTGTGATCAGGTGATCCGGCACGACGGCACGCTTACTTATCGTAGAGATTTTCTATTCAGTAAAATTTACTTACAATTTTACTACCTTAGTAAGAGGTAGATAGCTAGGTATAAATACATAGCAGGCAGACCAATCTCCTCACGAGATTGTCTCTTCCCCCTTTTGGCTTAACTGCCCCTGTGCTCGCTATCTAGGCCCGAAAACCCAACACCAGGTTCGATTCGACTCTCGTGGTCATCGTCTCTGTGGGAAGCCACTGATGCCTGATTTTTACACACTTCTGATCGCTATGCCGATGACCTCAAGGGCGTCATGGAGGGTTTCAATCTCAACAGACCTTTTTTCGCTAGGTCGAAAGTTCAATTCGTCTTTAAGTGTAGTGACGTCAGTAACGAGGACGAAACAGAAGTTTGGCAGGTGCGATCGGTGCCGACATAGCTGCAAATTTCCCCCGTCCTGTTCCATTCTCTGGCCTCATCTGGCTTGCGGGGCTTCCCCACATTGGCGATATCCTCTCTGTAATCGTTACCCCTACCGCCTCGAGTTTCACCCTGGGCTTACAGGTCACCATCAATGCAACGCTGGCTTTGAAGGATTGGCTTCGTATAAGCCCTGTCTGCTAAAACCGGTTCCGTTCCTTTCGCCACAAAACTTAGATAGGTTGGAAGTACAGGTTATCTCCCGCCTGCAGTTGCGACTCTCGTTGTCAGCCGTTCTCAAGACCCGACGTGTCTCCTTGCAGAGGGTGCCGCAGGCTGGCCCTTGTTGATCCTCCATGGTTCTGCCGACAAACAGCTGAACGGCACCGCCCTCATCAGCAATATAGTACCAAAGTTCAAGAATGTAGAGAGCCATGTAATCAAAGGCGCCGGTCACATATTGTTCTACGACAATGAGCCCACAGTCGCTCATTCCCTCCTTTGTTTCATCACATGTGTGAAGCGTTTGAAACTTATCCTGAAGTCAGTCCTCCAACTCCGCCCAGCAGCCGTGGCTCACATCCTTTACGCAGTACCCCGATTAAAACAAACCCGCACTCGGTCATGACAGCTCATGAACACGCCCACTCTCCTATATCAAGTACTCAGTTGCATAGACACATTCCAATGTTCCCCTGCCCATTTCACGTAAACGCGCCGCTTCAAACCCATTTTGTACGTATTGACATGCAGCACGTCTTGTTCTACCTGCCATGCCACTGAGATGTGGTGTGAAGTGACATCGACACCTCATCTTAGGCAGGTATTGTACAAACCACTACACCTAGGATCTTGTTATGTCCGACCATTTCCGTCATACTCCTGCCCTGTGGCCTAGCGGCCATTACTTAGCACCACAGGGTTTGCTTGTTTCTGCTCTCACTGGCATAAGCCGTCAAGCAAAACATCGTGCTACAACAAAACGTGCCAAGATCTGTGTCCTTGAATATGCTAGACTACTCCGAAGTTGGTACGCATAACTTTTGGACGCTTATCAGCCTCACCCTCACGCTTTGCTTTGCATGCCATGCACGGACATCCACGCGCTGGGACCGCACATCGTGTAACGGCTTTGCTGTGTAGACCACGAGGATCCAGATGTTCGATCAAATCCACCAGCTGATGCTGTAGACGCCGTAGACGATCTCCTGGGAGGTGGGTGTCTGAACCGGAGGCTCGATCTGGAGCGAGCCTGTTCATTGCTTTTAGACCTTCGACAATGTTCCCGAACCATTCTCGGAACTCCTGATCTTGTTTCCACCTCCTGACGAAGGTAGCATAACCTATGCAGCGACACTGCCCTCCAGCTTTTACGCCTCCTCCCTGATTCTTCTCATCGACATCCGACCCATCAATCACCGTCATCACCTCGCCCATAGCCTCTTGTTCTCCTGTAAGTATCATGAAGAACGAGTGATCTCCGCTTGACCGAAGTGTCATGCGAATGCTGTGCAAGATTGTCCGGACGGCTCCGCTTTCTTTGTCGTATCGCGTAGACGGGAGGAGGAACTGCGTATCACGGCGAAGGATGTATAGCCAACAGAAGAATTGCCCGAACACGAATGCCGTGTGCATCGTAGCGTACTCTTGATGTGCATGATCGGCAGCTTCAGAAACCCATACAAAAAGCCTTCTCTCCACTATGTTTATGATCTTTGTGGATAAGTCCTCTGCAGCAAGATGCAGTGGATCCCGGTACTTGGCGACCACGTCTGCCAGGGCATCGTAGCGCTTGCGTTGTTCCGTATATCTCTTCTCCCATATCGTGAGGCCGGCGTTGGCAATGGTTCCAACAAGAGCAAGTATAGCGATGATGATGGAGATGAGCTCGGTACCCGCCATATCGCCTTGTTTGACTCTCGGCGAGGGGAAGTATTTCTCGGGCTACCTTAGCCTTTGAGCAAGGTATATAACCTCAGTGCAAAGATGCCCTTGATGCTGTACGCATGCTGTCTTCTAGATGATAAGATCAGATTCGAACGTCAAGCACTTAATTCCGTGCTTCGTACCGAATCCCATTTAGTATAGTGCCGTCAAAGTCTGAGAGTTGCATAGTGCCATCTGGCATGAGTAGCTCAGTCCCTATGCATTGCTCGCATTGTTGACTGAGATGGCGGTCGTAAAAGAAGAGGCAGAGTGCACTTGATAAAGGCATGGTCGTCGGGAGACAAAACCTCAGTTTTTGTGAGAGTTTGATATGCTGTACTTAATTCGAACGTCACGGGTCACGGGTCACGAGGTGGGTTGTCGAGACCGTTGGGAAGTCGCGCTAACCTGCGAAAAATTGGGCGTATTGCGATTGAAAGTGTCGAAAAATCGCCACGCGGCACCTGTGGCTACTCCATTATCTTGAGCCACAGTGCAGAGGTACAGTATTATTATATCTGGTATCAGACGCGTCCAGTCACATCATGTGCGGGTCGGTTACCGCATCAATGGCATCGCGAATTTGGAGTTACTCTGAGACGTATTTATAAGGGTATATAATGGCTGTAATATGTAAAAAATTTCCAAGCCTTGCAGACCCCATTACAAGACCATATAAATGTCGGTATAGTTTGCCAATCAACGAGAAATTGTCGCAAATATCTGTGAGACTATCCTTCCTTTAGAGGAAAGGCATCGAGGTGTGGCGATGCCTTTGATATCAAACACGCCCAAAGACGTTGGTGTACAGATCGCACGCACAAGGGTCACCAGAGTTGCAAATCTTGGACTGCTCTTCTGTGCGGGAACCTCATATATTCCATTATAAATATCGGCTCATATTCGGTATCTCCAAAGGTCGTGTCAACGTTGGAGTAATTATGAGAGCTTCGGCCCCTACCGGTATGATGCATGTTGGAGTTACCAAGAACCTCACGCAACAGAGATGCCTTGCTTCTGTGCCAATAATGCCAATGATGTCTCTCCCTGCGAGGAGACAGCTTGTCCCAATTGTGCTACAAATTGAATAATGACCAACCTACTTGATTATGCTGACTATTGGATGACTACCAGCTCCTGCAATGTTGGCACTTTAGTTTGCATTCTCCACCTTCACAGCTATGCCAGACATCGGGCGACCCGCCATTATCAAAAGCCTCGCACTCCTTCCCTAAGACTTAACCTCGCCAAGTATGGTACACCTCGGGTTGCCAGTCACCCTCATGGTCTCGCTGCTGTTTGTAAAATTCTCAACTTTCGCAGCTATGCCTCACCTTGGATGACCCCATAATCAGTTGAACAATATTGCGGCAATTCTTGATCTCTATAAATACGCTGCTGATTAGACCATTGAGCATTGACATAATCTCGCTACCAATTGTATCGGCCTCGACCCCTATAATCTACTCAGCTCTGCCATACATTAGATAACCGCTGACAACCCACTACGATCTCGCCGCTATTTGGGTAAGTTCCAACACATAGAACTTTGTTGTATATTATTAACGTCTGAAACTCGATACTCCTTGTATAACCGCCAACTCCGTCGATTCATCGAAGCCATTGTACAACTCCAAACCTCCGTAACCATTCTGCACACTAAGTAACACCCCAGAGCCATAATCTTGGTGCACCTTCCAAAACCTGCAAACTCAATAGACATGCTACCTCTCGTCCAACTAGCCAACGCTGCAGCCTAGCCATTGTTTAGGTAGCCTGCAGTGCTGTTGTCATTTGGGTGTTGGCCAAAAGCTTCCAAAAGCTTGCTATCCTGATGCTTGGGACTGTTTCGTCACTTGTCTAGTAGTTGGAAATCCATAATCATTCAGATACTAATTAATTTTATTACAAATCAGAGTGAAATCTTTATAGGCAATGACACAATCTTATAATTAGAAACGGGCAGTTGCTTCACTTGCAGGCATGGTATTATTGAGATTGACATCTCTCAAGGCTCGAGCACGTCTAGCTTTGATCTTAGCGTGAACTGTATCCTTTCCAGCAGGTGGCCGAGCGGATAGATACGCAGGAAATATCTGTCTGGTGACACAAATGCTCGTCATTTGAGGTAAACGACTCAGATGAGGGACCGCGCACCTATTCCACCAATTGAGAAGGTCATTGACCTCATGTCGCTCATCGGGGTCTTCAAACAACTCAATGACTGAATTGTAAAATCGCTCCGAATCCGTCGTTAAATCGGTCCTCGAGAATATTGGCGATGACGAGAGTGCAAAGCGAACCTGAGTTGCTACATAGGCGATGGATGGCAACGTAACTTGAGTCATTCCATGTATCCGCGCATTCCCGGATCGGGTGGCCTTGGGCTCCTTGTCAACGGAGCTCGGGGATGTAAAGATATGTTTGTAAGCCTGGGGAAAACAGAGAACGAGAACGACATAGACTGTATTTAATTGTGTCCACAGGGGCGATATTGTCAATGTAAATCTCACCTTGACAAGGAGGGAGCTTCGAAAGAGGCCGTTCCAGGGATCCTCTGGATGGTAGGTGCACTGGAAAAGAAAGCGCGGCCATTGATCACCTCCCGCGGTTAGTTCGCCAGATTGAAGCTTTTCTTTGACTCTATAGCGACCGTGTTAGTTGAGATCGCAACCAAATCAGCAAGACTTACTCCTCATCTGACCAGTTCAGGTCAACAGGACATAGCAGTTCGCCCGTGGTTTCGTGGTGAAATCCGCGGTTAGCTTTGACATTACGCGCAAGCGGCGGGTCCAGAGTGCCACCACGTGGTGTTATCCAATCCAAAATTGCTCCTTTTAAACTCTTGGTATCGTCAGACCTCGCATTGGCGGATCCTTTCTGCAACTGGAAGCATATAGGCAGAGGTGAATTAAGCTGATCTGAAGCCAAGGTTGCTTACCAAGTCAGCAAGATGCATGGCATTTTGGTCAGATCCCGCCATCAAACGGGCCTCGAGTCCGGGTGCCATTTGCAGAAGCTGCTGATAAACCCGATGTTCGCGTTCCGCCCTGAAAACGGTGTTTGGTAACTATTAGACTGAACAACAGATGAGAGAGTTAGGACGAACTGTGGGGGAAAAGATGGTTCCGGGTCGTTTAGAAGCTCATTTTCATACTGGATCCCGTTGGCGACTAGAGTCTGGATGCGGCATAGGGCATGAACAGTGCGGCCAAAATGTCGACCGTAGCCGATCAGAGGGTCGGTAACAGCTCTAAAGCTGACTTAGACTCGAGGTTTGCGAATTGCGACAACGCAAACTCACGCTTTCTTCCTAGGGCCATATTGAAGAGCGTCTTCACAATGACGGTGGCCTAAGATAGTGGGTGAAGCACTGCCAGAAGACATGTAATCGAGGGCTGGAGGTGCAGGGGCAGATGATAGATATAGTCCGGTCCAGCAAATAACCTGAAAAGAGTGGCGGCTTTTATAGCGGCGTTTTTCGAGTACAATATAATAGCGCCGAATGCGTTCAAGCAGCTTCAAGACAAGCCTGGAATTGTTCATTTAGGGGAAAGAGGTCAGAAAAGATGACGTGGATATTATCAACGCATGACGCAACCAACCCCAGAGTAGAGTAGTGAGTAATGGTCACCTCAACAAGTTGAGTCAATGTCGCCAAAAGAAACAGCTCCCCCATAAGGCAATCTGAAACGGCGACGTCCTGCATACGAGGCATTCAACCTGGTGAAGGCGTCGGAAGTACCGTGACGGAGTGACGATTCGAACGCGAGCGGACAGAGAGGGTGGCGACTCATCCGCGGATGTGTGCTCGTTGCTTGCCATCCCACCCAGCATACATTCTCCGCCGACGATGTTGCTAGCTCACGGCGACAGTCAGGACAAGGAACAGTATAGCGTTGTCCCCCATGCCTGGGATTCCAGTGCTGCTGTTGCCCCATGCTGCCAATACTCGTTTGAGGCACAGTTTCAGCGATGACGTCGTAGATTTGCGCCCCTGCATCACACTCGTCAGCGTGAAAACGATAATTTCTCTGCGTACCTGGGTCACCAAGATCCGTGTTCGTGCGTCACCATCTGACGCAAATCAGGGAACTTCCTCCAAAGGGGAAGGCGTGGAAGTACCTCACTTTTCGATTGCTTATAAAGGCTGGCAAGGTGTGGATACCGCAATCAAAGCCACCACCCCTCTCGCCAGTATGCCAGAGCCTTGTAACAGCATCTTCGATACCATCAAGGCTTTCCGCGAGCGAATTGACCGCCACGCTCGATCCAAGACCCCTAGTATCCTCCAATACGATACCAGAGTACAGAATCTCCATCCTTGGCTGTGGTACGTGGTTATTTGCTGGCACAACGGCCATTTCCTGATTAAATCATGACTCTAGGCCTGTCTATTCTGACGGCGAGCGCGTTAGACCTGAGCATCTATCCACCTATCGTAAAACTCACAACTTCTATGCACCGTCCTGCCTTTGTGCTCTGCTTGATGGGACGACCGTCGGCCGTAAGGAAACCGACTTCTACCAAGAAGAAGACGGGTCCTACTGGATTGCCTGCGCTGAGAACCGATGCGGGTATTCAGGTAAGAAATGCAGTTCGGTGATCATCCAAAAATTAGGCCTGACTCATTTTTCGATTCCAGTTAACGTCGAAATGATGTACACAGCGCCAATGCTGCCCGTAAGGAAATATGGGACGCGAGGTGAGTGATATATCTCACCGGCCTGTGAGTCATAGAAGTCACTTCGGCTCGTATAGAAGGCGACCATGATGAGCATGGGCATGATGTCGCAACGGTCTCGAGGCGTTTGCAAGCTTCAGGAGTTTACAATGGTGCGCAATTTTTTCACCGTTCTTGCTTGACCCGCGTCGCTGATTGCATCTCGTTTGAAGGAGTGCCATTGGCGTACCGGAACCCTACAAACGGTCCAGCAACAACCTTCGGGCTTCTGATGCAGCTTGATGATCCGTCTTTCCCAGGGCTGCCGGACGACGTGTTCTCCAGCATGTTCACGCAATGCAAATCGTGCCATTGGCTGACGACCAGCGCCGCCTTCCCTCGCCATAAATGCTTAGTGCCTCTCAGAGAGAGAAAGGTTGTCATCGACCTCACCTTGTGTGACAGTGATAGTGATGTTGATGTCGCGGAAGTGAAGTCGTAGATGATTAATGAATCCATATATACAGGGCCTATGGATGTTGTATCTGAGTCTCAACGTCATCTTCATGTATTTATTTTACACAGAGCAGCTGTAAGACTTTGATTCAGATGCATAGTGATGCTAGACACCATGCCAAACTCACGGAACGATAGCTCAAGTCTGAGTTACACAAGGTGTTTGCAATGAATGCTTTGGACGAGCGGCAGCCTGTGGGCGGCATTGGGCACATGGCACTTGTTTTGACATGTGCCTTCCCACCGTTGTGACTGGTTGAGGTTGGTCCCCTCGCATTGGCTCAGCCCAGGAGGGTGCAAAATGATCAAATATATCACAGCCTAAGAGCTCCTTCAACCCCACGGCAAGAGCGTCGCTGGCGGATTTGCAGGTGGGAGCTTGAAGCTGTCTTTGTGATGATGCAATTGTGGTTTGCATACGTGTCCGCTACGCAAGCCCTAAAAACATGTAAGTGATATCTAGACTCCGGTGTAGAGCTGAACTCGACATACCGGGGTGACGCCACTCTCCTAAACAGTTGGTGGTACAATGCTTCAGACCGGATGCATTTAAGCAAGAGTAAAAGCAGGGGATGTTCTGAGTCAGAGCATCGTTGCGGATAAATGATGATGCACAATGACGCATTGAAGAACCTTGATAGCGTTCCCCGCATGACATCACGAACGGCTGCCACAGTTCAAGATTGAGTCACTGGTCCAGAAAACCATGATCATGACTATCTTATTTTCCATCATGGCGGTGAAAATGTGTGGCGGTGTACAGAGCCCAACGAACGCTCAGGCAAGAGGATCAACGCTTACGAGGAAAGTTTGACTCCTTTGAATACTACTACTTGAGCAATGTCCCATATTTTCATAGCCTGCCAATTCTTTCAAGCCTTGAGCTGTGAAATAAGGAAGTATCATACTTGTAAAATTTTGTGCATTCGAAAACAAAATAGGTCAAGGCGTGTCAAGGGATATGATGTCCTGTAATTTGCTGTATAGCGAAAGGCCCCATTCCCACCGCGTGCTTTTGAGTTGAACAATCCGTTCATACTCTTCAGGGTCCTCCTTTCGAAGCTGCTTCTCAGTCCGGAATCCGTTGTCGACGAAGCGGAAGAGACCGCCGCTGCAGTATTGGGTGAACGAGACACGGCTTTCGCCCTTCTGAATCGGGATATTGGCGTGGGTGAGCGTCGCAGAGGGGATGAGGATGAGGGAGTTGGGTGGGAACTCGACAACAAGCCGAAGGTCGGGCAGAACGATGTGGCCACCTTTCTCGGGGTCAAAGCTACCCAGGGCTTGGATGGCGCACCATCCGATGGCGAAATTGAGCATGTCACGATGTGAAAGGGTCCAGACATTCGGACCAAAGTTAAACGCAGCGGCTGGAAAAATGCTCTTTGGAAAAATTCGATGGAGGTGGCCCAGCTTCCGGAACAGACTGCCGATGCAGAAAATATAATGGGCATAGACGTTGGGGGCCCATAGGCTAAACGCGACTAGAATGCGATGAGGATCGCTGCAGTTAAATTAAGCAAATAAACTCACAATCGGCGAAATTTGCCAGTCGCCTGATGTCGGGGTTTGTGATCAGCCGCTCGATCATCCCTGCATGGACGCCGCCGTCGAGGTTACTCGGGTGGGTGGCACCGAGCCCCATAGTCACGCCAATGTTAACTGCCGGAAAATCGCCACGGCGATGGCTGGTCTCGCTTTTCGAAAAGTTGGCCTGAGCTCCTTCCTTCATGATGGCCTCGTATGCTCGCTGACAGGATTCTTCATAGGTGGGGTCGCGGGGACGGCCAACAAAGACGGCAAAGATTTTTTCGTTTTCGTCGGTCAAGGGCATAGCCGTCCTGCAAAATCACTGTCGTGAGCGCGAGCAATGAGATAAAAACGAAAACTCACAGTCCTTTCCACGGAACATAGCCGTACCCGGCTTTGATGGCGTCTTCAACTCGGGCAAATAGTTCGCCTTCGGGAGCCGAGCCTCTCTTTCGCGCAGCATACCCACAGCTTGTGGCAGGGAGGCCTTTTGCATCCAGTGAAGCGGGAACGGGAGTGCTAGGCGCAACATGGGCGGCAATGACCCCGGGACGTATGGCATGGCCCTCCCTCGCAATCTTGGCCTCTCGTCGCATTCGTCGCTTTTTGTGGTTATGCGACAACTTGGGTATCGCAGGAGTTGTAGAGGCTAAGGGTAACAGGGGCGTGCGACGTGCGGGGTTGGCAAAGGGGGAGTCTTGAGGTAGAGGTGCTCCAGGAGAGGGTGTGGCTGGGGCATCGGAAAGCGAGTCAGGGGTGCGGAGGTGCTTTAGAGGACGGACAGAAGATGCAGCTGGTGAGATTGAGTCGGTAGACGCCGTGGGAACGGGATCCTGGGGCGCTGTGGTTGGGTGTGATGGTGAGGTTACGGACTTGCGGAGCAAAGGTTCGAACGCGTCGTCGCAGTCGCGTTCGACGGCCATCTTGATGCACTCAGGTAGGTCAAATAAATTCTGGCACGATATAGGCTCAATTGCAAACGGTGAGAAGGCGAGGCCAGATCGCGTCTGCGACGGGATCATCAGCGTAAGCCTCGTCAAAAAAACGTGTTAGACCGACCCTATGCGTACGAAAAGTAACTAGCATCTAGAGCAAAGCAAAAAAAAAGTCGTCAGCGCAAAGAAATATCAGACTGCGCCTCGGAGGTCTTTTCCGAGGCAATCCGTTTCTGGACTCAGGCCCAGGTCAGATTCAAAAATCCAGAAGTAGATTGCCCCAACGAAAACCCTCGAGGTATGACCAGGCGCGTGCATCTCACCTGAATGAAGGGGACCGGTGGATGCTTCGTAGAAAGAGCGGCGCCAAGTTGTTTCGGAGTTGGAATAAAAGTCAGTAGCAACTTGCAAGTCAACGAAGTCACGCTGTGTCGCGTGTGATCTAAATCCCCGTTACGTCATTCCGGCTCCATGTGTATGCGGTCATGCTTTGATACACGTGACTGGAGCGGCAATTTGAAGGTTCTAGTAGGCGTTGCATTTGGAATTCAAGGTGGGAGTTGGGAGAATGGTGATTGGGACGTTGAAGAGGCTGGGATAAAAAATATGCACTTCTAAAGATAGCGTACAAGGCTGTATTAGAGCCCCCAACAGACAATCGTTGTGCTATCAATCCCAGCTATCGCCGTACATTTCCTCCAAACCAACAATATCGTTGTCAGAGTAGGGATCATCCAAGTCCGAGTCGAAGTCACTCGATTCATCGTCCAAGGAAGAATGTTCTGAGCGACCAGAATCACTATCAGAGGCATCAGATGGCTGAGGACTTGCAGGTCTATTGTCTTCCTCCGGCAGGTTGGCACTGCTCATCGCAGCATCCAAACGGCTGCTGTTCATATCAACCGCCTGGGCCAGTGCCTTTGAGACGCTTCTCTTCCGAGTCTGTGGTGGAGGGGCAGCATATGTGTGACCGACGCCCAGACCCCAGTGATATCTCATTACCATATCTCGATCAACAAATCTGCAGAGCGAAGAACGGTTGCATTAGAACATAGCATTAAAGTGCCGCGGAGTGTGCGCTTACCGGTTCACGGAATACGTCTGAAGTTTGTACTTGCCTTGCACCTCGGCTTCGTCGTCCTTGTCATCCTTCTTTTTGTTGCCCTTGCTGTGCTTCTCCTTCTCGCACTTCCGGATCACCTTGTCCAATGGAATCAGGTGGCATCCTCGCAAGACATCGTTTGGATCAACGAAATCAAATGTATCCTCCTTCGTCAACATTGAAAGCCGGAGCTGATCAAGTCGTTGGGACTCCCACCCTCCAGCAAAGGTTAAATCGTACCATCGTATCCATAGAAACTCGATGCGACGAGGCTGATAGTCCCTGTTCCCTTCCCCGAGATACACGACGTTAACATGAAAGATACCCATGACTTTGGCATAAAGGAATGGGTGATTGTTTATACCGGAATCGTTTGTGGCCGAAAAATTGGCGTTCAACATGAGAACATTTGACTGCTTGGTGCGCGGGTGAATGACATCCTCATTCCGTTGGACATCGTAGCTTGTGTACCCGATCCGCATGATATTATGGCGGAACATCCGATCTCCTTGAATGAGCACTTTAACCCAATCTCCTGCATCTGGCTCAGTGAAATTCAGGAGTGTTCTTATACGCGGGAGAAGATGCTTTTTCAACTTGGGGATGAAGTCCTGAGGGATCGTCTTTATGTCAACGACCATCAGCATCAGAGAGTAAATAAATTCCACAAACTTTGACGGAAGCATCACCAAGCCGCTGTTTGATGAAGGAGGGAATGTGTTCCACCAGATTTTGGGATTTGCCTATCATGTGATGCTGTTCCGGAGCCAACTTTGGGGCACTGTCGACAGTATGCAGCAGAGAAAGGTTGCTAGCACGAATTTTCCGGATACGGGCCTGTCGACGCTCAATCTGAGTTATCTGTTTGACGAAACCCTTTCGGTCTGTCCGCCGATACTGTGCTTTGGGCGTTCGATGTTCGCGTTCACCCTATCAAAGTATAATTGGAGGTGAAGAGGATGAAGCCGTCATGACATACCAACTCAGTACTATAAGAGTCGCATGTACCGAATTTTCTTATCATATTTGGGTAGTCGGCGAGGGCATGGAACTTGTATGTCCGCATATTGAAAGTTTTTTTCCACCGATAGCCCCTTTTCTTCTTTGGTTGTTCAGCATTGGCGGTGGAGGAGGTTTCTGCTGGCGCGTTTTCGGCGGTATTGTCCAACGCTTTCGCTCTGTTGGCTCTCTTCTTCGCTTCCCTCCGTTCCCTTGCCTCAAGCTCACGAGGGAGTTCATATGTTGTATATGCAATGCAGGTTATAGATTCGAATTCCCAGAACGCTTTTCCAAGTGCAGCGGTAACCCACTCAAGGATCTCCAGTGTATGATCCGTATGCAGGCGAAGTTTTGCGAGGGCGTGCCAATGGGCGCATAGAAAGAGGAGATTTTGGATTATAGCATTGTGTGGAGACGGAAATAGGCCATCAAAGACTGGCATCGCACACTGATATTGATTAGAACGAGTACTAGCAGTCGGAAGAAGTCTTTACCTGGAGAAGGTCTTCGAAATCTCTTGCAGCAAGTCTTTTCAATTCCGAGACATTTGTTGCAAACCGTCGAATCACTCCACGTCCGAATCCAGGGATTTGTCGATAGCTGTACTTTCCATGAATCCGCCAGCAGACTATACGATTGTAGCAGTCAGCACTCACCGGCGGTCCATATCAGTCACCAACGCGATGCCAATAGCATGTAGGAGCCGAATGAGCTGTACAAGGAGGGCTCGCCATACTCCCAATTCCCATTCATGCAGGAGGTCAACAACAAGACTGGAGTGGATGTCAAATTTGTCTTTAAGATGAGATAAGCGGCTTGAGAACGCAGTCTTCGAATTTATGGGATAAGGTGAACAATGTTGTAGAAGCACTCTCCATAACTGACTTACCTCAGTCGGAACAAGTGATTCCCCCTTCAAAATCTTCTCTACAGCCACACCCTTCACTGCGTATCCTTCATCATATATCTTAGACCTTGCTTCGCGGATAACCGCCCTGCTGTCATCATTGTCCTTGCGGACATAATTTTGGCGAATCGCCATGTCGCCGTCTGTTCCCATATTCGGGATCTCTGGCTTTGTAACGGTGCAACGAGGACAAGGGTGATGCCCTTTGTCACGAACAGACGCAATTAAAACCCTGTACAACCATGCTTGTCAATTAGTCCTCAATAAACTCAAGGGACGAAGTATACTTCTCTGGATAGTCAGCAGAATACGTGAATATCCTAGGGTATACACGGCGAGTCACTCCGTCGCTACAGATCAGAATACCATGCTCCCATGCCTGTAAGAATTCATCATCTAACAGAATCTTCCATTGCGCGTGAAATGCCTCGCGATGACAGTGAGTCATCAAGTCCTTAGTTGGACCCTTGTTACCTGTGAATTCGGTGGCAAAATCCTTGAACGAGGCTGGCAGCTGAGAACCATCTGTAAGTCTGGGTTGGAGGTAGTGATGAAACCAATGGATGCACCTTCTGGAAGTACGCGATTGAATTGCATAAATTGGACGTTGGGCGACAACGACGATACTTAGTGTTATTGCCTAGAAACATATATGCAGGCCAAAGTTTGGCCTGCCCAAATGTGGTCAGATGCGTAGAGTCTGACCAGAACATCAGCGCTGCAATTGAACGAGGTGCATCGCAGCCAGGCTCCGGCGGAGATTCCAAAAGTTTGCAGTGAGCTTCCAGGAATGCTTGGGACGTGTAGAGTTCCCCATAGACACGAACTTCTTCTTCACATCCTCGAGGGCGCCACAAAAGCTCATACGGCTCATAGTACAGTCGTTCTTGGTTTGTGCCAAGGCGCTCCTTCAGGACTGAGACAATGGACCGATGATGAAGCTCGCCGACGACGTAACGGCGGACACCCGGTTTCTGCATCGAATTATGGAAAGGAACATCGATTTCAATCGGAGTCCTTCTCCATCCCTCGTCGATATCGAGCCATTCTCCGCGAATGCCGTGATCGTCATCCCCTAGGCCGGAACCTAGAATGGCATTCACTTCTGACCATTTCGTTTTTCTGATGTCTTCAACTTTGAAACTAGGATCTGCGACAATGTTTATCAGGGCGCGAAAATCCTTCTGCGTCTTCTGAGCCCCGTGGTTCCAGTACCACTCTCCCAAAAGAAACGAACTCTCGTTAGGGTAAGGCAAAAATTCTATTTTCGCGATGGATGCCTGCGGGGAAGCAGGGAGACAGGTTTCTTCAAATGCTTCTGTGAGATCTTCTAGAGTGACGGTCTCTTCGGGATCCAGGACTGGAGGCTGCGTTGCATAAACCCTCCTGAAAAGACCGAATGAATTGGCTGGGGTAGTAAAGCATTTGAGCATCGAGTTTGCCTCGCATGAGGCAGGTGGAGGCGAAAGTTGTGACAGAGTCCCAGGATTTATTGGTCCAGGGGGGGTTGTAGATGAAGGAGCCCAGGATGCCGGGGTCTCAGGCGTTCTTCGTGTTGAAGGTGTTCGGGGTGAAATGATTGGTGGTGAAGATAACTGCGGCGAAGGAGTTCGTAGAAAAGATGTTGAGGTAAGCGCGCCTACAAGCAGAATCCCGACAGGTAAGACTAAGACGAAGTGCAACAGGGCTCACTAGGAAACGTACGAAGCGGTGCCAATAGCGGGGGTACGTCGTGTTGATAACGCGCTGGCATACGCATGCCTACGGTTCTCGTACCTTTTCGCAACGCCACGGGCAGATCCAGGTCACTGGCAGCTGTTTCTGCTTCTACGTCCATTTCTGCAGTGTTACTCTGGCTATGGTCTCCAGAGGGGATCAATGTCTAGAGAGCCTATAATCAGCTTGTTTACATGACGATTAAATGCTGGACGTGCTCTCAACACCGGTTCCTTGTCCGGGCCCTCGGGCTTTTCAGCGTTGGGAGCTATCTCAGGCTAATGAGCAAAAAATCAGTTAGCGACCCAGACTCGGACTAATGTGGGAGAGAAAATACGTACGGATAGCGCCAGTCGAGCTCTCTTCCTCCGTTCGAATTGTTCCTTGACAGCTGTGAAGGCTCCCTGCAGCCGTTTTTTGCTGGGACCACAGGAGCGCTTGTGATAGCTAAGGGCGGCTATCGTCGAGAACCCTCTTCCACATCTTAGGTCACAATGGAAATATGCTGCCTCAGACGCATATTCCACATCAGCTTGGGTTTGCATATTGCAGCAGACTGGATCGTGACAATGATGTTGTTGACGAAGTTCACATTTCGCGGACGAGTGTTAGGACTGCTCGTCTTGGTTTAAACCGCCTTGAGGGCAATGTCACGAAAACGTCTTCGAAATATTTTCTACCTAGATCAATCGAAACCAATGACATCGATGATCATGATGACGATGATGAGTAGTCAGGGGTGAGTCGTAGAAGAAACGGCAGTTTCGGGAAAACAAGTTACCATATCCTACCCTCATAAGATTTGATTGGGGCAGCGAGGTATTTGATTCTGCGTGTTGCCCATAAGACTCGAAGAGAGCCCATAAAAATAGCGATAGGTATGTATGTGGGTCAGCTCTGTGGAGAACATGACCGTGACAGCTCTTTTATCCAAATTCTTTTGTGTGAGGGTCATGTTCACCTCTTCGACCTCCCCAGTCTGTGGCGTTGTCCAGCATTAAGGGGGATGAAGGACCACATTACACCTAATCATACAACATCCTCATTGCTATTGAGCACTGGGAACATAGCACAATTCGCATATTTGCATACTCTGCTAATTCATACAAAGAGCTACGTATCCAATAATTATTGCCCTAGATGGTGTTGTTGCTGTATATGCTGTTCAGTGAACGCAGCGGAAGGTGAGGAGCCTCCTACCAGGAAGACGCAGGAAGAGGTGTACGCCAAATGTCATTGAGCACAGGCCCAGTCTTGTCGAGATCCCGGATCCATCCGATGGAGAAGGCGTAGCGGTCTGTGCATTTAACAGTATCACCCAATCTTCGTTCGAACTCTCGCTTCGCTCGATTGCACGACTCGAAACGAGCCAGTGCGACCAGATACGCAGCTCTTGGGATCTCATGTCCTAGGCAACCAGGCCGATGATGACGTCCTTGAATGTCAAAAGTGCGTTTAGCTTTTTGAAGCTCGAGGTAGTGAAGTGCGTGCGACGCCAGGCAAAATACAAAGCTTTCTTGGATGTTTTCTTCAGTCAGAGGAATCTGTACATGGGGCTTGAACTTGGCCAATGGCTGGAGGGCGGCTTATTTCTGGTGTAACTTACCGTTGTAGGATCGTCTTCGAGTCGTTGCTCCTGAAACCGGTGTACTAGAGTTTGAAGAGGACTGGGGGGTGGGCTCTGTTCATAGAATATGGATTGGGCTATTATAACTGATACATACTCCTGTGGTTGCAAGGCAACACACCTTCTGGGCTCCATACTTCAACAGGGGGCTCCAACAAAAGCTCTACCGTCGTAATGTTGGCACTGGCGAACAGACAAGTCTGCCACAACACACCTTTGGGGAACCCTCGCTGTCCGGAAAGGTCAGGGGACTGGAAGGCGGGGACTTGCAGTACTTCCAGTCATTACAACAAGGGCTGTCACTCTCACTGCTGGAGCTTGACCGTGGACTCGGACTTGCGGTTGGAGTGAACAACATTGTTCGTTACTAGGCCCACCTGTGTTGACGGACTTTAAATGGTCCCTGATGTTTATTATCAATCATATTGTAAAGCCCGCGTGATCATAACCTGGCACTTTCAAGCAAGCTCCTCTGTATCTTGGATCATATTAGTAGTGGATGAGTGAATTCGTGCAAAAGGAGGTAATGAGTTACACGCGGTCCATAATGAAGCATTTTCGAGTGCAATTTTAGGCTACCGGGACTAGTTGTATGACATCATCAGTTCATACATGGGTCTTGGGTATGCGTCACATCTTCCATGTGCATGAAGGGCGATCGACGAGTTCTTACTATCCAAACTGAACAGAATAACTTTGAACCAAAGTACCCTTCTGTGGAATTGATATGTCCTTTTTTCTAAGAAATGGTTGTATTCACAGGGCGAAGCACTTCAGCTCCTTGTGGTGGGCTCACCTCGGAAGGGTCAATAAGGTCCTCGAGGCCATGTGGATCCATGTGCGATGTTAGAGGTAAGTCAGGCTACCCCAGTTGTCTAAATTACCATCAAACAGAACTGTTCCAGAACATCACGACAACTCTAGGCAATGACATCAACGACGTCATCATCGTCACCATTATCGTTAGCACACTGGATTTAGCCATAGAAAGCCCTCGTGCGCAGGAATCGCTGAATGGCGGTGATTAGGCTGATACCATAGACTGACAAACTGACGTTATCCTCAAATGGCAATGACAATGATTCACCGCAACTAACTGCGACCTTGACCCTTGGCGTTTCAAAGCATTCACTGGACTCCTGGCTTCCGCACCAAATGAAGGCATGTCGCAGGTTCTCCGTGATTGAAACTTTCACCCTGGCAGAATTGAATAGATTGCTGAGGGACACATCAAACCTTCCACCAGAAGAAGTCACTGCGAAGCATGAAGCTACAGTATTTTTAGGAACCAACTGACTGGCACTAAGATCTGGGGTGCGCTCGTGTCCGTCCTCGCCAAATTCAAGCGTTACTCACGAGGCTCGTCATTGTGTAGGTCATAGACAGGGCTTCCACCGTCATCTCGTCATCCCGGACATGTTTCGACTCATGCTGACCTATGAATCCAGCCAGCAACGTGGCCTACCAATGCACCACAAGCCAGGCAGCCAGTGAGGATTTCGCCAACTAATGAACTGGGTCACAGGGTTCTGGCAATACGACGAAGAGTCATTTCCAAAAAAAACACTGTTCATTTCCCTCTCATGACATTCAAGGTTAACGAACTAGGCTACTACTGAGCGGCGTCACTGCGAAATTACGTCCATAGCAAACCCTGAGCGGAACTGGATCAGCTTGAACAGGACATCGTCGCGTACTGCGAACCTGGACGAGAATAAATGGAGGGACTCGGGGCCATGCCACCGGTGTTCGCTCAAAGTTCTCCCACCCCAGTCCCCTCTCTCTGTCGCAATGGACCAGAGAGAGCCGCATCCGTATGGCAACGTGGATCAAGCACTGGAGGGGCACGAAAACGAAGGTGAAGGACTTGATGGGGTCATTCCTACATACGAGCCTCAAGGTGATGTTTCTCGCATTTCGTCGCGACGATGAGTTACCTGACCCTGCAAAAAATGCCAGCTTACGACACAAATCTCTATAATTTTGGCAACTACTCTTGCTACGGATACGCCCCCACAACGGAAACAGCGACTTCGGGACAGGTACAAGGCTTCCATGAGTCTTACCATGACGGTGAGTCCACTCATTTTGTCTAGATGATTATTCGACATTTATCCATTCAATATGAAGATGTTTCCCTATTCACCATGGCTTCGGGTGCCATGAGCTCCGGCGGCCCAGTTTACCACATCGGTAAGTGGCCTTGTTTTCTACCGCCCTCAGTCACGCGTGTTGGATTCATCGGGCGTGATCCAGGTTCCAACCCCTCCCAACAGGGCGACGCTAGACATAGTGCAAGTGACCGAAGCCAAGAGTCAATTCCAAGCGAAATAGCGGCAAGCAGTAAGTTGTTCTATGATGCAGCCTTACCTCCTCGAATCTAACTAACACCTTCGAAGCAGGTTTCGCTGAATCTACTGGGGGCTCTGGCAGGGTCAACAGAGGCAAAGGCAATCGGCCTGCCCGCGAAGCCACGCGCCCATACCCGTCGCGTCGAGAACCCACCGACGTTGCGGACGAACGGGCGGA
Source organism: Lyophyllum decastes (assembly GCA_025854295.1). Taxonomy (NCBI): domain Eukaryota; kingdom Fungi; phylum Basidiomycota; class Agaricomycetes; order Agaricales; family Lyophyllaceae; genus Lyophyllum; species Lyophyllum decastes. The sequence continues at coordinate 590,894 of CP107712.1, read as the reverse complement.
GTTTGGGCACCGCATGATGGGTAATCCAGAGCCCAACGTTGCGAATGTGGGCGCCCTAGTCCAGAAAAATTTGATCGCTGCTAGTGGCGAAATGGCCTATAATCGCCAATTTGAACAGGTATGTAACAAGCCACGTTGAGATTTACTCTGTACAACTCATGAACGGATCAACACAGGCATTCCGCGCGGGCGCTTCGTCGCAGATGGACAAATTTTCCACTGCTGCTTCAGGCCATTCCGCTGCCGCCTCGAATTCCTCTGCCGCTGCACCAACCTCCGCCGCCGCTGCCGCCTCAACCTCCCAATGGCATGGGAATCGTGGCTTCGACTTCCCTTTACCCGGCCAAGCCGCCGGGTTCTACAGTCTCAGTCCAAGCCTGGCGGATCAAAACCACTCAACCAACCTGTCTGTGGCGCTCGCAGCCGAAGCCAACCGCGTCACGGGAGATCAGCTGGGTCAGAACCGAAGTGCGCCCCTCACACACACTCGACATGCCCCCACAACAACAGCGCCGACCGAACACGTACCACCCATGGCTACGCAGGGCTCACGGTATCACGAGCTCGCACTCCCCACAGATCCACCTTCCGTTGCCGCTGCACACGCGATAGCAACTAGGGGCGACATTAGGATGATTACTATGTTGGAAGAATACAGGGAGGCGCTAGATGCAGCCTTCCAGGAACTTGCCGTGCAGACAGGCCAGCCGGCCGGCCTTAATCGATGGCAACAAATTTTCCATTGTTTCCTGTAAGTCTCATCGCCGATTGCGAAAATGAAATGAATCTGAAATCTCTTCACAGGAACGGCGGCCTCAGATTCGTGGCCTATACGCCAGAGGAGCGTCTTATCGTTGTCGAAAGTGGGATTCCGGACTACATCCCACCGTCGCTGGTCGAAGTTGTTATAATCATGGCCCGCCGCCTCGGTGCCTTACAGTCGGTCACTGTCACAGTAGGTGAACAAGCGGGTGAACACTCTTGATTTTGGAGGTGGTACCATGGTTTTTATCTGCCGTCGTTTGAATCACCTCATCTTACTGCATACATCATGATATTTTCTATTCTTTTTTGACATTTATTGGGCAAATTTAAAAGTCGAAGTTCTCGCATTTTCTGAGCATAATGCAAGCGAAGCATGTCTCAATGTGGAGTTTGCTGAATGAACAATTTGTTGGAATGGTCACCGTGGTGTCTCGGGCTGCTATCAACAAGTCTGAGTTCGTACTAGGCTGGTGACTATGATGTTTGCCCATCGACCCCGACTCTTTCTCTACGCCATTTGCGGTCTGTCCCCTACCGCGGTTTGTGGCACAAACTTAAGCTTTGGCTACGTCTTCATACATGCTCAGGTGCTCTACCAATTGTGATATGACTTTTCATTTGATTCATGGAAGTTTCATTTACCGTCTATTCAGTTCTTCACACACATGGCACATTCCAAGTCAGTCATCTTCCGCGTCTGCTTCAAGCAAGCTGACCCATGTGCCCCAAGTATATTTCTCATCTCCGAGTCCTGATGCACCGCCAGGCCTGCCTTTCATGAGTTAACAAAGCGGCTATCCCAGTGTATCACCTGCTGTCCCCCATGGCAGGATTCTTGCCAGCATGGCCGATGCCATAATCACATAGTACCATGTTCTCGTCAACCAGTTCCCTACCATAACCTTACGCATGCCCGCACCTTGGAAGCTCTCTTCATTTCGAAGGTTCACCATCCCATTTAATTTTCCCTGGCATACCGTAACGGCGAGGGCCATAAACACTGGCCTCAACTCTATTGGTGATATAATCGGATCGCCGTCGCCTCTGAGCCTTCGTGCCTAACTTGAAGGTAATATCTCAGCTCTAGCCTTGTCTATACCGTGGTGATTGGTCGTCATTTCGAGGTATTGCAATCATGCGCTGCCTGCTAGTGCCCATTAACGGGTTCCTTTCCTTGCTGAACCTCACCATTTGACATGCCTTCCCAATCGAACGGATAGACGGGAAAAATCCTATCAAGTCACATCCATTTGGTATCCCAACAGACATGTTCAGGGTTTTCACGCTTCCAGTTCTGCCGCCCCCATCCCGTCCAACCCCGTAGCCCCCCATATACTTTGGTCTAGGACCTCCCAGCTCCCCCCAATCCCAGAGCCATCGAGCCTTCTACCTGCCAATTGCACTGCCGCGCCGTGGGAAAACGCATCGAAAGTTCTCGAATGTCTTCCCCTATAGTGGCAGTTGTCATCCGGTCGCCGCGCTCCATACTGCGCCTGGAGCACCTTTGACTACACGCAAACACCAGCACTAATACTTTCCCTACCGGGTCGCCTACGTTTCGACGACACATATGATGCATACAACAACGAGCTGACCGCAGTGAGCGCTGTGAACATGAATGCGGCATTTGACAACGACACAATTGCAAGGCTGCGCATCATAGAAGTAATGGCTACATTCGGGGACTCGATCACTCTCGCCCTCACAAGCCCCGACACCCTTCACATGAACGACGGCTATGTCTGCATGCAAGGCTCCCGCAAGCCTACCATTTTCTCTGCCGTTGGGTCCTGCCGCTTCAGCTCCCTATTTTCTGGAACGAATGCCCAACAAATCTGTGTCAACATCTCTGACAAGACACTGCCTCGCGCAATTGCAGTTCTTGGGATGGTCACTGGGGAAAAGCCGTTATACGGTGGATGCTACAAGGGGGGGTTGACATTTTCGACGTACAAAAAAGGGAACCGTATGTTTACCTCCGTGTCGTCGCTCTATTTTCACCCTATTCCCTACCCAGGTGCGAGCTCACCCACCACTGCCGAAGGACGAGGTGTCGTGGATAGCTCTTCCGATCGTGGCGAAATCAATCCCTCTTTTTGCCCTGTGTTGCCCTGGGATGAAGACAGTGCGGTTTCTTCCCTCCCATTGATGCCTAAGACTCATGCTACCTGACTTTTCACAGATGGCTTGATACCACCCCAACGTCACATCTGATCGCTTGAATGCACCCAGGATATCAGAGCCGGTACTGTTTCATCATACTCTAATGCCAAGATCCATCATGTTGACATTACCCCAGTGAATGGACCCATCCCAAATGGCATATGGCGGCTCTATGGCAAGGGCACGGTGGTCATCCTGAAGTTCCGTGCGATCGTCGTTCTGTCACCTGCCTTCCTGGGTCCCAGCATCGTTGTCGCAATCCTAGGCGGCATCTGCAGACAGATTTACATGACGGCACAGATGCCTGTGAAACGGATGATGTCCAACGCGAAGGCGCCGATCCTTGGGCAGTACGTACTCCCGTCCATTCATCCCAGCCGATACAGGCTAACCTAACACGACTATCAGTTTCGGAGCTGCTATGACCAGCCTCAGTACATCTAGAATTCGTTGCTGCGTCGTGATTGCTTGATTCTGACTTCACAGTCTGATGATCAGCTTCCATATGGGCCTTCGGAGCGCAGGAGAGCTTCTTGCAGGACTCGCTGTGGTACATTGATGGGTACACGCGCACAGCGCGGACGTTCTACGACTTGAACTGGTGGATAAATGTGCGGATTGGCCTTCTTGGTGCAATGTTTACGGCGTGCCTCACTGCCTATTTGGTGTATCTCCATAATCTGGATGCCGGAGATACCGGCTTCTCCCTGAACATGGCAGGCAAGTCACTAGCTAATATTATCTATGCATCAGCTTGAAACGAAAACTTGCTCCCAGTGGCTTTCAGCATCGAGCTCCTGTGGTTCGTCAGGGGCTTGAATGAATTTGAGGTGCAGGGTGAGTGTCCAGTCACTGAGCGCATCCAAAACTACTTGGAAATTGAACAAGAGCCAAAGAACACCTTGAGCGGCGTTCCTCCCGCCTACTGGCCGACCAGTGGTGATCTCTACATCGAGAGCCTTTCTGCGCGTTACTCGCAGGGTGGTCCCTACGTACTTCGTGATCTCTCCTTTCAAATCAAATCTAGACAGCGCATAGGCGTCGGTGCGTGAAACTTCTGCCTTATACCGTACTCTCAACATTATACTGATCATCACGGCTTCTGTCAGTGGGAAGAACTGGGGCAGGTAAGGTAAGGCACAACTAGCCTATTTCATACGAGCACGAGCCAAAGAAACATATCTCCAAATCAGAGCTCTTTGACGCTTGCACTTCTTCGATGCATGGTTACAGAGGGCAGTGTGCGCTACGATGGCTTGGACATGAGTACATTGAATTTGGATGCGCTGCGGTCGAAGATCACCATTATACCCCAGATCGTGGGTGCCTTCTTTCATATAAACATCTCGTGCTTGATCCAAGCTCTTAATCTCTAGCCCGAGCTCCTTAGTGGCACCCTGCGACGCAACCCCGATCCTTTTGATTGGTATGATGATGCCACGCTAAACGATGCGCTAAACGCGGCAGGTATGACTTCCCTTCAAAATGGGATGGACGGGGAAGGCAAAATAACTTTGGGCACCTTCATCTCTGGCGCCGGCGATAATCTCTCAATTGGGCAGCGTCAGATCCTGGCCTTGGCGAGGGTCATCGTGCGAGGAGGAAAGCTTCTTATCTTGGATGAAGGTACGTTGATGCCGCAACTGCTTACGTTCCGTGGACGATATTGATGACATTACCTTCAGCCACTTCTGCTATCGGTACGTGACCTCCGTTGCCTCCGCTTTTCATTATGCTCATGGGCCTTAGATTACGAAACAGACGCTGTGATACAGACCTCCCTTCGGAGGGAACTTGGGAAGGACATGACATTAATCGTTGTTGCGCATTGATTACAAACTATCATGGATGCGGACAAAATTGTTAGTTGAGTCCCACTTAGACCGCAACTCAAAGTACTCATTTTCGATGATTAGATGGTGTTGGACGCTGGTCAGATTGTGAGGATACACTTCCATCTGGGTTGCGTGACGTAGATCTAACCTCTTGCCCTGGTCATAGGTTGAATTCGACAGCCCGGCGGTGCTGTTACGGAAGGAAGGTGGACGCCTCCGTGCGCTGGTCGATGCTTCGAATGACCTGGGACGCGCTTTATGATACGTTATACGAAGTGATCCGCTCAAGAGGCTTGTGGCTCAAAACGAGGTGGGGCGTGTAGGATCTGCGATGCGGACGCAATCCGAATGGTTGTCTGGACTTGGTGAAACAGGATGAACGCAGGTCGAGAAGGTTGGAGTAAAGCACCAGCTTGAATGGACGAAGCAATGAGTGTTGGATGGAAGTACGGGCAGGCAGTCAGGCTACGACGGAACCATGTCATTCAACCCGAAAACTTACCGTGCTCTGAAACGTCTGAACAGCTTCGAAATCCAACCCGACTCAGCAATCCTAGTCATGTTCATGGTGGGCACCTTCCCTTACTCTTTAGTTGCAAATGCCATCACCACCGATGGCCTCAACACGTCCTTATCGCTCAACATACAACCCGTCATCACTCTTGCCAACCCTAGCCATGACAAAGATATAAAGAATAAACCTCCCGAGATTCCAATCGGCGTCGAACAGGAAGTCTCAGGATCTGTGCATGACGAAGAGGATAATGGTGTCAGCAACATTGGTATCCTAGCTTGATCACTTCCGAAATCGCGATGTCCGTACCTATGGCTGTTCCGATTGGGGACCTAGTAGTCAGTATAATAAACTCCTCCTCTCCCAGGACATGACGTCAAAGATCGTGCATCATTTTCAGTGATGCAAACATCAATGTCATCTCGCCGTAGATGGACTGGTCATTTTCAGGCTACCACGACTGTTACAATCATAATACCTGCGATATAAAAAATGCCCCGCCTCGAGAGGATCTCATCGTTCAACCCAAGGCGGCTCATCTCTACTTCGCATCCTATCCTATCTAGCATTTCTTCTTCTGATGCCAGGACAGCAAAGGTCGTCCGCATTGCGGCGACAGCCATCTGTTGTATTCGCGCCATCCCATGAAGCAAGTGATTTTCCCGTTAGCCAGAGGACGGTTATAACCCCAACGTAAGTCTACCACCCTCTATGATATTGTGCCAAAACACTGGAGCCTGACATAGCGTTCCTGGACCGAGACGTGATCCTCTCATCGAACTCGGACGTTATTTTGGTCGTACCATCCATGCTTTTTGCCATATACGATCTCTTTTGACAAATGGCGCCGTGGTCTTGTCGGAGCTTATCGAACGTCCCATGGAAATTCTTACACAAAAGTAAGTATGGTGACAGTGCCCTCTCCTCTCTCCGTGGTTACTAATGTTCATCCTATAGCGAACAGCGCAATCTATATGTGTATCTTCAAGTCCTTCGTTTGGTCCCATCTATTGAAGAGAAGTTGCTCTCTGGGTCCGACGAGGCCATTACGAACATTGTCAACTTGGTGAGCTTAGCCACTAGTAGCCAACGACAGGATACACTGTAATCATATTGGACTAGGTTCAGCAAGGGGCTTTCTCTGCGAAAGCAGATGATGCCAAGGCTTTGCAGGGAGACATCCTGGATTGGATAACCCCGCCTGGGTCTATTCTTACCCCGCCACTCTTTGCGAGTATCAAGATAAATCGTGGATTTCATCACCCTGTCACAGGTGCGCTGTTGTGCCCTGCTCATTTGGATTGGTCAGACCACAGGTAAGGCATGCTTTTACCCTCACTTTCTATTCGACTGATCTGGTATTTCCGTAGCGTGCAGGTGATGCTGGTATATGGAGGCACGACATACCCCCATCCCAAGTGTTCAGTTTCCACCTGGCCAGCTTTTGTTTATGAGAATTACACTTTCGATTCCACCAACCCCTGGCGTGGTTTACTCAGGAGCGCCCTCTTGGTCAAGGTAAGCTCTTAGATGGAAGATGGCATTCGACGCCTGGATGCGCTTATCGACATATGCAACAGGCTTACAAACATCTTTTCACGTCTCTGAGAGCCATTGGGAACGAGGGGGAGGGCGGCCACTGCATCCATGGCATGTCCGAGGTCACATTTCCATCCATAGCCTATGTTGTGATTCAGGTGAGTGGGGCAGATCAGTCTTCCCCACCTTTGACCAAAAATTTTAACCTCTTCAGGTTCAACATGCCCTCTCCTCTTCCTTATCACTGTCACGAAGCGATCGCTTTGAAAAGGCATCCCAAGACTTCTACCATTTGATGTTGAATTTTTTTAATGAGCATGGATGGGAGGAGGAAGCACAAGGCCTCTGTGATTGGTGGAATGGGTGAGCTAGCATTTTCCATGTCTCGTTCAAATTTCTGAGTCAGTCCAGGCAAATCTTCCCATCAAGGTAGAGGCTGGAATCGTACACTCGTAACCTGAATTGGGAATTGAATTGGGAATTGTTGAATTTCTGTACTCTTCCTACTCATCGTTGATCGTTTCTCCTTGTAATTATACACACTGCATGCAGTTTTCATTTCAGTACACACGCAGTACCGTCGGCATTCCTTCCCAGAAATTCCCAGGCATGCCGCATGTGGCTCAACCATCTGCCAGCTGGATATAGTATCGTTGCCATTTCATGCCGTGTCATTATCCGAGTCCTATGGGGATTCGTGACGTCTGAAATACGACGACCAGTTGCCATATTCATCTGGATCCCACGCACGGCCGTTACCAGAGGACCAAAAGGGGTGCAGAGGTTTGGAACTCTGCCCATTCCGCCCCACCCTTGAGTAAAATAAAGGAAAACAGTGAATTTCGGCAACGATTTTTTCGCGAGAAACACCCAAATGACCAAGGCTCAGGGTGGAAAGATCAGGTATGAATTTATCATGTTGGCGATGGGGGGGCGGGGCCTAAGGACGGCCGCAATTTCAAGTTGGCACGAGGCAACATCAACTTGAAATTGATTTGGAAGACATACCCCCAAAGACAGACTGACAACATGATGATCATGACATGTCCTGTGCTTCGCCCTCGGATATCAGACATATCAACTGCTGCAAGACATATTTCTACTGTTATAAATTCTTGATCCTCCAACTTACAAATATATGGCGCATTTTGTGATTTCACCTGCTGAAAATCAGGCAGGTTGCTGTACGATCAAACATTATCTGCCTTGCCATCCTGGCACTGCTTGCTTCATCTGTCACAGACAAAACACTTGCTTTATTCAACATCCTGGTGAGTCATGTAAGACTCACATCTTGTTGAAAGTTTGCGCCAGATTATCAGATAATTGTCAGAATTTGAGCGTTTTCTCAACCAAGACATCAGATTATAGCAAATTGTTTTGTGTGGGAATAGGTCACCAATTTCGTCCGAAACTAAAATCAGGCTACCAGGGACTCCACGTTTTCCTGATGGGCATGGTTAACCGTCACTCTTAAAAACCAGCTAATACGGATGAGTGAATACACGCGCACTCACCAGAACGGCTTCACTACAACTTACCAACTAAACGTGGAGATTTCCTCTTGGACGTATTGAGCATAAAGCATATATATATCATAGGCATACATCAAACATATCATATACATAGTTAGAGGACCATAAGTATACATTAGATCGTCCTAATCATGAACCGGCAGATACGGAACACAGCGTCCGCGATGTGTCACTCTCTCAGGTTGTTAACCTCGCCCGTTCAAACCTCCAACGCTTTCCTGCACTGTTCCAATACCGCCTCCCTCGCATCCAGTCCCAGCGTTTGCAAAAGCTTCATTCCGCTTCTCTGAACCTGCACGACCTTTTCCGCCTGTCGCTTCCTGCTCCTCGTACTATCAGGGCTGTCCGACACCGCACCATTCCTCTCAACGGGCGACAACGGCGGCGCATCTGTAGGCGTGCACGGAGGGGTCTTAAAAGGGTCTGTGATCCATCGCGTCGTGAGATACTGCGCTTGAGCATCGTCATCACCATCGCGATCCTCGGCACTCATTTCTATGGCGCGCCTCCCAGCCCGGAGACGCCTCAGCTCGGCGAGCCGTTCCTGGTGCAGCCTCTGGGGACTGTGTTCCTCCCACCTCCCGACCCCCGAGAACGAGCGCTTTCCACGGAGCCCTGGCGATCGGAGTGGGCTCTTCGGCGCGGTCTTCCGTCCTTTGGGATTGATTTTCAACCTCTCCATGACCTTGCCAAACACCGATGTGGACGTAGAGGAGCGCGACTTGCGTTTCGGGGAAGGAGTCTTTTTCGGCGAGGTACGCCGGCCATAGGACGGCGAGGCGGGGCTAAGGGGCCGGACAAGGGAGCTGAAGGACGTGGATGCAAGGCTTTGGAAAATGGGGAGGTAGTGGTTGCCGTTTCGCGGCATCGTAGAGAACGTGCGATAGTCGTCTATGGAGGTTTCGCGTCTGAGGGGAGCCATGAGGTGGTACGTTGAGAGGAAAAAGCGGGGCGATAATGTCGATTTCGTTATTTTGGGAAGTAAAGCAAAAAGAGCGTCGTAGCTGAAAGGTATGTCAAACACCTTAGCTGAGAACAAGGAGGGAAATTTTGTTAAGATAGAATGACACCCTTGGGATTATTTAAAGACACAAGCCGGCGACACGCCACCCGCCGCTCCCTTTGTAGTGAGAGGCACAAAGGCACGTTTCTAAATCGCAACAAAGAAAGTGCCCTTTCGTGGTTTGGTGTTCTTTGGGTGAGGCGCATTCAATAGTGTCGATTACGGGGTTCCGCCTTTACAAGAATGTAGTTCCTGAACGCCGCAGCTTTCTTTTTCGCGTACGCATGACACGTCGATCATGTGGTGCTTTGGTATCATCCTGAATGATCCATCCTTCAGATACTGAGATAGGTATCAGCTGGAGAAATCCCAGTCCAGGAAGCGGCATTCCGGCAACCAGGTCACCATTGCCAATCGGCTCTCTCGGTCTGCGCGGTGCGGTCGAAAAAATGGCCCTTGGCAGAGAGTCGTGGGAAGTGTAGGCCGGAAAGGCTGGGTTGTCCAGTCCTCCGTCCCATGTCGACAACAACGCGACTCAAAGTCGCGAAATGCTTTCTTGTTAAGAGCTCGTCGATTTCGGACCATGCCGCACATTGAAAATCTGGCTCTACGTTCGACTTGGTTACAATGGAGACAATCCTATTGTTTTTGGGTATAGTTCCAAGGACGAGACAAGTCCAGACGAGCACGTCCTCCATATTCAGCACATGGTATAAATCAATGAAGAGATGTTGAAGGTTCGATTGATTCATGAGGTCCAGTTGCGGCTGCGGGGATCGTACCGTTTCTGATAACACTACATTGTGAGCGTTGGTGCCGCCAGACAATTGTAACAAAGCGTACCTGCATGCCAGTAGCAGCCAAACCAGTGTAAAACTCCCGCCGATGCATCGATAACATCCTGAATTTGGGCGATGTCTCTTTCATCCGTGATAAAGGTTTTGAATCTACGAAGACGAGATATATTAGTCCCTAAGGCGGCAAGGAGGTTGTCCCAGATATAGCATTGAGTGGTCATCGACAGGGAGTCGAGATGTGTCTCCCTGGCCATGGGAGTCACCAATGACATGATCGGCAAGGGAATACTGCCTGAACGTGCGCCGAAAAAAGGCATCAAATAGATGCATTTTATGTGCCATGGAACTGCGTAGATATTCAGCAATCTCGTCGACGATCACCTCTATTCATTCCTGGGGAAGGGAGATTTTCGATGAGATAACGGTATATGGAGAAGGGGGGTGAGAAACTGATCCCAACTGAGGGATGGTATGGCGATTAGGTTTAGGACGGCCGTGCGCAAGACGGCCTACCACAGAAGAAGCTGGCAATGAATGAGTGCACCGCGTGCTTGTCGATAAGAACTGTGTGAACGGGACTCGGTGACCGGTCGAAAACACTCTGATGTTTGCGTTGAAACTTCACAACATGCGGCGTGCTGAGGAGTTGTCCTTTGATATCAGGCAACTGTCTACCAGTGCGACGAGGAGAAGGTAGATATCCGAGTTCAGGATCGTTTGCACCGACAGTGACAGCGCGGGAAGACCCCTGAGCGATCACGTGCATTTCTAGAGCGTTCTATGGGAAGGTTTAAAAATTTAGTCGTGACGTTGACCACCTCAGTCAAATTTACTTTTTTCTTCATTCCATTCAATTCAAAATGCATCGTCTGTCGACCACCTCTTCCCGGTCTCTCCGTCGTGCTGCAGCCAAGGCTGCTAAGCCCACATTGACCCGTGGTGCTCACAAGGAGATCAAGTTTTCGAACGAGGGCAGAGCCAGCATTCTCAAGGGTGTCGACGTTCTTGCAAATGCTGTTAGCGTTACCCTAGGTCCCAAGGGTGAGTCCGTCATCTCTAGTGCTCTTTTCTTAGTGCTGAGCTGTTCTAGGTCGCAACGTCATCATCGAGCAGTCGTTCGGTGGTCCCAAAATCACCAAGGGTACGCCCGACTATTCCCGTGTCGACGCGTTCTCACATGTTCTCTTTTTGTTGCAGATGGTGTCACGGTCGCAAAAGCAATAACCCTCAAGGACAAATTTGAGAACCTTGGTGCTCGGTAAGTCCTTATTCTCCTCGTATACCTCCGTATTGACACTCCTCCAGTCTTGTTCAGGACGTTGCACAAAAGACTAATGAGATTGCCGGCGACGGTACCACCACTGCTACCGTCCTCGCGCGTGCCATCTACTCCGAAGGCGTCAAAAACGTCGCGGCTGGCTGCAACCCTATGGACCTACGTCGTGGTTCGCAGGCCGCCGTTGACCGTGTCGTTGAATTCCTCTCGGCCCACACTAAAACTATTACCACCACCGCCGAGATTGCTCAGGTCGCGACTATCTCCGCAAACGGTGATACCCATGTTGGCAACCTCATTGCACAGGCCATGGAGAAGGTCGGCAAGGAGGGTGTCATCACCGTGAAGGAGGGCCGTACCATCGAGGACGAGATTGAAATCACGGAGGGCATGCGCTTCGACCGTGGTTACATCTCTCCTTACTTCGTCACCGACGTCAAGGCCCAGAAGGTCGAGTTTGAGAAGCCCTTGATTCTTCTCTCAGAGAAGAAGATCTCTCTCCTTCAAGACATCCTTCCCTCGCTCGAGGCCGCTGCTCAGGCCCGCCGTCCACTCATCATCGTCGCTGAGGACATCGACGGCGAAGCCCTCGCTGCTTGCATCCTCAACAAGCTCCGTGGTCAGCTCCAAGTTGCCGCCGTTAAGGCTCCTGGCTTTGGCGACAACCGGAAGTCCATTCTTGGCGACCTTGCCATCCTCACGGGCGGTACGGTCTTCACCGACGAGCTCGACATCAAGCTTGAGCGCGCCACCCTTGACCTCCTCGGCTCCACCGGCTCCATCACCGTCACCAAGGATGACACCATCATCCTCAACGGCGAGGGCTCCAAGGACTCAATCCAGGCGCGTTGCGAACAGATACGCTCGATCATCGCGGACCCCACCACCTCCGACTATGACCGCTCTAAGCTCCAGGAGCGTCTCGCCAAGCTCTCTGGCGGTGTTGCTGTCATCAAGGTCGGCGGTTCCAGCGAGGTCGAAGTCAGTGAGAAGAAGGACCGCTACGACGACGCCCTGAACGCGACTCGCGCCGCCGTCGAGGAGGGTATCCTCCCCGGTGGCGGTGTTGCGCTGCTCAAGGCCAGTCTCCAGCTCGTGACCACGTCCCCCGGCAGCGGCGCCGGCTCTGCCTCCTCCCCCACCTCACCGACCGCTTCTCCCATCTTGACGGCGAACTTCGATCAGGAGCTCGGCGTTGCCATCATCCGGCGGGCGCTGACAGGTCCTGCGCGGGCCATCCTGAACAACGCTGGTGAGGAGTCGAGCGTGATCGTTGGCACGCTGCTCGGCAAGTACGGCGCTGAGGACAAGTTCGGCTGGGGTTATGACGCGGCGAAGGGCGAGTATGTCGACATGGTGAAAGCCGGTATTGTGGACCCGCTCAAGGTTGTGCGGACTGCCCTTGTGGATGCCAGCGGTGTCGCGAGCTTGTTGACTACGAGCGAGTGCTGCGTGGTCGACGCGCCTGAGGAGAAAAACGGAGGTGGTGCGCCTGGTATGGGCGGCATGGGAGGCATGGGTGGAATGGGCGGAATGGGCGGGTTCTAAGCCTTTCTCAGTTCAGTTGAACGGTAGAGATGACGGTGAACGACTGACGATCTTTTTTATTAATACGCAATTACCACTACGCCCACCCCACTACACTTACATTGTTTATTATAGGGTTTTACATAGTACTGCTTTCCATGTAGTGTCGAGAATGCAACCACCACCACTCATCAAAACTCTACCGTTGGACTCAGTGGATGCATACCTTCTTGAGGTGAGTACTGGTGAGTGATTCTTGAAGGTGTATGTTTCCCAGGCGGCTTTACGGTCCGACGGGCCTCTTATTCCGCCTCTTACGTACTGCAAATTACGCGGTAAAGCTGCGAATAGCCTCTTTTTCAAGAGAACATATTTCCGTACGACGGTGAAGCAACGACTTCGGATCTACAGCAGGGATTTCAAGGTAAAGAGAACGCTGCCTGCTGACACCTGAATTCAATGCTTAATTGTCACGGGCCGGTGGCGGAAAAACGCGGGCCGCCCGAACCACATTTTTGGCGAAATTTCGGTGTGCGAGTTCATTAATCGACGACGGCCCTGGGGCGGTCCTACGAACCGGACGGACAGAGGATTCCTCCTAACGGCAGTAAGGATTTTTTTGTTGCTGAGATAAATACATTTACTCAGGGTATATAGGACGACCTCCTTCAGGTGGAAGCGCTTTCGCTCATTCTGGGACACTGCCGCTTTTCGCGCTCTTTGCTAGACGTCACCCTCGAGGATCAATTATCCTCGCCTCAACTTCGGCGATCTTATGGCTGCCTGGTCTCTCGACGCATTTACGGCGCCTCTGAAAGGACGGAATAATGGACGGTACTCCACCGCGTGCCTCGACGATATGAGAAGCCTCAGCTTCGCAGAGATCCGTCGGGCACAAGATAACCTCGGTATTCCTACTTCCTCTAGCTAGAATCCTGGTTGTGGGGATAAACCAGGCCCAAAACGACGTCTCGCTAACATCGGGGTAATCATTCATTCGGCGTCTGGCTCAAACCTTCCATGTGACGTTTCGAGGAATCCCCAGGATTTAGACCGCCATTCAATGAGCTGTCATGATATGTCTATGATTCTTGGCTCGGTGGGCAACGAGTATAAAATGGCCACGCTTCCTGTGGGATGGTCAGTGGCTTGCAGCTCACCGCGTTTTCAACCCGAATATGGCACTCAAGTACTCTCTCGCTGCTCTCGTTCTTTCGCTACCGGGATTTGTATCCGCCCAGCAACCAGTGTGGGCACAATGTACGCACGCACCTACTACCCCATCTCTCCCTGCTTAGTGATGATTTTGTCCCATATAGGTGGAGGTATTACTTGGACCGGAGGAACTACCTGCGTGGCTGGTACAACCTGCACTCGTCTCAACGACTATTACTCCCAGTGTCTCCCGGGTGCCACAACGCCCGCGCCTCCTAGTACTACTACTCCCGCGCCTCCTACCACCACTCCTGCCCCGACGACTACCACACCTGGAAACCCTGGAACCACCAGTGCCCCAGGGCCGTCCACCTGCACTGGGCTCCCGTCCAGTATATCACTTGTAGCGAATTCCAAGCTACCCGATCCATTCAAGTTTATTAGTGGAGCCCGTGTAACCTCAAAAGCAAACTGGGACTGCCGCCGTGAAGAAATCAGCCAGCTGTTCCAGCGCTACGAGCTCGGCACGTTGCCGCCGAAGCCCCAATCCGTTACTGCTTCCTACTCCGGCGGAAGACTCACGATTAACGTTTCGGACTCCGGCAAATCCATTTCGTTCCAGGTCACTGTCTCTGTCCCCTCTGGCAGTGGCCCCTTCCCTGCCATCATCGCTTTTGGCGGTATGAGCATCCCTACGCCCTCCGGCGTCGCCATCCTCACGTTCAACAACGACGACATCGCTGCCCAGCAATCCGGCAGCAGTCGTGGGCAAGGCAAATTCTACACAATCTACGGCAGCGGGCACTCTGCCTCCGCCATGATGGCCTGGGCGTGGGGTGTCTCCCGCATCATTGATGCCCTTGAACTCACACCGAGCATCCCCATCAACCTCCAGCGCATTGGTGTCACCGGCTGCTCGCGTAACGGCAAGGGTGCCCTCGTTGCGGGCGCCTTCGAGAAGCGCATCGCCCTCACCATCCCCCAGGAGTCCGGCTCCGGCGGTGCAGGCTGCTGGCGCGTCTCCGACGCGATGCTCAAGTCGGGCATCAACACCCAAACCGCCTCTGAGATCGTCGGGGAGAATGTCTGGTTCTCGACCGCGTTCAACCAGTACGCGAACCAGGTGCCCGTCCTGCCATTCGACCACCACATGCTCTCGGCCCTCGTCGCGCCCCGTGCGTTGCTCATCATCGACAACACGAGCATCGACTGGCTCGGCCCGCAGTCCGTGTGGGGCTGCCAGAAGACCGCGAACAAGATCTGGCAGGCGCTGGGCGCTGCGGATTCCATGGGCGTCTCACAGGTCGGCAACCACAACCACTGCGCTTTCCCGGGGAACGAACAGGGCGACCTCGATGCGTTCGTCAACAAGTTCTTGAAGGGCCAGAGCACGAATACCAATATCATCAAAACGGATGGCGCGAACGGTCTTGGGTTCAACGACGCGACTTGGATCGACTGGACCGTGCCAACGCTTTCCTAAAAACGAAGTCCAAGTGGAGGATAGACGTTCTCCAATTGCTTATGTATCTGTTGTGTAAACATACTTCTTGTTATCCAAGTACTTGTTTCCGTCTGAGCGTTTTTCTGTGTTCGCGTCTCGCATAAGTGTATCACCCAGGTTTGCCCATCACGGTCCGTGGTCAGGATATGGAAGTCCTCATGTCCCTACTCCTTATGTGCAGTGACGCACGTATCTTGCGTGCTTTTGTCGCGAACGTAAAATACAACTACAGCACGAGTATATCACACTTTTTGTAGCGAAGGATAGCGTTACCTACGGAGAGTAAAAAAGGACGACATTCACTCCATGAGTCGACCCAGGTTCGAACTGGGGTCTCCTGAGCACGTATGTATAAAACTCTATGTTCCTGTGAGATAGATGTAGCAACCAGCTACGCCGTCGACCCGTATTTAGCGTGCCATTATGACATCCTTCTGCGGCACTGCTCTACATTGAAGCAGTCCACAGCAACCAAACGATGCGCTCTCATGACCTTAGTTTCCGATATCTAATCGAGGAAAAAGTTGAGTCGACCCAGGTTCGAACTGAGGACCTTCTGTGAACGCGAGATTTCTATCGCTAGATGTTAGACAGATGCGATAACCAACTACGCCATCGACCCAGTCGCTGGTACAACGAGCTGGCGGAAGACCTTTTGAGAGCCTTTGGTTTCTCCACATTCGCAAGCTGTAGAACATATTGAGTCACCTTTACAATTCCATGTTATTCAGTTCAAGCCACTCAACATATGATGGGGTACGAAGGGCAGGGATGGTAGTAGCTTGAGGAGAACTCTACGCCACGTTCCAGCTCAGAAAAGGACCGTCGTGGAGCATCCATCATGACAGCGTGAACAATTCGCTGCAGCTCAAGTATACGTAGCATTAGTAGGGGTGTAGATCAGCAGGGCTCCACCGATTTCAAGCCCCCAACCGCCCAATGCCAATTCACGTCGTCCCTCCGAATCTTCCGGGAAAAAATAAATAATTTTACAGACCTTTCGGAAATTCTTGTCCCACGTGCTTTCGAGTGATTGAACAAATTCGTAAAATAAAATAAATAGGAAAAATCAGAAAATTGCCCTACAGCTTGTATAGCGACACGACACACCCCTTTGAACCTTTAATGCCTGAAGAATACCCCTCCTTTACATTCTCCAGAGCCACCGGACATCCTTGCCGGGAACCCGGGACTGTTTTCACAGGTTTTTGTGGAATGGCTTGAGTGACGTGGAAACGGAGTCTGTGGGTCACAGCGCTGTTGAGGACGAGCCTGTAGACGAGCCTTCCCTCTAGATGAGCAGGAGGTCGAGAAAGACTTTGTTATGAGGTGAGCAGAGACATGAACCCTGTCAGCCACTGCTGACCCTACCCTCCTTTCTGGTAGCTGAAGCAAGGAAAGCCGAAAAGGTACAAAAAGCAAAAGCCACAGGGCTGAAAATCTGTCTGCCTGGCAAATTTTCTTGAGTTGCGAGGGATGGTACAAGTGAAGCCAACACTGGCAAGCGGATACACAAGATTGATACGATGAGCGCGCGTCTGACTCAGAGAGGAGATTCTGATGCTCAGGGTAGATGGAGCAGGAAGGAGAAGAAACACTCTCGGCACGACCTTGAACGCAAGGAACAATCCGAGTCCGACGTGGTGAGCAGTGACAACGAGCACCCCGTCATTGTTGCTGCATCTTGAAGACCTTCAATCATTGCAGTTTTCAGGAGATGGGGTCGTCCTCGAAGAACTGATGGTGGATCGACACATCCATGAGTCTCGTAGTTGTCCCTCCATTGCCCAATGCTGTTCTTTATAACTCCAAGTGTGTTGGCAATAGCCTCAATTTCACAGCCAAGGTCGTGAGCTGCAGGGCCTGTTGTTTCATATCATTGCTAGTAGCTCGGTAGGGCATAATTCAAGCAGTTTGAAAGGGTGCAGTATGCACAGAGCGACGTTCAACGATTTCTTGAATTATTCTTATTTATTTTATTTTACAAATTTTCGAAAGCATGTGGGACAAGAATTTCCGAAAGGTCTGTAAATCACCCCACACGACCTAAACAAAAAAAAAAAACCTTCGCCGCGCCCTTCACACCCCATACACCTAGTTGGAACCAATTAGCCTGCGCGCTCGCATAGGTTGTATGCACACAATTGGATCCCGTGGACGGGGGGCGATGCCAGCGTAGAGGCTTGTGCCTCAGATGGTTGCTGGCTTTACCCCCCCCCCCCCCCCCCCCCCCCCCCCGGGGAATGGGGAGCGTGAGGGACGGAAAGGCGTGATGTGAGTGGTAACTGGACAGAAAAGAAGTTGAGACAAGGAAGGAAATACAGCTATGAAAGTATGATTAAAGGCGGGCGCCACGCATAGCGAACGACCACTTTCGAGTATGAGTGTGCAGAAGTAGATGAGAGGGTGCATGATGGGGTCAAGTAACAGGTGGGTGTTTCATTTCGCTCCGGTCTCTTTGTCAGCGCATATAGAGGATCTAGCTGGGTAGAACTTCAAAAACCCACCTTATTCTGGATCTGATCACGGGAAACGGGGGACGCATGTCCCTGCATATGGGATCCCATGTTAGAATGCGCAATGCAATTCGTGGTGTGTCGACGGTTGCCGTGCAAACTGAAATACGCGTCTCATTGACACTGCTCAATCCACCTAGCTCGCTTCAAGCTTCTCATCTCCAACCGTCTCCCACACCTTCGCTGCTGCCGTCTTCATTTCTTCGATCCATTCGATTCCGCCCCTCCCGTCTTCCTCTCTCTTCACCACTTCAACGAGGCCGTAGGGGACTCCTGCATCGCCCGCAGCAGAAACGCCAGGTACTAGTGGAAGCTCAGCGAGGATGGGAATGCCAAGGCGCGCGGCTGTGGCGCGGAAGCGATCAGGTGGGCCGAAAAGGTACTGTGGCTTCGGCAGCGATGGGGAGGTGATGGAGCAGGTGGGACAGATGTAGTGTGCGTTGTTGAGAAGAAGACCCGTTATCTATTGCCAGGGTGAGGAAGAGACGAAGTGGGGGAGGGGAGGACTTACGGGGACCGAGACTTTGCGGAGCATGGCGATACCTTTGCGCACGTCGGCAAGGGAGACGTCTTGTGGTGTCGATACGATCAACGCCCCTGGTCATTAATATCAGTCTCCCTTCGCGTTACAAAAAATTGCAAGGTGCATACCATCGACCTTTACCAGCTGTCCCAGCGTCAGTGGCACATCACCTGTCCCTGGCGGCATATCCACCACGAGCACGTCTAGCGCACAGCCCTTCTGGTCCATTGACCAGTCGACGTCAAAGAGCAGCTGCTGCACCGCCTTTTGCACCATGAGGCCACGCCAAACGACAGGCGTGTCATGGGTGGAGTCCGAGTCTGGGGCGCGTGGAAGGAGGTAACCCATGGACATAGTGGGAAGACCGTGGTTGACCAGCGGGCGCAGAGCACCAGCTAGAAGGAAAGTGTTCAGTCGCGGATTGACTGTAGGCCACAAGAAAACGGACCGGGGGTGAGCTCAGGCTCGCCGCTGTTCTGAAGCCCCATGAGTGTGGGCACAGATGGCCCGAATATGTCGAGGTCGAGGATGCCGACGCGCAGCCGTGCGGAGGTGTCGGGATGGCGTAGGGCGGACAGGCCAAATGCTAGATTCACTGGGGGGTGTCGGTCAGTCGCAAGTACGTCGGGGCCGACGCTTCGAACACACCTGCTACCGTGCTCTTCCCCACTCCACCCTTCCCGCTCGCGACCGCGATAACCTTACACACGTTTGGTATGGCGCGCTTCTCGATGGACCCACCCCTTCGGGGCATCTGTGGGGGTGCACCGCGCTGAGGGAGCCCCTGGAGAAACTTGAGAGGAGCTTTGGTCTTGAGAGACAAAACTTACGAGAGGGTTTTCATGGCGAGAGACAGTAGTGGTGCTGAAGAGACGTGAGAGGGGGCAACATGGGCGATGGCGGGGAAGCATGGCAGGAAGGTGTTACCAAGCACATGCAAATAAGAGGCTGAATCTAATCAGATCTAATCGCTCACAAACGCCATGAATTGGGCATGAAGCGCCACACGAAGAGCGGAAGAAGGTTGGCAAGCGGCGTTTCTCGACAAGCTGGCAATGTCTACGCGAAATTTCAGAACGCCAGTTCTCGTCAACTTGACTTCTTGAAGATCCTCTACTCATGCGAGGTTGCAACTGGTGGAAGTTGCTGACCACCTATGATCTTTCTCTGCTGTTCGAGGCACTTCTACGGATTCAATTTTAGATAAGCCAGCGGAATACTTGGTAAACGTACTTTAACGAGTCGGAACTACTGCTTCGTTATTGAAGAGCTCCTGCGAGTTGCGATGGGCGTCATCATTGCTGAAGTGACTCGCATCTCTGACATGGGACTCACCCAACGCGCTGCCGTCATGACGAGCATGTACAAAAGAGATGGCCAAAAGTGTTCGACGTCTTCTCGACATCCATTTGTCCCTGCTGCTTAAAAAATCGTGCTGAACTCAAATGTTTCTTCTATGACGATCGCTGGTTGACAAGTATGCAGTAAAATATCGTTCCGTCAAAGCGCGAAAACGTCATCGTGTAGGATGTTTTCCCGTCTACACTCAACAAACGAGCACGAATGGTCGTCACCAGAGCAGCCAGATTACAGCTCCACGTGAGTGTGAGGATCAGAAACTCGTCAGCGTGGCCCCGAACATCAGCATGGTTGGCCGGGATTTCAGACCACTCTAGAATATACCAGTATAATATACCCCCCCCAAAAAAAAGGATTAGACGTGGCTCAGTATTCCTAGACAAGAAACAAGAAGTGAGTAAACATTGTTCGATCTGCGAGACGTCGAGGGGACGTACCGATCAAGACATACTACAATATATACTACCCATAAGTCCAGACTGAAAGGGAAAGACAAAGTACAATAGGCCAGAATGACCCACCGGAAGCGCCCATGTACGATTGCTGTAATATGAAAGGCGGGGTCCCAAAAGCAGTAATCCAACGCTTGACAATACAAGGTGGTCTTGTCGTTGTGTCAGTCAGCTTTCGAACAAGGATCTATTCCATTGATAACAGACGTTCTTCCAGAGCGCAACGGCTAGAGCAAGGACAAGGAGGCTGGCGAGTGCGGCGACACCATTGGCGCGGGCAGTCTGTGAAGGGGTCAAGGCTCGGGGTCCCAGTTGATGGTAGGAGCTAGGAGGAAAATGAGTCGACCCAGGCTCGAACTGAGGACCTTCTGTGCACCACGCAGATAATGTAATGTAAGACAGATGCGATAACCAACTACGCCATCGACCCTTGCTAACGTGGCGCAAGGTGAATTTCGAATCTCGACTTGTCAAGGGGTTGATCCAAACGTGATGCCGAGATTGATCAGTATTTGTCATTTTCGTCCGGTGCAAACACCGCCCCCATCGTTGACTCGCCCACATAACTTGTCTTGACTCCACCACCATGTATCGCCTATAAATCCCGCAGAGTCAAGACCTCTTCATCTAACGATGATACCTCGAATACCAACCTAAACCAGTCATAAAACCTCACATAAAATCAGCTCATGTTCGGGGAGTCAGAATCGGAAAGCCCTCGCGTTCCCAGCCCCTGGGATTCTCTCATCTCCACCCCGCCCTCGCCCTCTTCCCGCTCGTCCAGCACATCTCCTAGCCCCCTTAGCATCGAGCTGATTCCCCGCCTCGTCCCGGAAGCGGACGAGGGCAACGTCGAATACAAGCTTCAATTGCTTTCGCCATCTCCTGCTCGCTTCGCCCGCCTTGTTACCCAGCTCAAATGGCGCCTCCTCGAAGGCGGCGGTCAGGCGTACTATGAACTCGGCGTAGCAGATTCAGGTGCACTTGTCGGCCTCCCCCGCGCTGAGCTCGAGCAGAGTCTGGAGACGCTGGAGATGATGGCCGGGGAGATTGGTGCCAGCGTCATAGTTGTCAAGGAGATCGAGGTTCCCGCCGTCATGGCAGGCATTGCCGCGTCGCAGACCGATAAATGGAATGGCGAGCGCAAACGACGCCTTGCCCCACCAGGCTCCGAGGGGTCATCCACAACCGTCCTGACTTCCACGAGCACCACTGAAACTGAGACTGAGCCGTCCACCACGGACTTTGACGACGAGGATCTCAATGAAATGTCTAGTACCGTTGTACTCAATGGAAAGCGCCCTGGCACCGCCCCGTACCCTATTTCTACCCACGCGTCATCCTCGGTATCCCTATTCTCAATGAACCGCGAAGCAGATCCGGACCCCGCAGACAACGCCGATGCGGAGCCCGACGATGAGCCCGTCACCCAGGCGAAGCAGCAGCCCTCATACATTGCCATCGACCTCGAGATCGCCTCGGTCTTCAAACCCCGCCCCATGCGCGCACGCATGCAGATGCACGCCTACTCCCACACCCTCTCCGGGCACGCGAAAACCAAGCGGCTAAAACGGATCAAGCACATCACGCACCCAGACTCCACGTCCGATTCCGAGCAGGACCACCCACGTGCGAACGGGAAAGGGAAGGGACACGCGCATGCGCACGCAGCGGACCCGGCAGCGAAGGCGAACACACGCCGCCAGACACGCGACCGCAAACGCGAGGAGAAGCGGAAAGTGCTCCTCGCGTACGCTGCAGCGTCGACTGTCCCTGCCGCCGACGCATCATTGCTCTCGCTAGAGCCCGTCGACTCACCGGTCATTTCCGCGTCACCATCTCCGGGTCCAGTTCCTTTTGCAGCCGAAGATAAATTCGCGCATGATCCCACTCCTATTGAAACCGACGCCCTTGTCTCTGGTCTCGCCTCCCTGCACGTCTCCATGGACGACCCCGTCCCATCATTACTTTCATGCACAGGCGCCACTACCGCATCTCCTAAAGCCATCCCTACACCGCACCTCCCAGACGACGACGGGGATGACGATGTGTTTGCCACCCCGCTGACTACCGCCATACCGTTAATGTCGACTTCGGGATCCAAAGAGCAGGACGGGACTAATGCAAATGGTGCTGGGACAGGGAAGGCGCAGAGCCGGCTTATCGTCGAAGCGCTCGTGGTGCGTAAGATGTCGCTTGACGAGGCTTTCCTCGACTTTGGTGGCTTCGCGCTTGTGTGAAGGGACTTGTGACCTGTACACAGCGGAGGATGGAATCTTCGGTTTTGTCATAGTCTTCATCACTTTAAATTTGGACCGTTATTTATTCACTTCGTTCTTTATTCTTCGAGGGTGTCCTCTTTTAACGTATGTACAAAGCGTACGTGTACAAGTAATGTACTCGAGCGTTGTACCTACGTATCGCGGCTTGTAGAATACATTGTATAATAGGCATCTTGTTAGGTGATGATGAGTCTTCCAGGCCAGCTAGGGGTAGACGCGGACATGACCGTGTTTCTGTTTCATGCTCGACAGACTAACGTTACGTTTCGAGCCACGCCCAGGGCCAGGGGTGTCAGGAGTTGACGGGTCCGAAGTATGCCGCAGACTCCGAGTACATCGCCCGCCCATGTGAAGAGGTTTGTTGAGGATAATTTCCTAATGCTTTAGTGTCCACGCTAAAATCGATAACATCGATGCAAAAGGGTTTGAGCGTCTCAGCGTGACTATGCTCTCGATTGCATAAGAACGGGCGAGCTACTAGACCCGAGTTTCTCTCGCACAGGATGCAAGGCAATCGAAGCTGCAAAATAGTGTAAATGTAATTTACAAAACGGAGACACAAAAATGCGGACTAGTGAATTCTATAGCGTGAGGGGTATCATACAAGTACTCAACGCCCCCAGATCTTGATCTGGTAGTCGAGAATGATGGGTATAAAATCGAGCAAACCGAAATCCGGCCAATACGTGTCTACAAATTGTATCTGGGTATTCTCGCAGCACTGTGAAACCGTTATCATGAAGTGAGCAATACGTCAAGGCGGTGTGTCCACTCACCTGCCACAGTAAGAAATCGCTAAGGCGCTTGACGCCGCTGGTACGGACTAGAATGTCGATTGGAGGGCTCCCGCCTTTCGATGTGAGCAGCTGGCTGTCAATGTCGTCTTCCGTGATTATCCTGTTGAATGAGGTGAGGCGGGTTCAGCGGCCAGGTAGAACGGGACGGGGACGGACGGTTCTTCTTTTGAATCAGAGTTGATGGCGTTGCGCACGCAAGCTTGAACGGCTGTTGTCATTTCATCCCTCGAGGTGTACGGCATGCAAACGTTGAATATTAGCCTGGCATGAATAGTTAGCATAGCCAAACAAGCTCGATACGGCGTCATTCACCTATTATTATACCGTGTCATGCTTTCCGCCTTCCGTACGGCCTTCTGCACCGGTTTCGGGAGCAAGTCGATCCTCCCCACAACGTTCAGTCTGACGCCGTACTTATCGAGTAGATCACTGCGGCATTAACTGTGTGTAAGTCAAAACATTACCGGGACAGAACATTCTGCTCACCCATGCTGACAAAGTTCGAGCAACTTCTCCTCTGCTATGCTCATCAACGTGTCCACTTCTTGGGGTGATCGTTTGAAATTCTCGATCGAGAATGCAAACACAGAGACGCATGTGATGTCAAGTCGGAAACAGATTTCCAGCATCTATAGCCAAATTACAATATAAGAAACGAGGGGTCCGTGCGCCACCGAAGCCAAACGAAGGCAAGAAACGCACCCTTCGCAGAGCCTGGAAGCCGTCATGATGACCTTCGTGAGGTCTCTTATGATGACTCCGGGCATATCGTCGGTTGCCATCCATAATGAACGCTACATGTTTGGGGATAGGGCCTGCCGCTAAGACAGTGAGGAGGAGTCGCTGTGCTCTATCTGCGACTGTGTTTCGGAGCCACCCCAAAGCATGGAGAAACATTTTTAGTATGTGGTACGTATGCGTGGGAATCCCGATCAATTCATTATTCATTGTTCCGCGTGACCTGACGCGCTTTAACTTTGACGACGGTGACCCTTCCACAGCCTGACCGTCGCCATCGACCGAGGTTCCTCATACTCTTGTCCTCTTTTACTTCTCTTCTGCTCTGTCCAAGATATCCAATGGTGTTGACTAAACGGAGAAGGGATGGGGAATTTGTAGCCTGGACTCCAGCGGGGCAAACCCCAATCCCTAGCATCCCACCGGATATGCCACCAGCGAAGAAAGCCCGTACAAAATCTACCACGCCGTACCATTCACCCAATGCCTCCGCCTCCTCATCCAAGGCGGCCCGCGGCCCAGCCTCATCCTCTATGAAACCCACTGCGCAAACTGCTTCTTATCTACCGCCCAAGACGCCGGTCAAGCCACCACCACAAATCGCACATCCGTCTAATGTCGCAAGCGACTACTCCGAACCTGGGCCTTCGCAGCGGCCCAGAGCCTCGAGATCACGTAAGAAGGCGGACCCCGACCAACCGACGCCTGAAAAACGGGGTGCTGTATTCAAGAAGTCGTGTCCGAAGAATATTCTTGATCGGGTCGAGCGGGTGATGTCACAGAGGTTCATCCACTCGGCTGCTTGATCTCTTGCTCCAGTGCTAACGAACTTCGGAGCAGGTTTTTCATGATCGACAGACAACGAACGCCAGGAGAGTTGAGGGAGGTGTTCAGTGTTCTGGGCTCGACCGGTAATGTAAGAACCCTGACTGTCTTTTTTGCTTTGCATTGATCTTACTTCGACCTCGTAGGTATACACGGTAACGATTGATCACAAGCCGAGCTGCAACTGTACGTCCCTTTGACACGTTGGATTCTGTTCGGCTAATTTAGCTTCGCAGGTCCCGACCATTTGAAAGGAAACCACTGCAAACATATCGTCAGTCCATTTCCCCTCACTTTTGAATAATACCAACTGACGCATTACACAGCTTTTTATCTTCTTGAAAGGTCTGTCAAATTCGTGATCCGTGAACAATTGAACCTTAACGCGATGTTCTTAGTTCTTCAAGTCGCCCAAGCCTCAGGCCTCTGGTATCAAAAGTCTGTTCTGATCCTCAATTAATGTATTAACTGTATTGATTTGTCCCTTAGAGCCCTCCTAACCAGCGAGTTACAGACCATATTCGCCGAAGCTCCTCTAGCTCCAAACTCGGTCGCCCATACGCGGATCCAAGAGGCCCATGCGAGAGCCATTGGCAAAGCGACTGCAGGCACCCAATCTGAGACCAACAAGCGCATCCCAGGTCCCGACGACGACTGCGCCATCTGTTACGACACTATGCACGCCGTCCACGAGACTCTATTGGTATTCTGTGAAGATTGCGGGAATGCCCTACATAAACAGTGCTTCCAGGAGTGTGAGTGCTCAAAATCTCAACACGAGGTTTTTCTAACATTTCACAATAGATAAAGCCAGTTCTACGAATAGTGGGACGCCACTGACGTGCGTCTGGTGTCGCGCTCAGTGGGTATTTGGTGGGGCAGCGGGTGGGGATGTTTCCTCTGCTGCTCGGAGAACCAGTGATGGTTATATCAACCTTGCTGGCGTATCAGGTCTTAGCCCCATCCGTGATACGAGTTCATGTAAGCTGCGCTCCGCTTTCTTTTGCACCCCTTCCGTCTGACCCCGTTATTTCCTGTCTAGACTATCATGGACCACGCAGAGGACAGCGTCACTACGGCTATCAAGACTATCTTGACTGACGTCGTATCGCGCTGCTACTATCTGTAGGCTGTCTTCGCGGCAACCATCTTGGCCTCGATCTCAATCCTCCCTCGCCGCACCGTATCTTATTCTTATCTCATTCTTGAAGATTGCAATTGTCAGCACATTGATACCATATTCCCCTATATTATCTTCTTGCACATGCATTGCTTTCATCACAAATACAATTTCATATTTTTCTTTCATGGAACTATATTTTACTACTGATGAGGTAAAGTATTTGACTGAACGCTTGGTTCGTAACGGTACTGTACGAAGTGCAGTGATCAAAAGTGTCTCATGGCTTGAAGATGCGCGAAAGTGGTCGCATTCAAACAACAACGGGATAAGGGAGTGGTGGGTTCCAGGTCGAGGAGGTCGAGGTACTGAATGCGGATCGCGACGACGCCTCGCACACATTGTTGTGCGAGTTCCAGTCAATGGTCTACGTGCTCTGTTAGTTAAACGACCGAGGCAGTAGACAGTCGTTCTCACCTAGTGAGCACTACTGCAATACGTTTCCTTGCACCTTTTTGCAGTGCCGCAGAACGGTAGGATTTTGCGCGTCGGGTGCATGCTGCCCGTCGCACCCCCCACAGATTGCACAGGACCTGCCCCGTCGGCCAGACGCTCTTGCGCACCATCGGGCTGTCCTTCACGAGTGAGCGGGACGCAGCGAAGTTGAAGAAGCCGCAGTCCTTCTCGGTACAAGCAGGGGCGTTGCATGATTTGGGCCAGGAGTTGAGCATCGACTTGGGAGAACAATTCGCGGGACAATGAAGGGTGCGACGTTTCCCACTGCAGTATCTTGGACAACCGAGCGTACAAGCAGGTGGGCGGAAAACAGGGTCTCAGGTTCCGACAGAAAGTGCGACGCACTTTGGCATCTGGGAATGTGCGCTTAGTTTATAGGGTAACATGAATTTTCTCAGTGGGAATTGGGCATACATTGTTAGTTGCGTTCTTCCTCCGACCATCTGCCTCCGCTCAGCCTGACCCAATGATCCATGGCATGTGCGATATGTTCGGCACTCTAGTCGATCAATATGAGGGGATTATCGCCACCTCCCCGGTCGTGCATGTTTCGAAGCAGCAGAAGTTCATGCATCTATACTTGGCACTTAATGTCCGACTATGAGGGAGCCAAGTCACACAACGCACCATGCCCATCAACATCCAGGCCTGCCATTCCCTTCGAGTCACCTTTCTCGAGTTATCTAACCACTCCCATGCCGACGGGTGTGCATAGCATCTGAATATTGAAGTCTGCACGGTGCATCGGAGGCAGCCTCGAGGTGTCCGGGCTGCGGAAGAAAAGGCTGTCTGGTGCGAATGGCTTCCCCTTTTTCCACGCGATGAGGCGGCCGTGCACACCCTGGTCCTTGCGCTTTGAGTCGGCAATATTAACAGCGTTGGCCCCTGAAGCAGTTTTGCGATACCACCGCTGGAATGGGAACCGCCTGGAACATCGGCCTACAATTCGTCGATTTTGAAGATCGCCTTCACTAGCTGTTGCACCTTCAGCTTATCGACTTCGTCGAGGACCATCACGCAGTTGGTAATGACTGCAGGTTCGATTGGATAGTGATCAGGGCTTGACATAAGGTGGATGGGGATACTCACGATGACGGCGAGTCGCAAATTACTTGCAGATTGTGATGATCGTCACGTGAACGTGACAAGTCGTGCATCGATTCTGGTTCCATCAAATCCAAATCCATGCACAACCCTTAAAGCATTAGCAACGGCCGTAAAAACTGTGAGTAACGATTGGCAACGACACTGGCCTTCTTAATACTAATCACCATAACCACCAAAGAGCGCTTTACGTTCATAAAACCCGAAGCCTTGACTTTTTTTTGGCTCCTTACAAGCCATACGCATGCATCATGCCAATCTTGTCTGTCATGCCTCACCATTTCGACGTGGAAAACGATTGTCAAAATGCCGTCATACGAAAGACCGACACCGCTGGAATGTAGATAGTGACACCTCCGAATGCATGCAATTGGTGGGAGATTGCCGATCACCGTCCGCCCGTGAGCGACCTCCAGCAAGATTCGTGAGTTACCCGCGGTGTATACGGCGATTGATCACACAATTTAGTCCTTACCCCTCAAAGATATGTGCATTATACACACCACGCTCGATTCGACTGCGATGCCTTCGCCGAACCGAATAACGGATCAAGCCTCGGCGCGGCACCACTACAAGTGGCTACAGCCTCCACTTCACAATAATGACACACCAACATGCAGATCAAGTGCCCCTTGGATACCAGATGCTTGCGAACTCTTCGCGCGCGGAAGGAATGCACAGTCCATCCTATAAAGCTTAGCCTCTGCGCGTTCAGAATAGGCCATCTATGTCTTCTCTTCCCATGCTCTCCCTTACAACTCGCAATGCCTACTGTCTGTTTTCGCTAGGCTTTGCAGTAATCTTCGCTCTATATAAATACCACCGGGGTCGAAGCCGAGCAAATCCTCGAAGACTTCCATTCCCACCGGGTCCGCGCCCACTTCCGCTCGTGGGTAATCTCTTCGACCTCGCCCGTGCAGATGAGATCGAAGCCTATCTCCAACTGTATCACAAATACGGTTGAGTATCGTTTGCTTTTGGTTTGCACCAATCACTCATGCTGGTGGGCCTTCCAGGAGACCTTGTGTTCTTCAATGCTCTAGGAAAGAAGATCCTCTTCGTCAACACCTTTCAAGCAGCAAATGACCTCTTTGAGAAGCGGTCGGCCAATTATTCCGACCGTAACCATTCACCTATGCTCCATGAGCTGTAAGCTTTCACTCGCAGACTGATCTTTTACAAGTGCCATCTCAGTCGACTTCTTAGGATGGGCTGGGACTGGACATTCGGACACATGCCTTATGGTTGGTCGCTGTACTGATATAATGCGGATTTCCTTCCTCACCGGGTGACTTCATGACAGGGGAGCGCTGGAAGGCCCACCGTCGCATGTTTCATCGCCAATTCCAGCAGTCGGTTGCCCATATTCATTGGCCTGTCCAGCGCAGCGAGGCCCATGCACTTATGCGTCGTCTTCTCGATTCCCCTGATGATTTGATTGAACATCTCCGCCAGTGGGTTTTCCGTGCATAATCATTGTTTGTCGAGCCACCAGTGACGTTGACTTCAGCAATGCAGCTAGCGCTATCATGAATGTAACGTATGGGATAAACATTGCACCCAAGAACGACCGATACATCACAATCGCTGAGAAAGCTCTTGGCGGAATGGCAGAAGCTGCCAACCCAGGCGCGTTCCTCGTTGACCTGATTCCCATCCGTACATGGCCCCTCTACTTCGGGAAGCAAATGCATTACTGATTTCTTTTTTTGGTCTCAGTGAAATATATCCCGTAGGTCTCGTCTCAATATAAATCTGCCGCTGTTTCTCAAGCTTGATCAGGCAGTGGGTTCCTGGTGCTGGGTTTCAGCGCAAGGCGCGCGAATGGAAAGATGCTGTATACGAGATGCGAGATGCCCCGTTTGAGGCAGTCACCAGAGCCATTGTGCGTATTCCCTGACAGTCTTGTTGCGACGCCTATAAAATCCTTGAGTAGAGAGAAGGTACAGCGCCTCCAAGCTTCGTCTCTAATCTCATGGGCGAACTTGAAATGGAGTCTAAAGACTCCCTTGAAAAGAACATTGAGCTCGTCAAGGCGTGTGCTGGGATGGCTTACGCGGGTATGTATGCCAATAGTCCGTTTATCGCTTTCCACATTCATTCAGTTGTCGTTCAGGTGGCACAGAAAGTGTAAGCCTCATTAATATCCTGATTATGCCATCATTCTAGTACTGATGACTTCATATTTGCAGACCTTATCAGCCTTGTCATCTTTTGTCCTCGCTGTTATACTTCATTCGGAGGTGCAAGCCAAAGGCCAAGCAGAACTTGACCGCGTCCTTAGCCATTCGCGCCTTCCCGATTTTTCAGATAGGAAATCGTTGCCATATATCAGTGCTATTGCGAAAGAAGTTCTCAGGTATGGATATTAATTTTCAATGGTTTCGCACTGAGATTTACCTATATGCTCTAGATGGAGTCCCGTAGCGCCTCTCGGTTCGTTGCGCACTCATTACTGCCCAGAGACTTTCTCAAATTTGATATCAGGTTTACCGCACATGGTGACAAACGATGACGAGTATAGAGGTTTTTTTATACCCGCGGGTACCACTGTCGTCGGCAATACCTGGTTAGTCGACCTTTGTCGGTAACTCTCCGTGTCTAAATTGTACTCGAAGGGCCATCCTCCATGACCCCGTCGCATTCCCAAACCCCAGTGTCTTTAATCCTGACCGATTCCTCACGCCCGGCCAGCACGATAGCCATGGCTCAGATCTCTCACCACTCGATCCGCTCTCCGTGACATTTGGGTACGGCCGCCGTATCTGTCCTGGGCGGCACATGGCCGAGGCTCAGCTCTGGATATCCATTGCCTGTATGCTTGCCCTGTTCGACATCGGCTGCGGCGTAGACGAGACGGGAAAGCCCCTCAAGCCGGAACCAGCGTTCACCAGTGGATTAATACGGTACGTGCGCCGAGTCCTGTGTAATGGCATGGGTAAGCTCATTCTCTCTACATAGCCACCCTTTACCCTTCAAATTTAGCATCAAACCGAGGGGAGAATACGCTAGGACGTTGCTTGAGCAGACGATCGACATTCATTGAAACGCTTTGTTGCCCCTTTCTTCGATTCTACAGTATTCTTAATTTTGTATTGCTATGGTCGTTATTAACTGTAATCCCGCTCAGGCGATATACGGAGCTTATTCCAGTCGCGAATTCCGCAGTTATGTACGTTGCACTTCGTGTTTCCTTTTTCACGGTATCCACTATCCCAACGACTGTCCACAACCTGAACCATGCTGCTCATCTCCGCACAGAGACAGTTATTCGAACCATGAGCTTGACCACGGGACCCTGAAACACTCACCTCATCATTCAGAACAGTATCTCGACCAAGATTGGATGCACGTTTTCAACTCAGTGAAGATGGAGACTGCCACGGTCACCTGAACCAGTTAACTCCGGGTTACACTAACCATCAGCCAGCGTCTACTTATATGTATACGACTCACCCTACAGGGCACACACGCACATGCGAGATGCCATCCACGCGGGAAACGTCCACGCGAGTGTTCCCTAAATTTAGAACATGGGCTGTGGTCGTACCTTTATCTGCATCCTCTGACCCCATGAAACCCGCTCACATTTTGAATCTTCGGACACTAGCTGCCGCAGAAGTGTGGACACAGTGTGCGGGCTGCTGATGATTTGTTGTCTGCCTGGTTAGTTTAGGTGGAGGCCTTGCTGCAAGTGCGTAGCGGTGGACACGAACGAATAATCCATCCTTTCACAGACTAGACATTGAGGGGCTCTGGGTTGTGGGGGGGGTTTTCAAACAAATTTTTGGGTGCAAAGATGGATCCACATTGTTCACGGGCGTTGATATCAAGATTTCTGCTATGTATTTCCCGGGGAGGCCTAGGCACCTGCGAGACCGCAGCGCCACTTATGATATCAGGAAATCTACATCAGCTGGTGGACGGCATGTTGTCGGTGTTCCCTCTATAAAAAGCACACTGATTGCAGTCGTCAACTAGATTTCCAGCTTTCCTGCACAATGCTGTTTGGACTCTGTGCTCTCGTTTCTCTCGTCGTGAGTGCTGCAGCTGGCAGTGCGCCCGTCGCGCAGGTGCAATGCGCGACGTGCCCATCTACCGATCTTGCAGGGAACGTAGTCGTGGCTAACAGCGGTGGGACAGTGGGCGTTCCCAAGTTCTGCGGGTATGTTGGGCCTTGGGCGTGCTGGGGTGTAGAGACAGGCCTGATCTTTCGTTAGGTACTCTGCAGCAGCCACCACTCCCGCCAGTCCTAAAGTTTTCTGCTTTTACAACGTTCGTACCCGTTGCATGACATCATGATGGATGCAGTCTCATGGACGTCACAGAACAACGCGGGGGCCATATCTGGCACTTCTCACCCACTATGCCGCCGAACCACTCCGTTAGTCTCGTGCTAGTTGCAGTGAGCTATTTCTTAACTCTGCTCTGATGACGGTGACAAATCTTTGGTCAGATGAACAATGATTGGAATTTGGTATCAAGGCGTATTTTGTTGTGATCTGATTTAGGATGTTGAGAGTGGAATCTCATGCAGTGCAGTCAGCGTACGAACTGGTACCTGTCGTGATTCGAATTAGTGAGGGCAACGATGTCAAAGTTTTCATACTGACCGAAATGTCTAGAAAGCAGTCTTGAACACTTTATATCGTTCGAATAACCTTAGTTCGGTATACGTGACCGTCTTCATAACAAGCTCCCTCCACGGTGTCTGAATAGCGGCGTTAAACTCTGGGAGCCCCATGAAGCCATGCATCTCGAGTTCGTGGATCGCAAGGTACTCGGCTTGAGGTTTCTCGTCCTCAGTCGGTTCGAGTTTGACCCCTCGCGAGACTGACTCTACCAATTTATAACGCCTCCCGCAGAGCCATCCGGGAATCTTTGATAACAGAACCATGTGTTCCTCGTTATACCAGCGGTTGAATTCTTCCTCGCCATGTAGGGTCACTTTCATATGGACGACGAAGGCGTATCGGCCAGGCAGGGAAGAGAGGTTCGTCGTTGGATGGACAAACGAAATGATGTGGTCGTATACTCGGCGGTTGATACTGCCAAGGTCGGACATGATCTGTTTCTCGGTTTTTGACGCGTTGGGCACCAGACCTTTGTATTCGGGACTTTGGGTAACGTCAGGGGACGTTATATCGTACAAGGCGAGCCAGGATGGTGACTGCGAATCCGCAGCCTTGTATCGTGAAGAGGACAGAATGCCAGGTATGCTGAGACGTGGTGGAATGTGCTCATTGTCATACCAGTCTGTTCAGAAGCTATGAGGTTGCAGCTTCAGGACATCGAAAACGGAAGCAACATGCCATTGAACTCTTCTTCAGAAACTTTGCATCCTGGGTCGGAATAGACGAATATTAAACCCTGAGGGCTGTCAAGTGCTTTGTAGGTAGACATGGCTCGAGAAAGAGGGGGGTTTGAATAAGTGCATGAACTTGTAGTCTCGTCTCCAGGCCGCCAAATGGCCGGTGCCGACGAGGGGCAAACCAGTTCATATCGCAAACCGCGCCGTAGCGAACCAGGGGTGAGCCTGCAGAACATCTGATCAGTCCCTACATCACCTTGCAGTGAGAGAGGAGATTAAGAGGCGAGATACTGCTCGCGGGTGAGCTGAAATGGTGGTAGTGCGGAACCCGGTGGTCGAAACAAATGATCGGGGAAGTGGCTGTGCAAATTTTTGTTCTCCTCAGGCGATGGCGTTGAATCTCAAGAGGAAGAGGGGGAAGGAGGAAGGGTCTCGCAAGGTATGCCTTTATCATTCTGCGATGAGAAACCGTTCGAATGGCTGTCGTCTTCAGACTAGAAAAATCGACGATGAACTGAGTAGCGTGGATGCTGATATCCCTGGTGCAGATGATGATGAAACAACCCAAGGTCTCGACAATGGGGACGAGAGCGTCATAGAAACTGACGCGGAGGAGGAAGATGAGGAAGGAGATTGGAATGGTTTAGATGACCAGACCGCGGGCGACGGCCATCTGCCAGGGACTAAGCCTAAGAAACCACCAACTGGCGAGGAACTACGAGTTATCAAAGATGCAACAGACTTGTTCAGGTCGAGTTCCTTCAAGCTACAAGTACGTTTGGCATTCATACCGCTTCAGCTAGGTCTCATGATATTGCTCTAGATCGACGCCCTGTTGCCGAACGTGCGGCCCAAGGTCTCGCGAATACCACCGCTCGAACGCTTTTTGCTTTCACTTCATACTTTCCTTATGGGCCTTCCATCTGTGGCACCACAACACCCTCTCGAAGCATCCAGACGACTGCTCAAAAAAAGCGTCTCCGTCCCGTATTCCGCACCTCTTCCGACTGAGGAAACTAATTGGAAGGTGGCTTTCGAAAAGCCCAGCGACATCACCGTCGTTGGGAGTTGGCCGAATAAAATCAGTGTCAAGGCCAAAGATGGTGTCAGGTTTGGGGTAGATGTTGCGGTTGAAATGCCGGACGTAAGTCCAGACCATGCAAAGCACGCTCGAAGCTGACCCGCCTTTGTAGAATCTTTTCCAGGAAAAAGATTATCTTAATGGTCGATTTTTCCACAAAAGAGCGTTCTATCTTGCAACGATAGCTTCCGCGATCAGCGGCCCCAAAAGTGGCCTCAATGTTGATGTCCAGTACGATTCCCTTTCGTACGATCCACGGCTTACGAAACTCGCCCTAATACCCCGAAAGGGTACGTACCGTCCTTGAGCCAGCCTCCTCTTGCTAATGCATCCCAGATGATTCCGCAAGCGACTTCACCAAGCTCAACGCTCAAGTGAACATTATACCGGTACTGTCATCACAACCTCCGATATCCCTACACCGACTCTCCCCATCGCACTCCAATATCCGAATACAGTCCACAACAACCGATGACTCTAAAGCGCCGAACCAGCCAACGCCAGTATACAACTCAGCTCAGCTCCTAGCTCTTACGCCGAAGACTCAACTTCTTGCAACCCACGCGCTCAAAGAGGATACGCCGGCATTTAGCGATGCCCTGACGTTACTTCGCGTATGGGCGAACCAGCGCGGCTACGGCCCTGGATCGAGGATTTGCGTTCGTGGGTTCGAAACAAGAGGCTTCTGGTGGAGCGCGTTGCTAGGTCTCCTGATTGCTGGAGAAGAACGCGCAGGTGCAGCCAAGGCGTCTAAAAGGAAGCCGGTAGGTAGAGGCTTGAGTTCGTATCAGCTATTCAGAGCTGCTCTCGATTTCCTTTGTGAGTCTTGGTTATTACGTGTGTGACCTCGTGCTCATATCCTCTCAGCGAAACGCGATTTCCAGAATGACCCTGTTTTTCTCAGAACCAAAGAAGGAGCGCACAAGGTGAGCGACTATGTCAACCGCTTCTTGGTTATCCATCTGACCTTGCTTCTCCAGTTTCCCCCTCAGGAGTATCAACAACATCATGAGGTGGTTTTCGTGGATTCATCGTCGACAGTGAATCTACTAGCTGGCGTGCCTCTTGGTTCTCTCGAACTCGTAAGTGTCGAGTGTACTTCACAAGGATCACCGTTGACCATGACCCTCAGCTCCGTCACGATGCTCTCAAAACACTCGAAGCATTAGACCATGCCTCGATATCCGCCGACCCGTTTACAGACGTTTTCCTGGCTGATCACCGAGACCTTCCAACCAGATTCGACACTGTTCTCCGTGTTGATCTCTCCTCTGCCAAACCCCTCAACCCCTCCATACATGCTAACATAGACTTCGGTTCTCCTGCGAACGCCCTCATGGCCTCTCTATCCTCCCTTCTACACCATGGCCTTGGTGACCGCACAAAGGCGATTTCCATCCTCCACGCACCGCCTTCCCCCCGCTCCTTGTCTCAAGCCCACCCTTCCAACCCCAGCGTGATATACATTGGCCTTATCCATGACCCCCCCACTGCATTCCGCCTTGTCGACCATGGCCCCGCAGCAGACGAAGAGGATGCGTCAAAAGTACAGCGTTTCCGCGATTTCTGGGGCGACAAAGCCGAGCTCCGTCGCTTCAAGGACGGTCGCATCATCGAGAGTGTTGTTTGGGACGTCAAGACAGCCGATGAACGGGCCCACGTTCCCGGCATGATCGTCCGGCATGTTCTCGAGCGCCACTTTGGCATCGGTAACGACGCCGTACAAACATGGCAGACTTCCTTTGACTCCCTTCTACGCCTCCCTGAAACGATTTCTTCGCGATACCTTTCCTCCGAGATCACCACTGGGTTCAAGGGTGCTATCACCGCCTTTGATAACCTCGTAAAGCAGATCAAAGCACTTGACGCTGCCCTTCCACTCGCAATCCTGAACGTTAGTCCCGTCTCGGAACAGTTGCGCTACACAAACGTATTTACTCCGGTCCCGCTGCCGCCATCCCTGGCGTCCACAATGCCGACTACCGCACACTACCTCGCACCGATTAACATCATCCTCGAATTCGAAAAGTCTTCACGGTGGCCGGATGACCTAAAAGCAATCCAGAAGATGAAGCTTGCCTTCTTCGAGCGCATCGCCACGGAGCTTATGTCTTCAACTGACAGTCTCCGTGCCACCGTAGTCGTAGGTGACAGTGTCCACACCTCCGAAATCCTCGACCAGGCCAGCCTCGAAATCGTGACCGCAGAAGGCTGGGCGTTCTCGCTTCGGATATGGAACGATCGCGAAGCGGTGCTCCTCGACCGCATCATCGATGAGCACAACAAACCGGTACCACCAGCCCTCCGGCAGCACCAGAAGACAGAGGATAGCAAGAAGGGTAAAGAATACCGCGAGGCCCTCGAGGCGAAGGAGGTATATACACGACGGTTCATGCATGCGCCACGCCACCACCGGGCCATCGCTGCGCTCTGCCACCAGTACTCCGCCTTTGCTGGCGTGGTCCGTCTCGTCAAGCGGTGGCTGGCCTCGCACTGGTTGCTGCACGGTCACATCAGCGAGGAGGCGGTGGAACTTCTGTGTGCTTCTTTTTTCGTTGGCGACGGCCAGAGTGTCGGGCTCGATGCGGATGATTCCAAGCGGGATGAACGTGCGAGCGTTCCTGGGAGTAAGGAACGTGGGTTCGCTGCTGTCATCGGGTTCCTGAAGGAATGGAAATGGGAGGAGGGGCTGTTCGTGCCCCTCTATGGCGTGAACAAGTCTTCAGAGGAGGCTGTACCAAAAGCGGTACCGAAAGCTACTTCAGGCGGCGTTTGGAACATCTCGACAGATTTTGACAAGGAAGGTCGTATGTGGACAGCGCATGGCCCAGACGGTATCGTTGCGCATCGAGTGAGAGCTCTTGCCAAAGCAACTTGGGACCACCTGCAGAGTATGGAAAGCGGCAACTTCAACGTGCAGGTGTGTATTTTTGACTTAGTACCCTCTCCCTGTGCGCTGATGGAGTGTTAAAGGCGATGTTCATCCACCCAACCTCTGACTACGACTTTATCGTGCGCTTGGACGCCACCGTGCTGCCACGGTACTTCCACAATGTCGCCGTCGACACCGACCTCCTCACGCATCATCGAACATACGCGAACCTGCTGCAGGACGATCAGAGCGCAGGTGTGCGCCCTGGATTTGATCCGGCTCGCCTCCTGTTCTGTGATCTCCAGGTTCGTGTTCCAGACCAATCAATTTGTTTCCCATTTCTCACCGGTTTTCCGTAAATAGCGAATCTACGCCCATACATTCAAAATTTTTCATGATACTTTTGGTGGAGACCGCTTTGGCGTTGTCTGGGATCCATCACTAAAAGAACCACGGTCATTCCGTGTGCTCGGAGAATTCTCCAGCATTCCGGTGAAAAAGGTACGCCTTCTTCTAATGCCTAAGCTATCTATGTGCTCAGCCGCTGTACACCAGGAGCACGAGAAGGCAAAGGACAAAGGTCTTGTTGTCCTAAACGAAGCCTCCATCCTGAGCGAAATTGAGCGGCTAGGGTCCTCGCTTGTCAAGGAAATCATAGTCCA
The DNA here is from genome assembly GCA_025854295.1 of Lyophyllum decastes. Classification (NCBI taxonomy): domain Eukaryota; kingdom Fungi; phylum Basidiomycota; class Agaricomycetes; order Agaricales; family Lyophyllaceae; genus Lyophyllum; species Lyophyllum decastes. The sequence goes on along the minus strand of CP107712.1, from coordinate 553,123 downwards.
TGTTTAATCGCAGTAGTACCGGTATGTGTGTTAGGCAAGTGTTGATATCTAACAAAATCTATAAAATTTGCCTGGTTTGTCCTCTGTTGCCTCCCTCGTGCCTTCTATAAGATCACCTTCACTGCATGGAACCTCCGCTGAGTATGCTTTGATTACGGTGCCGTATATATGTGAGCGGGGCGTGCTCGCTGCAAGTATGTTCTCCTTGACAGCAAGCGTCCGCCGTTCGCAACTTACAATATGTCATTGTCAAAATTATCAGCTACGCGCCCGCCATTCTGTCATTCCAAAACGTCAATGCGTCAGCGCCCATTCCATTTCTGGTAAGTTCTTGGAGAGTCTCCAAAGTTATGAGAACCAAGTTTCCTCAACGTCAAGCCTCATGAAAAGCTTAGAAACGCAGTTTACACTCTCACTTTCACTATCTTAGAAAGTAGAGCAGACCATGAGGCAAGGCAGCAGAAGATTTTCGGCTTGAGTTCTCCTTGTGAGGTCGCCAAGCGCAAATCAATGTTCGATGGAATTTGTCACCATCAAACGCCAAGCGCCCGCTTGTGCTGGCACACATTGGACAAAATCCATGTCCTCCTCTTTGAAAGAGTTGGAACCGTCTGCCTTGCTCAACAGAAAGAGCTCTATTGGGCGCTGTTCTCATGTACAAAGTTGGTGGATGATCGAAGCAACAGTTTTGAGGAAAGAATGGGACGGTCTCCTGGACAACGCCACGCCAAGGGAGATGCCGGAGTATATATAGAGGAGAATATTCACAAAATTCTTCATCTCTCATCACTCATCGCCACTGCCCAGGCTCTAGACGTCCTAGTCCCTCTTTTACATCCATTCACTCTTTACCATCCCTACGAGCATAATGTTCTTCCGTGCTGCTTTCCTCGCTCTTCCCTTCCTCGCACAATGTTAGTACTTGATACCTTTTTCAGCTTGATTCCCAGTTCCAGCGCTGACGTGGACCATTCTAGCCGTGCTTGCGAAAGACTGCGCTAGAAAGTACACTATTCAGGAGGGGGACATCTGTGACAGCATTTCTGCAGCCAAGAATGTCTCGACGTGAGTCCTTGTTGAACTGATATGTTCGGAACTTTATTGACCAAATGCGATGCATGTAGTTACCAACTCTCTGCCATTAACGTTGGAACTATCGACCCTGCATGCTCTAACCTCGCCGTTGGCAATGAAATTTGCATCGGCTACGTTGGCGAGGACTGTACATCGACTTACACAGTCGTTGCCAATGACCTCTGCGAGCAAATCGCCGCCAACCACCGCATCAATTCCACCATCCTCCACCTGAACAACCCTCAAATTGACCAGACCTGCAGCAACATCTATATTGGAGAGGTCAGTACCCCAAAATCATTCATGACTTTGAAAATATCTGTTGCTTTTTTTCCGTTTATCCCTTGTGCCCATACCTCTGTGGTGATGCTAACCAACCAATTCCCAGGTCCTCTGCATTGCCGACAACGTGCAAGTTCCCCCCGCCCCTGCAGGTGGATATGTTCCAGGATCCTCGATCCCCGTCACTTCTTACCCCGCGAAGCCTGCCCCCACCAAGGCCCCGGCCCCGGCGAGCCCCGTTCCTTCAACACTCCCCGATGATGAGGAAGACCTCCCCTACTGCGATGAGCTCTAATCCGCCCTAGCATGATCTTTGCATGTCCCCTCAGATACCACGCATCACTCTCCTCGCTTTACATTCCCCTTTTGTTTTTCGGGGGACGAGATGTTGCTGGTTGATTCAGCTGATTCCGCATTTACGTCCCCGTCATCATACCACCCCGTTTGCTAATTTTCTTTTTTTTCTTCATCTTCCTGCCGTCGATGTCTTAATAAGCACGAGTTCCAGGAACCGGAATTTTATGTTGTTGCCATCACTACGTGTTTTCAGGGCATGGTTTGGTCCTGGGGACCCTTCGGATGTTGTTCCAGTGGACCAACATTTTTGGTGATACATACTCAACCCAATACTATCGCATTTCGGGCTTGCAATCATTCTGCAGCCGCGGCTTCATGAAGGAGGCTGGCGTAGCTTCCATCAGAATCTATTTTCGAAGTGCCTCCGCTGATTACTGCCAAGCAGCCCAAGCTTAACATTCACAGAGACAATGACAAGCGGTGCATGTGAATGAACACCAGCTGGGGTTTGCAAATGGGTTTACAATCGCTGATTCCACCAGTGTCCTTCTCAATGTTTATTTGTTATCTGTGCAAGCCTTTTATTACTCTTGACCCAAGGTATTGAACTTATCATCGCTTATCACCCACATGAAATCAACCGTGCTCGTCAGTACCAGCCGTTCCCATATGATCTTGGGGCGAGCAACTCATGTTAAGGCCAACTAGGTAACAGGCGCATCGGGGTTCGTAGGTTCGCACGTCGTGCTAGAGCTCTTGAAGGAAGGCTTTGCGGTGCGAGGGTACGCCCTAGTGACTATCCTCCTCGCTTCAAACAACTCATCCGGTCACCACAAGGACTGCAAGGTCTAAAAGGCTGGAGTCGCTCCAGTCGACGATCTGCGCAGAGCATCCTGACTTCGCTCTGGTTCACATTGAGGATATTGCAACGGGGGACCTTACCGAAAGCCTCAAAGGTCGTCGGATATTTTCAAACCTCCAAGCCGCGATGACTGACCCTTCCTCCAGGTGTCGATGCTATAATACACGTTGCGAGCCCTTTACCTGGGAAAGTTTCGCCAGAGGTAGCCCTAGCGGTAGGTCGTCCGTGCATCGACATAGTTCTTGCCCGCATGCTATGATTGCTCTAGTCAGCAATCGATGGCACGCTCAATGTCCTTCGCCAAGCCGTCAACGCAGGGGTGCATAGGGTAGTGCTAACGAGCAGTTATGCCACAGTGCTCGACCGTCAGTGATCAAATTTTAAGCTTCAGACCTACCCGCACCTCATGATGACCTGCAGCGTCGCTTGCACAGGCATACCAGGGTCTCGTCTTCACCTCCTCAGGTACGTGATCCAGCCGCAAAGCATTTAACTGCTTGAACCGTCTGCCAGATTGGGGACGCGTGACCCGCGAAGAGGTTCTAAGTGGAGAGCACAACCCGATATGGGTATACCTTGCAACAAAGATCCTGTCCGAACAGGCGGCCTGGAAATTTGCAGACGAACATCCCGAGCTGGATCTCAGCACGAGTGAGTAGCTTGCCTTCGACAGTATCCGCACCGTCCTCGATTAACCCCGGACTGCTGCACCAGTAAACCCGCCATTCATTTACGGCCCCATCGCCGCGGGATTCCCCGCTCCGAGCGTCAACGAACTCAGCACGAACAGGATGCCGTACGCCCTCATCGCAGGCAGACCAGGCCAGCTCCCTCCACAGCGGTCACCGCTCTTCTGTGACGTCCGGGACGTCGCACGAGCGCACGTTTCTGCCCTCAAGTTACCGGGGAAGCCGGCTAGTGGCAATATCAAGAGGTATTTGATCTGTGGAGGCGTTTTCACCTGGAAGGAAGCAGCAGAGCATCTCGCGAAGGCATTTCCGGAGCTGGGACCTCGCCTGGCGTCAACCGAGAAGGCCGTGCCGCTTCCGGGGAAGGTCTCTACAATCGACACGAGACCTGCTGCTGAGGACCTTGGGATGGTTGAATATATCCGCTGGGAGAAATCTCTTGAGGATACAATCAAGTCATTGCTCGAGGTGGAGAAGAGCTGGGAGCCAGAGTAAGTCTAAATATTGGTTTACCATTTCTCTTACGTCTAGTAAGAATGCGTTCTACGCAGAGCGTGAATGCACACCGCAAAGCAGCTCTATAGCCAGCCATTGTGGGGATTCGTATAAGCAAGACAACAGAAGGGCGAGGGCCGGACAAGTCTAGGGAGCTATGCAAAATGGATCTTTGCTTAGTTTCCGAAATTGAACGCCTGATGGAGTGGGGTGATGATTAGATTCTCTCAAAGAGCATTCTAACAATAAAATACATGGAGTCAACGTTCCTTCTCATTCCTATCTCCGCCTGATATTCCGCTGCCGGCATTACAGGCCGCGCTGTTCGACCTTGCCCGTGACGCTTCCCCAATCCCCAGTCCAAATACTTTCCCTAAGCTCATTCGGAGCGAATCATACGCAGCCTGGTGTGGGGGCGGGTAGATCGAGTCAATGACGTGCCTGTCGATAAGCCCGGTGTTGGGAGAAAACGAATACGTCGAATTTCTGTCCGAATGTCATTGAGCATAACGCAGTAACCAACAAGAACCGCACATACACTTCCCACTCTCCCCGCGCCCCGCTGACCCTGGACTTTCCAGTAACACAAAAGCCCACTAACAACCTCTTGTCTCTTTCTCTGCGATCTTCCTGCAAAGGGGCCTTTGGCTCGTCAAATGTCACCTCCCCAGAAACACTCTCCCTGGAGCGAGGGGTCTTCACAATGACTTTCCTCAGCTCCACACCCAAGTCAGAGTACAGAGCATTAAGCGTATGCCGGATAAAAACCGCGGAGGCCAGATATAACGGTAAACCTGGGCAACGTTCAGCCATCGTAGTGAGAAGGACAAACGTTACCCACCTTCTATGTGGAGCGTAGTCGGAAACGGTGGGGGAAGTGCTACAGGTGGCGTATAAGATAGCCGCACTTTCGGGCTGTATATGGATTCATTGTCCCCATCCGTATACGCCTGAGAATCCAGCGGGTTCGCATTGAGAATAGGAATAGCTGTCGACGCGGGCCTAGGCGTGCCAGTCGCTCGGTCAATGGAGGTCACTAAGCCCACAAGAAAGAACTCTGGCAATGTTTGTTGCAGGAGGTATATTGCGCGTCCTAAAAGCCTTCTGCTAGTATCAGAAAGTTCACGGAAGCCACAGTATATTCAGATGACAGACAATGAGACTCACCCGTCCGAATCTCCCAGTCTTGATCTGATATCTCAGGTCGCTTTTCCGAGTCAGGCTTCGAGTTTGAATCTGGCGGTCGATTGAAACGGAGTCCCAGTTCTGAGGAACGATCGTGAGTTGTATTGAGCAATCGTGATTGTGCCACGAAGACTGGCAGCGATCCATGGTGATACCGATGACCAAAAGGTGAATTTGAAGGGATTTTTGGCCATTTTCTACCCGTTGCCCAGGCTATTCTGTACATGTCTACTTGATATGGTCGTGGTTAAGTTCATGTTCATGCCGCTGGGACGCGTGAGGCTTGTTGGCCGGCGGCTGTGATACCAAACATCTTTCGTCATAACCAGCCCCTATCCATACCCACAACTTTCGTATTCCTGAGATATCTGCAGTAATAAAGCATTCCCATAACGCATCGTAGAACGCCGTAATCGTATCAAAAGAATAATCTTAGCAGTACAGTCTTTAGCAACGATCAAACATATGGGGTGGCAGCGATGAATTCCCAAAAAGGGCTTTCCAGTACATTGAGGTCCACATCACATATACTGGCACATCCTTGTATACGATGAGAATTTTCAAGTTGGACGTACTGAGCCCAGGATGCGTTCCACTTTACATTTCATGAAGGAAGTATGACCACAACACGAATATATGTGGCACTACTCCGTATTTGGCGCTGCAGTGAGTACCAGCATTGCATGTTGTCATTTTGTGACAACTCAATTCCGGGTTGGGATCACCACATTAAGAGCCGGAACGCGGCAGCAGTCATGTCCGTCGTACGTTCCATCCTCTTACGTTCATTAAATTTCTGGGGTGGTGATTTTGCTGACGGCTGCTTATCACGGGAACAAGGAAGTCTTCTGTCGATTAAGGAAAGGATCGGACAGGCATTCATCTCACCATGATAATCGATCATCAATGGAAGAGACATGGCCTCTGAGAAAACGTGTATTATACCGGATCGGTGGCACGTTGCGATAGCCCTTAAACACCCATCTACCTGTTGTCGTCCACCCCTTCCTTCCACGCAAGTCTTCAAATCGGACGATGCAGACTGCACACGGTGGCAAGAGCACATTCGACGGTGTGGTGATCGTCCGCCGTCGACCACCCGTTGGGATATCAGCAGAACGTAAGCTCTCTCCTAGTAGCAGTCGAGGGAAGGACACCTTGGACGAAGCGTTTGCACAAAAAATCGAAAGCGATGAACGTGATCTCACGTGCATCGGTGGCGAACGAGAGCAGGCCGAAGATATACCCTCCAAAGTCACCAGATCGCAAGTGTCGCGGGATATATTTTTCGAAGCATGGCGCACGGCGATGCGAGATTATGAAGGCAAACGCCGATGGCCCCGTCCTGACCAGAATGTGAGTTTGAATACGGGTCAAGGTCACTTCGAATACTTGATCCAAGGACCTCCAGCCCTGTCAGCGATGTCGTAATGTTCACAGGATATGTGTTACGCGGGATCAAGCGCACAGGACATGGGACCCTCTAGTTTGCCAAGGGTGCAAACGAGCGAAAAAACAATGTTCCATTAATGCTCAGTTTGGCGTGGAAACCCTTGCCCAAGGCCTCGGCCTGCCAAAGTCATGGGTCGAGCACTCCGTCCGCAATGGGTGGCATAGGTCGAAGCGACACGACTTCAGATTTGAAAATTATCAAGTACGTCAGCGCTTTTTTTTCGAACAGTTATTGCGCATAGAGGATGGTGAGGCGCTGGAAACGGTGATGCCGACATTGATGGTGAAGGGCAGGAAGTTGTTCAATGGGCGCTCCGTTCGCTCCTCTCGCCACAGGGGTGTGGAATCTTCGGGCGCCGTTACCACATCAGCACCTGATCGCCCTCCCAGAGGCCTTGGTGTTGTCGCCTCCGAACCTCCTTTGGCTTCAAACGGAATCGCCTCGTCGGCGACGGGAGATGATCCAACGGATCCTGAGGAACTGGCAGAATTGGACAAAGAGGGGTTTGCGGCGTGGACTGAGGATGCATCACATTCGACTGGGACAAATCCAGGGGGGCTTTCGGACCCGGACGTCGAGGTGCTTCGCCCTGCAACGACAGGAGCTGTCATATCAGCACCCACCGAATCTTCCCGGCGTTTGACACTAAATGACCGGGACGAACCCATGGTTATGAATGAAGAGCTTGTTCCGGAAACGCTGGGACCTGTCGTAACGGCGTCAGTAGAGACTTCACCACAGTTGACACCAAAAAACCCGCGAGAAGTCAGAGACATGGACGAAGAAGGTATCAGCCCTTCAACGAAGGGCATCCCCAGGTCATCCGAATGCGAACCACGTCCACCAGTAGAGAGTGAATTAAACTCAACCCAAACCCCTCCTTCGCCTTTATCGACTGCAGACGTTCGGCCCATTCTGTCCATTTTGTTACGCGCCATGTCCGCCCTGCGGACCCTGCTATCTCGGCAAGATGAACTGGCTCGCGGACTAGAAGTACAGTTGAAGGAGTGCCGTCGCTTGAATGACCAACTTCGGGTGTCCCAAACAAACATGTTGCAAACCGTCCAGCGTGGCCGTCCGGCGGAACAATTCTTCGCACGGTACGGGGAGGTCGACATCCCTGCTCTTCTCGCAAAGCGGAAGCTGCAGGGCGAAAACCTCGAGCGTGTGATGAAGGAGAATTCGGAGCTGACCGTGCGTATTTTGGAATCGGAGCGGGTCCAGACAGAGCTACGGCAAACTTTGGAAGCCAATGCCCGGGAGCTCAAGGAGGCGGAATTAAATGCAGTTGACTGGCGGGAGCGGGCAGTAGGCCAGAGGAGAGTCGTCGACCGTAAGTTTCACGCCTTCACCGTAGATTTGCTGTTGAGCGAGTAACATGTGTCCAGAACTCGAGCTGGAGCGCCTCGCTTTTCGTGCGGACGTATCTTACACTCAATCCTACTTGGCAGGATTGCTTCATCGTACCAAATTGCCTTCAGAGGAACTCCGTCGTCTGGTGGAAGCATCGGATGCTTTGCGGCGAGCACTGGAGAAAGATGCGGTATCTCCCGCTCGCCTTGCCCGCCAGGACAGTGGGTTAGCGCCGATATACGATCGTGGCGGTCAACAGGACCGCCAGAGTACCGAAGAAATCGAAGATTGGTTCGAGGGTAGGGAGGAACAGTAAGATTGATTGGTGAGCAACCGCAGGAAAAGGTCGGACAGTTATGACGGCACGGAGGTGAGCATCCTAGGATCCAAGCAACAAAAGCAGTAGTTGACAACGGCAAACGTGATGGGTGGAATCTAGTCATAGCCATCCACTTCTGGGATGGCTTCAGTATGCAGCCGGATTTTCAGGGCGTCGGAGGTTGAAAGGCATGACTTTTCCGCTTGAACAATTGACTTGGGCAGCGCTAAAACCAGGTCACAAAAAAGCTGCTGACCCAGACAGGGGCTGTACCCGCAATCCCCGATTCATCTTTGCAATGCGTATCGTAGCAGACGTGATGCGATTTCGCCATCCGGCCTTAATGAGATGTAGCATAATTTGAGTTCCGGAACAGCAGGGTATAACGGGGTGCGAGTTTAGATTGGTGACGAGTCTGTTGAATCTAGTAAGCTAGGCATGCGGTGTAGAAGACGGTAAAAGTCCAGTGCGATCTGTCATGGTATGGGACATCTGGGCGAATGCGATACCATGTCTCACTGCAAATATCTCGAGGGTCGTACGAAATGTAGGATAGAAAACCTCAAAAATCCAAACAGACCCGAGCGAAGGTTTCGAGGAAGCCAGTAGTCCCAGCACGCCCCGGGAACTGGGATATTGGGCGTAAATGTTCGAGAAATGAGTGTGGGAGAGGAGCTCTGTGTGTCTCGACGCTTGGCGGGTCCGCGTGCATAGCCTCTCGAAGCGACGGTGCATGCCATATATCCATGTTTCCAATCTGGAGGAAGTTGGGATCATCGAGCAGCCAACATGTAGCAAGCGCATCACGCACGGTCCTCAAACCCACTTCTCCTTTATATTCTCCCTCATAACCTTGTATATTTCCCAACAAAGGCGCGCTATCTCTGCGTCTGGCTTCGGGGTCCCATCCTCAAGGTACCCGTCCCTGACGCTCTCCAATATGGTCTGTAGCACCTCCTGCGCTGGCGCCGGGTCCCGCAGCACGCACGGACGAATCTTCATCAGGAACTCGTCTTCGGTTCCAAAAACTGTTCGAAGGTCTGGTACATTGCTCAAGGCGCGCAAGAGGAAGCGCAGGGTTAGCTCCAGAGGGTCTTTATAGGTAACCCAAGTGCTGCTTTTGGCGCCCTGCCTGCAGGCGAGGAGGAAGCCAAGCAGCAGATGTTCATTGATGGGTTCCTGCACAGAGTCGCTATAATCGTCTTGAATGAGTGCTTCAAAGAGAAACGAGGCACATTGCGTTACGAACCTCGAAAATAAGCTCAAAGTGCAGTCGACGAGCTGTAATACGCGAGAATTCCGATCCTTTTCGCTGCTACGTGCGAGAGTGCTGATACAGAGATCCCAGTATTCGCCCTCATAGGCGACGCATGACAATAGCCAGGAGAATTTCCATTGGCTGATATCCTCGGGCATAAGGGGCATTCCCCACAAACGGCTGGCAGCATCATCGAACGGGTTGCGCACCACCAAGGCTTGGAGGAGGTAGTAAGACAATGATGGTTCGTGACGGTTGGGGAGCCTGGCGAGGAGGAAGGAGCCGGCACCTTCGGCCGCTTGCAACGCAGACAAACTCGCGGAAGAGAGTTGCACTAAAAATGTCGCAAAGGGTAGGAGGGGGTCAAGCTGAGGTGCGTCCTGGAACCGGAGATACATCTTCGTCAGAGAACCGCTAGAAAAAAAAATGGAATCAAGGGTGCGTCAGAGCGTAGGATTCATGGCATACGTCACGTTCAAAACGGCTTCCAGTAGATTGTAAAGTAACTGGAGAATACTTTCGGCATCCCACGCAGAAAGGGCCTTAATTAGCTGGTTCAATTCTCTGAAGCCAATTTGCGAAAGTAATAACGCTCGCGCAATCCTCCGAACTCGGGCGCTGTACAGACCAGGCCTGAAGTAGTGTTTAGCTGTGTCTGCTATTCGACATGCAGAGAAAGATAACCTCGTTAGATCCAGCAGCTCCTCATACATCTCTTCACCGTCATCCGGCTCCCAGAAAACCCTGTTCCCATGCGGAAAGAAAGGACGCAACTTCCCCAATCGAATGAGCAGTTGTATTTCATCCAACCCACGAAGTGTAAGCTTCCCCAGTGCCTTGATTGCTCTTCCTGACAGCTCTCCAGGTCCTGGGACAGTGCTCGACGAGCTCTTGCTCTCGGAGGACACCGAGAGATGTGAATGAGCATCCTGAGGCCGAGCAGAGTCCACCGTTGATTCCAACGAAAGGACTGAACCGTGACGACGCCGCCGAGTGAGTCGGTGCGTGCCGCGTATGACGGCTTCTCCAAGCGCGAGGATTGCCCGACCAGACATTGTGCCTAGCCCGAAAGTCGTCACTGACGATCCAGCTCGGGATGATGCTGAGGTCGAGGTCAGGCTTGAGTAAGAAGACGAGCGCCGCATTTTGTTTGAAGAGTTACGCCAGCGAGGTCTTTCAAGCAGCTCGAGGAGCTTCTGCTCCCAAGGCAGTGCTCGGCTGGACTCTAGTTCATCATGTCAACATCCGCGGTTGCGGTGTACGTCGTCCATAATCCCGTGCCTCGCGGTAAACCTCGGCGTGGAAGCTAGACCGGTGGTAAGAGCGATGGAGGAGTTGGGCGTCTGGAGGCAAAACAACCATGTCGATCAGACCAAGCCAAATATAACAAACGTTGTCAGCTCCATCCTGCCAGACGTTGACCATCATTATCCAGCAATCAGTGCGCTATGGCTGAAGCCCAAGATATCCAAGCTATCACCACGACAGTTAACATAGAGTATGAGAGCTCTTTCGTCGAGGATTCATGCCTGAATGGTTTATATCATGTAATAGTGCACAACCAGACGGCAAGACTAGGCGTTACGATCGCCAACTTCGGTGCGTAGACGTGCATCCAAGTCCCTAAGAATGTTTCACGAGAATATACGTAGTCTCTGGGCAACGACAGGCCAAAACGCGCTGGAGAACGCGCACCTCCTAGTCATCTCCGGATCTGCCACATCCACCTCGATCCTCAAGAACCTCGTACTCCCTGGCATCGGAAAATTCACCATCCTTGACGACATGAAGGTGACTCCCGAGGACGCGGGTAATAACTTCTTCCTCGAGGGCCCCTCCAGTATTGGCAAATCTCGCGCCGAAGAGGTCGTGCGCCTCCTTGGCGAGCTCAACGAAAGTGTCTCAGGCATTGCAGACACATCAAATGTGGAGAAGTTGCTGGAGACGGATCCGTCGTACTTTACGTCGTTTACCCTTGTGATCGCACACAACCTGGATCCCACATTGCTAGACAAGCTCTCGACACTGCTGTGGTCCGACGACACGTACCCCCCACTGGTTGTCGTCAGATCGGCGGGTTTCCTTGCGGATTTTTTCATCCAGTTCCACGAGCACGCTAGTAAGTCGTTGTTCCTTACGCGCCCTAGCCCCCTAATAAACCTTGTAGTCATCGAGACTCACTCTGAAACCGCCCCATCTCTGCGCATTGATAAAGCGTTCCCCGCTCTGCTAGACTACTCACTTTCTCTAGACTTTGCGAACATGGACCCCACAGACCATACCCACATCCCCTACGTCGTAATCCTCGTCCGAGCGCTGGAAGACTGGAAGAAAGCCGTAGGCCACCCTTCCACGGGCCAAACACATAGGCTAATTATCACCCATAGCACGACGGCAAACCACCGCAGACCTATGCAGAGAAGAAAGCCTTCAAAGAAGGTATCCTGGCCATGAAGATCAAATTCGACGAAGAGAACTTTGACGAAGCCGAATCGCAAGCCTACCGCGCCTCAGCCGTGACAGGCGTACCTAGCGAGATCTCCGCGCTCTTCCAGGACCCGAAACTCGCATCGCTCACGCCTGCCTCCCCTCCATTCTACCATCTCCTGGCGGCGCTGCGGAAGTTCACGCTCGAGCCCCCTCATACGCTACCGCTGACGAGCACATTACCAGACATGAAGGCCGACACGAACAGCTACATCCACCTGCAGAAGCTGTACAAAACGCGTGCGGAGGAGGAGAAGGCGGGCTTCAAGTCCTACCTCACCGTCCCAATCGACGATAGCATAATCGACTCTTTCGTGAAGAACGCGCATGCACTGAAGGTTCTCCGGGGAAAGAAGTGGGGTGCCCTGGACACCGATCACGAAGCCCTCAGTTCGTAAATTGCTTCACTCTCAGATTCAACTTTCTCAGATTCAACTTTCTCACATTAACCAATAGTAAACGCGCTTGCAAGCTCGCCCAAGCAGACCGCAATCCACCTTTCTCTCTCCGCCCTCTACGCCCTTGCTGCCAAACAGCCCGGCGTCGCCCCTACCATCGAGTCGCTCACCGCCGAGGCCGAGGCTCTCCTCCCTCCCGGCTCTGTGCTGCCGGATGAGTTCCCTGACGCCGTTGGTGAAGTGTGCGTACCACCTGCCCCTATGCTCGCGTCCCTCACTGATTTTTTCCAGCGCCCGCGCACCTACGGCGGACCTGCCCAACACCGCGGCGTTCCTTGGCGGCCTCGTTGCGCAGGAGGCTATCAAGACCATCACGAAACAGTACGTACCGATCGACAGCTATTGCACCGTTGACCTGGTGGAGACCTGGACTGGTGTCATCTAAATTGAGGGACATATGATCTACCTTGCTCCATCTGTCCTCATCTTCCGTTGTATGTTGTTGCTGCGAACTGCTGTCCTGCTGTCCTTGCATCTTTTTCACAGCGTGCTGGCGTATATAAGGGTGCATCTTTAGCGTCATTTCTGCCTGCAACCTGGGTGGAAGGGGAACGCTACGTGGATATGCCAGTGCTAGTCAAGATGGTTCCTCTCCCCTGGAACATTTGCACGGTTCATATGCATTCAGCCTCATTGAAACATTTCATAAATGGCATTGCACCCACCGTTGAGCTCAGATCCTCCGCCATCAAGTCCGGGTGTGCGATGCTAGGAAAATGTCTTGCCAAATTTTGTAATTGCACGTCTGCAGGATAGATCGACGAAATTCTATAGGTAGATTGAAACCTTGTCGAACTTCAATGTAGCCGGGATGTCGATGTCCCGGCTCTTGTGAAGAGCTTGCAAGCAAACTTGACCCACGGTAAGACCAGTCTGATGGTGCGTGGACAGAAACGTGCTGATAGAGAGAACGCTCAGAATGATTGTGTAAGGAAGAGTGGGTTCGGGTCAGCGAAGCCGACGTGTCAGGTGTACAAAACGCGGTAATAATGTTGATCAGCTCCGGCTCAAGGTGCGATAGAATCTGATGAACCAATAAGATTCATGAGCAGCGACATACTTGATATTACAGAATTAATACAACTGCTAAACCTACTTGGATGACTCTGCACAGTGCCCTTGTTCATTACTCTCCAGTGGACAACCTGACCTGCGGCCCCGCTCACTGGTAGTAATGACCTTGGGTCCGAGACGAAGATGTACAATCTTTGAATAACTTGCCTGTACTTACATTGGGAAATTCTCGGAACCCCGGTGTTCAGCGATTGGACCATGCCGGTAATACACTACTACTACTACTACCTGAACTTACTGATACCCTAATGTGGGACTTTGAATCCATCCTTGGGGCGGTGATGGTGAAGGCGAAGACCAAGCACTGAACCCACGATTCGAATGATAACAACACGTTGCTCATTATGGTGATTGCCGCCATGGCTTGGTGTGCCTGTATATCCCTGCCCATGGTTCAATGGAAACAAAACACGCCGCAAAGGTTGTAGGAACGGGTGCTGTATTCAACATCTATGGAGGAAAGCGAAGCAGCCTGAGCTCAGATTGGGCTTTCCACCAAGTTCGTCATTCAAGTAATTGTTTGTTGCATTCTTGACGCGTGACGTCATCATAAATTATTAGGGTTGACGCGACTCACGTTGGAAGCTCAACCCACTGAAGAAGCAGCAGTAGGCAATAAATCCGAAGTGGAATTGTTACAGCATTCGTCCGCCGATACTGATAGTCCAATAAATTCCGTACATAACATTACAAGATCTACGCGTTGTTGCTTGCTTTAGTTTCCGACTGCAAAAGTATCTTGAGAATCACGACCTCTCGGAGCGGTGCAAAATGAACTTACATCCACCGCCAAACTTCTTGAGGCCCTCCTTCAGGCCTGAGCCAATCTTGTCTGCGGTGTTATCATCCTAGAAGGTGGTAAATTACCTTTAGTCACGATAAATGATATAGTTGAATTTATATACATACGATATTGTATCCAGCGCGAGACGCAGCCTCCTTCACACCCTTGTCAACCCAATCGTTGCTCGAGCTATTGTTTGACGAGCCATGGTTGTCGTTATTGTTGGAGGACCCGTAGGTGTTAGACGATCCGTATGAATCATTATTGGACGAACGATCGTTGTCGTTATTGGAGGACCCGTGGGTGTTAGACGATCCGTATGAATCGTTGTTGGACGAACGATTGTCATTGGAGGACCCGTAGTTGTTAGACGACCCGTACGAATCATTGTTGGACGAACGATTGTTGTCGTTATTGGAGGACCCGTAGGTGTCAGAAGATCCGTACGTATCATTGTTGGAAGAGCGATTGGCGGAGGACTCTTTGTCATTAGATGAGCCGTAGTTGTCATTGGACGATCCGTACGTGTCGTTCTTAGAGGAGCGGTCGTTGGACGACCCATAGGAGTCGTCGTTGGAGGAGCGGTTGTTAGACGATCCGTAAGAGTCGTCGTTAGAGGAGCGGTTGTTGGACGACCCATATGAATCGTTGTTGGAGGCATCCTTATCGTTCGACGAACCATAGGAATCGTTGTTAGAAGAACGATCTCGGTTGGACGAACCATAGGAGTCGTTGTTGTCGGAATCGCGGTTGTAGGACATGCTAGCGGGTCACTGAGGGCGTATGAAGGTAGTGAAGAGGCTTTGGGCGCTGGAGCCTTTCTATACTCACTGCATGGTTTTATACCAATGAAAGTCAGGTGCCTAACCGGTACGCCTCTTGCCGGGATCAGCTATCGGGTACTGGGATGATTTTGGAATGGATGATCATTCGTGATCGCGGCGTTGATTTGGCACCTTGAATGGAAGAATTTGCCTAGCCACGACCTGATTGTATCCGAGATCCAGTACACTGCACAGGCAACGTTCGAGCTCACAATCACGAATAGCTCGAACGTTCTTCCGTCTGTAACTGATCACCCAGTACCCCCAACCTCCTATGAGCAAAGGTGACTTAGCTTTCGAGCCTTCCATCTAAAGCAAGAACAACATGAAAAGTCTAGCCCAGGTTTGGCAAAGGCTCGAGAACAAGGTGCTTTCACGGCCGTCCAAACTGGCATAATGAACAGGTACGATTGATGTGCACTGCCCACCGGTCGCTCAGCTGGTCATCTCCCTCGGTTGCCCCTGCAAGACCAAAGATCGGACCTCAATCCTCGAGCTTCCCTAAGCTGTTTGGGGAACGGTGCGATCTTTTTTTTTAGACAAATTTCAGGCTGTCAATCAGAATTGGAGAGGCGGATGAACTCATGACCAAGCAGTGTGTGCCATGGGATCTCAATAGCTCGAGGAAGGCCATCGCCGGCAGACCTGTGCTGTGAGTCGTGACCGTCTTTGTCGAAGGATGTAAAGCGAGAAAGGTCGTAATCGCTTTAGGGTCAAAGCTTGAACTCTGCACCGGCTTTGAACAACTTCCGATGAAAGAGATGCACAGCGACGGAAATAGAGTTGTCTATCGCGTCCTGGCTGTTCGGAATTAATTATAAGATGAGTGAACTTCGCGTGGCTACGCCTGTCAACAAAAAATTGCGTGATTTCCTGTGCTTAGGTTTTAATCGTTCAATCACCATTGCCTGCTTTGAGTTGTCGTCCGGGAGGTGGGACAGTGACGTACACATCTTGAAGTATCTTATTTCGCATCCGCAACCATCCCACAGATCTTACATTTTCTAAGGTCGTCTTGGTTCATCCACCTCTCGATTACGGGTTTGAGCTGAGTGCCTAAATCGGTGACATGGAAGGACTCCTCGTAGATAATCGTGGGCTCGGTGTGTGTCGGTGAGGGACAGTACCAGCGAAGTCTATCTAAGGCGGGCTAAGCACAGCATACGGGATGGCTACAAGCAAGCTCACCAATTGACTCGGCGGGCCTCGTGCATTCAACAACGAGCCCTATGGTATCGGCATACCGCACTGGGTTGTGCGGTGTGTTTGCTACCGAAATAGGCTTACGATCTCAAAGGCGACGGACAGGGTATTGACTTACCTGGCAAGAGAAACATCTCTCCCTCTTCGATCCTGACATCTCTAAACACTCCGTCATCCACGACCCTCAAAAGCATCCCGCCCTTATGCTGATAGAACCACTCCTACCGGAGAACGTTCACCTATTCGTAGATATGGCTTGTCGACCATTCTCACCTCCGTCTGATTTACATGATAGTCATTCCTCTGATTCGGCCCACCCACTGCCATAACAATGAAATCGTCACCCTTGTACAGACAAAAGTTGTTCACGGGGGGTTGAAGAAGGTGCTGAGTTTGAGACAGCCATAGTGGAAAATTGAAGGGAGGTGGTAGAGGCATTGAAATAAATATCGCGGCTGCGAGAGGAACGTCGGAAGAGTCTCAGTCCAAAGACTCCGAGACTCCTCAGCCGGACTCAACCGGGCCGAGCCCGAGACTCCCACACGTGATGATTTTCTCTTACCCCGTGACTGGAGTCCTACACGTGCAGGCGGATTTTTTCGAACACTGGTGGCGTGTTTGCCAAACCTGTGCCATCTCTCGCCCTGCGGCTCTCGTTCCTAGTTTGTTTATGCTCCCTTCTCTCCCAGAATACGCAAACCCTAGACGCGAATTTGACGCATTCTTGCATCACCGTTGGCTATGGTAGCTTCGACATCGGTTCCAGTAAGCAATAACGGTGTCACACATGAGAACGAGAAGCGCCGGAAACAGACAGTGGAGCGGGCGAAAGCGAATCACGTACGTTAAGATTCGTGCCCCTTCAACTTACGTAGCTGATGCCACAAGTGCAGCTCTCCAGGCAACTGCAGATGCGCCTTCAGTACGCAAGGTTGAAGGTCGATCACGGCTGGGTACGTGGACACTGGAACCATATTCCGACTTCCCTCAATTGTTCGCTTCCAGCAAAAGCAAAACCTAAATGAAGTGGAAAATTTGTATTTTCACCACTCACATCATCAACGGGGTCCAAAACCGTACGCCTCACCACCCATGATGGTCACTACAACTTCACCTCCGATGGCCACTACTGGTTTACCCACAATGGTCAGTTCCACCTCGGACACTACTGTTCCACCTCCACCCACCACGGGCACCACCACCTCACCCGCTGTGGTCGCGAGCACTTCACAGTCCACGGTTTCTACCACTTCAGGGGGCCTGTCCTCAGCCTCCTCCGGTATTACAAAGGGACCCTGGTATCAAATACCAAGAGAGCCAGACCCACCTCCGTCGATGATATCTTTTAAGCTTGGCCCATCATCTTTATCGGAGCAGCTCTACAAAATGTCCGAGTCACCACGTGGCCGAAGGCGTAATGCCAAATCACCCGCAGCGGAGGACCCTGGTGCTTCAAAAACCCAACCCCCGTCGACATCGGAGCGTGCCTCGAGCTCAACGACGGGTGCCGTCTCCCGCAACGACACTATGCCAACTTCCAACTCTCTGGCTCCTGCACGGGGCGCCGCCCCCCAGGCGGCTTCCTCCAACCATTATCCCAACGTCTACCGACAGCCTCAGACGCAGCCCCAATCTAGCACAAGTACTGTTGATAATTCGTTCAGTTATTCCAGCGTTTCCCTCACGTACGATTCCTTCTGGTCATCGCACTCCTCTGCCGCCTCTCATTCCTTTAGGACGTCGCCTCCAAGTACAACAGCGCCGGCCACTGAAGCAGAGTCGAGTACGATGGCTAGCGATGCGGCGATGTCGAACACATACCAGGCCACGACTACGAGCGTTCAAGGAGGCCAGCGGAGGATCGCAGCCAGGGCAACTGCAGGGAGAGCAGGGTAGGTTGTCGAGCAAATACTGCGATTGCTATGGTGAATGTGGTAATACTTGCATGAGTTACTACTCAAAATATATCCCATCTGGGGATCCCCTGGGTTGAACGATCATGAAGGATACAGATAGCGCGAGGTATGAATTTGTATGCATTGTCAACGGGTCACGCCATTGCGATCTCCTCGGTTTTGGGTTTCGGTCTCAATCATGATGCCCATTGCCCGTCTATCGAGGATAATCTCAACACTAGCTAGTACAATGTGGTGAACGGACTCTCGTTCGAATTGAACGCTGGGCGAGTGTCATAATATGACATCATCCTGTTCCCTAGTCCGAGGTCCGCTGCTTCTTGTAGCTCCTCCATCCGCAAGATATCTTCCAGCCGATATAAGCGTCGTGCTAGTTTTTAGCTCTTAAAATCATGTCGAGAACCGATATGATTGGCCGATGAATGAATTTTTGGGTGACAGCTGGGATTTAGTCTGTAGAGGAAAATAGCAGCTGTCGTTTATGTTGGTCGTTGTGAAATGCGAGAGGTAGGTCCATTTGAGAAATATGGCATTTTAGGGCCCCAAAATGGCCATATCTTCGTACGAAAATAAGGGATTTCAGACGGCCATGGTGGCAGAAATTTGGGATTATTGTCTGACAAGTAACGGATTCGAGGCTCAGACGAAGGGTTTTTTTTTTTCAGTATGTCTGAAGGGTGGGGCTGACGATCCCGCCGACTCTTGCCGACTCTTTTGGCAGCCAAGGCAACCAACATCTTCATGATCAGTTTCCCCACATGTACATGTAAGTACGTCGCGCCCAGTCGGCCCTGGTGGACGTTCGCGGGATAGCGCGGCTCTCCAGGTAGCGATGATTTGTATACTTGGTAAATCGTCGACGTAGTCCTGGTTTGGTCATTTAGATTATAATTATAGACACATTCGTCGCTCCGTTTTTGACGCGTGTTAATCACGTGCTTTACGTGGCTACTCACGTGGATACCCTTGTACCCGGATTTGAGGGTGTTCTCCGGATAGACCTACTATCACTGGGGGGGTGTTTATAGATTTTTATTGATTAGTCTCTAGAATGGGATCCAATCCAAATCTTGACATGATCCCGGTGGAAAAACCATTTGCGAAGACTTACTGAATAAGAATATCGAAAAAAATCAGCCCTCTTGGAAGTTGTCGAAACGTTATCCGCAGATTTTAGGAAAACGACCACATCGGTGGGTGTGTTTATAGATTTGGTCACTCATCGTCACGCGGCATCTTGAAACCCCGCCCGGCATTCTATTATTAGACACAGGTATTGGCTTTAACGATTCCGACTTTCTGCACATTGAAGGAGCTTGCTCACCACGATGAGCCCCAGAAGGTATATATTACAGTAGATATAAGTGAGCTCATATACAGGCATAGTAGGATTAGCTCAATATGGTATGAATAGTAGCAACTTAAGTACAGGAAGAAACCAAGTATTCACAGACTTTGCTTGATACAATTTTGCAGTTTTTTTTGAGACTGCGGTCCGACTTTGTTCTGTGATAGCAAGGGGCCCCATCCTGACTACAAACCATCAGGATGGCCTTGCAAGTGTTCACCTAGCGAATTTCCCATTGCGGTCACCACCCAGCGGAGCCCGAAACCAGTTTCACCGCAATGTCACGCATCAACGGTAGGGAATCCAGTATCTGGAGCAGATAAAATGTTGTGCTTCGTCTGCAGGCAATCGTGGTGATTCATTGGGTTTTGGGGATAACAGGGTAGGCCCTCGGAAAAACTGGAGACTTAGATGTCCATGGTGCGCTCTCAATCTTCCTATTTCTGAATTCTTAATTTTGATGTATACAAATCTTTTCATCTGTAAAAACATTGACGGTCTCATTTTTAACAATCTCAATTGGCAGTCATGTAAAGGATACACATTAGAATGTCGCTTCTGAGTCCTATGGCTATGCGTGGTTTGTGGAACGTGTGAGAGCCTTATCAGTTGTGAATTTAGAAATCTATAAACACAATACACTCATAAACACCCCCTTTGTGATAGTACAGGGGAACTTTCTGGGCCCGGAAGTCGCACGAGGCTGTGGTTGTCCCCCCGGAGAGTCGCTCCTTCATCACCATCCTTACCGTTCTGCCCGTGTGTTCTCTCTGTTGAGATCGCTAGCGGCCCGAAGATTCGAGGAGCTTTGAAAGCAGAGAATTCATCAGCCCTCCTGGACGTATTACTCTAGCTTGGAAGAAGCCCTGAATCTGCTGAATCATACTCGTCGTTTGAACGCTTTTCCTCACAGATGTGTAAGATTCACTTGATTCGTCATCTACTTCAAAGATCACAACAACAGTCCTGGGCCAAAAATGTTCAATGGCATAAAAGGCGGCTGCTATAAAGAATGCAAGTTCCGGGCCCCCAACCCCATCACCCCTCCTGAGCACCCCTACGGATAATCAGTTATGTCGACTACCAGAACCAACATTCTTGTCACCGGCGCCACCGGTATGTGCACCGTATGAGCTTGAGCTATATATATAATCAACTGATGGCTTGCTTGCAGGATACATCGGAGGTTCTGTTCTTTCCCGCTTCCTCGCTCGTTCGGATATCTCATCCTTGAACATAACCGCCCTCATTCGATCTCCCGAAAAAGCCGCAAAGGTGAAGGCATTGGGCGTTCATGCCGTCGTCGGCTCTCACGAAGACGGCGCGTTGCTGGAGAAGCTAGCGTCTGAGGCGGACGTTGTTCTTTCTATCGTAAGGCAGTATGTTCGAGCTCGCTCTCGTCCTTAGATTGATCGTACCCCTACAGGCGGATTCAGATTACATCCCAGCTGCGAAAGCGATGCTGAGAGGCCTTGAGAAGCGTCACAAGGCCACTGGTACCGCCCCCGTTCTCATACATACTGTGTGTACTCTTCCAAGGAAAGAACGATTTGTAGCTAACGTTCACCTGTTTGTAGTCCGGGACAGGTATATATATATACCGTCTTTGAGGTGTTGCAGCAAACTAATAGCTTGCTTTAGGTGTCCTTATGGATGA
The DNA here is from genome assembly GCA_025854295.1 of Lyophyllum decastes. Lineage (NCBI taxonomy): Eukaryota > Fungi > Basidiomycota > Agaricomycetes > Agaricales > Lyophyllaceae > Lyophyllum > Lyophyllum decastes. The sequence goes on along the minus strand of CP107712.1, from coordinate 532,105 downwards.
CGCCAGGGGACTGTACTCCACCGATACGATCTATGATGATGCCAACACTGACCAAATCGAGACGCTTGTTCCAACCCAACTTCATCGTGATGTCGATTTGCTCCTCCTAGATGCCGATAGACTCGGTAAATGACCCATTTTCAACAAATCACCACCCAAACATGGGTATTCACGATGTTTCATTTCACAGGCTACGTCAAGACCTATATTATTCTTCCGTGCACCATCTACGGTATAGCAACCGGCAAACTAGTCGAACTGGGTGTCCAGAATCCGCACTCAATTCAGATACCAGCCCTGATCAACGCAGCTTTGGGTCGCGGCCAGGGTGGAATGGTTGGAGAGGGGAAGAACATGTGGGGCAATGTCAGCAACGATGATGGTATATCGTTCTTTTTCCTATCTTCAAGCCACGACTGAGCAGGAAAAAAAACAGTCGCGGATCTTTACCCCGTCCTGTACGACGCCATCAAAACGAACCCTGCCACTGGGCACGGCCGTCAGGGCTACTACTTCGCCGAGAACGGCGAGCACAGCCTGTACGGCATCGGCAAAGCTATCGCTGAAGCTCTCGTGGCACTAGGGAGAGGCAAGAGCGCAGAACCGACGACGTTCACCGAGGAGGAAATCGATAAATACTTCAGGGTAATGTCTACGACGCTGCACCCCCCGTCAAACTCGATGCTCATTGTGCCACAGGGGACATATTACCTTGGCACAAACTCGCGCTCCCGTGCTAATCACTCCCGCGCCATTGGCTGGAAATCGGTTCACACAACAGCTGATATGCTGGCTAGTATCAAGCCAGAAATCGAGGCGTTGCTCAGGAAGAAGTCCACGGTCTAGATATCTTTGAACGACGCGACAACTCGTATGTATTTTTACTCGAAGCCATGTAGTACCGCACATGCTGTCCCGCATGTCACGGTCTGTGTAATATAGCGGACCACTTTGAATCTACCTCCGCCTTAGCAATGGGACTCGTTTGAACATAGAGTGCAGGAAGTTCTTCCATGTGAACGGGGCGGTATATACTTCAGAGTATACTGGCGATGCGCTCTTCGTTCGTCAAAAAGGTCTGATAGTTGCCTTTATACCAGGGATCGCAGCAGTGACCACACGCATATGTCGGCGGCTGTCAAAGCCGAAGTCGATGGAGCTACGCCGACGAAAGAGTCTTCTCCTGTTCTGCCAGATGAACGCGGAAGGACCGAATTCCGGGCATGCGAGGTTGTTGGCCACACCACAGATCCTTGATCCATGGGCTGATGCTTCTCTGGCGGCTTACAACGCGACTATGGTCACTGCTTTCAGCAATCTAGGAAGAGAAAACTCCCTGTTAAGTCAACATATAAATAGTTAATGGCATCACGTCCACTTGCTGATACAGTATTCTCACGCCATTGCCAGTCCCAACTTCTTCTCACAACCCTGTGTCGGTTGTCCAAAAGATTGACAGCTTAAGCCATGGGGCTCGTGGTGTCAAGGTCAACATCAGGTTGATGGAAATAGCAAGGTACCACCAATGGGCTTGCGAGAACTGGAAGCAGCGATTTGACAACACACACCGTTCGTTGCATATGGTAGTCGTATCTGGATGACGAGAAAAGCAATCGACGGGACAACTAACAAATCCCCGCTGGAGCGGATTTCCGACCAGCCCGGATCCTTGATTGGAGACTTTCAGAATCAAAAATTCCAACTCAGTAAAGGACTAGGGGGAAACGTACTTCAAGGTCAACTAGTTCTAATAATTGTGCAGAATCTTCAAGTCATTATACTGAACCTATACCCCTCATGATATCTCCGCCGAAATCGATAGCTGCCGAGGTGCTCCACATTTGTTTGCTTCCAGCAAGCGGAAAGACGTATGTCAAGATCATGATGAAGTCGATTTTTATTGCCGACAAACTGCGACACGTAAGGAGCTCCGTGCAAACCGTCATCAGTTCACGATAAGCAAACGATGGACGTCTATCAAACCTTGAGATCTTGAGGGGTCGTCGGCAAGCATCCATACCCATATGTCCTGAACGAACCGAATCTGGCATTTTGTGGGGGTATGTGTGTGGGCAAACAGACCTACGATCGTAGCTGCTCGAAATATGCGTTACCCGAACGAAAAGGTACCCCCGATCCCGCCGCTCCAAAACCGCCACAAGGGACCATGTTGAAGTTTAAGGGCTTTTGTGATTGTTGACTAGAAGATGGGTAACGGGTATTACAAGGGGCTGAGGGACGCGAGAACTCGCCGCTTATTAGGGAACAGCAAATTTCGAAGGATCCGAGTCGCCAAGTGGAATGAGCACCTGGGGTGAGTTTTCAGAATATAAATATGTTACCATCGAAGCGCCTGTTTCCACAATGTCATTGGTCGACGAAATCACAGCCATGGTAATCAATTCCTTGAATTTCCTCCATCACCAAGCTTGCAATGTCTTTGTTTTTCTGTGTCTTCGAATTCCTCAGGAATTCTACGCATTTTTGACCCGCAGCCCTTATTGTGTGATGAGGTGCTTGCCTGGAAGAGTTCGTAGGTCAATCATGCACCTTCTCGCGCTCACCTGCGTTTCTGGGTGGTGTCCTAGTACCCAGGTATGCTCAACTTCGCTCGAGACGAACTGATATTTATGAGCATGCCTATCGCAGCCTGTAGTAAGTGCCGTTTTGACGCTTTAAATTTGAGCCTCGTTTCGAACCATCGGAGTTATCGCTGGCTTACGTAATCATCCTCAACTGATTTGTGTTGCCTTCTTACGGCGATGGCCTTGGATATCCCAGTTCTAGATTACAACTTATAAGAGTGATGTAGTGGAAGAAGTATGACAACGTATTGGAATGTCCCCCGCTACTCTTCAACTCACGGCCAAGGTTGTGCAGTCCAAAGACGGCACAAAGATCTACGCTGAAGCATGCGGTGACCATACCAAGCCGCACGTCGTCTTTGTACACGGTCTAGCTTGCGCGGCTACTGTGTTCGACAGGATATTCTCCCTTCCAGAGTTCCAGAAGAACCTTTATCTTGTGGGTCTCTCTTGCTAGACTTGTGCGATCGACGTGCTGATGGTGGCCAGGTACGATACGATGCTCGAGGTCATGCAAGAAGTGGTGGACCTACAACTGAAGAAGCATATGAATCAGCTCGCTACGCAGAAGACTTTGATGCCGTCTGCAAGGCCTTCGACCTGGACAAGCCTTTCTACGCTGGATGGTGCGTTTCCCGCCTTCGTTCTTTGGCATGCATCGATCTGAAGAGAGCGCCTTTTTAGGAGCCTGGCAGGCATGACCTTTCTTCCTTGGAGTATTCTTTCTCATCCAGACCTTATGCGTAGGCTCCATCGCTGCGGACATATGTGCCAACAACAATCCCGTACCTATTAGAGGGATCATCTGGCTCGGTGCACTTCCTTACATGGGCGAAATCATGTCTATTGTCGCAACTCCTCTCGTGCTTTCCTTCCTTCCTGGAATCATGGCTCCAGAATCCCCTGCTCATGCGCTGAAGACCCGTATTGAATTCTGTCACACACTTGTACCCGCCGACCTCCTACCAAAAGTCCCGTACGCCGACATGACGGCTTGGGTCGGTGCCGCGACCCATCTCTCGCCTGAATGTGCCACTCTTCTCCTAGGCCGCAAGCAAGACTCTACGAGGCTCAAGGAGGAAGGTGCAAAGGGACTGCCACTGTGTATCATTCACGGGGCGGACGACCTTCAGATCAGTGGGACGAACGTGATTGAACAAATGCAGCCTCAGTTCAAGGATTGCGAAGCTCATTTGCTTCCGGGCATCGGCCACATACTCTTTTGGGAGGATCCTGAGGCTGTTGCCAGCTTAATTCTAAAGTTTGTGGCGCGTGTCACGCAGTCGAACGTAAGTACCACCTGCTACGCCCCAGTCCTTACTAACCTGCCGCAAAGGCATGAAACAGCGTATCTCGGTGAATTGGACAAGCCACACTTGATATCGCGATTTGTTAGACAACGGTTAGCGTTAGTCATTGTCCTATGTATCGCCGGGACTCGAATCTCTTAGTTTAGTCTTCATTAGGCATCAAGAAAATGATCACCTGTCTTGAGACCGTATGGTGTAGCTAGGTATAGCCGACCTCTTAACGCAAGTGGGGATGAAAGGATATGCACTCCCCTGTTTTTCGTGTCTCCCAACTTGCTCCAACCAGCTCCTCACCCTGCAGACCGTAAATTAATTCGGTTCCTATCGCTGCTCCGTTAAGTAGGCTCGTATACCCTAGCGGCCGCTCTAGTGGAACTACCCTAGTACGAACCAATCAACCAACTTGTGTTTCGACTCGTTCTTCAATAATCCCGTCTTATATGTCATGGCTGGCGGTTTGTCACGGCAAAATTTGAACTACATAGAAGACCATGCCCGGTGCGGATACACAGTTCGAGGGTATTTAAAGGGCAAAGGATCCTTCTCGTTGTGAGTGCGAACTTCGAGGCCATGAGGGACAGTATGCGTGGTGACAAACAACTCGAAGATTGTCAATATCTGCCAATCCCGCGACAGATCATCTTTTGCCCCGTTTTCACTACGCTCATTTGCACCTACTCGGATGAAAGCACTCAACGCATCTCAAATGTGGCAATATCGGCTCCCCCGATTCCTCTCCCATCCATCCTCGACAACGGCTTCAATATGGTCTGGTACGGAATCTCAAAAGTTCTCGTGAGCCTGACTGCCCTGACCGGGTTGGGTGACAGGAATAAATTGATAGGACTCCGATTCTCCCAGTCCTAGCAATCAATACTGCATGCGGATAGCGTCTCACGCCAACAACCATCATTTTCTCCTTGAGGATTATGTCGCAGCCGGTGCTGATCCATGTATGGCACAGAATGCCGGTTTCTCTGATGGAATCAACATCATGAGCTCTAACCTGACGCGTTTACACTGTGTATAAAGCCCAAGACAACGATCATGAGTATTTCCCTCAGCGAGCTTGCTGTGCCTAATTATTCCGACGATGCGATTTTTCCTGCTCGCCACCCAACTGCTTACTTCCCTCCTTCTGACTCGTGCTCAGGACGAGGTTATCGCTGATACTGCAAGCACGGATAGCCTCACTGCGAAGATCCTATCTTTCCCCGGTGTAACTAAGGACTTTACCTCGAGAGATGGCACAAAAATTCATGCGCAGGCCGTCGGAAACCCGAGTGGCGCTCATGTCATTTTCGCCCACGGTTTCGCATGTACCATGACCGCATTCGATCCTCTGTTCCAGGACTCCTCGTTATCCGCAAGTCTTTATATGGTGAGCTTCATACCGCTCTATGCTATAGCTTCGTCTTATAAATATCCTTACCACCCCAGATTCGATTCGATACTCGTGGTCATGGTCTCTCTGGGAAACCGTTGACGCCTGATTTCTATACTTCTGATCGTTATGCCGATGATCTCAAGGCCGTGATCCAGGGTTTCAATCTCAAGAAGCCATTTTTCGCGGGATGGCGAGTTCAAATCCTCTGAATGTATGCGCATTATTAACGGGGACGAAACAGGAGTTTGGCGGGCGCGATTGCCGCAGACATAGCTGCTAATTTCCCTCATCCGCTTCCATTTTCTGGCCTCATCTGGCTTGCGGCTCTTCCATACATCGGCGATATCCTTCCGGTGGTCGCTACTCCCACAGTCTTGAGTTTCCTCCCCGGCATGCAGGACACCCAAGACGCGACGCGCGGTTTGCAGACCAGAATTGATTTCGTAGAAACACTTTCCGCGAAAACCGATTCTGTTCCCTACGCCACAAAACTCGCATGGGTTGGAAGTACGGGTTACCTTCCGCCTGCGGTTGCCACCCTCGTTCTTGGCCGTTCTCAAGATCCTAGCCCTCTGCTTGCGGAAGGTGCTGCAGGTTGGCCCTTGTTGATCCTCCATGGAACAGCCGACAGGCAGATTAACGGCACCGCCGTTATCAACAATATGGCTTCGAAGTTTAAGAATGTCGAGACCCATATGATCGTAGGCGCTGGACACATACCGTTCTACGACGATGAACCCACAGTAGCTCGTTACCTCCTCTCTTTCATCTCACGCATCAAGCGCACCCGGCCCTACCCCTGAGTTAGTTCTATGATTTTGCCTTTTACACGCTACTCACATTCTTCTCGCAGTACCCAAAACCAACACAGACCCGCGTTCGGTCGTGACGATCTCATGAGCGCGTCCACTCGTTTATTTTTAGTACTCCATCGCATAGATGGCAACGTACCCTGCACACTTCACGTAAATACGCTACTTCAGGTACATTTGTACATATCATTATCATGTAATTGTTAATCCTAGCTTCGGACATGAGGTACATTTTGAATCAAGTTGTCCTCGAGGTCTAGGGAAATTCACAGCTGTAAGCCTTAGGGCCCTGCGGCGGTCGTAGTTCAGGAAGGCCTTGTCGAAACCTGGACAGCCTGACATGGGATTGATGAATGGACACGTCGGTCGCCGGTCGTGGGCTATGAGAGTGTGTGACCCGATATATGCAAACGTGGACTTCATTGAGAACGAGTTATTCCCATAGATCGAAGCCCTGGACCCGTCTGACATGCATGACAGGTTGGGCGACATGTGCTCACCCATAGCTGGCGGATGCCGCCGGACATAAGGATTTCGAAGAAATCGTCTAGAAAGCTGTATATCACTTGCGACTCAAGTTCCGCCGTCAACGTTGGCTCCACTTTCACGTTGCTCGCCTCACATCGAGTCTCGTTCTCAGCCAGTTGGAAATTTCCTCCACATCTGAAAAGGTGCATGCCTTCACCGCAGAGTCTACGCATGTGGAGCGCAGATTGGAGGGTTGTGCCTCGTTACTTTCGGGTAGCAAGTATCTCGGCAAATGCTGCAAACAACCGGGTGGAAATGAAGGGCCACAAACCGCATGAGGTACATGAGGAAAGTATCAAAGAATTTGCATACCTCATGAGATCGTCAGACATGTTGATGGAGAATCACCACGCAAGCCACTAACAGCCTATCCATTGTTCTGGGCAGGTGGAGGACGAAGTAACTTTAAACGAAGGAGCAAGCGACCAGGGCAGGGCCGGACACTATGCACATTGCATGATTTTGCGTCTGATGTCCATACTTCCAGTAAACGACATGATGATCACCGATCCGAGTCGCACCAGCACGAATTTCTAAATTGCTACCGTTGCATTCACCCGGAACGCCGACTATCGTACAGGAAACTAATAAACACACCGAAATATTTAATGTTTGCGGGCCGTGACACAGTTCAAGCGAAGATACATGGGAAGGCTGACGTCTTGAACCTCCTTAGTAGCATGGAATGCCAGAGTATTGTACTCTTCGACACCCATACCGCTCCCTGTGATCAACGTCCTACCTCCTTTGATGAATGCCTAGAAATTTTTCAATGATTCTGATGCCATGACACCGTGGTAATACCGACCTTGACGTTTTCGCGCATAAATTCTCCGACCAAGTTTAGACGCATTCCCTCAGCAGTGTCTAGAAAAGATTTAGATGCGATGTTGAGAGTATCTTCAAGCGATGACGGACCTTTCGGGAAGCAAGGACCGATGGGCATCCATACATTCTGTTGTTGGATGGGATCAAAGGTGCCGTGCGTTTGAATCATGTTGTCCAGGCCTTCCGCCGCGTTTATGCTCGCGCTGCGGAATGCGAGGCCGTGGCGCAGGGCTGCACACCATCGCCCGAACCAGCTCTCGGTTCCAACCGGCTGCTTTTGCGCGTCGACAACAAAGAAATCCCACTCCTGTAGCTGGAGAAAGCCTCCTGGCTTGAGAATTCTTGATATTTCCCCAATCAAGAATGGGTAGTTCTTGATCCCTATCAACATGCATAAGCTTCGAGTTACAGGGTGAAAGGGATTATCATACCCATTGCAATCATCCGGGCATTCACAAGGTTAAATTGCTCGTTCTGGTATATCGTAAGACCTTCGTTGGCGTCGCACTACAGGTTGAGGTCGTCAGCCTAAAGTAGCATGACTAACAGGGAACTGTCGCTGACCACATCGATCCTGTAAAAATGAACATGTCAAATTGCGTACGAAATAAGCACGCCCGGCGGGAAACGTACCGTAAATTCCGAGAGGCGAGGCTTTTATTCAAGAATGGTAAATCAGATTGATAGAGTGATCGTGGTACTTACCCTACGTCCATCGGCGCGACATCCGCACCAACGACTGAGCAGTGAGGGAAATCCGTGGCCATATCCATTGCCCTAAACGTAGTAGTAAGCGCGTGGTACAATAAGTACGTGCCGGCAAGCCCACCAAGCACCAGTGCCACATCCGAGGTCGAGAATTGTCTGCTCTTCCCCAGGCCTGTAAGCAAGTTCTTCTTTTATTGGGGCAGTAAGGTTGCCGCCGATGAGCATTTTCAGAAGGACATGCTGATTATCTGGTTGTGATCGTTAGCAACTTCTAAGTTCATGAAATACGACAAACGACTCACTCAGGCGCGCTAATTCCTCATTGTTTACGGGCAATTGGTAGACATCCTTCCGAGGAGCTGGGGTTGGTTTAGGTACCTCGACCGAGGCGGCTCTCGCTCTCGCAAACCTTGATAAACTGTCAGCATCTTGGGGATGGCCCAATCCCTTCTAGTTCCGACGCTCTGACTTACTGAGGGGTCGGGGCCCGCGATTGTGAAGCAGGCTGATGAATGGTGTCGGCGCTGGTCGCTAACGAGCGGCGCAGTTGGGATGAAAAGCGCGAAACGCGCACTGAGGACCGGAGCATGCTCAACATCAGGAACTATGGGTGAAGGGTTGTGTCTCTTCCACTGGTCCAGTGTAATTTATATGCTGAAACGCTAAGAAGCCGCTTGGCAACAACTAGGCTAGTACTCCGTACGCCCCGGCCGTCTGGATCACCGCGATGCTAAGGGGTATACACGTTGCACAATTCGACTTCTTGATTGTCTGTGAAGAGGCATATGTTCGGTCAAAATGCATATGAAGAGAATGGGGCATCACATACACGGTCGTCCAGAGAGATTGCGATACATTTTCCTGGGAAGAGCGGGCATCAGTGGAAGATTCATGCAGAATCAGAGTTTCATGAGATCCTAGATTGCGAAAGACGTAGCCTAAGCGTTAATTCCAATTATAGTGAGCTCCTAAGTGCACATTTGCATGCTCAGTTCGAGTCAAGATGTGCAGATTGTCCGGAAGGAGATAAATTTGAATGATGCATAGTGGGTACTTTATACACTCGGGACTTATACAGTGATAAACAGCATGTGGCTTTGGGTATGCACTGACGCAAGTACGCCTAAAGAAACTGACAATGGATCGCAGTCGTAATATCGCGATATTGTTTAGGGTATTCTGGCCGTTTTCGAAACCGTGGAGCTGGCGAGGCAATCTTCCATAATTTCCGTGGAACATTGTCCGGTTATCACATCTGATCGTTTATTGAGCGTTTGGGAAAGCCGTTGACGTTCGCAGAGGGCGTAGCATGAAGCATCACTTCGAAGCCTTACAAGGGAGTGATCGTGTAAGATCGCCACTTCTTTTTCACACGCATATCCTCCCAGAATCGCAACCACCATGCCAAGCTACACAAGTTCGACGTCAATCCCGTAAGAACGCTGATATCGGTGTCTCATCTCAGACGGTACTGGACATACTCATGGTTCGTGCGACGTCCAAGATCTTGTTGTTTTTCTGATCTGCCCGAAACACATCAGCGTGTGCCATGAAACGGATGGAAGGACCTGAGCAAACAGAAGGCCAGAAGTCCCCGTTTGCAGGTAGGCGGAGTATCTGTACATACGAGGCTTGCCAACACTGCGAACTGCATTGATGAGAGGTACTGACAGTTCTAAATGGTTCAAACCTTCTGATCGCCAACATCAGCTCATTCAACGATCCGGCGGTCTTCCCTAATGATCAGTTTCAGGATTTGTACAATCCTTCCTCAGCAATCACTACGGATTTGTACCCATGAACATCCACTCATCAAGATTTAGTAACATTTAGAGAAGGCGATTCAAGTCTCTTCAGAATCCCAAGTAAAATTGATCAATCCTTTCCACACAGTTGCCATCACTGCTTGTTGCAAGATCTACGAAAGCACCTAGCATGGAAATTCCTTCGATTGACATAGTCACCAGGAATAAAATGACAGATCTCCGCGCTACGGTGACAAACGCGACTTGTTCCCGACTATTCTTTCTGTGCCAGCTCTATTCGATCAATGCCATGCCAGATGCTGCAATCATTAGGATATTTTTGTGACGCCTGTATCCACAATCAAGAACTCCGGCCCAGCCGTCGCAGGAACCCCTTATATTCTGCATGGCGTACCTTGTGGTTCCGTGGTTGATGCTATGACGATACATCTCGTGGAGTCTTGGTTGCTTGAACAGGCCGATGCGCCTTTTGCACGGTCTTTCTCCTGACATATGGAGTGCTGTTTAGCGTTCATCCATCACTCGCGTGACGCGGGTTTTGGGAGGCTACATACAAAGAATGCGCAAGTGTGTTCAAGGCCAACTCTACGTCAGGTGAATACTAGTAGCTTCGCGCACCAATCACCTCAAGGCGTGGAGCCTGACCCTGCCGGACTGCATAGACGACTGACCAACGAATAGCTGTAGATATTGTCATACGTCTTCAGTCCTGAGTCTGGCTGCCCCATGTCGTTGTCGTGACGACACTCATCTTCTGTCAGTCTGAACGTCTTGAGAGGGAATATATTCCGCTGTAATGACGACCTCGTCGCGTTCTACCGTTGTAATCTTCTCGTATCCGTTATGGTCCTCTTCACCCACTTCGCGCCGAGCTTAATTGGTGTGATGCAGCGTTTATCACCAAAGACCTTGCCCTAATCTGGGCGGTAAATATTACTCCTCTCGAGCGCGGGACTGTCGAAAAAAAGGCATCTCAGTGCGGGCAATCCGACCTCAGAGAAATAAGTGTGTCGATGACCTGAAGGGCGACAAGGAAACCGCGAACTCGAAGGGAGCATTCCAATGATGCGCTTCGCGTGAAGATATAGCAGGCGGATCTTGAGACTTGAGGCTGCATACCCTGCGTTTCGGCAATCCCGTTTCCAGTCCCAACACCAGTCGGAGTTTTAAATATTTATCTTTCAGCGTCGTTCACCAGTGCCGAGTTTGCACTGGAAGTCCTACTTGCGAAGGACCCTCTACGCGACAATCTAGCAAGTCAAGCAGCGTCTGAAGCGCTACAGTTGCATCTTTCGGTGAGCACTACGGCAGGTCACCACGCCAACTGCAAAATGTCACAACTCACAGAAGTCTCACTTGCCTAACATGATCATAGTGAAATTGTTCCTGCGAGAATAAGCAGATCGAGCGCCATCTATATATTAGGGATTGGAAACCATGCGGGATGCTCAGCTACCCAAAGTAAGTGCTTTCACTTGAGGACCCACTGGCGATCTGATCGCTAACATATTATCTAGACGTGCGTCGAGGTTCGCAGCTCAGAATACTACGACTGCGCTCGGTGATTTGGAAACTGCATTGGATCTTGGTCTATCGATCCATGATCAGGACACAGGTGCCCGCAGTCTCTCCAAGTCTTCCTCGCCGCCATTTCTCCATTTCAGCTTTTCCTATCCGCTGATTATAAACCATATCAAAGCCATGACAGGTATGCTTTGTTGTGCAGCTCATCATGCCAAATTTGTTGTTTTGGTCGCAACTATGCGTCTCGCGGCTGTGGATCATGTTCTGCTCAAACAAGCCGGCGAAGTAATACGTCACAGCCTTCAAAGATGTTCCCAACTTCGTCAGTTGGAATTTTATGGTGATCATCAGATGTTCTCCCATCGCAGAACCATCCAAACAACGATTCAAAAGCTCGCATCTACGGTCTCGCGAGGATCTATCTCATTGCCTTGTTGGACTAGGGCATTCTCTGGAACGACTTCGGGTCTGCAACGACTGATTCTGTCATAGCCCCATATTCGGAGCCACATTTCATCTTCCTTCGGGCGCTGCCACGGCTGCAGCACGCCGACCTGAGAGGCAGATTTCCAGCTTCACTCGCTGAAGGCCCTCACGTAGTGACGAAACTTTTCCCTTGGATCAGGACTAGGAAAACCGGCAAGATCCCATTACGATACCTCATCCCGGATGGCGTGCCTCGTCTTTTCCCTCATTCATAATCGCCGTTCTGTTCGCTGACGGGCTTTCACCTCACTACGTTACGACTGAGCTTGGAGGCTACCATCTAAGTGAACATACGTCACTGCCAGTGCAGGTGTTACAACTATGTCCACGGTTGATTAGCTTCAGGTATATCTCGACGGTGCCTTCCACGCTGTTGGATACCTCCAACTTTCCACAATCTCAGCGTCCAGATATACCACCAGGCTCCAGCTTTCACACCAGAAGATGTGCAACATTTTCTTGAACAGACGCGATCTCCCCCCCTTAGAACACTCATCACCACACATCGCCATATCGATAGTTTGTTCGGATATGCGGATACATTCCAACAGAAACTAACAGCCATCTGCGACGAACATGATATCCAGCTCCCAAAAAGAACCAGGTCGTCGATCATGCATCTCCAACCCTACGAAGTCCCGCCTGGTCTGTAATACGTGCATTAACCTATCGTATAGAATAAAAATTGTGATCCTGCTAGAGCAGCGTTCCACGGGCAGACTCGAAAGATGTAGCGGCAGCCCTTCGACAATGGGTAGAGATTATGGGTGAAGTTCTAGGCTCGAAAATAAAGGGGTTGGAGAACTGCAGGGTGAACCTGACTATGGTCCTTTTGATGAGTTTCCCCACATTCTGCTAAGTTTTGGCGTGAGTAAGCGACTGCGTCATTGCAACATGGAACGTTCAACATATTCTTCTCGGGGTTGAAACTCGACGGTTCAAGAAAATTATCAGAGGTGTGGAACCAGGAGTAGGAAAAAGGCGGTGGAGAAGCGCTGAGCTCTGTGTACTACATATATCAGGTGGCAATGTCCAACAACACTGCCTTCACCCTGGCACTCCCGTCGGGGACATACGTTTCTGATCCGAACCACCGGAGCGTGACAACGGGTGACCCGACGTATACGTGACGCTCGCGTCAAAATCTGAACCTCTTCATGCTCTGACCGCAACCATCATCATGTCCACCGCTAAAGCACGCTCAGCGCATGCTCGCGCTATCCTCGGTCCAGAGCTGTTTGATCAGCTGTCTAAAACGAAGGTGTTGCTCGTCGGTGCAGGCGGTATAGGATGCGAACTCTGTGCGTCAGTTCACTACAACCCTGGACTAGCAGCTCAAGGATTTATAGTGAAAAACATTGTTCTCACCGGCTTTGGAGATATTACCTTGCTGGACCTCGACACAATAGATTTGTCTAACCTGAACCGTCAGTTTCTGTTCAGAAAAAAGGATGTGAAGCAGAGCAAAGCACTGGTGAGCCATGTGCTTTGGGTGGCATTCAATTTGCGTTGATACGTTCTTCCGAAGATTGCAGCACAGACAGCAGCCCCGTTCAACCCAAATGTCAAATTGACGCCCATCCACGGTAACATCAAAGAACCAGAATATGACATCCCTTGGTTCCAGCAATTTGATATTGTCCTTAATGCCCTCGATAATCTCGGTGAGTGCTATCTCTGCTCACAACGCCTACGGTCCGCCAACCCAAATGAATGTCAGACGCACGAAGACACGTAAACAAGATGTGCATGGCCGCACAAATCCCACTAGTCGAGTCGGGGACCGCAGGCTACCTGGGGCAGGTCCAACCGCTCCTAAAGGTATGACTTGGCAGCCTTACAGGACCGTTTATTTCCAACGCCCTCCCAGGACGAAACTGAATGTTTTGACTGCATCCCCAAACCCACACCGAAGACCTTCCCGGTGTGTACCATCCGGTCCACGCCAAGTCAGCCTATCCACTGCATTGTGTGGAGTAAAAGCTATCTTCTGGGGTGCGTGCTGGCTTCACGAAGTGTTTTCTCTCCTCACGCCGTTGCAGACAATTGTTTGGCGAAGATGAAGATGCAGGCGAGGAATTGGACGAGGCGGAAAATCAGGGCGAGAACGGCATGTACAACGCCACAAACGGTTACCCTCACTAATACCTTTCACAGCTCAGGAAATTGCCACCCTACGAAGAGAAGCTCAGGCTTTCAACACCGTCCGGTCCGCCCTCCGCTCAACATTGCCCGAGGTCAAACAAGATGCAGCAAAACTCGTTTTCCAAAAGGCCAGTCTGTGGACATATCTTCAATTGCGGCGACGTTTATTCTCCCCGACCTTAGGTGTTCAACGCAGACATCAAGAACCTCCTCGTAATGACTGACATGTGGCGGTCTCGGGCACCGCCGGTCCCACTTGACTTTGACGCGATCATCAACGGGACGTTTGTGCTCCGTGAGCCCGGAGGGGAACCGAGGAGTGGCAACAGTAGGGCAAGTGGTAGCAAGGTTCCTGATGTCGCAAATCGCAACGGCACTGCTCGGCCAAACGGTGCGGGGGTAGCAGGGCTGAAGGATCAGAGGGCACTGTCATTGCGGGATAGTGTAGAGTTGTTCGTTGATAGGTACGTGTTTGACATCATAGGTACCTTTCATGCATTCATGCATCTCTGGGATACAGCACCAACCGGCTAGCGAGCCGTCTGCGTAGTGGCAACGAAACAACAATCACGTTCGATAAAGACGATGAGGATACGCTTGACTTTGTTACTGCCGCGTCAAATCTCCGGTCTGCTGCGTATGGTATTACTGGGCAGACGCGCTGGGAAGTGAAAGGTACGTGCCGTGTTACATCCCACAAGACCTGCTCATTAATGTTCCTCGGTACCGCAGAAATGGCTGGCAACATCATCCCGGCCATTGCCACGACGAATGCTATCGTTTCCGGCCTTATAGTGCTGCAGGCGCTGCATCTCCTGCGGCGCAACCACTCCGCACTGCGCAACGTCCACTTGCAGTATAAGCCCGCGGTCCCCTTGAGCACTATCACTCTCTCCCGCCCGAACCCCGCGTGCGGGATCTGCCGCGACACGTACGCACTCCTGCGGTGCGACCCTAGCCGTACGATACTCGGAGATGTAGTCAAAGGCATCTTGGGTGAGGGAGAGGGGAGGGAGGTGAGCGTGTATGAGGACAAGCGGGTGCTGAGTGATCCCGACTGGGAAGATAACCTGGATCGCACGCTCGAGAGTCTGAATGTGACGCGCGGGAAGTTCCTGACGATCGTAGATGAGGAGGGCGAGTGGGGGACCATTTCGGTTGGGCTTGGAGAGCTGCCGTACGTGTTAGCTTCTGAATCTTCCTGCAAATGTTCTAATTATTTTATGACCATACAGCCCGGATCACCCGCCAGACACAGCCCCATACATTCTCCCCTCCCCACTCCCTCTTCCGCCGAGAAAAGAGAAAGCTCTGCCGCCGCCATCGCCGGAAACGCCGGTGCGCATCTCGAAAAAGCGATCCCTACCTATCGATATGGAGAGCGATTTCATCGATCTGGCGCCCACTCCGAAACGGCTCAAGCCAACACCTAATGGCGATGTGAGTACGAAGGGCAAGGGAACGGAGAGTCCTAGCAAGAGGCGTATGCTGGAGGCAGATGGACTTGTGCTAATGGACGGCCCTGGGGAGCTCGTGGATGATATTATTGTGATCGATTGAGGTCACCGCACGGCCAGTAGAGTGATGTACTTATTTTTTTTGTTAATCGTTTGCAGAGGGCAGGCCGTCCGTTGTAAAGTACGCATAATTATATTTCTTGACTCTTTGGGTGGGAGGCGGCTAATTAGGCAAGGCTCTGCGAGGTGGGTTTTCGTCTCGGTGCTTCACGCCTTACATACTAAGAGCGGATTAGAATTAACGTCCAAAGTGAGCCAGCCGCGAATGTGATTCCCTGTCAGCCATCGTACCCAATGCATTGGTCACTCGTTCTGCAGCTTTGGATCTAACTTCGATGTTGTTCCTCCCAGTATTAGTCGTCCTCTCGTGCTTCCTCGCGCCTGCCGCTTGTGACGATCCGGACGTCCAGGCGCCACTCGGGAATCGACCAGTCCGGCCAAAACTCGTCATTGCCCATTTCATGGTCGGCAATACCTACCCTTACAAGGTGGCTGACTGGTCCAAAGGTACGCACGCCGCACCACCTCATTCCTGCAATCAAGAATCTTCTAACATTCACCAATGAATAGACATCCACCTCGCCTGGTCAAAAGGCATCGACGCCTTCGCACTCAACGTCGGCAGTGACTCCTGGCAGCCAGCAAGGGTTGCGGATGCTTTCACCGCCGCGAAGAGCAGCAACACCAACTTCAAGCTCTTTCTCTCCTTCGATATGTCCTCCCTCCCCTGCGCCACCTCTGCCCACGCCACCACTCTTCGCAACTATCTCACCTCGTACCACTCGCACTCACACCAACTAATGTATCCCCAAGGCACCAGCCGCCTACTCGTGTCGACCTTTGCTGGGGAGGCTTGCAGCTTCGGCCAGGGCAGTCTGCAGGCGGGGTGGCAGTATGCTTTGAAGGGCTCGGATGCGTGGCTACCCGGCGTGTACTTCGTGCCTTCATTCTTCACAAACCCCGCGACGTTTCCTGGGTTGCACGTTATGGACGGGGCATTCCAATGGAACTCGGCGTGGCCGATGGATGACCATCCGGTCAGCTTTGAGGTTGACAGGACCTACATCAACAATTTGAGTGGGCGGACGTATATGGCTGGTGTCTCGCCCTGGTTCTTCACGGTGGGTGTGCTCAGTAATTTTACCTACACCCATCGACTTACGCGACCTTCGCGTCACAGCATTATGGTCCTGAGACGTACAACAAGAACTTCATCTACCGCTGCGACGATTGGCACTTTGCGATGCGGTGGGAGATGCTATATACAAACCGTGCCGTGATCGATCTGGCGGAGGTGCTCACCTGGAACGACTATGGCGAATCGCACTACGTGGGTCCTATTGCAGGTGCACAGCCTATGTCAGAGGCGTGGACCAGGGGGTTTGATCATCAAGGTCCGTTGTACTGCTACCGTTTACGTTTTGGATGCTCGTGCAATTTCGTTTTTCTGACTGCTTCCATTAACTAGGCTGGCTTGACCTAATGCAATACTATATCACAGCGTATAAAACAGGATCCTACCCTGCTATCACCCGCGATCGCGTCTTCCTATGGGGAAGAGTCTATCCCGCGAACGCAGTGGCACCTGATCATGTCGGGAAACCGAAGAATTGGGGCTATGTGAGCCTGATTTTTCATCATTAGTTCTCGTTTTCTGACACATATCCGAAGACTCAGGATTACGTATGGGCTGTTGTCCTTCTACCGTCTTCCGCGACAGTCGTACTCTCATGCGGTCCATCTCATACGAAGAGCGTTCTTCCCGCCGGACTTTCGAAGTTGCGGTTGAAACTATCGAGTGACTGTAATGTTGAGGCGGAAGTCTGGAGAAATGCCGTTCTGCAACTGAAGTTCGCGCCCCGTGGATTTAGATTTACGAAGTCTCCTCCTAGCTATAATTTCAATGCTTTCGTAGCCGCATCACCTTAATTCTTTGCGTATGTCCACAACACGATAGATCATCCACTGAATAGTGATGTCAATCGGAGCTCGTCCTCGGTCACCAGCTTTCTGATATACGCACCCCTTGCGGCCGAGGCCGGTCTTGTCAGTGAAGAAGAAGTGGTAAATGGCAAGCTTTTGTGTGTACTACTAAATGCACTGCAACACCCAGTGTTCTGTGTTTTTCCGAACGCGCCGAGGTTGATTATTGATTGACAGCCGCTGTTTTATACAGCTTTCATGGATCCGGACCGCGCCCCTACGTTACTCTGTATTGGTGTTTCATGTTATTCTGGGGTCCACTGCGTTATTCGTAAGTTTCTGATCCGATCGCGTTAAAAGCCTGTAAAAATAATGATACCAGTCGGGACTGTGGGATTATAAAGCACGATCAACGCCCCGGGTTTTGTCCCGAACCGGATACCCAGCGTGCTAACGGATGACCGCTAAATCTTGACTGAATGCGCCGGCACTGGGATGTCTGAGGTCACGACGGAGGTGGTGATTAAAGATGGCGAGTGTTTGGAGGGGCAGGGATCGCCTCGATCTAAGAAAAGTGGGAGCGACAGAGCGTCACTTGGTTGGTAACCTTCAAGTCCCAGTCGTAAGGTGGTGAGGTGTGAGCCCAAGCGATGGGCGGATAGAATGGCGATTATACCTGGAGGGAAGAGGCCGTTTATACCATCCAAGACCAGAGTTTGTAACGGGACCTTGCCGGTTTTGTGGTCCCTGATTCGCGAGAAGAGCTTCGTCACTACATGGGGGGCCGTCGTCGAGAGAAGCTGGAAATCTGCCGCTCACTTCGTGGTGCTGCAGCCGTGGCAGCTGCGAAGGGAGGTGGAAAGTCGTACTAGGAAATTTCTAAGCCCTACAAGGCAATGAGATAGATCTTCGTATATGTGAAGTCGGGTGATAAGGTAGTGACCGTGGATGCAAGCTTTTGAATAGTTATTTGAATGGTTCTGCGACGGAAGAATATCCAATGACCACTATGGAATTCTAACCGACGAAGTTGAGAACATCATTGAAGGCCGTGACGTACTACTTCGCCGGCTTGTTTGAGCAGAACATGCTCAGCAGTGTCAAGCCGTCCAACCGCATTTAAATCAACAGATTTGACAGGAGGAGCAGCACAACCAAGCACGCCTGTCACGCCTCCGATATGGTTTGTGGTCAGCGGGAGCAATTCGAGGGCAAGCTCCTCATAGGCCATGGGGGTAATGACTCCGTACCAACGCACGCAAACGCCACACAGTGCCAAACCCAAGGGTGCCGAAGATGGCAACACACTGGCAGGTGTGCGACAGAGCTGCTTGTCGCCAGTCTCCGAGCTCCTTAAACTACTTCACCTTGAAGACTATCGCGTGGAAGGAGGTATGTGAAGAACAAAGATATTGTGAACTCCGACAGGATCTGGTTTGGACGCCGACTCCGCGAGGGTATAAAGTTGAGCATGGGTATGGTCTCTCATTCTACACTCGTCGATTCACCTGTCATATTTTCGCTCGTAGTTGCATCGATCGGAGTGCTTTTCGAGGTACGCCATTTGCTCTCATTCTGAGAGCGATCGTTCTGTTATACTCGAGTGTAGCATTGATCACGAAATTGCCCTGCACTAAAGCTCATTGCTTGTCTCCTTCAGAAAGTCAGCCTGGGGGACACGACGGTAGGTGGAAATAAAGTCCAATGTGCATCTCCGAATCCGCTTTATTGGTGATTGACATAGTGCGCGATTCGTACACATAGTCGCTTGAGGTTGTGGGTCCCTTCTGAGCTGGGAGCTTGTTTTCGCGGCTCCAAAGTGGTTTCCATGATCAGATGTTCAATGGGGTCGAGGTCTAGTACGGAATTTCAAACCAAACGACGAGCGGGGATCTGGTGCTTGATCATGACATTTTGACAGTCCTGTCGGCGCTGACCGCACTGCCGACTTGTACAAGCTCCGATACAATCCGACACAACCATTTGCCATTGAGTTGGTGTTGTAACAATGTTTTTGACTCCCACCTGCACCAGGCTCCCCCTAAGTTCCTGGTGACTCTCCCTAATTACTTTGTTGCCCGCTCTACCCTTGGTGTAGCCAGTTTGGTCTCATCCTCGTCTCTATGCCCAAAATTCAGTCAGTAATGAGTAGGAGTCGGAACATGGACGGAAAACCATGACAGACTCGGGGCTACTATGGTTGGATGTCCTTCCTGTCTGTGGCTCGTTTTCTGATACCGTTCCTTCCATCATGCAGAGCCTTCAGCTCTGCAAGACTTCACCTTATGGGCAAACGATCCAGTACTGATAGCGAGGGTCATTCATTACCTCTATTTCCCCATCCGCCATTTTTTGCAAGGGTGTCTTCGTGCAGGCTGTCGCACCTGGGATCTACCCACCGACTGCCACGGAGTCCTTGTCCTGTACATACACTACCATGGAGCCTCCTATCTGATCCAAGGCATCTATTTCATGCAGGGGTGCTCCCTAAGAACACGAGGCAGCGGCGTGGTGCTGCGCACAGCTTCGTCGGGGACAGATCCTACATTGGATCACCGGTCCGCGTTTTATGGTGCTTATTTAAATAATCACCCTTACATGACTCACAGCCCCTCATTCGACAGATCCCCACCCCCACTCCCCCGCCCCCAGTAATGGACAAGGACAAGGTCGTGGATAGGACTCCTTACGATGTTTGGGTCAATATCTCAAGCTTCATCCCTCGCAGCGTTCTAAGCACCCTTTCTGGCGTCAACCGGAGCTTTTTTGAGATTGCCACCAGCACTCGATATGAGGTGGTGACATTCTTGAAATTCGACAAGCATACGAAGTGGTTGTGCAAGAACCTTAGGTGCGTGATTCTCAACGTGGTTGTCTGATGTAAGCCTTACCATCTGCTCAAGTGACCCCAACATCGGCCGGGGTGCCCTGGTCCGCCATGTCAGGATTGAACCGTGGGTGGTTCAACCTCGTTTGAAGCCTTCTCACAGGCGGGGCGCGAGCCTATGGAATTTCATCAACGGACTCTTCGACCCTCATTACGCGGAGAAGAAGATGGATCAACGTGTTAAGAAACGATTGCAGAAGGACATTCTATGTGTCACCGATACCATTTCCGGAATGCCGAACCTTTCGGAGTATTCCCTGGAATGGAAACACGATCGCCCGTACCATCCTGAACTGTATCGCGCATTTCTCGGTCCTCTTCTTACGCGTATCAGGGACAGGCTCGTCAAGCTCTCGCTCAACGTCCCGCCCGAGATGCTGCGGTCCCTTGCTCCCATTGCTTTGCCCCGCCTGGAGCATCTGGAAGTTGGAGTGTGTACGAAGAAGCTGCCGAGGGGAGAAATTAACCAGATTTTTGACTATTTTGCTGTATTCGTCAACAACCTCTTTCCTACCCTCCAGTCGTTGTCAATCTCAACCCGCCTACCCTCCCAGTGTCTTGATCTAACACGTTTCTTCACATTACTTGGGGTGTTCCCTCATTTAACTGGATTTTCTCTTTCTATCCCTTTTGATGGCGCCCACCTATCCCCACCCCTTAACTTGGTGACCTTCCTCAACAAGCACCGCCAAACCTTACAGCTTTTACAGCTCACCACCATTCGTTGTTCATCAGCTGACTCCCCGACAGATCCTGAATCCAAATTTTGGATCCGTAACATTCTAACCTCCCTTGATACCCCATTCCCTCGCCTCCACGACGTGCATTTGGCACTGCGGCCCCTCAAGGCGGATTTAACGCCTATCATCCAGTTCTTTGCAGGCCACGCCGGGGAACTCGACGCTCTCACCCTCACAGAAAGGGCCCTCACCTACACCGAAGTCGCGGATATACTTGATGGCATCGGCGCTTACACACACTCCTCGCGTCTCAAACAACTCCGCCTCAGGCTGCGCCACCTCAGCCCCGCCCTTCTCGAGCTCCTTGCTTCCCGGATCCCGCGGCTTTCCCTCCTCGAACTGTCCTTCAGCGAAGTCGTCGCCACAGCCGCCCATCCAGGACATTCCGGGTACCCCGCGCACTCCAATCAGGAAGAATTCGTACGTGCTTCCTTCCCCCTCCCTGTCTCTCGGTTTTTCTGACTCTTCTCCGTCCGGTTTTCCCAGGAGCTGTTCGAGGCCGAGGTACGCGGAAACCTCCACCTGTACGCCACCTGGGAGCTAGTCAGGGTGGATATCTGCCAAGACTTCCGCAATGCACGGCTCGGAGACCTGACGCGCGTCCTCGTGGATTGCATCCCAGCCCTTCAGCGCGTCAATCACTGGACGCCACCCGAATCAAACGTCCGCGTTTGAGTGAGCTCCACAGCAGAAATTCTCCTGCCTGTGGGCTTCCCATCTCACCAGTATGGGAATGAATGCACGTTGCGTAACGTTGTAACTTTATATTGATGACTTATTCTTGGTTACGATCTTGATGACCTATGGTGCAATCTTCTGCGCTATGTCCTACTATCCACTGCGTTCGTTGCGATCCTGCCGTCCGTATAACTTGTACATCTATAATTCGCTACCCGATCTCTCCTTCGGTCCAATTGATAGCATTGTCGTTGAATCGCTTAATCTTCTGTACAACTGTAGATAGTATTACCGTCTTGTACGATGGTCACGGAATATACTCATGTAGTCCTTGTGAACGCGAACGGAAGCTGTGAACTTTACTGAAGACCAGCGCGGCTGCCTTTAGGTACTAGAAGACTGGAGGAAGAATGGCGCGATTGATTGGTTTCGTGCTATATATACCGTATCCTGAAAGACGTAGATAGATATTGCGCAGGTTTTCCGTACATGCTTTCGATATCCAACGTTCAAGATTCTTCGCGAGAAACGCTGCGTTTGTTGGCGTCCCTAAGAGTGAAGGCGAGTGACACGTAAATCCATTGGTAAAAATTGGCTGAGTGGGAAAGGGCTGGGACCCGGGTTACAGTCTCGAACACCGCCACGAACTTGCGCCCCATGGGGTCCTGACAGTCCGTACGGCCTTCCAGAATTCCACACAAATGACGCACTGAGAAGACACAGCATTCGCGAATGGAAGTCCTTGAGAGGAATACGGCAATTATTTTCCCGTGCCATCATCTGACAGAAACGCCACCCCCAGCACCAACAGAATTCGTCGGCCCCTGTGAGCAGAGCACAAGAGTTTCAAAAGTCTTCAATGTCATCACTATCCAACCACCCTCCCTCCTCAGCTTCTGCGGCCTTGCGTGACAGGCGAACTAACGGATCTGCCTCATTGTCCTCTGGGGGCACGTTCATCTCGGTTTCATCGAGCGCCTGTGTATACCCGAATGGAGCTCCAAGAGCGAACTTTAAGTTCGAAAACAGACGATGCGACGCCGGCGGACGAGGAAGGACGCTGGCCGTCACCGCGTCACGAGCTTTCAAGACACCACCCAATTCCAAGACAACCTCTGCGTGGCTCCATCCACTGCGTTGCTCGGCCTGCTCAATTAATAGAAGTGAGTCTATAATTCTGTCGTCAGCGATGAACTTGGCGTACTTGACCTGTCCCGTCACCCAGTGCCCACCCCCGCGCGTCCCTCACTCCCTCCCAAGCATCCTTCTCCTTTTGTAGGCACTCAAAAAAGGCAGGCTTTAATATCTTCTGCGATCGGCGGGTCACGGGCGACGGTAGCGAGTGTATCGTGCCTAATGTTAATAAATGGAAACGATGAGGATTTGCTTGATACCACTAAGTTATGAGGACAAATCAGACAGGTACTCCGCAGGCTGGAAAAGACAAATCCGAATTTCTTACCGCATCGCCTCCACTTGAATCGACCCAGCTCAGCCAATCGGCTACCCCATCACAATGTTCAACATCGTCACAAAACTGTGGGTAATTTTGATGAATATACAGAGCGAACAGGGAGGAGTCAATCGGGGAGTCTGCGTAGAGCGTCTGCAGGGTTATCATGTCATCCGGAATAGGGAACGGAGTGGGAAGATCCCTTACATCGACATTAATCCGGCTTGTTCTCCTTTCATGTTCTTCGAGTCCGGGCGGGAGGTTCGGAGGATCGCTGAGTTGGGCGTCAGCCGCTCTCTCTCTCTCAATGTCCTTCGTGCTTGCGGAGGCACTTGGGGGGTCGCCCTTCCCTGTACACCAGAATCTCAGTGTAATGCTTGCCGATGAATGGCAACGGACTGACGTTTGTTGTATAGAACCTTGCCAAGAAGGTGGAAAAGAACCAGGCTCTGTTCCCGTCTCGCGACAGACGCGAGCACAACGGATTTACCCTTCTCGCCTCCTTTTTTCTTCCGCGTCTTACCATTCATCTCAAGAACACAAGCAAACTGGAGGGCCATGATGGCACTCCTTATGTCGCCATTCGATGACTCCACAACTGCGTCTAGGACTTCTCTTGACGGTGGGGACTGCGAAGAGTTGGAAAAGTGAGTATTCAGGAGCGCTTGGAGAGCCTTTAGAAGAAGCGTCGGCGCAATTGGGTTGAAGCTGTACATAAGGAATCAGAATGAGATGTTTCCGACCTAAGGGAGGAAACCGTACCTGATTTGAGTAACGTAAGGGCCTCCCAACAAGTCGCGAGGGAGAACAGTCCGTATGCCCACAACTCCGTCTTTTACTTTACCCCACCCTCCGCCGCTGGTCATTCGCTCGTCGGCGGCCTCGCCTCGCGCCCCGGCATCGCTAACGATGATGACCACAGGGACGGGAAGGGTAGAAACTGAAGATTTGACAAGAGCCTGAAGGGTAGTGTGAAACTTCACTTGAGTTGCAGGGTGTAGGATATTGGGAAGATCCTCCAGTAGTATTATCTGGCAGTGTGGTGTGGACGCAGAGGTCTGCGGTGACTGTGAAGACGACCCTACGCGGCTGGGGGTAGGAACCGTAAATAGACCTTGGCAACTCGAGGCGCGATTCAAGAACGCTTCGAATTTTGAAAACAGAGCTTCCCCGTCCGGATCGTACACCTTGGAGGACGAAGCGTCGAAACCCCCAGCAGTAAATTCGTCTGAATCATCTGCTGTAGAGGATGACTTCCATGTCATGATCTGTACCAGAAGAGGCAAGATACGAACCGAACTGGTCCCGCAAGGAATTATCCCCAATCGCATTTCTCCACTCCATAATCTCGAATCCCATTTCCCGTGCGAGAACGCGTATAGTTGTCGTCTTCGCGGTGCCAGCGGGCCCAGTCAACGCAAGTATTCTCTAGAAAAGGTGTCATCCAATAACGTGTCCAACTAATGTCCGTAGTCGCTTACTCGATATTTCGTCAACGTTCCAGAAGGCCCTCCTTCAAACGCCTCATGTAGCCACCGCCGAACGTCGTCGACTTTTCTTTTGTGTACTGCGAGTTCTGCCTAGCCGCTAGTGTTAGAGGATTCCGTAGTAGGCAGAGGTTACGAACTTCGGTCTTCGGTTCGTAGATGTCGACCCACATCATGTCATCTACAAGCATAGGACAAGTAAAACAAGTGATGATGTACGTATTGAAGTGAACTAACCATGTTCTTCTGAGTCTTGAGATCGCAGGTTTGGTTGCTCCTTGGCTTTACCTTTCTTCGTAGAAGTAGTTTGAGAAGAAGTTGAGCCCGCATCCGAGTTCCAGCTTGAACTTGGGCTTTTGAACTAGGAAGGAGCCTTAGTCTACTCCGCAGGACAGGAAGATAGAAAAAACCACTTACGGCGGTGAGGGGGTCAAATTTTTTCGTGTTTGGTGAGGCACTTGGCATGCGGGTCTCGAACTTGACAACGTTTACTCTGGACGACGAAGGCTTGATTTTTTTTTGGGATGGCTTCGGTGCCATCGTTAGTAGAGGGAGTTTCGAGTGAATGGACCAGGATTGGAGTGGTCAAGTCTTCAGGGAAAGCGTGACCAAGACGCGTCGTGTCACATGCCGTCTGTGCCACGTGCACTACCGGTCTAGCCCCTTCTCAGCCTAGGATCATCACCTCACGACGCGTGAAACGTCTAGCCATCTCGTATTTACCTTAAGCGTCCAAGATTGGCAACAAGAAAGACAAAAAAATGTATGCATTCTGCTCCTGGGACGGGGATAAGATATCGATACCGGGACGGCGCAAGCACTACTTGTATTAGTACTGCCAGGGCAGTCTGGGTCGATGTAGACTAGGTAAGGAACTCTATATATTGCCAATAGGTGCACTGATGCATAAGATTCCCATAGAACAAGAGCACCTGCCATGTTTAGGCTCCCCTTCGGCCATAGTGCCTCTCGGTCCCTGCAAACCCCAGCCCCCCGGTGTAAGGACACCGCTTCACCGAGTACGTGACGCTACAAGCGCGACAGTCGCGCCTTCTTTGACTGCGCCAGTTGGCTGACCGCTCCCGATCCCAGTCCAGTCTCGGCTATGGGTCACATACCCTTCGAAAGTAGCCAAAGGCAAAAGGGGTCCGATGGGGTATCGGTATGTTAGGCTCGCTGCCATTAGCATCGGTCGTGTTGGCGCGAGTTTGCCGCTGCATTGTGTGAGGTCAGCCTCGTCGAGCTACGAGCACAGTGTCGTGAAGCCCGGCGATAGGAAACGAGTCGATCCACCACGCCGACGCCTGACTAGTGAACGACGAGCAGGTACGAGAGCCGTACGCACCCATTCCAGTCGCCCAACACTTCGAACGCAAAGTAACGATGTGTGAGAACGATGGAAACCAGGACGAGATGCGCATCGCGATGTAAACCCTCACGTCGGAGTTTGGCCATGCTGAACGTGGCCCAACTCGTGTTCAAGCCACACGTACAGTCTGTCCATCGCATGACTCGAATTGAGGCACATGTCTTTGTTCTTAGAGAACCTGTAAAGAAGAGGAACAAGCCCAACTGTCGACCCCAGTTTCTTTCCGTTCCTGTGCGATTATCAGCTCAACGCGTCATGAATCTTCCGCACGAAGACCCCCTCATTCTATACGCCCACCATCTACCTCAACACATCACATATATCGATATTGAGCAAGCCTTCAGACGATGCAACTTGATTGTCGTCGCAAGTCTACACCGAGAACCCGACTGCACGTCAGAAAAAGTTACAAATTTGACTGCGTGTATAACCTTTGTGTCCATTGCCGACGGTGAAGCTACCTCTCACCAACGAACGTACAATTTTCCGCTGACGTTCACAATGACTAACGCGGCAGCCGAAAAAGCGCTCGCGACCGTAAATTTATGCCACATTCCCAACGTTCAGCCGGAGGCACGACTGGTCCTCTCGCGAACACCTCACGCAGCCCATTCCACCGCGTCTAACACGTGTGCCGGCCGTCTAGTGAAGCATCTCCCACCAGGAATGACTGCTTTTGAACTGTATGATCTCATACGGCCGTTCGGACCCATAGAATATGTCGAGGTTGACCCCTATATCGGAGGGATCCTCCATTTCCAAGACGAACCACAGGCGCGGGACGTCGAATTGAGCCTGGCGAGACTGGCGCTTCGGCCGTACGACCCCTGTACACTGTTCTGTACGGTGCGTGGCGCCGTCCATTTGAAACTGCGAGATGTTGTTCATGGGGTTTTCTATAGGATCTTTGTCCGGAGATAACCGTGGAGGTTCTGAGAAAGTCATTTGAGGAGGTAAGACGAGTTACCTGCCTATAGAGCGAGGCGGCCCTGAAAGGTCAGAATATAGCTTGACTTGGGTCCCATCCTTAGGTGAGCCCTTGCCCCAAAGCAGTGACGCTATCTTTGAGTAAAGGCATCTGGGCAGCGTTGAAATTGCTGGCGATGTTGACGATCTGAAATTCGGAAGCGGGATCGTGAAGTACGCATCTCCTTTGGCTGGTGAGTCAAAACGGTATGGACTAAATCTTCTAAACACCAAAGAAAACATCATTAGCATTCATGGCAATGGAAAGGATGGACGGTAGCTTACTCGGATCGAAATATCTCGCAGTGAGTTTCGAGGACGCGAAGACGGCCCCGATACTAGGAATTTATGAGGAAAGCATTCGCGCCTTGGAAAGGGTCACGCTGGAGCGGGACAAATTCGAGGTCCTCAGCACCAACATGGAAGAAGAACTACGACGGGCTCAATCCGAGGTCCACATTCTACAAACCAGATTAGCGCGCGAAGAGGACGCGGCGCGGAACGTTCGAAAAGAAATGGACGAAAGACTGCGAGAAGCTCAGTCTGAGATAAAGTTTCTACAAAACAAATTAGCAAGCGAAGGTGACGCTGCGCAGAACGCTAGGAAAGACGCCGGTAACCTACAGAAGGAACGGGACCGGCTCAAGGCCACACTCGAGGATTCCCGGAAAGTCTGGGAGCAGAACCTCTTGGCGGTCGTTTCGAAAAAAGGTCTTCAAGCAGACCTCGGGAGCCCGGAATTCAAGATCGCGGCGCTCGAAGGCGTTGTCAAAACTCTTCAAATCGAGATCGCCGAATATCAACGCAGAATCCGAAAAATGGAAAACGATGGGGCGCAAGGAATAGCCGATTATCAAAGCAAAATCCAAGAATTGGAGAACGACAGAATGCAAGAGAAAACCGCATATCAGCGTAAAATCCGAGACATGGAGGACGACAAAACGCGAGTGGAAGGCGAATATCAGCGGAAAAATCGAGAAATGGAGAACGAAAAAAAGCAAGAGATAGCCAAATATGAGCGTCAAATTCGCGAAATGCAGAACGACAAAACGCGGTCGTATATGGAGGAGGCGAATCGCATCTGGGAAGAAAACAACGCTCGCAAAGCATGGCAGATGGAAAGGGAACAACTCCAGCGCGAAAATGCAGACCTGAAGGCAGAAATCACTCACATCAAGGACGAAATGGCACAGAAGCGCGTAATAGCTCGTATGCGCAAGGATGCGAAGGAGAAAGCAAAAAGGGAAGAGGCGGAGAGAAAATTACGAGAGAAGGAGGAAAAGAAGAGAAAAGAGGATGCCAGACGCCAGGAGGAAACCCGGCGAAAAGAAGAGGAGGAACGAAAAGAGCAGCAAAGGCTTCAAGAACAACTTCGCTCGGACCATTGGAGGAAAGCAACGATGGAGGAAAGAGCTCGATGCTTCAAGAGAGACCGAGAGGAATGGGGGTGCGGGCAGCCATGCTGGACACAGCAGAGGGCTTGGGAACGTTTCCAAGTGCTGTTTCGCGAATTTGAGAACAGCGACTTCTCAGAAGCACGACCACTTACGTTCGAGGGCGTCCCATGGCCAATACTTTATGATCCCTTCCGGTTCCAGCTGCGCGATATCGAATCTCTGGCTATAAAGGCTTTTCTGTGCTATGCAGCAACGGCTTACACAGGAGACCCAGGATTCAAGCCTATACTCAAGAAGATGCAAATTTCATTCCACCCCGACAAGTGGAAGGCTCGGAACCACCTAAAATCAGTGATGGACGACGACCTGAGGACGAAGCTGGCCGACACTGTGACTGCAGTCTCTCAAGCGATAAATGCATACATCGAAGAATGGAACAGGTCGCCGTAGGGCTTCGTTGTAGACGGCGTAGGTTATGAACAGGAGGAAACAGGCAGGAGCGTGAGAATTTAGCAGCCACGTGCAACAAATGTATATTTGACGTCTAAAAATAGACTTGACTTTCTCGAACTTGGGTCTCAATTTTCGTCCTTTATGGCCACCAGCACGATATTAATCGAGGCCCTCCGTAAATTTACCACCTTACAACAGTGTCATCTCCCATTGTGGACCAAGAATCTAGAACTGTAACACGCACTCACGATGGCTGCGCTCCGCCGATGCTCGAAAGGATGCTTGCCACTCCGCCATGCGGGATTGAACTGGCTCAACGAAATTTTTAAGTCGCGCTCTCTATATAAGGAGGTCTCATCACTTGTTTGACTACTAGATGAGGGCCAACCTGATCACAACAGTCTCGAAGCTTCGAATAGAAGGTGTAAAGTAAGCTCTTCTTTACATAAATGCACAGACGTTAGTTCACCGTGTCCGTATTCCGCAGCTCTCTTCACTCCAATTCTTTACGCGATTTAAGAGATGGTAGACCCCAATACCTTCCAATCTCGTATCACGGAGCCTTCGTTATTTGCTCCTAGTCTACCTCCTGAGATCGAGGAGCATCATCTCAGGCAGATGTTCAAGGCATTCTCGGTTACTGACATAATTTTGACTGAGGGATACCAGAGCCTCCGCTCTACGAAGGAGAACTGGAGACGCCTTCGACTCCTACGAGACCCTAGCTTCCGCTCTGCGCAAGTCGATTTTCGCAACATTGCTGAAGGTATGAGTCTACCCTTTTGAAGTTCGCAGCTCAGATACTTTGATTTCTACAGCCGAGAAAGCCTTTGCAACGCTCAATCACCGCATGATCCCACAAATTTCACCCGCTATCTTGTTGAGTCTTTCGACGACTCCTGGTTTAGCCCGAAACGTATCCAAATCACTCGGCAACCCACGATTTGTAAAGCTGTTACCGCCGAATCTCACTGACGTACAGTTGTACGACTTGATACGACCGTTTGGACCTCTTGTATCTGCCAGAGTGGACAAAAATCTTGGTGGCATTGTTCAGTTCTGGACCGAGGACGAGGCAAAAGCCGCAGAAGTCGCTGTTAGAGCTGCCTTTTCACGGAGTTCGAAGATCACTCTTCAAGCTTACGATCCATGCAAACTTTTTTGTACCGTTAGTCGCTCCCGCGCTCCCGTCGCACGCCCCGTTATCCACCGTCCACTTTTTACAGAATTTGCCACGCGATGTCAACGCTAGTGCCCTGAAAGAGTATTTCAAAGAGGTAGATAAACCTTTCCTCCCTCTTCATTGAATTTCTAGCTAATGTTTCGACACCCGACAGTGCGGCTCCATCATCAGGTCAGTACACTTCTAATCTTCGGAGGGTCTCCCATAAAGCGATTTCTCTGCAGTGCACGAGTGATATACAGACCTAATGGACAAAGCCGCGGTTATGGCTTCGTAGATTTCTCCACCCCGGAAGAAGGTATGCGTCCGTAAGCCGTTCCAGAGCATCACTCTTGCTTATAAGTACACGGAAAAGCTTCGACTGCCATGAAGCGCCACAATAGGACTATTTGGCGTGCCAAGGCAATCGTCATTCGCCATCATGAGCCCAAGCTCGGCGCAAAAGCACCGCCCGTGGGGGAACATACCCAGCCTGAAGCAGCGCCTCCGGTAAATGTCGCGGCCCCTTGAAGTACAGCTTGCCCTTACGTAAAAATCTCTAGGATCCCTCTTCACCCACGCCATCAGAGACGACGACATGCAACGACCCTGATCCATCGAATATCCAGAAGGACGAGACCCCCACCGCTTCAAAAGGCGAAAATGATCAAAGCTCTCTTGTTGAGACTCTGCTCGCGCAGATCGCGAAGGAGAACGACGACCACAAGCTAGAGATCGACAACATGAAGCTTAAGGTCGAAACACTGGAACAACAGCGAAACAACCTCGAGGACATGATCGTCGCGACAGAGGAGAGGCTGCGAGACAAGATATCGATCGGGGGGGTAGAGGCAGAGGGCTGGAATCGCAAAGTGGAAGGGTTACAGGCACAGTTTGTGGACCTCGAGAATCGGTACAGGCTCGATACCGATGAGCTGAACGCTCAACTGGTCACTGTTCGGGAGGAGAAAGCGAGATTGGGTGTTCAACTGGAGCAGGCGGAATTTGACCGCGACGACTGGCGACGCAAATTTTCTGTAGCTGATTCCCGACGCAAAATCTTGGAACTGGAAGCGGATCGGCCGCTCTGGGAGGAGGCGAAGAAATTGCGTGAGAAACGAATAAGGGAGGAGGCCGAGGAAGCCGAAAGGATGCAGAGGATGAAGGAAGTGGAGGAGTGGCAACGCAGAATGCGCGAGATGCGAGCTCAGGAGGAACAAAGGGATCTGGAGGAGAAGAAGCGAAGAGAGCGGGAGGAGGCTTTGCGAAAAGCTCGAGAGGCAGAGGCTCGAGCGCAACTCGAAGCAGCACGCGTCAAAGAGAATGCACGTCAACAAGCTTGGAAGAAAGCCACTACAGCCGAGCATGAACGTTGTCGGAGAAGGGACGCTTCGCTTTGCGCTGGTGGTGTATGGAACGATATCACTGCGTTTGCACGACTTTCCCATCTTATCGACGAATTCGAAAAGATCAAGTTCTCCGAGGCGCAGCCTCTTACCTTCAGAAATATCCCGTGGCCCATCCTCGATGACCCATTCATCTCCTCTTTTTCCTGTGAAGGAGTCACTTGGGAGAAGGTCGAGAAATTTTTCGTTTACGTTGCGCGCTCACGCAGTGTCGAAACATACAAGAGGCTTATCGAGAAGGTTCATCGCATGTTTCATCCCGACAAATGGCGTGCTCGGCGGATATTGGACACTGTTCGCGACGACGAGCTTAGGAGGTCCCTCGACCGTGCTGGAAATGTTGTCTCGCAGGCGGTGACGCCTATATGGAGTCGAACTAGGTGAACGCGTGACAACTCAGGCAGAGACTGACAGACGATGGGCGCAAACGCTGATTTGAGACCCAAATGCTGTCCCCTTAGCCGATCAGAGGATGAAAGATGAATGGTATTGATTAAGAGGTGTACTCCTTACGATCTATTCGATGTTTTCTTTGGGCCAGTTGGCATTCCGATACTGCGTTTGATGCACAGTGCTATTCTGCGTGCGCACCAAACTGCGAAGTAGTAAATTGGCGGTATCGCCATTGTTATATGAGGGCACGTGGATGTTGATCACTATATAGTGCCCAACTTCGCCCGCCTAACGGCTGGCAAAACGTTTCGACTCCCCGACCGGCTCTGTCTGTCGGCCAACGCAATGGGTAGGTTTCAACGCGGTTTCTTCCCTCGTTCTTCTCCTGACGAGGTGGATCCACAGAGGATACCGGCAGACTTCTGTCCTACCGTCAGGCACGACGCCTAAGACCCAAGGCTTTCGTTTATGGCTTTCCGCTTGACAATGCGGGCGTAAAGTACTGCGGCAACAAGATTGGTCCTATACCACCTGATGTGACTGGTCATGAGCTTGAGATAGCCAGACTCGTTCAAGCAGAAGCTATATCCAAACACGTCGTCGCAGCATGTGCAACTGCATGGCCTGTGGAAAGGCTGCAAACAGTACTTGGTTACAGAGAAGGCAAACACTATTCACTCATCGCTGTAGCAGCTTGTACTCGCCCCAACACGGATCAGTTCATTCCACGGGGCGAAGCTCTGGGGAAGTTGAAGGAGATTCTGGCCAACGACGGCTTCAAACAGGAGCCACAATGGTTTGTCAAGGGCTAGCGAATACAGTACGTCTATGCTAAACCCTTGTCTTGTGACGAAGCGCTTACAAAACCATATTTGTTCAAGCAGCTGACGATTCTTTGTGTCTGTATTTATACCCAAGCACTGTTACCTGCATCATCCACACCAATGGCTAGTGTTGCATAGTTGTATAACAGACACCTCTGTAGTCTTTCATGTTTATTGATTTCATCGTTAACCTCACCTAATGTTAGACAAACTTACCGCTCCCCTTTCGAAGAAGGCCGACGCGACGCGTGTTAGTCACGGTACTAGCTCATAAATCCTGAGATACAATTAGATTACAGTATCATGTTGCAGTCCCCAAAAGTCTCTTGATGAGCGAAGCGAACAAGTCACCTACCACGAGAATATCCAGTTGCTGTAACTGCAATATTAACAGTCCCCGTGCCACGCGTTACCAGCGGTGACGGTGGCCGCGAAGCTATGGCCAGTAGCCGTGTGACGACGAAAAGGATAGTAGGGGCGATCTCTTCTAGCGAACTCCACAAACACCATCTCCAACACACATATTCTGTCGATAAACAATGGGTATGCAGCTATTCAATTTTCCCCGTTATTTGACACTTATGAGCCACAGACCCAGAGAAAACTGGCGAACTCTTGCCATATCGTCAAGCGAGACGCCTAAGACCCAGAGCTTTCATCTACGGTTTCCCAATCGACGACAGCGGCGGGCTGCACTGCGGCCAAAAAATTCATCCAATACGTCCTGATCTTGAAGACGAAGAACTTGAGGCGGCCCAATTTGCTCAGGCAGAAGCCGTTCTCAATCACCTTATGAACGTGTGCATGGATGTATGGCCTCCAAACAGGGTTGAAGTCGATCTTGGCTTTACACGACGAAAGCACTACACGGTTCTCGCTCTCGCAGCCTGCACTTGGCCCAATGATGAGTTCATACCGCATGGCGAGGATATGAGGAGGTTGAAAGAAATCATGGTTAGCAACGGGTTTAAAGAAGAGCCAAGGTGGTTCGTTTTGACGTCTGGGTCTTGAACGTAGTTGGTACGCTTGTATGGCGTCTCCCTTTCCGCCACAAATGATCAATTTCACTCCTCACAGCCGATGGTCATGATGGTTGGTTTACCGTATGCGGGTCTTTACCCAACCTCTCTCCTACCTGGATTCTATCATCTATGTATGTTTTCGGAAGTCTTAAGTTTATTGTGCATGCTCTTCACATCAACGGTTAGTTGTGGACAATTGCAAATGGGAGTTTGCACACTTGGTGGGTGCGACGTGTTGCTGTGGTCATTGATCTCTTCATAAATTTTATGCTGTTTGCACCCCGGCGGACGCGCGACCATCCACTTATTTAACTTATAGGGTTCCAGATACTTTCATTGTAGCACACATTTTGGAAAGACTCCCTACAGTGCAAATCCCGATTCGGCTAGATTCGGCCTCTCTGTCTGGGTCGACAATCCTCTGCTTTTCTTTATGCCAATATTTTTTTTGCCTAGTCGTTTGGACGGCCCATTTACATAATTCTGGTTGTTTTGCTCTTCAGTTTCTGACGGCTTACGAAGTGGACGTAGGCGTCACAACTGCACTAGTGCTTTGCGAGGTATGAGCCATTCAGGCCCATGCAGGTCCTGGAACCAAGAAGCAACGAGGTGTCGGACACTAAAGTTATTGCGCTCTGTCCCCCATGTGGCGCACATATTGGTATGAGTATCATCGCCTTGTTGCATGATTGTGGGATTTACGGAAGACCCCAGTTCGGGCGTGGAAGTATTGGTTGTGTTATGGTCAGCGATACCATGCAGAAAGCGAACCACGGAAAGTCAACAACTTTCCGTTCGTCGTAGATAACTGGTGAAAGGTAAATGGTACAACTGACAGCTCACAGTGTCGAAGAGACCAAAAAATTTACGAGCAGTGCTAGCGTGGAGGGCCTTGTTTTAACATTCGTCGAGTCTTCGTCAATTTAGTTGGATTACAATGACCTTGCGTGTCCTCATGATCATATGGCCGGTGAGGCAGACGCTCAGGTGCTGTACGTCATAGTCAACTGACACCGATCGATGAAGGTCAATGGAACATAAACGTACATCGCTATCAAAATTAGCGAGGTCTTTCCGTCAAGTCCCGTCCGGCTCGTCGTCATTGTCCAACTGGGGGACCTGCCTGGTATGTGTGACATCGTTAACAACAGGGTAGATGTAGTTCTGGTTGATGTTCGTCAACTCCGTCCAAAGCTGAAGAACTTGTTGCCGAACTTGCGATGGAAAGCGGCAACCTTGGCGTTCTCTCCGCGAAGCACTGTCTTCAATAACCAGTTCACCTGAGGAACATCTTCTCGGAGTATGACCGCCCATCTCCAGAATGGGCCGGTAGCAGCGAACGCATAAACGGACTGCGCATCGGGCTCACGCAGGAAATGGGCAGCGCAGTATTCCAAGAGATCATCCTGGGCTTCTTCTAACTGTGCTGTAATGGAGAGACTGTCTTCGCGTGGAACAATGGCTGCAGTGGGGCGGCTGCTTGACCTCGGCGAGCAGGACAGAGCATAGGTGAAATACTTTTACACCTGCGCGATGCCTGTAGTAGAGCCATGCTGTCCCTGACTGAGGCTCAGGAAGCTCGATTGTCCTGACGTGGCTAAGAACAAAGTCGGGTTCTTCCTTCAAAACCTCGCCGTCAGGATTCGTGTCTATGCTCGTGATGGAACTATCCGGGTCGCGTAGCTCATCTGGAAAGAAAAAATCAGTTGCTGATTACGGAAGTACCAAATCTACAAAAGACTTCTTACTTGCGGAAATCTCCAACTTCTTATTCACCTTGAAAGCGCTCTTACTTTCGTACGAGTCCAGTAGGTCATCATGAAGCTCAGCTTTGAGCCTGGTCAGGTGTGTCCACAGCCCTTTCGCTTGCGTCTCCGCAGCCTTGGCGGCCCGCTGACAAGCCCAAGCCACCCTGTCGGATTTACGGAGGCCAGCATCTAAATTCCTACCATCACCTCCGTTATCATTCTCGTTCACGACGTCCCAATCGAGGCTGGCATCCGCGTACCGTTGGCGTAGTTTCACCTCTCTCGCCACAAGAGAGGGGATGTAGAGGGTATATTGAGGATGTACGAGGATGTCCCCATTATAGGACGCGACCATTTCTGTGAATGTATGTGTATATGGGCGATACCAGAGACTCTCAAGGCTCCGTCCGTTAAAGTTGGTGGAGTATGTCGGTGAGAACAATATTAGCAGATCTACAAGAATCAGCCAAGCCTAGAGCGATGTTTGTGGATTTACTCGATTTGTTTCGTTTATGGGAAAGCCAGTCATGAGCCGCTGAGCAACTTAGTGACATTTCAAGAACAATAGATGTAGAGAAAAGAAGGACGCGCCGATCAGGTTGAAGATCGCCTTCTGCGTTGTCGAGCGCATTGGAACACACAATGCAGCACGATGTTATATGGACCTGGTGGTATGACTTGGGTGCCATGGGAATGCCCATCCACAAACCGTCATCGGCAGCCCATAAAAAAGACAGCCTGTATAAGATTCTTCTTATTGTCGATTTGAAGGGGTGGCCGACTGTCGACCTCGGAACGATCATGGTCCTTCAATTTGATCATCACGCGAAAAGCACGTGACCGTTCATTATATCGGCCTTGCGAACCCTCTTTCAGCCCTACTCTCCTTGTACTGCGTTAACCATGGGTGAGTAATATGGTCGTATCTCCGTGTTATGTTTCTTATGATAGCTTATATCTATAGAAAGACCCGGCCAACTCCTGTCCTACCGCCAAGCAAGACGCCTCAGGCCAAAAGCCTTCGTCTACGGATTCCCGCTTGATGAAGCCGGCATAATATACTGTGGCGAGAAGATAGAGCCTCTACCTTCAGATCTGTCTGGGGAGCCGCTTGAGGTAGCCGAACATGTCCAATCACAAAAGATACTTCACCACCTCATCGCAGAATGCGAAGCTGTGTGGCCTGCAGACAGGCTGAAAAGCGTACTTGGCTATAGAGATGGCAAACATTACACGCTCATCGCCTTCGCGGCATGCGATCACCCGCACTTAGATCAATTTATTCCTCACGGTGATGCTATGATGAAGGTGAAGGCGATCATGGCTAGCAACGGGTTCAAAGAAGAGCCACGGTGGTTTGTTATGAACTAAAGGACACAGTGTGCGCATTCGTATGGCATATCGTTCTCCTGGGTGAAAACTGATACTTATTAGGGCTACCCACTGTCTATAACGTTTGCAGCCAACGATTCATTATGCTTGTTGTTAGTGGTATTTTGTTGACAGGGTGGAAGTCGATCTTGGCTTTACACGACGAAAACATTACACGGATCTCGCTCTTGCAGCCTGCACTTGGCCCAATGATGAGTTGATACCGCATGGCGAGGATATGAGGAGGTTGAAGGAAATCATGGTTAGCAACGGGTTTAAAGAAGAGCCAAGGTGGTTCATTTTGACGTCTAGGTCTTGAACGTAGTTGGTACGTTCATATGGCATCCCCCTTTCCACCACAAACCGTTGATATGATCATCTTCACTCCACAGTCCTCTCCTACCTGAACCATGTACCATGCACGTTTCCGGAAGTCTTGAGTTTACCATGCGTGTTCTTCACATCAGCCTTCAGTTGTGTACAATTGCGATATCTAGAGCCCGAGAGCAGATCGGAATTTCCGCACTTGGTGGACGCGACGTGGCGCCATTGGTCTCTTCTCACTGAATTGGCGTCAGTTGGACCTTTTATTTTTCATCAGTGATACACAACCGAACAAGAGGTTGTTGACTTCTCGTTGGTTCGTTTTCTGCGCGGTGTCACTGTCTACCACACAACCAATCCTTGCACGCTCGCACCAGGGTCTTCAGGAAATCCCACAATCAGGTAACAAAGCGATGGTACTTGCTCTAATATGTGCTTCGTTACATGAAGGACAGAGCGAGATAACGTTCGTGTCCGGCCGCGCCTCGTTTATCACTTCCAGAACCTGCACGGGCCTGCGGGGCCCGGACCTCACATAGCATCAGTGAAGCTGTGACGTCTACGTTCAGTTCGTGCTAATATAAAGGGCAAAACGAACAGAGTCAACCGCATAGACCAAACGACTAAGCAACAATGAAAATACTGATATTAAGAGAGAGGGGTTGACAATCTAAATAAGCAGAGCGACTCAATTGGACCGTAGCTCTTTCCAAGAAGTGCGCCACAATGAAGGCGTCCGGACTCCAGAGGTTAAGTGGGTCCTCCTAGGTCCTCCCTAGGATGTACAGCGACGCGGAACCAATAATCGAAGAACCTCCAAAGCGAAGCCTAAGGTCGAATCATTGGAACAGCTGCGGAACAACCTCAACAACACGATTATCGCCGTGGCGGAGAGGAAGCTCTAAGATATCACAAGATGTCGAGTGGGGAGGCAGCGAGGGAGGGCTGGAAACGTAAACTCGAAGGATTGTGCAGGCTCAATCAAGCTCCGGTCTCAGAAGGAACAGACAAGATTACTAGACAGTTCCGTTCTAGTATGTTGCTATCGAACCTTTGGATGACAACCCGATCTGAGGTATAGGTATACTAGGCACGTCTAGATCCAGAACTACGACGGCGTAGAGATCCAACAACTTAGTCCTCTGCCAGAAATAGATTGGATAAACAAAAGCACGAACCGCGTTTATATCCAGACCACAAACCACCTCGGCTCTTCTTTGAACCCTTCCTCTGCCATGATGTGCTTCAACTCCTGCATCACTTCGGCTGGAGGGATGAGCTGGTCATTGCGACGAGTACATGCGACAAGGGCGAGAAGTGAGTGCTGCTCGCGACCAGCCCAACCGACTTCGACTTGTGTCTTGTCTGTTGGCCACACAGGGTCGCATATCGTTCGAACATGTCTGAAAATGAGGGGCATCTGGTCGATTAACGCCTTTCTGAGCTGCCTACCAGTCAAGTTGGGGTCTATAGGCGCAAGCTTGTTGCCGCATTGCTTCGCGCCGTGCTCGTCCAACGGGAAGCCGTAATAGACAGATCCACTTGTTCGCCTCGCTTGACGATATGAAATAAGCTTTCCCGGTTCTGAGTCGCCAGAAATCAGAAGGGTAGGGAGTGAAAGGTGGCGTGGCGTACCCATCACACCTGATATATGGAGAGTTGAACGGTTTATATCCAAGAACCACGTGGTGTCGGGTCTGGAAATAATATTGACTCTGAGTATGGCAATGAAATTCACTGTTGACTCGACAATTAACAATGCAGACAGCGTTCTCCTGAGCCACTGACACTCTTCACATCTTCATCATGTCGAGACTCACAACGATGCAGCTTTCCATTGCTGAAAAGGCATCAGAAGATCTCTATCGATACGAGAAAGCGTGCGAGGAACACTCGGCCGTGCTGCGAAGAGATCCAGAGGGTTATGCTATAGCATATGAAGAATACTCTACGAAGTCAAACGAAATGGGTTTTATGCCCGCCCGCGGTGATTTTGATCATTACATCAACGAATCCGAGAAGGTCCTGAAGAAGAAATGCACAAACCTGCTCGAGTAAGTCGCCCCTAGATTCACTTCTAACGTTGTGATGATGCTCACACGTCTTTACTAGCCACCTCCATGTGGTGAACGCGTCGCTCTTTCTCTCCCGGCTCCTGATGACGAAGGTATCAGAACATGGAGAACATGTCTATCTGGAATTCATTCGCCAAAAGGTGGCGCTCGAGTATGTTGCTCGTCCCCTGAACCAGGTGCATATGCTTATTTCATTCCATCTTACCAGCAAAAAGTATCCATACATTTTCCCCGAGTCTCCTGCTTCTGTTCAAGTTGCGACTAACCCTTCGCCCTCGGATTACCCTCTCGTCCTGCCCGCTCGGTCCTTCAAATCAGATGAAATTGTGGGATTGGCTCGGGTTCCAGTCGATAAGACAGAACTTATCCGCTACCAACGACACCCCGAACTGCTTCAGCAAGAGACTTTCGTTTCCTTCAATGCCGATGACGGCCAGTGGGAAGTCTTTCGTATTTCCTCTTTTCTTACTTTGGATAGAGATAAAATTTTCTACTTAGTGTTTGCTGATCAGGGTGCGGAAGCTGTGGCTTGGTCAAATGATGATTTTTTCAACCTTCTTTGTACATCACAGCGAGTCTTTACTTGAAACGACAATTATTTGTGACCAGAACATCTCGAGGTGGAAGATTAAGGTTGCGCTCCCGTCGCATATCGGTTCACCCAAAAGCCTCTAATAACCCTACGGCCGTAAGCCGTATACCGTACGGTGCACAACCCTATGTAACCGCAACTCAACGATCCCTCCAGTGACCCACTTAAAAGCATCTCCACTAGACGGCGGGCTCTGACATGTATAATGGCTCTGTATCCATCACCTCCCCCGCCTCTTGATTAGTACAAGACCTGTGATGACGTCTGTACGAACATATCGTTCGCCTACTCCACGCTTTACAACGCCAGGGGCCTGGAGAAGATCTGGTATACCCCTTACTCATCAATGTTCGCCGCTAAAGCAGAGCTATTTCAGCGGCGACATTCTTGTTCATCCTCAGCACCCTCTCTCCATCCCGTCTCTCGTGGCCGCAGAGTTGAACCTTCGTCAAGAGTTTGGGCTGGACTTTGATGATGAAAACACTGGCCTCGATCTCCGAGACAATCCCCCTGCTGGCTGGGTGTCTGATGTGCCCCCGGACGTCAACTTCGAACGAGTCATCATAAAGAAGACGCTGAAGCCGGCAATCGAAGAGGCAGAGTGGAAGAAATACCCGAAAGACCTGATGGAACGACGCCCAACTTTGAAAAATTTGTTGGTGAGAACCCTCTCATTACCTCGGACGAAGTCTGGTTCGTTCTTGGCACCGTACAATCGGACAGGCAAATCACAGTTATACGTAGGATATACTATGATCTATCAACAGGACATATGCGTCTCCCAGTTGCTCCCTCTATTGGTACTCACCAGCGGTTACTCATTTATGTACTCAATGCAGTCAAACTCATTTACACATGACGCCGGGCTGACAGCGATGGTGAGGATATGAACGTTGAGCAGCCAGGGAGTAACCAATTGGGTTAAATTCTGGCATGCCCGAACACCCCGACGTGCGAGAGGCAACTTCTCAGCCAGTAATAATCAGGATAAGAAAAGGACGGGATAAGACCAGAATTCGAGTTTCATCAGTTTTCAAAATGTGCAATTGTTATTCGGGTCGAAGGGAATTGCAAAGATAGGGGACTCAAGCCCATAAAATAAGAGGCTCCCTCCGCATCTTCTATAGGATGTGACAGCGACCCACGGTGGCCAAGAAACCAGCAATCGAAGAATCTCAAAGTAAAGTCTATACAACACAAGCACCGCATCAAGGCGACGCCGGCCTCGACAGCACACCCCCACGTTCGATCCGCGCCGCCGCCGCCAACACACTTCCAGCTGACTTCGGCTCCGTTTCGCCCCCTTGGCTAGGCACCGCGTCTCCGAAATTCAGGGCCCCGCCACCGGAACCGCGGGTACCCTCAAGGAGGCTAGCCATGCTGATAGCGCCACCGATCCCCGCTCCGTTGATGAACGACGGCCCAATAATGCTCTTGGAGCGGGTCCGAAGGCTTGTCTCCGGCAGTTGGGCGTAGGATGAACGGCGGGTTATCGGTGCGCGCTTTGGTGTCGAGGCGGACGGTACAGGCGGGGGAGGGCTTCGTGGTATGTATGAGAGTGATGGTGATTGTGGTTTTGGGGGCAGAGAATCATGGCCCTGTCGCACAGGTATTGAGCTCGGCTGGCCTGCCTGAAGGCGCGCAGATTGATACAGCTGCGCGTGAGATTTGGTACGGGATAGTGTCTGATGCCGTGGCGACGCTGGCACATATTCTATTGGCAGAGACGGGGATGGTGGGATGGCGGCTGTCATGGAGTGAGAAGAGGCATGATGGTTAAGCTGAGCATGAGATGCACGGCGGGCCAACGTGCGTGGAGCAGCTGGTTGCGGGTGTCGCGGGGACAGCGGCGAGGGTGGCGCTTGACGCGGGATTGGTGAAACCGGGGAAGGTGATCCCTCATAAGATGGTGGGCGATGAAGCTGTGCGTGGGACATCCGACGGGTGAGCGGTGACGGTGGCTGCGAAAGTCGTGGTGACGCTAGTGGCCGTGGCGAAGCTGGAGAAGGTGACAACGACAGCGGCGGTGGGAACGACAGTGGGGACGGTCTCTTCTTCTTTATTGGGGGCACAGAAGTCGAGGGTATAATAACCGCCGGCTGCTTCAATATTCCAGGTCGTGGCATGGTCGGGGGTCTGCTCGGTTTCCCAATCAGCCCCGAACCCCTCGGCCGTACAATACCGCCACCAAATCTCGCCATCGCCTCCTGCATTGAGGGCAGATCTGTTCTCGAGCCAAAGGTCGGCGTGCCACATCTAGAGCTGGCTCGCTCCAGGACATCCATCTCGCCTTTAGTATCGATGCTAGAGGCGCCAGGAACATCGAAGAACGCAGATCCACTCCCCGCACGCGCCCGGCGCTGTATCGGGATAGGTGCAGGCACCGCTACGATATGCCCAAACAATGACCCAGGAGCTCGCGTCACCTTGACGACCTTCCAACCCGCCGACAATGTGAGGGCCGCCGTCTCTCTCAATGTCCTCTCCTGTGCATTGAATGTCACTTGCATCTACATGTTTCTCGATCAGACAAGACCACGAAAGGCGCCCACAGACCGAGACATACCGTCAGGTCCATCCAGTACGCATTCGCGCTTGCCTTGCCCAAGTTCGCAAGTAGAGGGGCGGGCGCAAGCATACTCTCTGCGCCCTCGACGCCCTCCAGCACGCCTGCTCCATTATCTCCTTGCCCAGCAGCATCCACATCCACGCACGCAAGTGGCAGCACGAAGTCCCCCAATACAAGCTTCGTCTGCGGTGTCGCCGCCTCCCTGAGCCTCAGGAGAATCAATCGCGCCTGCGCGTCGGGCCAGTCGTGCAGAATCACGCGCAGGAAGAAGACCGCCGCATTTTTAATGGGCTGCTCCGTGAAGAAGTCATGCACTAGGCGGAGGATCTTCATTCTGCATGCCATCGAACATCACACAAAACTCACCTTGGAACCGCGCCGTTCCTGAGTCTAACAATTCAGGGCATTTAGCACGCCAGGCCTGCGAAGAAAAAGCGGTGTGTTCACACAAAAGCCAACACAACAGAGGCAGGACTCAAGCATACCTTCTCGCCCATCTCCACGACCACGGGTCGGTCCTGGATCACGAACCTGAATCCCAGATCCTCATCTCCCTCGTCGGCCAGTCTGCGACCGCCTGTACCACCTGGAGAGGACAAACGAGGAGAAGGTACAGGTGACGCCGCTCCCGTGGTGGAACGAGAAAACGCGTTGGCGAGCAACATACTAGTCGACCCGATCCCACCGCCGACGTCCACGACGATGCTCCCGCGTGGGAGGGCACGCCAGTCGAAACCTGTTACACAGTGGGAGGGTTATTTTTCGTTCTGTGAGAAGGCAAGGAAAACGAAGAAGAGATGCAAAACATCAAACGGGACCGAAAAGGGGGATATATGCGTGAAATATTGACCAAACCAAATTCTCAAAGCACGCGCACGTAAATTCAGCTGCCCGCCATGACCGACACAGATGAAAAGAAAAAGCGAGAATAAAGAACGGCAATTACCATTAAAAACAGCGCCAGGCGCTTCCCACGACCCCGACCCAGACATGGCAGTCCCAAACCTCTCCAGCCTAAATCGGTTCCAATTCTCCACAGCCTTCCCCACTTCCACCCCTACATCCTTCCCCTCGCCTC
Source organism: Lyophyllum decastes (assembly GCA_025854295.1). NCBI lineage: Eukaryota > Fungi > Basidiomycota > Agaricomycetes > Agaricales > Lyophyllaceae > Lyophyllum > Lyophyllum decastes. The sequence goes on along the minus strand of CP107712.1, from coordinate 488,592 downwards.
CCTGCCTCACTGCCTTACGCTCTACCCCACCGCTGCCGCCATCAATCCCATCAGCCCTCCCCTCCCCCTCAAGCCACGCAAAGAACCCAGCATCCGTGCGGAACGCGTGCTCAAATGGGGGGCGCGGTGGATCTTCGCGCGCGAGGAGGTAAGCCTCGGTTAGGTATGCAGAGGATTTGAAGAGCTCATCGGTACTGTGGTGCGGGAGTGAGTAACAGGAGGGAGAAGGGGGAAGGAATCTGACACGTACCACATGCCGACAAAGGCGCTTACGCCGTTTGTGTTATGGTGTTTCATCTCGGGTCTGTGGCATAAGTGGGACATGTCACAAACATTTTCTTTGCAAAGCTAGGACACGACAAAGGTGGGGGGGAGGGGTTAATGTGACGCACCGTCCTTCCTTTTCCCATCTTTTAAGCTCTTGGAAAGACTTGCCAGAGTCAATGAGGGAGGATATCCGATTTATGGCAAAGACGTTCGGCGAACGTTCGAGCACGAAGTGATGTGTCGCTAGGAGACGTAGAACGTGCGCTACATATAGTCTTTAGCTAGACGAAACGAGCATCGCGGATGTAGGATACCTAGCTTTCCGCGGTTGACGCCGTTCCGTTTCGAGATGAGATCGACATGCAGACCATCGGGACCGGCCTCTCTCAGGATCTCGACAGTGTGCGACGCCTCCAGCAGCCGTAAACACGAAGGCAAATGATACTGTCCGACAATGCGTTAATATTGAACCATAGTATGCACAGCAGGAGGGTAACATACCCCCATTGATGCATCACAAAGAGCATAGAACGGGGCTTGCACCGTGATGGCCATCTGTCCCGCCGCGGCTACAATCCTGTTTATCGCACGTACAACCACAGGATGCGCGGTGAGCTGCTCAGCAGGATCGCTGGGGTCATACGATGCGTCGAAAGACGGAAAATCCAAGGGAGGGCCCGGTGATGAGGGCGATGGGGGCGGAGATGCGTACGACGTGCGCACGGCCTCTGAGGTTTCTTGAGAGGATGGCGCTTGCGCTTGCTCGTCTCGCTCTGGAATGTACACACGCTGTATGTCGTCCAGCGCATCGCCGAGGATGCTGTGCAGGGCACGCAGGACGGCGAAGGTCATGGTCGTGGACAGAGGAGCGACGACACACGAAAGTGGCAGGACGAGCACCAGGAGAGTGCGCTTCTAAATATAACGCTCGACACCGCAGATCGTCTTCACAGACCTTCCCTGTCATTTCTAGACAAGAGAAAAGAGAATTACGACATGCCCTCGCTTGCGGTAGACCTCGCGAACCCATTTAGTCAGCCGAACAGAAAAATCTGAGAGTTCTCGCCCTCCAGGAGTAACAGCCAGCCGTAAACATGTCAGAAATGCTCAAATTCGAATGACGAAAACCAGGTCGGCGTTGAAGGAACATAGACGTGTTATTTGTGCGTGTTGTCTAACACCCTCCGTATTTTTGGAAATTCTCGTTCCCTTTCTCTTGTTCCGCATGCACATGAACGAACAGGCCCGACGCTAGAAGCCCGTCCATCAGACAGACGTCAGAAATCCGTGCCTTCATGTGCCCATGATATCTTCACATCACCTCGTGCACGCAAGCTTTGAAAATTTGACTACCTATTGTACTGTTACTGAACATGTTCTCCGACGCCATCGCCTCCGTGGACTTGGACTGGGTGTATGTTAACCTCTCGACGCCACAGCTTTCGACATGGGAGCTTGTTTCTCCTTGGGGCGAGGAAATTGTCTTTCGGGAAGCTGTTCCGGAGACTGATGTCGTATTGAGTTCCCTTTCGGCCTCTGGCTGCCCATCTACGGAGTTGCACGCCCCGGCTCTACGGCACAGAGCCACGTTTACAGCGCCTCGCCCTCGATGTCAGCTTATCATCTCACTGAAAATGATACGCTGAACCTTACACTCCAGCCCTGAGTTGAACAGGCATCCTTTTGCAATAGACGCGCCGTCCACCGCGCCGTACGATCCAAAACAGAACTCCCCCGAAGGTTCGTTAGCAGGAAAAATCCACTAAAATCTTCATGCGCCGCTTATTTACTCAGATTTGACCTGAACAGGTATCCTTCTGTCTCGTGAATTGGTTGTAATCAAGTCCTGGCAGATCACGCCGACTGCTACGCCCCAGAGCCTTACAACAGCACTCCCACCGTCCTAACATGAAAACTAAAATACGTGTCCCTAGGCTTTAATTGTCTTAGTATACATTGACTGCTTAGGTGACACCTCGCTGTATTGTGTAACAACAGAACGGTACTCGACTACTCTGCCCTCTGGTGAAAATCATCAACGACGCTTCGATGACCACTTTACAGCTTAAGCCTGAATCGAACAGGCCTCGTTACTGACACACACCGCGACTCTGCCATCAAAATCGATCATAGAAGCGTTGGACAGCTGTGCTCCCTTTTCTCATATCCCCATAGCCGTATAGTCTCACATGCCCCAGCCACAGGCGAAGGCGAGCCAAAACACCGCAGGTCCTACAATGGCTCGGACCTGATTCGAACAGGCACCCTTCTGCCCACACCTTTTGAGACGTGTACGTTATGCAGATGCGCTGGCCGTTGCGCCTCCGAGCCTTGCTACACTCACGTCCTAGGCCGAAAATCGGAAGCTGGAAACACGTCCTTGCGCCTATCGGCGTCTACAACGTGTAATTATAACGACAGGTTACAGCTTGCGTGGACGGCGTGGGCGACCACTTCGATTTTCTCGTTCGGCAACAATAATAATACACGATCCAAGAGACTTGCACCTGACTCGAGCAGGTCTTCTCTCGCGTCGGCCTCAACGCACCTGCTGCCCGGAGGATGGGCCATTGCTGCAGAACAGCCGCGAACAGTGCTAATCACATCCACACAACTGTGTCTTAGACTCGCCCTGCTGATAATCGTGCAATTGGTAAGCAACGCGCCGCGGTTTTTATTGCGTCCTAGCACCTATTTGACATGCCCGTTACGCAGAAAAGAACGGCAAACTGTTCTCCTATCGTGAGGCAAGACCTAGGTCTTGAGGTTAAGGCTTCCCACTTGACGATACCATTCTTGTGACAAGATCAAACCCATATCTCCCAACATAAATGGAATCGAACGTACGCTGGCCCGACTTACCTAGACAGAGGCGGTGATCAAACACCTCGCCGCAGCATACGGGGCTGTGTGGCCTTCACATAGAGTGAAGGCCGTAGCTGGTTATAGGCGAGGCCATTCATTAATATTATCCAGTCATCACTTCGGTGGTAGCGTGTACCCGTCGCAATGGTGAATTTATTCCCTAGGTGGAGGCTACGGTGAACTTAGGGAGGATTATGAGTGACGAGCTAAGGTGGCTCATCTTAGCGTCATGAACCCACTCGGTACGCTCCCCTACATCGCTTCAACGACGACGTCAGAAGGGTTCGGATTGTGCGGAGGTCAAATCCTAGAGTTAAGAACGTGGGCCATGTCCCCCACCTAAGAATCTTAAAGCAATCAGCAACGCGTTCGTCAGCATGAGACGTATCCCTCCTGCAGCAAGCTGATGACTGAATCATTAACTTAAGAATAAAGTATAAGTTGGAGGGTAACAGCCTCAGCGGACACGAAAGCATTGGTCATGCTGATGGCAGCACTGCCAGTTCACGCTGTCTATTTGTGCCCGATAACACTCCCCGGTGCGCGTGCGGAGGCTGGTTCGCCGCAGCTTTGCGTAGGATGAGCGGCGGGCTAGTGAATTGCGGCCGCTGAGTCGACGTGAGAGGGGATGTCCGGGACGAAGAAGGCAGGTCTTTCACACGGCCGTCTTCTACATCAATTTACACGTCCATACCCATATCCGAGTCACAAACTGCCGTTCCCATTATTAACTGTCTCTATCAAGGAGGCCTCGAGGACCTTGCGTCAACATGGCGTGGTTTCGGTGCAGGACCATGTTAACTACAACTGTCATCCTGACCATTATCATGAGCACTCTGGCCACTCATGTTCTCCAGCGTGACACTGCACAGGGTGTCCTTGAGCTCCCCACTCTCAAAGGTCCTGCGGGCCTGCCAGTTCCTAATGCTACACGCTCGTTTTGGATCGATACACCTGGCGCGAACCCAATGGCCAAGGAAGGAAGTGAAGGGGAGCTCACGCTCGATGCAGACATTTGTATCATCGGGTCAGGGATCACCGGAGTATCTGCTGCGTACCACCTTGCGAGGGAATTTCAAGGCCGAAAGGATACTGAGACGCCTGTCGAAGCCGTTATTTTCGAAGCAAGAGACTTTTGTCAGGATCGGTCTTTCTGCGCTTTTTGCCATTTGCATTGAATCAGATCATACAGGTTCTGGAGCGACCGGTTTGTCTCGCTCCGTCGAGGAAGATTTTCTGCTCAAGCCTGGTTATCCTCAGGACGAAACGGTGGTCATTTAACGCCGGCTGTCTTTCAAGGGTTCTCGAGCCGCGAGCAAGCGTACGGTACGGCAGAAGCTAAAAAGATCTACGCGCTAGAGCATTACACGACCAAGGAATTACTTAAGATCATCGAGGCTCACAACTTACGGGATATCGTGGATCTCGTTGCATCAGACCACACGTCTCTCCTTGTGACGGAAAAGGAAGCACAAGATGCCAAAGTAGACTTTGCAGCTGCTGAGGCAGCAGGTGTGGACGTTGACATCGTCAAATGGTTGACTGCGCAGGATTCTGAGATAGTACGTTAATACGTCCCTTTCATAGTATCGCTTTTGATGGTCATTAGGCATACGGGGCCTCGTTTCCTGCTTGGCAACATCCACTAGGACACAACCTATGGCCACTCAAACTCGTAAACCAGCTCTACAAACTCGCACGCGAGCTCAACCCAAAGAAATTTCTCCTTAAGCTGCACACTAATACCCCTGTCACCTCTATTTCCTCCTCGAAGGAACGCCGCTGGTCTCTCTCCACGCCACGCGGAGACGTTCAATGCGCCTACGTGATCCACGCTACAAATGCCTATACAAGCCATCTCCTTCCACACATGCACGGCCCCACTGGCATCGTACCCACTCGTGGCCAAGTCACTGCCCTCCGTGCTGGAGCTTCCTTGTCGGAAATGACCACCATGTCGTGGGACGGAAACGAAGGCTTTGAATACTGGTTTCCTCGACCCATCAACGGCTCAGATCACGATACCGAGGAGAATCCTCTTATAATACTAGGTGGCGGTCGAGAAGCAAGTCGGCCAGATTTCGAGACCTACGTGACAGACGACTCCGTTGTTCACCCGCAAGTGGGAAAGGTTCTGCGGGATTTCCTTCCTGGGGTGTTTCCAGGCAAATATGAAAAGGGGCGCGAGCCTGAAATGGAATGGGTGAGAAGCCCATCGCATCTATTGGTGTCATAAACTAACGTTCTGTGACAGACTGGGATAATGGGATACACTGCACTGGGGGACCCTTTCGTAAGTTTCTTTAGTGTCTTCTTCTGATTGTTCTTGCTTACGCCTGACTCATAGGTCGGACCAGTGGTGAACCACAATAAGTCGCACCTCGAGGAATTCAAAGGCCAATATATCTCTGCTGGGTACACAGGCCACGGGATGCCACGGGCTTATGCCTGGTATGTCCCGTTTAGAGAGAGCTATCTCACCCCTCAGTCTGTTCACGTTTAACTCTCCAGTGCGGAAGTGGTAGCCGGAATGGTAGCTGCCGAAATGACTGGAGAAACGTGGAGTGCGCCTAAATGGCTTCCTCGGCATTTTTTGACGACGGAACGCCCATGATCCCCAATGCCCACCTAGGGACTGTCAACCTCGGGTACGGGCGACGAATCACGCCGGAATTTCATCCTGCTTATATACGGTTCCCTAAGTCAAATTGCAATATTTTCCATGACCTCCCGAGTCCAATCGCCCTGGTTTGTCTTGGTTTGATGTCGCCTTGTCTTCACTACCGTTGATGAGACCGCCGTCAGCGTCATTGCCACCATTTCGACTTGCAAACCCTGTTCAAATGTATATGCTGTATCGTAAAGAGTCTTCTAATTGGGCAATGTCAAGAGAGCTTCGGGTGTCACGACCGCTTACACACTACGTCATAACATGAGTTCATTACAGTATCCTGCACGATATAAGAATGCCAACGTTCTACTGACTACATCGACAACGACAAAGATTACATACATTACATTACAGATACAGGTCACTCTACATCGACCACGACCGAACATACAACCCCAGGCAATCATAGCCAACATAAACATAATATTAGTACAGAGGAAGGAAACCCCAATCAAGCGGGGAGTCGGGGATTGACGAAAAGATTGACGAAAAGCATGAAAATTAAAGCACTACCGGCGGCAGCAGCAACTCCGATGGTCCAACATAGCCTCATGACAGGGACGTCATGTTGAGTGATTTCAAGAACGTTGTACGCCTTTGCCCCCAGTCCTATGACACTGCTGTTGCAGTAGCAACGGTTGTAGACGTTGGCGAACTGAAAAACACAGGCGAGAACAATCCACACAGCATTGCAGGATGCTATGACTTTCCCGATTATGCGGAGGGCGATCGAGAGCCGGCGAGCGAGGCGAGCGGAGGGAAAATAATGGGGTGTCGTGACCGAATAGTGAGCTAGGAAGCTCGAGACCACAAGTAAGATCCAAACAAGGGTTGACATTGAACCATACAAGAGATACGAGGCGGTGCGGCATCCAATACCTTTAGAAAGAGTGTTAATGAGCAATGCGCGTACGGCGGATTGGGAACAAAAAAAGATAATGCTCTCACCGAACGTTGGCGTAAAGTAGTTGACTAACATCGCTGCACCCGTGGTACCCCATTGCAGAAAAAGTGCCACAGCCGACGCAACAACGAACCTTGACCACACGCCAGGTCCCCAACGACACCGTCGACCAGATCTTGACTCTGCCAGTCGGGTGTAGCGATCAGCTATTTGAGCGGTGGTCACCTCGCCAGATTCCTCTCCTCCGTCGTCCTCTTTCTCGGTTTCACCGTGCTCACGATCAGACACGGCTTGAAACATGCCCGCAATGTCTTCGACTGCCCGCGCCCAGGGTAAGAAGCGGGCATAATTGAAAATTGGAGCAGTACACAACTCGTCGCGGCGGACCCAGTCGTATTCGGTGGTCGCAAGCGAGATGGCAAATTCACCCAGGGGCAAGCTATCGACAAGAACAGGTTCAGAAGACTCCGTTGCGACGTATGCTCGGGAATTGGCATGTTCCACGGCCCTATGCACACGCGCTGAGTCACATTTTGGGGATATTTGGAGCCATCCTGTGACGATGGGCAGCAGCCACAACCAGACTGAACCAATTCCTTGCCCGTGCGCTGCCACCGCGATTGTGATGTCACCCTGCATAGAGTCTATCACCGTAAATACGTACGCGACGACCACCCATGCAACGGACGCGCTAGCTGAGATGGACCACGTATGCGTGTATTCCAGCCACAGCACGAGTTCACTCCACCACTTCTCATTTTCAGGGAGGAAAATGAGCGAAGCCAACAGGGGCACGTCAGCCGTGACTATGAGGGGTGATTGTTGTAGGCTGGAAAGAGCTTTAACAGCATTTCGGGTATTCTGGGTCCGATAAAACGAGAATCTACGAGCGATCCATCGCCCGTTTAATAGGGTCAATATCAGAGAATAGGCGGCCAGGGTCGGGGATCCAACCGTCAGCAACATTGACATAAGGTTATCCCAGATGTTGTGCGTGCCGAAAGGGAGTTGTGATACGAGTGCGAGCCATGGAAGTAACCAAGCGCCGAATTGTTGTGAAAATAGTGACCATTGGAACGATTCCGACGTTGTACCGCAGGCCGTCACGCATAGGTTGTACGTGATAGCCGTTGTATTTGTGAGGTCTGAGATGGGATGGCCACGGTTGTCTGTGCCGCCTGTGAGGCCCCATTTTCCGCTGCGAACTTCATCAAGACACTGATCGAAGTCGACGGCGCGGCCTAGGGCAGCCGGGACGAAGGGTGAGGCCACCAGGTATAAGACAAGGACAGCAGCTGCGGGTTTGGTGAGAAAGGCTATAGCGCATCCGTCATACACTCACAGAATGTCGCCAAGGCAGGAGCCATAACTTGCTGGACTTGTCGCTGACGTTTTTAATTGGACCCAGGAACACGACCTGATGGCAACTTTGGCAAGGACCTGGATGCGGTGCAAAATGACCCATAAGTCCTCTGCGTCGTCTCCTTCGTCAGGGAATCAAGAGAGATATCATAGACGCCGCTTAAGTCCAGTAGAGTTCACAATCACCTCGAAGGCGCGGCTGTGCATGTCGAAGTCATGCCCCTCTAAGCCCGAGATGCTTAGCGTTCTTATCTCTTTGTGCATACACCTGCTTCAAGTTATGGGCCATGATACTGAGAACACTGCCTTCAGAAACCGGTTGGCAGATCCGGCGGCTAGACAAGCCTTATCTGCAGTGAAATACAGCGAGAGGTCAATGGGAACTCAATTGATAGGCATCAAATCTGACTTCTAAATGCGATGGTGTCTTTTCACTCACTAATAGCTATCTGCCTTTGCTCTGCCAATAATAAGCACGTTTGGTCAGAGGTGTTTGTTATCGCAAGCACTAGGCTAGAGGATTGGTGTTTGACTATTTCGTGTACAGAGAAAAGGACCGAGGCGGACATGTGTGGAACCCCGTGATCAAGTCGCGTGCACCAAATATAGACATGCAGCTCCCTGACAAAGTGCTCGCATACACGGGCGATAAGACGGAGCAGATATCGCTGTGCAGATTATAGGGTGTATAGCTCAATTAACGTCTCGGAGCAGAGGCTGTATGACCCGGGATCGGCAGATATAAGTCCATGGAACACTCCTCTATGCCAGGCGTGCGGACTTTTACATAAACGTCCTCTCTAAAGAAGCAGAGAGATAGAGACTGTAAGCAATTAGACTCTATGCGTGCAGGAGCAAAAAAGGATTTCCGGTCGTCATATACAAGACAAACAATGGATGCTAATGCCACAACGGTGTGTCGGGTAATCATGACGCGACTGTTTGCATTGGTGGATGCCTTCACAGCTTCACAGCATACTGCAGTCGGACTCAGTTCGGATTTCGCACTGCTTCTTGAATATGTTCCACGAACTTGAACATGGTTTTGTCCGTTGATATAAGACCCTAGCACTGGCGAAGAAAAAACAACGTATTCACTCAGCCTCTCCAAACAGGCGGTCCGGGAACCTGATAATAATAGTTAGCCAATATCAGGACACAATAAACCCGTAACATACCGTGTAAGACGTAGGAACTGGGTCGTAGATATTGATGGTAAGACTAGGGTCTGCGAAAACGGTGTCAGGCAAGCCGCAGTGATAACGTAGTCTTCAGAAATTGATTACCAGAAGCATTTACGTATCCAGGGATTGAAACTGTTGGGGGGTTGCCTGACCCGCCACCAGTAATTTTGATCTGAGCGCAAGAGATGTACCACTGGGGAGCCCCAGGTATATGAAGGCCGATTTGTTCAATGCGAGCCAGGTACTCAGGACCGACGATCAGCATACATAGTGCAGTAACAACGTGAAAATGCTCACCTCGCCGGAAGGCGTGGCAGCAGGAATCGTGGTTGTAAGTTGGCTGGCACCCATATCGGTGAAATTAACAAGGGGGTTGAAGGTGGCACCCCACTCGGCGATCTGGGGTTCTGGAATTGAACGCAGATGACAGGCTCTAGGTAGACGATTTCCTGACCTTGAACCAGTTAGCCCCGCTTCCATTCCAGCTCGCCGCTGTGGCGGGAGCCTTGCCGAGGTAGATAGCAGCTGGGCCTTCGTGAAAGACCTGGTTATTGCTCTCGCTTTCGAGGTTGAAACCTATCGGGCTCCCTGCTGAGACAGGAACAGTCTCAGTGGCGGGTGTTGGATTGACGTTGCATGTCATGATGGTGGAAGTAACATTTTCGATCTCGATGGGATAGTTATTCAGAGGTTGACGAACGGCTGCGGTAGACGTGGTATTGCCAGCAACGAGACTGTGCCAGATATCTGGTTGAATTTAGAGGCTTTGGAGGGGCGACACAGACTAGGAACTAATCAAGACTTACAGTGTGCAGAAACATTTTCTGCGACAATCATGGCGCCAACGATGGTAGAAATTTTCATCGTTGCTAGGGGAGTCCAAGATAGCAAAGCTTCGTCGTCTCATTTATACGACTTGGCAGTGGAGCAAGCTTTGCCGGCGGGTGCATTTTGCCGTATCCTAATTCTGTCGGGGTGCAACCACAACTCTCAACAACAGCAGACATGTCGGAAAAGGTACGGATATTCACCTCGAATTAAACGTACGACCTCGGTGAGCACGTATGGAACAGAGATCTTCGAATCAGATGCATACGGTAATCGCCCGGAAATAGGTGGAGTCAGGACTCGCATACCGTCTTCGCGAACATCAATATGTATTCACACGCTCCTCGTGGTGCAGGTAGTTTGCTCCGCCAGACTCGGCAGGATTACGAGAAAAAAGTCCCTCAAAAAATAGTTCCTGCCGTAGGTCAAGAATAGATGGTCATTCCATACTCCACTTCTGAACCTCCGAGATCAGTGCGTTTTGAGTGCGCAGCAGATAGTGGGAAGGGAGGTTTGACACAAGCGTGCACCGGAGCTGGACGGTTTCAAGAAGTGGGCACGTCGAAGAACTCGTAAGAGACGACCTGATGTATCTTAGGGTGACTTCACCCTCCGCATCGACGGCTCAAAGTTCTTGGTAGGGTCGCATCCTCGGCACATCATATAATAATGCACATCGAGTTTCGTCAGTTGAGCATCCAACTGGTGTTAGCATTTTCCGTAATGTCTGTGGCTCTCACTAAGCCACAGGCGAAGCGGGCTAGAGATGCTGAGATCACGGTGTAGTACGCCAGTTTTCTGAGGGATTTGCACAGCTACACTGCGGCGTCTACAGCAGTTGCAGTGATCGTGCGTCTGGAGTCAGCGTCCCAATGATGAGTGCCGCCCTTCCTGCGATCTAGACAAGGCTCAACTTCTCAAGGTGACGGCGCACTCTATAGAGAAACAGATATGTCATCACACTCGTTTCCTCCTCCGATGAAGGATGCATACTTAACAAGTCCTGAAGCGTAACTCAGCTCATGCTCGATCCCCACGCCATCCCCGCCTCTCAATATGGAAATATCGAGGGGAGGTCAGGTATTACCCTATCGGATGGTTGAATTAGTAATGGCGTTCGAGTATGTTCTGTTGAAAACTTGCCCTACTGAGGCGTCCATCTTCACGATGGCATTGCTACAGGAAAAATTGAAGCGGTTGACAAGTGAAAGAACTCGGTCCATGCTGATAACCGTCCAGCTTTGCCTGCACCTTTTTCTGGATCTGAGAATATGGCATCATGTAAGGGGGTGAGACCTGAAGTTATGGATATGAACATCCTCACGATCTCGAGGGAAAAAGGCACGATGGCCAAGCTTACACATGTGCCCTGAATACTTCTTATCTTGTCTAGCATATTATACTCTGGGGCTTGTGGGGGGTTTAGGGCTATGGTGTTCCTCCGAGAAATTGCTGTCTGCATCTGGTCAAGCTGAACTCATCACAAATAATGTTTGTGCACGAATATACCAAGTTTTTCTGAAAGCCCATCATATTACACTGCGGCCACTCATTGCCACCAGACAAGGAGGGAGATAAGCATATTCAAGGATTAATATTTCGAAGGCCAGTGGTGCGGGAGAAACTGAATTGAGCGACGTAGAGATCCTGCTACTGTAAATTGGCCGGAAGTCGGACAGGTTTGATGTTCAGTATGGACCTCGTATTCATCTTCACGATGAAGTGGGCAAGTTGAGTTCAGGGTTGTTTGTCCCTGTTGAGATTTCAGGGCTTCGTCGCGTCTATGTCACGTTGGACATGTGGCGTGACGCTTCGTTTTTTGGACTATCACCTGTACCACGGCTGAAGTTCCCCCAGTCTGGCAACTTGCACGCTTGACCAGGATTATTGCAGACTGGGCTGTTCAGTGCGCTGTCAGCTTTCGCAGCATCTCCCAAATTATATCATCTGGTTGGATGTAAAGTCTTCTGAGCCTGGCGACGAACATTAGACGTCACCAAACATCGGACGGGTTCTTGTACAGTGGTGAGTAGGTTCATAGGGATGACTGGAGCTCTCAACTTACAAAATGTCTTCGGTATACAGCTATGGCACAGGTGATGCAAGTAGACAAAGGGTTCGTCGCAACAAAGGGAATAGAAAAGCAGGGCCACCGGTTCCGTTCTTCCATGAAACCTATAAAGGCCCAGGTGGTCCAAAATTCGAATGGTCATACTCCACGGAAGATGAACTTTGACTTCGAAATCGAACAAACAGAAGCCTATGATTTCCTTCCGTCGCCCCCCAGGCACCCCGCGATGGACATGGTGGACTGGGCGAACTCACAGCCCGTTGCACTGCAGAGTCTCTATTTGGAAGCGAAAAAAAGGCCAGGTCAGCATTAGCTCTCTTTCTCTCACTTGTAGCCCTCACATTCCTCCAGAGAAGCGTCCAATCAAGCCTGAAACGACATGGCCTAATTATGAAGATTCTACCTCCAATTCAGCGGCGTCAGGTTTCTTTGAACATACTGCAGCGCGGTCTCGACCTCTCCGGCGTACGAACTCAAGCCAGCGTGCACGTCTCAGCCCAGACTCGGCCTCCACCTCAAAGCCTCCCCCTGCACCTGTTGATCCTTTGTGGATTGACCGCCTCGCCGTCCTTGCTGCCTGCCAAAACGTCTCGGAGCGAATGGATGAGAACGCTTTACTGCATGCCGCGAAAGTCAGAGAGGGTGGTCTTCCAAAGCGGAAAGCCAAGGCATCTCACATCGTTGGTGCATCAAATAGACGGGCATCCATGCCCATTTCTGTCGCTCAGCAGCAGGAAGGCGGTTGTTGGGAAAAGGGAAAACAAAGGGAAAACATTGTTCCGGAAGCTAGGATGCGCGGTATGGAACGCTCGCCCCTGTTTGCATCAACGTCCTTTGCGTCGTCCTCGACGTCCGCCTCATCACCAGCCATATCGTCCGGCTCGTCGTATTCAATGGATACGTCGCTGACTACAGACCTGGACTCGACTGACACCTCGATGATGGATATCGCCCCAGAGGACAAACACGACTCAGCACAATCATTTGCTGATAAGACCAGAACCGAATCCACTCGTTTCCGGGCGACCGCTTCTTCCTCCACCATTTTTGCAGAAAAGCAGCTCAACCCTACCGCACTCGCGCCCAAGCTACATCCTCTGCTCACCCACAAACATTCCCATCGACCAGATCCGATCAAGGCCCCTCCAATCCCACACCACCATCCGCATCCAGCACCGGCACCGCTCCCCGAGCGACCCCCACTCCCGCCTCAAAACGCTCCAGCCCTTTCGCAGTCAACTCGCCCCCCAGCTCTTGGGATGCGCCGCGGCCACAGCATGCCCACATCCATCCAGCACTCCCTCCCCACCCGCCAAAAAGGTTTCAAACCTCCCCTTCTCTCACAGCCTTTACCCCAGTCGGTGGCCCCCAAGGCCCAACCACTGCCGAACCAGAAACCCGAGGCCTCGCGCTTTGCAGTGGAATCTGCCCCGGTTTCATACCCTCAGGCATATTCTAAGGCGTCTGTCAGATCGAGCACGCCTCAGGCAGAGGAGCAGCCTAAGGCTAAGCTGGGAACGGGAGGTCATCACCGGCCCGCCCCACCTCGTTCATTTCATCAGGCTGTGGTCGAGCGGAAGGAAGAACTGCGGCCTCGACGATCACCGTCTCCCGACGTCAATCCCGATCCCGACTCCTCCTTTGGTGACATGTCGTTCGACATGGACGCCCTGGAGGCGACCATGCAGATGTATGATTGATGGAGGAAACATCTCCAGCGTTCAACACCCAGTTTCATGCATTTATCTTGGGACCTTGGAGCCTGGAGGGCGGAGTGATTTCAATTCATCGCCCTCATTATCGTACAGTTGCTCATACTTTTGATACTTTATACACAAAAACTAATGCCACAACATATCGTCTCATCACATCTACACATCGTTCAATGAATATATTATGCACTAGTATCAGAACTGTGTTAATAAGTACATGTAGATGCAGTTATGGAGAACAAGGCATGGAGAAAAGAGTGTGTCGATGCGAGATTTGAGTGAAATAGGTACGCATCAGATACGACATTGGATTGCATAGATGTTGAAAGGATCGAAATGGGGTCTTCACACATAACGTAGCAACGCCTTCAAGTTCAGGCACCCGGTCCATACCTCCACGGTGGCATCCATTCGCCTATCCCTGGACCGTCACTGGAGCTGTTTCCGTTGGGCGCGTTTGCGCTGCCTCCAGGTCCATTTCTCGGATTGCCTCTCCTGCGACTAGGGCCGGCTTCATTTGAGGGATCGCGGTGCGCTCGCGGGGGGCACGTAGTACTTCCGCCGACCACCTTACGACACACAGGACAGGTGCTCGCGCTCTTAAGCCATTGCTAGAGCATCATTTCAGTACGTGAGGCGTAGGAAGGCAAAGGCTTAAACACACCTGAAGACACTCCTGGTGTAGCCAGTGAGAGCAATCGGCAAGCTTCAACAGACCATCTTCCGGTTGGTACTTAAAAGAGCGACATCAGTCGAGAAAAAATCAATAGGGGTCGGGGTAAACTCACATCATCTAGGCAGATAGGGCATCGGTGGTCGCTATCAGCGGTTTTCCAATCCTTGTACAAGCCAGTTTCCAACCCGGCGATGACACTATCCGGAGTACAGCGGGGTTTCGCCTCCCCAAGCGCTGCAGCAAGAGAGAGGAGGCTCTCGTACGATTCATCGAAGTCCTCATCTCGCTGCAGGACGAAACAAACTGGATCAGCAAGGCCAACTATATATAATGTATAAGGAACCTACCATGTAATCGCCCAATGCCCGACCGCCTCTCCTTGCCGCCGTTCCCATCCTAATGAAGTTACGAACACCATCTGGGAAGACCGGATTAAGCTCAAAGTTGGGTCTCCTGAAGCGTCTCGTCCTCAAGAAACGAGCACGGTCTGCATCCCTATTCACATTCGACGCAGGCGTATCTATGTCTTCGTCTCCAACCTCAAAGCTGAATGGATCCATACGTCTCCTCCAGGTCCTCGGCGCTGGTGGCTCATTCGTCGTCGATTCGTTCGTAGTCCGACGGGGCGGACCGCTGCCTTCGTCGATAATACCCCATGGCGACGCCGGCGTGGTGAATGTTCGCTGGCGCTCCCGATGATACCGTGTGATGAGTTCCTGTGATCGAGGAATGCTCAGCCCATCGTGTCGTAGGACCTCAAGGGCGTGGCTAAATCCGTCCTGGTCCCCTCGTGATGGTTGCTGTCGCGAGTCCTCTGAATTGTCAAGTCTTGAAGCCTCCATGCGAGGATGGAGGGAGAGAAAGTTATGGAGGTCGGAAGCTCGTGGTGAGGATTCAGCATTCCTGGTTCTAGGGCGAGTGTTTGGTTGAGACCGATGTTCAGTATCATCGTCATAGAGCCACCTGTGACCTCGATCAAACGACGATGTGGTGTATTCATGGGGGGTAGGTCGGAGCGTTTCGTCTGGTGCGGGGGGGTACCGATTAAGGAAGGCTCGCAACTATAGCACAAACACAATGAGTTTAGGGCTAAAGCACTGAATTTGACGACACAAAGCATACCTGGGCGTTGCTCATGTTGTCCTGGCGGTCAGAGGAATCCATGTTAAAGTCCTCTTCAAATGGTAGCGGAGGTATGGTAGGTGGAACGTAGGTCGGCTGCGGCTGCGTCCGAGGTGGCAGAGATTGCAAGCCACCCACGCGGTCCCCTCTCTCCCTTGCCAAATTCGCCTCATAGTAACTTTGGATCGTGTTCCGGAACGGCCCAGGCGCAAAAGAGTCAGGGTTGAGATCCCTTCGCAGCGGACGTGTGATCGGCCCTCGGCGGGCGGGTGACCAGTTGCGTGGCCTGAGGCCTTCATGAGGGCTAGGGGGGGACGGCGATCGGCGAGTGGAAGACGAAGCCATCCGTCCTGGGAAGGGATTGGGAGGTCTTTGGTCAAAATCCCTAGTAGCGGGGCTGTGCGAAGTTGGAGCAGTGAAGTCAAACACTCCGTCGAGATCAGGAGACGGAAGGGAGGGGATTGGGAGGAAATTCCTTTCCTCGGAAGACGAACCCTCTGTCTGCCCATGTACTGAGCGACTTGACCCAAAGTCCCTGAACAAAGCAGGACGGCCACGCCTTCGAAGGTCGGCGTCTGATCCTTGCGACTCGTCCGCAGGCGTGCCCGTATACTCAGACCTATCAAACGCATGGCGTTCAATGCGGACTGGTGGTCGATGGAAGCGCTCAGCAGGCTCCGTCTCTGTTCTCGTATTGCTCGGTCTTGATGACCTCCCTCTATCTCTGTCCAAATCCACTGCGACATTGAAAAGATCGGGGGAGACACTCGATGAGAAAGCAGAAAGATTGCGAGCAGGACGGTTAAACGGGGTGCGAAATCTGGCCTCACGTTCTTGGGCAATGAGTTGACTCAAAGGTGTTGCACGCGGCGGAGGAGAGGCACGTCGTGGCCGGGGTGGCAATTGATCAGGGTGAGCTTCGAGAGGGAAAGGTATCCAAGTTGGAGCTGGGGGTTCCTCAGAAGGGGGTGTTCTCGCCCTCGGCCGGCGTTGCATCTGAATCAGTCCGAGACGTGTTATTCGGCGCTGGGCATCAGAAGCACTTTCCACAAAGGTGGCAGGTGGGTCATCATTGCGCGCAGAAGGCATAGAATGCGAGTGGGAGTGTGCGTGGGTGCTGGACTGGCTCACGTAGGGGCGCGACCGAAGGCGGAGAAGACTCGAGGGAGACACGTATGATGTCGTCAACGCGGACGAAGAGGACGACTCAGTCGTCGTCGAACGCGCTGCAAATAACCCAGCGTCAATGCTCCGATTGACTGAATGACCTAGACGGCGAGGATGGTTATGAAGAGGAGCTAGACGATTGTCAGCGGCGCCTGACGCCGACCCGGTGGCGGGATGGCGGTCCAATGTGGTCTGGGCATCGTCTCGCATTGATGAGGGGTCTTCCCGGATAGGGTAGTGGACGGTTGATGTAGCTACTTCCGGTGTTGTGTACTCTCGACCTTCCATAGTGGTATTCTCTACGAACGAGAGCACGTGAGACACGTCTTGCATGGAGTGCGAGCTTTAAACTTTTACCTGGCCACGACCAAGCAGACGGACTTACTCTTGGTAACGATCGCGCGGTACTTTCGGGGGAGGCTTCATACTGGTTGTCGCTTCCAGACTGGCCAGCTGTTGCTTCGTCAGTCCGTCTGTGCAATTCATTGACGGGACCAGCATCGGCTGAACCAAACCACGATGGGGCTAACATGTCGTTACCATCATCCTCATTGGGTGACGCGGGATTAGTCGGGGCAGTTGCGTTTTGCCGACGCGCAGCGGGGTCTGGAGAAGGCGAGGCTCGCCTTGTTCGGTCGGATGACGGATACCTAGAGTAGAAGTCTCTGAACTCATGATGCGTTGACAACGGCTCTATCGGTGGTGGGGGAGATACGTCGCGACTTCTTCGCTCTGAGAGGACAAGAGAGACGATGAGCACAGGGTTACAATGACTAGCAATACAACCAACCTGCCAACCACGGTCGCATATGATCTTCCAAAGGCGACGGCAGACTCGGCGCACTAAGACGCAACCATCTAGGGACGGCCGAGGAATCACGATTATCCTGACCAGTGGCGGCTCGGCTGGCGTTCCTGCTTGACGACCTCCAAGTGCTCGTGCGGGCCTCAGGGTTCGGACCCCCTCTGAAAGACGAACGAGTTGAGCTACTCGAGCCACCGTTCTCTGGGGTTGTGGAAGCATCCATAAAGAAAGGCCGCAGCGACATCTCGCTCTCCTGAAGAACACGTCCGATGCCTTGCAAGGCTTCCCCTATACCATGTAGTGTTTCCAAATGAGATGCTGCGAATGAATCCATGATGGCACCGTTATTGCCACTTGGTGGATTGGCGTTTGCACTTCTCGGGAGCTGCGGTGGACTCGATTCCTCCCTAGCTGAATGGACAAACCAACTGCTGGCGGAATCGTCGTCCATCCATCCAGCGAGATCTCGAGTAAACGGGGAAGGATGGATATGACTCTGAGCATTGGTGTCAGAGTTCGAAGATGCTGCGTTAGAACCGGTCGAATGGCTCTCTCCAGTGCGATCATGAAAAGATTGGGGATCTGTAGGTATTGATATTCGGGACAGGGATGGAGGTTGTGTATTACGAGCCGAGGAGTCTGACCTTGAGTCATTCCACGAGAACATCCGAAGACTTTCCAGCGGGTCTTCCCCAGTCTCGTCATGGTCCTGGATTGGGGGCAGTGTCGGCGGAGTCGTATAGTCACTCGCCCTCCTCGTCCTCGTCGTAGGCTGCAATTCGTCGAGGTCGTCGAACAAGGGCGAGGGAGACCGCAGTTCTCCAATCGCGGGAACGGGACTGTCGGGCCGAATAGTGACCGGCTGCGGGAACACATCAGGTTCCTCTTCGTCTTGGCCGTTCCCAGATTCCGGTTCTGCGCCGGGAGACCAGTAAGACCACGATGCTTGGTGACCGCTGCTGGCAGGTCTCTCAGACCTGGGCAGTCCAAAACCGTACAACGAGTTCGGCAGGGGTGGTGAAGGTTGTGCTGGTGGTTGAAGAAACGTGTTGGTGTTGGTGTTTATCTGAACATCGTCCCCTAGGAGTTCCAGAGGAGGCAAAACAGGTGGCGGGGTCGGCGACCGTACGTGTTGGATTGGTGACCGAGACCGACGCAATGCAGAAATTTGCGCATCAAAAGCATTGAATCGTTCTAGGGATAATCTGTAGGTCTCGTCCGCCTGCGATTGGGCTGTCGAAGCGCTAGGTGCGGGCTCCCGCTCCTCGATTTCACCCAGCGGGTAATCCGCCATATCAATATCTCGTATATCTGGTGTTGGAAGCCTCGGTGGTTCAAGGGATGAGCGGGTGATACTCAACGATAAATGCGGTGCGTCTAGTGTGGTGGTAGGGCGTGTGGCTGCTAAAGCCGATTGGGTTCCAGCTGTACCCTCATCGGCAGAGCTGCCCGAGGAGCTGGAGCTAGAAGCTAATGTGGACGATTGCGAGCTGCCTATGGAAACACTGCCGTCTGAAAAGGTGCTTGCGCTCCTCGCCCGTTTGTTACGATCGTTTCCATCGCTCCCGCTGGTCCCAGCACCGTCTGATCCTCCCAAAGGACTCTCGAGATCGAAGCCAAACTGATCAAAAGAACGCTTGAAAGAAGTAGTATTTGGGGGCAACTCAAGATGCAGCTGTGGAGGACAGTGGGAGGACATGGTGGTTAATGACAGACCCGGGATGTCCAGCGGTCTGTGCAGGAGCCTCACGAAGACCGTGACTACTCACGGTATTATTAGCGCGCTTATGTAACGGTCTTATGCATGACCAAGTTTGTCCTCCGTCCACCCTGCCGCAGTGGCATAAATTTATTCCTATTGTCTACAGAAAATCCTCCCGGGTCTCCCCAAGGCAATGAAAAATTTAAGCAAAATTCGTGTCCTTTCAAATTGTGGGACCATTTCGGACGCGTGGGCGACGTAGGCTGTACGTGAGGAATGTCATAGGAGCTACTGACGCCGTCACCGTCTGCCCATGATGGTTGTCAGAACCTCGCCGCACCACTAGGAAGCGAGGTATGAATCAAAATGATCGTTTGTTGAGATGGGCCCGTAGCAGGTATTTGGGCGTCGAAGCGTCAACCGTCCATCATAAGCGCCCCAAAAAATGCTGCTGCCTGCCACAAGGGGTGTCAAAGATCTGCTGGATAAGAAAAATGCTCATCGACAAGCACAACACACAAAGTTTTCCCTAACCCAATAGGCGACGAACCCGGAATCGATGATAGAGCTGGGCGACCTATATCCGATGTGGAAAGAAAGTCTTGTGCGGCACGCCCCCACATGCCCACAACGGGTACAATTGCCCTATCGATGGAGTTCCGGCGCCCAAAAGGCCAGCTTCGATACTTGCAGGCAGCCTGGAAGCATTCCTGGCTGCACCTCGCGAGAAGAGCGAAAACCCAACCAGGGTCAGAATCTTAAACATTCCATCATTCACAACATGTTCCAGGCAGGCAAGCAAGGAGCATTTCACAAGCAGCTTCCTGGGTGTTGATGTAATATGGGATATGCCGGACGAGTGAGATCGACGCGTCCATATGCATTGAGAGTGGCCAGAGCAGACGGAGTCCAGACCATCGTCAACGCTACAATATGATGGTGCTCACATACCAAATGAATACAGATCTCTTGGTGTACCCATGCCATTCAGTACCTTCGAAAAGTGGCGTGGATCAGCAAAAATTCAGTCGGCAAAGATCTAAAGAACGTCGAAGGGGCCGCCATCGCTTAGCTTCCCTTGTTGCGGCTCTTGGAAAGGTAGATCGAGGGCTTGGACCCCAAGTGAACGACCGGCCCCTTACACACACCTTGAAGCTAGTACCCGAACAGACTGGTCGCATGATTCATGGGAATCTCATCAAGGGGACAGTCACCGCTCTATCTCACGTCTCCTTCTGAAACTGAGAATCTTCCGTGCATCAATTTTGAAGAGAGAAGTAGTCACACCTACTAGTGGTTGGCGCTGGCACAAACCAAAACACCTTGCGTCTACAAACTATCACCCAAGGTATTCACGGTCCTTGACGAAAAAGGCTTTCGATCCTTAAAAGCTCGGCTACAGCTCCGCAGACTGCGAGGTCACCGGTCCTGGTCAAGTGCGAGGACCATGATGTTTGTGCATGTTAGCTTCTAAGACCACAGCTTTCCTTTTGTATCAATTATGGATAGGAGAGACCCTACTAAGACGCAAGGTGACGCAAGGTGATATACTCAGAGCAAGCAAGCACAGGAGTCCCGACTAACCCGCTGTCAGCTACGCAGAATTAAACAGCGCCGCGGTGGAATAAGATGCCAAAACGCGAACACATTGAACGA
This sequence comes from Lyophyllum decastes, assembly GCA_025854295.1. Taxonomy (NCBI): domain Eukaryota; kingdom Fungi; phylum Basidiomycota; class Agaricomycetes; order Agaricales; family Lyophyllaceae; genus Lyophyllum; species Lyophyllum decastes. The sequence continues at coordinate 467,600 of CP107712.1, read as the reverse complement.
CTCTGTTCGTGTCTACAAACTTTCGTAAAAACCCAACCTACAGCTAAAAAGACCCAAGTCCCTAAACAATATACCCGTCCGTACAACACTAATCGCAAACGTATTTTTTGTCATGCCGAAGCAAAAGCAGCTAGCAGACCAAGAAAAGACCATGAGGAACATAAGACTCACCAAAACCCAGATACACATATGCCCGGAACCATGAAAGAAAAAGATCAACACTACAAAATATTCTTCCCTGGCGGGACGGGGAGCCACATCTCAGGGAATGGGTACCACGACGGGCCCATCTCATGCAGCTCCACCCCACTCATGCCCCCGTTCCGCTCGACCTCAAACTCAAGCCAGCTATCCTCGAACCGGTGTGTCCCGGTGCGTTTACGGTACTCGAAGCCCACGCGCTGTAGGGTCGTGAGCCTACACGCAAGGAACTGCGCACACTCCCTGCGGGCAGCGCGCCACGGCTCGTACGTGTCCATCTCGTCGAATTCGGGGAACTGGATACAGATGCGCAGCTCGCGGAGGCGCGTCAGCATCGCGAACGCGTCTGAGAATTCCTCCTGCGCGATAACATCAACCAACCATTCTGAGAACACACGAATGTGAGTAGGGCACACTCACCCATGCGTGGATAGACCTCCCGTCATGGTACCCACACAGCTCGATTTCCAGTGCCTCGAGATTCGGACAGTGCGTAGCGATAGCATGGCACAAGTCTGGGTTGACTTTATCTTCGATCATGATCCTCAGCCTCAAAAGCCGGCTTCGGCCACTCCTTTGTCCCGCCTCCATATCCGCAAGGACCTTATCAATATCAGCACGACTTAGCGCAATAGGCACGCGTGGCTGGTCAATGATGGCGCAGATCGCCAAGCGTTCCAGCGCCGTCGTGTAATGGAACACATCATCGAAGTTGCACGCATTCGACAGCGCGAGGTGCTTCAACTGCGCCAATAGATTCGGGCAGTTTCCCCTACCCGTGGGGAGACGGTCTAAAAGGACATGAAAACCAGGGTCACTCTTTGTTTTCGCAAAGAGCAGCCTGAGCTCGCGAAGCTTTGGCATCTGCGCAATTACATCCAAGAGCTCCGTATTCCCACGTGGCGCGTGGCCGGTTAGGACAAGCGTGTCGAGGACCGGCCACTCGTGTGCTGCGAGTGTCTCGAGCGTGCAAAGATCGGCCGAGAGTTGCACGTGTTTGAGGTGTGCCGTCTTGCCGACCTGAAAGAGGAAGGCGGTGGCGGCGTACCGCGCAAGAATATCGTTCTTGTATTTCTTGCGGTATTCGCGGACGTAATACGTGCTTTCCGAGTACCTGGCGTCGAAGGGACCTTCCCCCACGCGCACCGCTTCAGCAACGGGGACAATGGTGAAACGCTCGAGATGAAATTCCGCGGGAATCCGGGGGATCGTAGACATGTACAGCGGAGTGTCATCGATAGACAAATTCCGCAAAGATGGGCATTGGATGAGGGCATTGAGCAGGGAGTTCGGAGGATGGAAGGGACAGTTCAGATAGAAGCTCGAGAGGGACGGAATGGCAGGCAATGCCGCAACGAGCTTATCGATGTGGCGGGGGTGATAATCCCCGCCGATGTAATATCTGTCCCCCCAACGTGGAGGGTTGGCATCAGGCCAGTCTTCTGGCCAGATTAATTTGAGACGTCTGTGAAGGAGAGATCAATATGCTTCCGTCACATTGCCATTCAAACGGCACCTTACCTGAAAAACGGCCATAAGGTGGGCGGGAAGAACAGCAAGCCGGAGTCCTCGTCGTGTTTATTGCCATGAGGCCAGTGAACGTCAGCAAAGAGAGCAGACAGGCAGCTTTCACGGATAACACGACAAGTAGAGGCTAAGCTGAGAATCACGTCCAAATCCGAGTCGCGGTACAAAGCCATGGCCTCTTTCACCAAGGCATAAGAAACGTCGGAGTCGATTGTAGGCATTAGTAGTGTCGGAAATGCGTGGTCTGTACGAGATAGGTCGTTAGAAAGCGTTCCTGAACCGAGGGTCAGAAGACCGTCGACCAGTGGGATGTAATGCTTCAGCCGTGGCGAGAAGTAAGAGGGATTTGGCGCTACTGGTTGGGGGATTGGATGACAACCATGGGTGTGGCTTGACGGTGCATCAGGGAAAGGAAACAGACGGCAAGGGCAAAGAAGGCACCCCGATTTTCAATTCAATCTGGGGTTCAAAAACTTCACCTTAAGCGGCAAGTATTGATGACTGATCTAAATATACTTGGCGGTCGCGACATCTTATCACCACCCAGTCAGATTTGTGAAGCTCTTTCAGTGGTTTACATATAAAACAGAATCTGGCGTATCTTATACGTCGTGAACCCAGTCTCAAACCCGTAATTGAGTCGACTGACAGCTCAGTCAAGATTGGCGTATTTGTGCGTCCACTCCTGGCTGACGCGTTGTGCATCTTTCTCATTCTCTTTGTAATGCTTGGCCACATCCGTAGCGAGAGGATCATCGGGGTTCGGTGCGCTTAGCAATGCCTGTATGGAGAGGAGTACCGTTCTGATTTGAAGCGCCGGTGACCATTTATCTTCAAACAGGTGTGCCTTAGTCCTCGTGTAAGCCACTCTCGAACGCAACTTTACGGACCTTTCAGAATGTCCAAACAGATACGGCCAAGTTTATCTGAAAGGACGGTCACATTGGCATGGAAGACACGTAAAAAGTACGGATGGGGACGCACCGATGTTCGGGTGATATATCTTTGTCAAGAACCTCACCTTCGGTGGCGCCATCGGGTACTCCTCCGGTAGAAACAGCTCCAGCTTAAATATCCCACCTGCACAGTAATAAGCCTTCCCAGGATGCTCCCATCGTCCGCTCTGGAAACTCAAACTCACGTTGAAACGGACTGCCTTCAGGACCCTCGATGGTTACGTCAAAATATCGCAAGTTATCATCATGTGGGAGTGCTGAAATGCCAGGCGCAGGATCGGCCACGAGTCTTTCTGTTTCCTAGAAAGCCAAAGATGTTAGGATCCTCGCGCCGCCGCCTCGAGAGTCCACGGTGACATACCTTGATGATCCGCTGCATTACCAAGCATCGTGAGTCTGGTCCTCGGTTGGTCATTGAAATTGATATACCTTCGGTAAAGACATGACGAGCACGGAGCTTGTGGTATAAAGATACAGAGGAGAACGACGTGAAGGACGTGAAAGGAGCTGAAAGACCGTAGTGGCTGTTATCGGCGACGGCGCTTCGGATTTGCTGAGTCATCTATTTCCCTTTCCAGTTGCCTCACTACGTAAGTAGCACGATATATCTGAATCACGTGGATCTAGTCATGATCACCAATCCCCGTGATCTCCTGAACCTCATTTTCTCCTTGACATCTCCTTCGCAATCGTTTCCCCCATCTGGACCCCCTCGTGCCTTCGTACCTTCATCTTGCATCCTTTGTTACATATGTCGGAGATTTCTGACCCCCTGATCAGGCCTGTTTTGCTCAGGATGTCGAAGCTCTATACAGTCACCACCGAGACCAACTAACGTCAAAGTTGCACAACGTTATTCATTTGCACATATCAGACTAGATCTAACAGTTCCGGAGGACGTTCAAAGGCTGGATGAGGTTTTAGATATAAATCAGGCGAACGTAACCTGATCAGGGAGGATTACGGCTGAACTGGAATTTTGGAAATCTCCGACATATTCTCATTCCCCGCTCCTGGTCTTTTGTTGTCTTATGACTATCACTTACTCCGAGTCAGTCTACAATGACTGTAGACCTGCTGGATGTGTTCTTATGATTGTGTACCATACGGGCCTTGTCGAAAATCCCAAGAATATAAGCCGTTGTAGTTGTTAAAGATATTTCAGCGTGATCTATATCCTGACATGAACTGACTAGACCGAAGTGAGGATTCACTATCTACTACAACGAGTTTAAATACTTGTAAATACGTAGGAGCTGATTCACAGTCCATAAAGTACGAAGTCATATAGGAATACCAGAGGATATGAGCATATTCAAGGCGTTGTCGTAAAGCAAGAGAAATGGTGAATGGGAAATGGAGGACTTGGAACAAGAGAGATGCGACAAAGGTATACAGGCTCCCGAATCATGAAGGGACTTAAAGAGGGCGAGAGGAGTGACAAGGGGATGACGAGTGTTCATGATCATGACAGCAGGTCATCATCCAATACAAAGTCCTTCAGCGGTCTTCTCATACTTTGTAAGCTTCTATTAGAGCGGACGTGCAAGCATCAGGGACTACGTAGACTATATTACGTCCTGTTCGACGAAGACCACAACGCCGACATAGCCAATACACGTTATTATCGCTGTTCAACTATCTATACGAGGATATGATTGGGTATGCTAAATAGATGAAGCGCGACTCTACGGATGTCGACGTCTTGGGAAATGCAGCGTAGCTGTAAACATTCTTTAAAAAAAAAAAAAAAAGTGACCAAGATTGACAACAAGGAGGCTTACCCTAGTGCTTGAGAAGGCCAACAACAGCGGTGAAGCCAAGGGTGGAGAAGGTAGCAATGACAGGGCCAGCAATGGGAACAACCACAACGAGGAGTCCATGTACGCAGGCGAAGATGGCGCTAAGGAGCTCGAACACGACAGCACTAACACAACATCAATAACCACAATATACTAAGATGGGAGGGACATACCCAACACCAGCAATGGCGGGGGTGACGAGATGAGCAGAAGCGGCACCAACGACACGGAGAGCAGTGGCAAGGATGGTAGCAAGAAGCTGCAAAGGAGATCAGAGTGAATTCGCCCCCATAAACACGTAGACAACGTACAACAAGGACGGTGACGAGCAGCCTGGCAACCTCAGGAATAGACAGAACTTTACCGGCGAGAGAGAGGACAAATTCCCGAGGATGGTTGACGATGGCTTGAACGGCACCAACGGCAGTGAACACGATGCCCTTAACCTCATCAATGATAGGAAGGATAACCGCGACTTCAACAACGGCCTTAACGCTGACAACAGCGACTAGAACCTTCATGAGAAGTGAACAGGGATCAGGAAATACAAAACTTACTCAGTTTTTCGGAGACGACGGCAAGCTTGTCATGAGTATCGTTCAGGATCTCAGGGAGTGATTTGAGCTGATCGTGGCGCTTGCCAGCATTGAGGACGTTAATATCAGCGTCGACGATCTCGACCTCATTACCGCCGCGGCGGATAGGAAGCTTGGCGACGTTGGTCGCACCGCCAATGTTGGATAGGCCACCGACATTAGGGAGGCTACCGGTCGCGCCGCTAACACCAGGCAAGTTAGGGAGCGCTGGGGCATCAATTGGGGCAGCAGAGCTGAGGGCCGCGAAAGCAGTGACGGCGAGGGCGAAGACAGTGCGGAAGGAAGGCATTGTAAAAAGGAATGTGGGTTGTCGGGGCTACGACGTGTAAGTGTGAGAGAGAGGGGAATGCAAGTGGAGCAAGATGACAAGAAGTCGATGAAAAAAATGGGTACAGAGGGCGGGTCCTTTATAGGTCCGGGTAGGCAGGTGGGAACGTAAGACATCAGAGCGATATGAGAGAAGCACCGGATTTTGCTAAATATGAGAGCATGTTGGATCGCTTGCGTAGGTAGTGATCGGATCCTGGATGTGGTGAGTCGTGCCGCCTCTGCATGTTCGTTTCCCGCCCAACGAAAGCAGGACCGTGCGCGCATCCCATTCATAGGATTCTCATATTCCAAAGCAAAGAAACATTGGAGAATGGCCCTTCATGGTCAGGAAGTCCAGTGCCAGGCGATCGACGCGCTCACGCGTATTACGTCTTGCTACTCGCTTCCTTGATGTTTTAGAATTTTTTCAATCAGGGTCTGAAGTGAAAATTGACATAGAAGCAAGCGCTAAGCCATATATGGGTATGGCGCTTGGGTGAACCTGATAAGTTGGAGTAAGAAATGGTTAGCGCACCACTTTTCGCTCCACAAATTGATTCAGGCCAGGTGTATTTTGAACAATGGGTCAGCCTCGTTCCGACGACACGGAACGCTGAGCCCAAGGGTGGATGAGCGAGACTCTTTCTGAATCGTACAGCGCCTCTTCGAAGTGGCCCTAACCCATTGTAGGCGGATTGTGGCGCGTAACAGGATAACCACTCGGACGTTTGAAGTTGTACGAACCATCAGCCTGCCCAAACGAGGACGGGTGTTTCGATTATGACCGAGCCCTGAACATGAGTTGGTGGCGAGACGAGCGTCCTGGTTTGCGCCTTTTAATAAGTAACGAGATGAAAGTCAGAACGAAATGTTGAATAACGGTGCCGAGCACCAGTTCATAGCACGTCAAACTCTTCGACATGACCAGAACAAAGTGGCGTGCTAAAGTTGGCAGAGCCTTTGTCACCACCACGTGGCACTTCAAGTTGTGCCTGGGTGCAAGTGCACATTTTGTTGTGAACGACGATGTCCACTTTCTGGCCGTCCCTTGAAACATTCGCAAAGGTATGACCTACTCGTATTCGAGAGTCACATATCTGACAACAGCTCGATCAAGGGAACGCTTGCAACTGCGGCAACCCTATCAACTATCGGTCGGTGAAATGGGAAGTGAAGCGGCCACTAGCTGAACCGTGTTTTGTGGCAGGTGCGGGCCTGCTGTGGTACGGCCAAAATTACCTCATATACCCTTCTGCATTTCCTCCTGGATCAAGGATAGGTGCGTAGCACAGATCTTGCAACTCGTACGACAAATTGAGACTTGCCTTGGTGGGCCAGATGTCCCTGTTCCGGATGGCGTTCCCTATGAGAATCTTGAACTGGAAACGTCAGACAAGGTCAAACTGAGGTGCTACCTTCTTCCTCAAAAGAAAACATTGAACATGATACACGCGACGGATATCGAGGGCGACGAAGCCACAACGGACGACGATGTGTGTCAATCCGTCATGCAACGTGCCTATCTGCTGACGACTCGGCCAGTTTGTAGCCAGCCGACCAACTATCATAATGTTTCACGGAAATGGAGGAAATCATGGACACAGGGTTCCGTTGGCGAAGGTTTTCTACTTGAAGATGCGGTGTAATGTGCTAATGATGTCATATCGAGGGTATGTTCAAACTACCGATTCCTAGGCGCACGGCTAATCTTCAGTCAGTTATGGGCTATCGGAGGGTTCCCCTTCGGAGAAAGGTAAATCCCGTTGGGTTCATTCGGCGTATATATCAATCAGGGTTCTCCAGGCTTGCAGATCGATGCTCAAACGGGCCTCGACTACCTAACGTCGAACCCTATTTTCTCCAAGACCCAGATTGTGATGCGTATTCTCCGCCATCCTTTCAATAATGCTGATCATGTTTCTTCACCAGATTCTATATGGCCAATCGATTGGAGGAGCCGTCTCAATAGATCTCACCAGCCGCAACCCTACCAAGGTGTGTCATGTTGGCCGTCCATGACTGGCGACTGAATTACGTGTAGATTCAAGCCCTGATCCTCGAAAACACATTCACGTCCTTGCCGAACCTTGTACCACATGCCTTACCCTTCCTCGGGCCGGTCGCATTTTTATGTCACCAAAAGTGGGATTCAATTAACAAAATCCCACTCATTCCCGCAACGACTCCAATCCTGATGCTGAGTGGCGCAAGGGATGAAATCGTGCCGATGGAGCAAATGCGTGCTTTGTGGGAAGCCGTCGCCCGTCGCGGTGAGAAAAAGACATCCGGCGGTAGGGAATATAAGGTCGGCCTCGAGCGAGCCAAGTACATGGAATTCGAAGACGGGGGTCATAGTGCGTGTTGTGACTTTTGAAGTCTGGTGTATCAGCTGACAACTCGGCGTTTGTAGACGATACGTGTGTGCAAACAGGGTACTGGCCGGCTGTAGCCGAATTCGTCGCGAGCCTAGGAACGCAAAAAGTGGTAGAAAAATGATTGGAGGCCTGTCTGCGATGTTCTATGATCCGTTTTACTTTCTTTCTTAATACCCAGGCGTTATCATATCTGCCTCTGCGGCTATCGGCGGGATTATGGACCTTTGTATGCTTTGTGTATTTTAAAGATGATCACTTGTATCACCCCGTTTCTCAAGTATTCTTCTATCAAGTCGTGATGTGTCGATTCAAGAGAGTCACCTTCGTCGTATTCTGAGTGCGGCATCTGATGGTCCATGGAATAAGCATATTCGAAGTTCGCAATCAGCTACACCGTGACTTCCCGTCGAACATGAGTGCTACTAATTTTATGCCTGGCTTTCGCCTCTATTTATAACCAGCCACATCTATTTTCACTCTACTACGTCTCGTGAAAGATGGCCAGAACGGACAAGTTTTGACCGGCAGCCATTCATGATTCTTCCCATGAAAAAGCCTCGCTATCGAGGGTGACACGTCGATTACAATTCCAAGGTTCTATCATATCTAATCTTATTATGCCAGGTGTTCAGATCCAGATCCTGGCCGAAGCTGAACCCTCTTGTTTTCCTGTTGATGTAGACCCCATGTCGTCCTTCGCCAAGCTATGTTGTCGTCCTGACACCCCCGGGTTCAGCTGAAGCGGACCATTGGAAAGGAGTGATGGTGAGGTTTGCACATCATTAGTATCGCCTACGCACGATAAACAAGTTTCAGTACATAATACAACACGCACCTTCACGGGCCCGATCCAGCTCCGCCCCCTCCCGTCTGCAGTGCATTCCACCCATGAGGTAGCCAGGGGTCGAGCATTCCTTACTCCGTCGATCTTGTTTACCCTGAAATGGAAATGATAAGTCAGGTGACGACGCGCCCGAGGCTGTTGGTTCTCCGCGATTGCCGACATATCGGGGAATTCGGTTGTGCCTACTGCAAGCCAATTCCCGATATCATGGAAATTAGGCACAGGCATACCCGATTCTATCTCAGTCCCGAGCGCTCTGCCCTTTTTGTTTTCTTCGCAAGCAAGCCAACCCTCGGTTTGGCTCATTCTACCGCTGTGAGGCCCCCCGATCCTCAGAACAACTACCGAGAATCTCTTGATCTTGCATCATGTGGATCAAGCGTCAATCCACAACTCAAACCGGACACACAAGTAGGTCGCTCATATGGGGGCCGCTGATATCATGCCGGAACTACAAGCTGCTTCATTTTCTCCTGGGCGTCGGGAGGGTCCGCCGATGACAGGGGGATACTAGTTACGACCGCATTATATATAACTCACACTAGGCAGGAATGTGTCTATTCCTAATTCCGGCCGCATCAGCTGTTCGCAATATCATTCACGATGTTGAAAGGAAAGGCTTGTATGAACTGCAGGTGCGAATCCGCGCGTGTCGTTTGTGATCTTTGTGTATCCCACTGACGGTTGTGATCATAGACGGAGGAAGATCGTAATTCAGTTCTTTTGACCTGCTATGAATCGTCGCTGATGCTGACATTAAAGAAATGCGATGGAGACAGACCCTCCTGCGGTCAATGTGCAAGATCTAATGGAGCCTTCGAAGATTGTGAATATCCTGGCAACGGCCTCACACAAACTCAAATTCTTGAGGACAAAATATCGCACATTCAAAGCCGTATTCGTCAGCTCGAAAATATGGAAGATCCCGCCACCAATGACGTCGCCTTGCACCATCCATATTCTCGCGGTTCTCCGCCAACGTTCAACTGTGACGCGAGATCGGCCGTACCATCTGGTCCGTACGGCGAATAACTTTCAAGTTATATATCTCACATCCGCTTCAAGGTAACAACAGTCCAAATTCTCGGCCTTCCTCGTCGTCAAGTTCTCTTTTGTCCATACCCAAGAACAGCGTTGCTCCTACCCCGGTCGAAGAGCCTCCAATGGACATAATGCTACGTCTGTGAGTCATTAGTATCTCGTCCCTTCGAGCATGCTAACACGATTCCAGCGTTAAGGTATTCTACCAGTACTGTGCGCGCTTTGGGTTTTTCCTCAATATTGAACGCTTCCACCAATCGTTCCTCCTTCCTCTACCGATCGGACACCACGCCCGGCCAACGCCTTCCCTTCTAAATGCTATATACCTCTGGGGTAGCCATTTGTCACCATCACTACCAGACGGCTTCGACGAAAAGGGCTTTCTACGCAATGCCTTGCATCATCTCTCGAAGGACCTGTCCAGCTCTCACCCACAGAAAATTATCCATGGCATACAGGCCGAAGTCCTTCTGTCGTACTACTACCTGAAACATGGAAAAGTCCTCGGTGGAAATTATCACGCCAACGCTGCAGTGTCGCTCTCCCTCTCATCCGGCCTTCATCGTATTCGCACGCATGGGAACGCAAGGTCAACCTCGACGCCCTCAGGTTCACCGCAATCGTTGATTTCGACTCTGCCATCTCCTGCTGACGGCACAGAGGAAGGAGAACGAATAGACGCATTTTGGGCTGTGCTTATCCTCAACAACTCCTGGATTGCCATCCAGGAATCCCATTCCATGTTCTTTGACCTCCAGAATATCGGGATCGATACACCTTGGCCAATGGATGTTATTGAATACGAGCTCGTGAGTCTCGTTCTTCTTGAGTGGATGTTGGCCCTACATTTTGACATGACATCCCAGCAACTACTTCCGCGTGTAAGCAGTAACACAATCGAACGGTTCTTGGAGAGCGCGACCATCGACGGTTTCTCCGTCATGGCCCTCCATGCGAAATCCGCAGTTCTGCTCGAACAAGCGACGGTCATCCGAGGATCCGGCCCTGGCGAGTTCGATCCAGTAACGAGGACGGACCAGATAGCACATTCGGACGCCTTCACGCGTCTCGATGCCCTCATTGACCAGTTCAAAACTCACTTTTCTTTGGTTGATCAATTGGATGTACAGCCGTCCGCAACCGAAACCCTCCTTGTGATGAAAATGATGACCCATGTCGCCACCATCAAACTACATCTCCAGCTCGCCGACAGAGGCAATCCGCACTCGCGACAAAAAACGCTGCTCGCCGCTCAATCGATTGCTATGCTGACCCACAACATAACCCCGACGAGCGCCTTGAGGATCGATCCCATCATAGGAGTAAGTAGAACTCAGATGTTCTCGAATATTATTGGTCTTACTTTCTATTCCAGGTACTCTGGACGGCTGCGTGCGAAGTCTTCGTGCATGAGCTTCTTAGGGTCGATTCAGTAGCCACAGGAAATAACCCGCAATGGTCGACTTCGCTGCACTCTATCTTATCGCAAATGAACAAGTTTTCCACCGGCAATGTGCTCATGAGTAGGTCCTAAACATACTAAGCTCCATGCTCTCTACTAATGATATTCTTAGAGTTCCTTGTGAATCGCCTACAGAAAAATCATCCTGCCGCCTTGACATTCTGGTAGTGTCTTCACCCTCGGTTGATTTGATGTGCTGGATATAGTATGTCTCATTTCCCATAGATCACCCTAGTGTCTGTGTGAACTCTAACTTCGTAAGTAAAGAAACAACTTTATGTAACAACTTTAATCAACTCGCGCATGGACCTCTATTTAATTCGGCATTCAAACTGTATACTTCTGGAACAAGTGCTATTCTGAAGGGCAAAAAGGAGGGAAATGGAGGGCGCCAATCTCGATCAAACGCCGATCAGGGTTGGGAGAATCAGGAGGAGGTCACTTGCGTAGCTGGGCGCTTACTTTGTTCATCTGGACTGGCGGAAGGTCGAAGTTACGCATTTTGGGATTGTATTTCGGGCATACTCCGAACCTGACGATTGAAGCAGTTGAACCAAGATCAAGACTAGGCCCGGGAGTCCTCCGGGCAAACTCACTACGGAATTGTTGCATTGGTGAGCTAGTTTGTGCAGTGCCGTCGGGGATAAGGACTACAGGAGAAATTGAGCATGATTGCCTCTACTTGGGGAATGATTGGTTTCATATCCAATGGTTCTTGGATGTTGATCCAGGGTCGTAGATTAGCGTGATTATCAAACCGTCGGTCGTGCTCTTTGGCCCGCCTCCGATGTGCGGGGTAGTTTTTTTATTATGTAAGCATACGGTGTTGCCTCGATCCATCCACACCGACCCATAGCTGTGTCCGGGCATCAAAAAGATTTCCAGCGAGAGCGGTCAGGTGCGTGGATATACTGGCTAAAGGAATAGGCTTCTGAAAGTAGAAAACCGGATGGGGAGACTTGACCACGAGATCCGTCTCTCGTAAACGTGCTCAAGAATATTAGTTGAATCCCTGGTGACCTCTATGATCATTTTGCAGCTTCTCTCCATATGGTGAGTCGGAGTGCAGCGACGACAGTTCCATGAACGAGGCCTCGGAAGGTAACGATTGCGCCGCATTCGAATTGTGGAAATATCAGATGAGACATGGCAGATAAAACTGCCCATCCTTCTTCCTGAGGTCACCAGCATGTAATATGTGATCTCTATACCTTGCTGTCGGCTAAAGCCTAACCCCCGCCGTATAATTTGTCTTTTGTCTTATCTCTTATCTCTTTCAGGGTAGAATGTGTCGTTGCTACGGCCTGGTTCGGAACGTGGGTTACCATGGGGTTTTGTTGTAGCGCACCGCCGTCATGGTCGGTTCGGCTGAGTATGTCAAGCAGGTGCGCATCACTGTTATATCGCTTGGGGTTGACCTCCGACAGGGCTTCCGCGGGGCTTCGCATACTTATGTTCCGACGAGGTCATGTGCCGACAAATTCCCGCATCTTCAAACTTGTGCAAATCCGCCAATTGACCGACCAACCATCGAACCACGACAAATTGCCAACCAGACAGTCGGGGGAGGGGTAGTATATTATACTGGTACCAGGTCCCCAATAGGAACGATGATCTTCACGCTCGGCGAGTCGGATATGCAGACGATTTTTTCTCCGCTATTTTCGCAGCTGGTTCATGCCTGGAGTGTGCCTTTCTCCTCATTCTCTCCTGTGTCGGCTTAAGTGTAATATCCGATTGCTACATTTTTGCCCTCTAAGGATGCGTCGCGGGGTTAGATTGCACACTGGCTTTGCAAGGATCAACTTTGATATACTGACTGGATAATTTCAACAGAACGTACCTATCATGATTCGTTCAAGTCCTCTATGTCCCGCGTGCCACTGTGTTTCACCTGCGCCTCCACTGGCGCGTGAGGCTCTCCCAGGATATCCAACAGCACCGGATAAACCGTATGTTTCCTATCTGCAGCTAATGTCTGCTTTTTCAAGTTCTGGATGTGCAACACTTCTTTCATCAACGTCTTCCGCAAATTACTCTTGTTGCGGAAAACTTGCGCACGCCGACGACTCCATGGAGTTGGATACGCGTCCCCACCCCCTGAGGTGGTTGCCTATAGTCGGCGGATGACGGACGTTCCCAACAACTTCGTGTCCATGCTAATAAGTTCCTTTGTGGCAACAACGGGGCACGTCGGCCAGAGTGAGCTTCCCTTGCGTCCACTCCTTATGCCCGGATGATCTTTCTTCACTCCACACATCATTGAACCGTGCGTCGCGTTTCAGTTCAATCTTCACGAGACTGGAGGTCATATTACTTGTCGAAAAAGCTGTTTTGTCGCATGCTCCTCAAACCTGCCGTCGTTGTATCTCGTGGCAAGCATGACCATTGCATTCCGGTACGAACACACAGGATAGATCGCCGCTTCGTCGACGTCAGCAGCCGAAACCCGACGTTCGGTATACACGTGGGGTAGCGTGTATGGGTTGCACCTACGTTAATATGTGGGGTTGCCTAGAACATTCTGAGCCGCAGGAACGGCTGACGGAGTTACAAACTGGTTGGACACCTCGCCCGGCCAAGGATTGGACGTAGAAGAAGCCAGTTTGTACGTGGATAGTTAACGCCAGGGGGCCGAAGTTCGAAAGCTGTGGCGCTGGAGTATACGCATGGAAAAGCTTCTAGGCTCACTCTCGCCTCCATCGATCCCAGGCCTGCGGCGGTATTTAGATACGTTCGAGAAAGGGAGATCGAGACGAGTTGGCCACAAAAAGTACAGGTCTCCACCTGTGCCCTTGCGGGGTCCTTTGGTGACTACCAAGTTACGAGCGTTGGATATAGTAAGTGGTGTGTTTTGCCATTTGAAGAAGCGCGGATGCTGCGGATTATAGTGAGCCTCGCAGTATTGTGCTCTGGGATAGAACGTGAGCCCTCGCGCCTCATCGCCTAATATTACGGTCGCTTTTCGTGATGTCCTAACACCGACAATTCACTACCGGACGAGCTCCCCAATTTGAAGACGTCTAAACTTGTCGGGCAGGGTGTGGCGGGGAACAGGTGCCGCCGCCCCAGCCTCCTGACCCTGTGATCAAGTCAGCCCTATCCGCGGGGCTTGCATTACAGCGGCGGTAAAAACATCAGGCTTATTACAATTAGCGTACATACCACCTAATTATTGAGCACAGAATTAACAAGTCATCGGAGACGGTCGTTTGATCTCTTAACGATGCACGAGTGAAGGACCTATCGAGGCCAAGCGGCGCTCTTTGGCAAGCATCGTGCCTCGATTGTGCAGGCGACAACGGCAGAAGCCTCAGAGACCAAGTAGAGTGGATATAGGATGTAGCTCGGACGAGGGAAACAGTAACGCGAGAGGTGTGCCACGATCCGGCTACTTCTGGCCGACCTCTGAACGCGGCCTAGCTCCCGCTTCTATTGTCGAGTAGAAGGCGGATCGGCATCAGTGCGCTGTCATCGTTTCAGCACCAACAAGTTGAAGGCCTCCGTACATTCGAAACTTACCTAACTTAGGTTACCACGACACCGTCGTTGCACTTGGCGGCGGCTTGTAGGGAACAGTCATCATAAGAAAAATTCCATCGTCAGAACAATGGAGGCTTGAAACAGCTGAAACGGAACACTGGCATATACAAATCCGGTCGTACTGCGCTTCGTAGACGGATCTGTGATCGGTTTCGTAGCTGAGTAGAAAGCATAGACAATGTTATTGCAAGAATTCGAGCATGTCCATGGGGTCTTCAAGTCGGGGGGAGCCTTCGGAGAAATTGTCAAAAATGCCTGATCAGGAAATGTTCGATCATGATCGAACGCAATTCATGTATGTTCAACTTGGACGACCACCGTTAGCCCGGCAAGATACTATGCACATTCCAAAGCGTCTTGAAAACACGGTAGTATTTTGTCTCTAACATCCACTTTCAAGAGTTTTCAAGCACAACGGCTCAACCTCCGTGCCAAGCACAATGACTGCTGCCATCAATCACCACTCTGTCCCATTCTCTCCCATCCAGACATCGCAACCATTGACACCGTCTGCTGTATGTCGTCAATCGCGGTCAATCCATCAATGATACCAACAATCTCTGCGTGGTCCACTGCCCTGAGATCAGGATGCTCATGCTATAAAGTCCCCCCGTCGATCATGACCAAAATAGCCCCGATTTTCTCTCCTGCGGTTTCCCTTTAGCGGACGACTGGCTGTTCTTTTCTGAGTCTCGTCCCGTCCTTTCATTTACACGTCCCCCTTTCGTTCTTTCGGCCCCGGCAGGTCTAATACCACAGTAATACTACCATTTTCAATCCACCCGATACGCCATGGTTCATCCGACACTTCTTCTCGTTTCCCTTGCCACGGCTGCACACGCACTGAACGACTGGACTAAACCGTGTTTATCCGGTGTCTGTTCTTATGGTGCGTTGCTCCAGGCCGCCCCACGAACATCGCTGACGCCTTTACTCCAGACATTCCAGATACAGCTGGCTCCTCGTCAGGCTCGCTGAAAATTGTGCGTTTTTGACGCATGTTATTGTTGGTTGATTAAGCCGACTCGAAACCAGTGGGGATCGAAAGATGCCATTTCAGATATCACGACTGCCGCAGGATGGGAGATCTTAGGTTGCTCTCCCGATAAACTCTCTCAGGACATTCGGCTTGTCTGTAATGACGACGATGCCAAGGCTGCTGGTTGCTCGCACCTTTACGACAGTGCGGGAGCGGAAGGGAAGATTGTACGGTTGCCAGAGTCTGTACGTACTTCATCCTAGGTCACGCTTATTCTCATCTTCACATCACATATTGCCCAATCAGTGTGGCAAGAACGCCTTTGCCCGAGTTTCGCGCGCCTGGATCCCCGAAGACCAGTCCATTCCGGCTTCTGTTGCTGGAAATATTGTCCGTCGCGATGGAAAGCAACCCCAGGTTAAAGCCCTCGCCCTCGACACCAAATTCGACGCCATTGATTCGTCGAAGTAAGTTTCTCGCAATCTGCGTGTCATACAAGTGTCAGCTAACATTCATATGCCTTGCAAAGGACCGGTCCAGTCAATTTTGCTGTCAAGGGTGCCAACATCAAGGGTGCAGCCGGCGACATCGACACATCAACTGTGGGTCCTAGTCGCCGCAGCCGTATATATGGTAACAGCGAGCGTGGTCTCTTCGATTTTGTTGGTGATGCTATCGATGGTCGGTATCCCCACTTTATCTTCAGCTTTGTTGTGATTTCACGCCCCTACAGCTATTAAGGGCCTCAATGACTTCGACGTGGACAAATCCAAGGCTCTCAGTCCCCTCACCGTGAACAAAAACTTCAACCTTCTGAACCAACAGCTCTCGTGTCCACCCATCACTGCCTCCCTGAAGATTGATGTCGACGCCAAGGCCAATGCCGTCGCCACCATCGGCGTTGCCGCGTCCGGCACCATTGTCCCTCCCAAGATCAGCGATTTTGCGATCATCACCAGTGCGTTCCCTGGCATGTTGGAAAGAAAGATGAAAATTTCAACTTTTCTTAAAAGGTCTCACCGCTGATCTTGACGGAAGCGTCACGATGGTTGCTACTGCTTCTGTGCGGCCAATCCCTAGTTTCATTCGTGATAACAGTGCCTAACGTATGACATCCGTAACAGGGCACGCTTGATTCCGGGAAGATTAAGATTTTTGAAGTCGGTGTGCCAGGACTCGACTTCCCTGGGTGCGTACTCATGTAGTTCTTCTCAATCGATCGTCATTCCCCTAACATCAATGGCCACAGCGTTCTCACAATTGGCCCGACCTTCGAAGTCAATGCCCAAGCGACTGCTCAACTCGACCTGCAGGCGGACCTCACTGTCGGCCTGAACTACCACGTTGAAAAAGCGCAGCTCATCTTCCCTCCGGACAGCAAGAAAGCCCAAGCTGCAGGGGGTGCCTTCTCTGTTGGCGATACTCGTAAGCGGTATTCTCCTGCCCGATCAATGTTCCTGCTAAGCATTTTCATTTACAGCCCTCAAGCTCTCCCTCTCCCCCTCCGTCAAAGCTACTGGCACCGTCGCCGCTCATTTCATCCCCTCCATCAACCTCAAGATATCTGCTCTCGGTGACATTGTCAAATCGGGTGTCTTCCTCGAGCTCGACGCCTCTGCAGACATGAGCCTCTCCCTTGAAGGAACTGCGCAGGGAAGCATCACCGTAGACAGAGCCAAGGCTGCGCGCGACGAGCCAGTTCTGAAGGGACGCTATTGGGCTCTTGGCGCTGCTCCTGCCAACGTGGAAGCAAGCGACCACATGGCTCCTGCGCCGTCCGCTAGCGAGGTTAAACCCGCTACTGTCAAGGCTGCGTCAACGAAGGCAACCTCTGTGAAGGCTACTTCTGCAAAGGCTACTTCCGTTAAGGCTACCTCCGTCTCGGCCAGTTTTGTTAAAGCCACGTCTATTAAGGCTGCGTCCTCCAAGTTGACCTCCGTTAAGGCCACCTCAACCAGACAGGCTACGCCCGTGAAGGCCACCCCTGCTGAAGCTACCTCAGCCAAGGCCACCTCTTCCACGACTGAGTCATCTGCTGCCGCAACAGGCACTAATGTTGCCTCGGCCTCGGCCTCCTCCACTGCGCCCGCCACAACCCAACCTGCAAAGAACAACAGCCTGAGCGTCGTCAAGGACGCGAGCGCATCCTTCGGCGGATGTTTCAGGATCGGCGCAGGACTCGACGTCAACGCCGGCGCAGAAGCGAACTTCTTCGGTCTGTTCGACAAAAGCACCAAAGTCTCATTGTTCAGCAAGAAGTTCGAGATCTTCAAGGTTCGTTTACGTTTCTTCCTACCGCCTATATTTTGGAAGAGGACGTTGATGGACCACCGTTCTGCAGAAATGCTTCGGCAACGCAAAACGCTCTCTGCCTCTGCCCACGAGGCTGACCCGCAACGTCGTCAAGAAGCGTGCTCTCACCTGTTCCCCTCCCGACGCTAGTGCGGCGGTTTCTGTTGCTGATCAGGTCGTCCAGGCTGGCACGTAAGTCCCGAAAATATTCCTTTCATTTTCGGACGGTCCTGACTTTCTGGATCCAGAATCACCGCCGTTTGATCGTGAAAAGCTGCATAGGCGCTCCTGAACATATCATCTCCCGTTCTTACTGGGCTTTATAGGTACACTTGTCGTAATTCATCTTGGAATTAATGGTGCATCGAGGACAGGTTTCATGAGCGTCCTTTTTGCGATCATGCTGAACATGCCTAGCGCCCCAAGAGTTTCTGGCATACAATTTGCATATGCGCCGCGCAAAGGATGAGTCCACAGACTCGACGTTGGACTGAGACACGGGGCCCAGAAATATATTCCGCATCTGGGTGGCATTGTCGGCGCCCACTCTGTCGCATCTGGGACCGTGCCTGACGTCCATGGCAGGCATGTATAAATCAGTCATCGAATGACGTCTGCGCCTGCCTCTCAGCGTGCTTGCGTACACGCTGGGGTATGCCACCTGCCTATCGGCAACCTCAGACCGCCCTCTGACAGCTCGACTACTGCGCCGGGTTGTCCATGCGTCTTTCCGGTGCCACTCCGTTCCGAACTTGACTTGGTATGTGCTCGTCCCGACGATGTCGCCGGTCCATTTGCATTTCGCCACTGCCGGCAGAAATGGCAGCCGGGATTTCGTTTGTCGGCCAATCATATCGATTCCCGACATGGCGTTAAGAACTTCCACTAGCGCGACGCTTATGTCGGCTAGGTATCTTGCAGATGCCAGACGTCAGTTTACAGCTGAATTCATATTGATAGATCCCTTAGAAAAAAATAGACATAAAGCTGAGTGACATCGGCTGTCTTGGGACACTTCTGAACTTGGCGAGTCGCCCGCTCTTAACCGGACGCAACTGATGCTTGCTTTGCCCGCCTCGCTCTGAGCATGATTTTTTCGTCAAGGGGTCTATCGATATGAATCTGGCTGTAAGCCAAGAATTAGACAGGTGCACACTTGACATTTTCGCCGGGTCTCGTAGAGACAATCACTGGTGACACGAACCGTATATTGCACGGGCATTTGGCGCCGCGACACGAAACGCGTAGGGCCGCCGATTCAGATATCTATCACTCATCTCAATTTTCGTGTATCACAACCGTCACAGGTCGTGATATAAAAGACACTCAGCATCACGAAACCTCCAACGCATTTCTACTCTCCAGCGCACTATTTACCCGCTCCAACTTCAGTCACCATGTTTCCCCGCGTTGCTGCTACTTTCTTCCTCCTCGCCCTCCCGCTGCTTACGATTGCTGCTGACGAGTGCGGCGAATTCTTGCACCCATACTGCTGTCAAAAGAACTCGCTGACACCTCGTGGCTACGTCGGTGGTATGTTCCTTCCCTGTTTAAAAACTTAGCCTTCGTCGTCGACTTAACACCCACTCAATGTCGCGCAGAACAATGCACCACTTTGCAAAGCGCGAATGATCCATGCGGCGCCTCCGTCTTGTGCTGCCAGCAAATTAACGACGTGAGTAAGCTGTGTCGTCCCTCCTCCGCTGCACCCATTGAAGTCGACACTACCTATCTTACAGGTTGGCACGGCCTACTATTGCGGGCAGCCCCAAGCTGGGAGTGCTTGAATTGGTAGATAGGGCAGATGGTAGCTGGGGATATAACGTGTTTCACTCGACCTTCTCCCCGATAGTTCATCCGCCTCTAATTAGAAGCGTCCGATCTGCCTATCTTCTTTGACTGAACTCACAACATGTTGCACGGCTATTTCTTCGGTATTGATGAGTGTAACATGAATTGACGATGCGTCCCGCGTGTTGCATTTGACCCCTTAGTTTCCGAAGGAGATATTAGGGTATCGATCAGCGTATACAAGCAGAACGCCTTTGCGACTTTGGAGTTTTACTCAAAGCTAAAGGTTATGTCGTATATATATAGGGCTCGGCTCCAATGACATGGGTGTTTTCGTGAAGCACTCGTCTCAGAGACTTCAGACCTAAGTCAAAAATCGCATTGTGGCGAATGTTACATCGGTGGCCGGCAACGAGAAAAAGGCTCAATCCGCGATTCTCATTGATTCAATTTCTAGCTAAATTGAGTGCTAGCGAAACGAATGAGCCATTATCGGATGGGTCTTAGCTGGGAAGCTTCAGACTCGAGGCTCAGACAACGCGATCACGGGATCACGACGCGTCGCGTCTGAAGGTGAAGAATTGCCTTTTTAGGAGATTAGTCTGGCGGCAGACGCCGAATTCCAACTCAGCGCGCCATCGCCAAATAAAAAGCGGGAAACCTCCAATATCCCCCCTCATTCGTTCTTTCGATACATCCAGCATGTTCCCTCTCCTTCTCCCAGCATGCTTCGTGCTTGCTTGCTACGCTAGTCTCTTCATGAGGCCTCATGTCACACCCTTCGTCATCCTCGCTCCGCGTGCATTGGATGCCGCGAGTATCCATCTTCCCTCATCAGCATTCAGGCTCCTCGCCGTTATCCATCGACCCTCCTTGGCTCTAACAAGCACCCCGTTAGTGGCCAGGCTCCCCTCCCCACCCGCCATTAGTTCATGGGCCCTACAAAGCCCCCCTCCTGCTTCTACCCCATTCACATGGATGGCATCGGCCTCGCCTAAGCAGAACGTATCCGCTCAGCGAAGCCCCGCCATTCCTGATTCACCAGCACCGATATTCCCATTCCCGCTCTTGGCCTCGCCCCGCCCTGAGTCACCGCCTTTACAGCACCAGTCCTCTCCGCCCCTACCGATGTGTGCGCCTAACGATGCGCCCGTCAACTCCTCCGTCCCGCAAATCCTTCTTTTTTGTCCATCGCCCTATTTCACAATCACGCTCAACGCCCCGCGTAGCGTGGATTCTTCGGCTTTAAAAAACCCGACCCCGCCAGCACTCCAGACGTTGCGCACACTCTCCTTCAAGCCCGCCCAAGGCGGTTTTGGGCGTGCAGGCACCCGGCCCTTCGAGTACATCGTTACAGCTTTTGCGATCCTCGCCGTGGCTGGTACGTCTTTCCTCATTCATATCCCTCCTGCGCCGTGAAACTGACCCCGCCTTTGGCAATTCGTTTCCAGGTACAGTCGCCGTTGCTCTGGAATCCAGTCCACCGTCAAGCGAAGGCAATAGTGAAAGCGACGAGCCCGACAACGACAATGTCGGCTTCGAAGACAATGATGAGCCCGCCGCCGCCGCAATCCATACCAACAATGGCGGGGTCGACGATGACCCCGAAGACACCCTGCCAGCCTCCCCAGGCTCCGTCTTCGATGACGACCTGCCCGAGCTTCCTCTCCCAGATCACGACATCCAGGTCCTCCTTCTCACTCTCCTCACGATCGCGCACGCGGGCCAGCATCTCAAGTTGGTTGAGCCCGTGGCTAGGACAGAATGCATCCAGAACGCGACGACCAGTACGCAGGCAACCGAGGACGCGCCAAGCACAGATGTCGAACAGCACGAGGGAGAACAGGTTCGCTCTGAGCTTGACCTGGCGCTGTCACTCCCTCTCCCCGACGATGAAGACGAAGTTTCTGCCTCTGTAGAAGATGTTGAGGCATCAACCCTCGAATATACGATAAAGGAGGAAGACACACCACAAGAGGTAAACCGGGAAATTGTGGAAAAAGAAAGTGGGGAACTTCCGACGGTGGGCACTGTCTCCATTCCTGATAGTTTCTTTGTACTGATTCGTCGTTGGCGTCCTCAGAGGTGGTCCCTCAGCCCTGACGCAGTTCTGGTAGAAGCCGTCCCGCTTAACCCGACGGTCTCCACACCACCATCGCAACTTGGTCTTTCCTGTGACGTCGCCACCGAACCTTCTCACCCAACACCATCCGCAACCACTGCCGCGTCGGCTTCCACATCCGAAGTCACACATGAAGTGGTTACACCCTGTAACACTTTTTCTAGTTATGATCTTGCGCTCCTCGTCCCTCTTCCCGACGACGACGACGACGAGGTGCATGTCCCCGAGAGTGGCAGTCGATTTGTTATTAAGCGGGAGAAGGGGGGAAGAGTAACGTTCATTGTGAGTGTACTTCCATTGTACCATCTTTGCCGTGCCTGATGCCTCGTTCCTGGTTTAGGATTCCCCGTCGACTCCTGCGGAAGATATTTGTGAGCCCCAGCCCCGATCCTCGTGCAAAGCAGAGGTCAACCGTGCTGGAACATCATCCTCCACTTCCAAAGTCGCTGCTTCTGCCTTGAACTCCGTAAACAAAGGACAAAGCAAAGCCGAAACGACGACAGCGCCCGCCCCGAAGAAGAAAGCCGCCCTTGTGCCGCTCGGCGTGAAACTGGACGGGCTCGGGTACTGGGTCCCCCGACTCGGGACTACGGTCGAGATCGTATCGGAGGTCATTGCCTCTCCTGCGCAGGAGCCTGTGTCGACCACCAAACAGGAGAAGCCTGAGGGAGAGGTAGAGAAGTCTGTGGAGTCGGTAGATACGCCCAAGAGCGCGTCAGGGGCCACGACACAGCAGTCTGCGCCGGAGAGTGTGACAATCCTTAAGCGGGAGAAGAGGGTAGGCGCGAAGACCGCGAGGGCGTCGTCCGCGAAGGATGCGGCGTTTGTAGCATCGGCGGACAGACTGATGGAGACATTGAAGGCCGAGCGTGCCAAATTGGTGGCCGAGGCGGAGAAGGATAAGGCAGTGAAGGAGGCGCAGGGATGCGCCTTTGAGAAGGCTATGTCGGCAATAAGAGACGCGCAGGCGGTGAACATCCAGGTACGGCTTCTTTTGAATACTTTCTCGTGTCTGAGGTGCTGACGGCTCGTTTCCTACCCTAGTCCTCCACATCCAGTCATCGTGCACCTCATTTGCCCATCCCCGCTCCCATCCAGAAGCCCATGATCATCCTTCGCCATCCCTCACCACCAGCGCCGCCTTGCGATGAAAACAAAGCCTCCGCAGCCGGCCCATCAACCACGTCCGGTGACGACGAGTCGAAGCACGATGGACACGAGACCATTGCATCCACCACCCCTCCAACCCCGCCACAGCCCACATCCACAGATGACGAAAACGACAACGCAGTAGCAGCCGGCCCTTCAAACCCGACCGGTGGGGAGGCCGTCATCAGCAAGCAGCAATTGTTGAACCGACGAAGGCGTCAGCGGAAGTATGTGCTCAAGACAGTAGGGCTTTTCGCTCAGCTCCCGGGTGATGATGTCTATCTTGACGAAACAAGAGTGGAAGTGAAGACCGAGGAGGAGAAACACGAGGCGCCAGTGTCCAATGCCAAGGTGGTGGAAGAGAAGGAAAACGGCCTAGATACGACCGTCCTCGCGGGAAACTCCCAGCGCCGCAACTCCATCACTTCTGGGACCAGAATCGGGCCCTCTACTTGCCCCGCTGGCGAGCTTGAGACTGGTGATCCGGAAGAAGTCGACGTGACCGCGGAGGAGAGACGGCGGTGGCCGACTACGTGAGGGATGCAGGGCGCTCGTAAACTGTGAATTGAGACCGAGTGATTGCGACGAGGTTCGGAACGGAGCCCGCTTGCTGCTGACGAGTGGCAGGTAGTGGTTCCGTTTTGGGCTGTGTGCGTCGGACAGACAACTGACGAGTTGTATGTCTGGCGTTCTCTCGTTGTGCTTCATTCGGCTCCTTCATGGCGAGCTCCAGGGAGAGGGGAAAGGGAAGCCGAAAGGATTTTCCCGTGCATGCTGGCGGAGCGGCCGAAGTGCGTTTGCCCGACCACATTCCTTCTTCCTGCCCGGCTCGTCGCCAACTCTCGACTATCTGAAGGCGACCCCACCCCGCGACCCCGCACTAGCTCCGATTCCACACCCATCTTTTCGATCTAAACACGACCCACTTCTTGCACCAGCCCCGATATAGCCCCCTTCACCAATATCTTTTCGCCTGCTTCTCCCGACCATTGGAACACTACCCCCGCCCCCGCACTAGTCTTGACTCCACTTTCTCCACTGGCATTTAGTCTACTCCGCTCAACTATCCAAGCACGACCCCCTCCCTCTAGCCCTGATTCCCCGCTTCGGTGACATAATTTCGCAGAGTCTTCTCAACCATCCGGACACGAACCCCCTCCCCTCCCATCCCGCACTAACCGTGAGAGCCACCCCTGCTTCTCCGCGGTTAACGCCAGCGAGAGAGCCCACAACTTCGTCGTATGAAGACGACGGGAGCACGTCGATGGACAGCCCCTAATCCAGCACGTGTCCAGTGCTCTCCCGGGGGACGCTGCCCTCGATGACGCTGAAGCCAAGTGGATGTACGCGTGTCGTCACGACCTACGATCATTCGGCTATCCTCCGCAATCGGTGACTTCGACGCGTCAATGCGAGAATGGTTACTCCGCCACCGTTTCTGGCCATAACTACTCGAGGGCGCCCTCTTCGTCGCGGTGAGGTATGGGAAGCACCTGAACGAGATTGACGATAGTAGCGAGGTCTGGAACAGAGCCCGCTTACTGTTGACAAGTGGCAGGATGTGGTTTCGTTTCGGGCTATCGGCATCGGACGGACAACTGACCGTCGCCGGCTGCTGTTCTCGTCCTATCGTTCGTCGAGTTCACGGAGAGCTCCGGAGAGGCATTCGTGCTTCATCCTTATCCGAATCATCCATTCTCTTCTCGATTTGGCCTCTCAGACTCGGACTTGTATTTTCTTTCTGCTCGGTGCTCGGTTGCTTAGACTCTAGACTCGATTTGGACTTGGATTATGGATTTGTATTTTCTCCTACTGCTCGATTACTGGACTCGTTGATACCTATAGGACTAGATTATTAGCATATATATATATGGACATGGACCGAAGGCTTGCTTGCGTACATTTACTAGATTCATACTTTATTTTTTCTGCTGGATCTCTGGACTCGTGGATATCTATAGATTATTGGAATTAGCGCATATATGTATCGGAGACTGCTTGCTTACTTCTGTGTATAATAAAAAACGACTAGTTCTTCTGCTGCGTATCAGTTGATTATGAGTCTTGATAGATATTCAGATCGTTGTGTGCTTACAGCTCAATAGGTCGGCTGCTGCAGGGACTATCGGTTCCAAAAACGCGGAACATTCAAGCGAGCCATGTCGGTGAGAACGTTGAGAAGGCCCGTCTCTGGTGGCGAGCTCGTTGGGTGATCACTGGTCAGAACCAAGTCTTAGTGACCAGTAAACATTATGTGCACGCGAGCCGAATCGAACGGGTCCCACGATTCCTGCTTACGTATACGCTGGTCCTGCAAATTTAAAAGTGCTCTAGAATCCGTCTAGGTCGCTCTCGTTCGAAACATGGTGTTTTGTTTGTCCTTGGACTGCCCACAGCGACGCAGGTTGCTCATGGCCCGCGGAGGGTATCAATGAAATTATGTATGTTTTCCCCGAAATTGTTCAATGCTCTGCCCTGTAGCATTAAGAACGAGTTGGACGCCCGAACGCCCGACCCTATCCCCCCTCAGCTCAGCCAAGTCGCCCACCTACTTTTCCCTCCTTCTATCACCGTAGCGACCTCCCGCGCCACAACCCTGTCCGCCTGCTCACTGGGATGAAGCTCGTCGAACCTGGTAACGCGTCAGCTGCCCGTCCGTGCCCATGGAGAATGCCACACAACACGACGCACCAGAGGAAACTGTCCCTTGCGGTGCCAGTGGCCGTCGTGCAGGTGCCTACGTTCCCACCAGTTTCAAATACACACGCATTTACGGAGCCAGTCACGTTCAGCGGCGCTGTGCCATTGAGGTACACAGCCGGGTGTGCGAACATGTCTGCAAATAGTCCATGGGAGTCAAATACTCCTATGCCGCCACCGTGTTGGTAAGCCCCGTGCCTCCTCCTTTATTGGTTTCCAAGGCTTACCGATGTGCGCGCCACGGAGAGTGGGAGCCAGGGCTTGCAGCATCAGCTTTGTGAGGGCGTTTCCCGACAGGACGAGCTCGGTCATGAACACACTCCACTCCGTCGTGTTTCTCTCTGCCGTCCAAAAGCGGTTCGGATAGGAGTCCGGCGCATATAGGGGGACGTTTTGTAAGGGTATCATCTTTTTAGATCGACACGTCAATAAATATACCCCAATTATGCAGAGGGGAAGCCGCGACGCTCACGTTCTGGAACAAAAAGTTTCTCGCACCGCTCTCGTACAACAACCTCACCCAATTCACCATACACGTCGCTACATCCACAATCGACGCCTTGTTCCCCCCACTCACGAGCGAATTCACACCCACGTCGTTCGTCCCGATCCACAGCGTGTAGATTGTCTCCCTCGGATCGAGCTTCAATGACCCATTCCCTTTCTCCGTGAAGTACAGCGGAAGCTGGCTCTCGAACAAGGATGGGAACGGCCGGAAGGTGATGTTGTTAGAACACGTCGCTCCGGAGCGTGCGAAGGGGAACAGCGACAATTTGGCGTAGCCGGACGCGTAGACGGGCCATGCGACGCCACCGTCACCGACATTCACGACGTCGGTGTAGCTGTCACCAAACGTCACAAGGTTTTTTATCTGCCTTGGGAGGACACCTACAGCGCCCGTTGTGGAGGTAGAAATCGCCACGAGGAGCGCTGAAAACGCTATCGAAAGCTTCATGGTCTGACGCTGGCAGCAGAAGGTATGAATTTCTCCGTCGTTCTTTTGTACTTTCCAGCCTCGCAATTAATCCATGTGCTCCAGAAGCCCAAACGCTCATCAAGCGGCATTAGAAGCGTGGACGCGGGTATCTCTGGACAGCTTCGTGCGCGTTTTAGCGTGTCTCGCCGGCCCGCCCATTGCTGCAACGGACAACGGCCGCTTCTTGTGTCGTCCCCGGGAATAAAACGCCCCGGATTGATCATTGCGACGTATTGTTCGCGTGTTATGTGGTGGTAGAGTCATACACTCAGCGGAATATTTTCGGGTGTCGAGAGTTGGGTTCAGTGGGTCAACGTGGCGGCTGGACTTGTCAGGCTTCAAGAACTGTCAACGTAATCTCATCCTCAGACCTTTGCATTCAAATCGTACAACAGTTGGCTGTGTAGTAGGTGCACACCATCCATGGCCCCCGCCGTGCGTTTCAACGTACACTTTGAATGGCTGCGTGGGATAATCGGCTATGTCGGCAGGGTAGATATGCGAGCGCTGGATACACTTACCACTGGTCCTGCCGTCCCACAAAGACGAGCTCGGGCTCGACAAACCTTTTAAAGTTTAGACAAGGTCCAGGGTAATTGATTATCCACCAACACAGTCAGGAGACGTAACATCGACGCCGCAGGGCCCTGGGTCCTGAGCTCGTTGGAGGGCAGATCAAGGTCTCATTGCGGGTCGACGAAGAGCCATCGCCCCAGCCCTTACAATGTCAATGGCAAGGGGGTATGAACGCGAGATGGGCTTAAGTCTCAGGTGAAGCGGTGGTCACCTGGGTTTTCCGAATTTCAAAATGTAAGCCTCGGCGGGGTCCGTGGCAACTGGAAGAGCAAGAAAGACTTAGATGCGGGGTATTCCGAGGGTTTTGTGGGCACGCGACGGCCCCGACGATTTGAAATAACTGATAGGAATTTGATCTAGGTTGACTAAGGCCGGCATTCAAAGTCATTCCAGCTAGATTCATATCTACGGGCGCCTTCACGAAAAATCATACACAGAGCGGAGGGTAAAAGCAAGCGTCGGTTGCGTCCGACCATGAGGAGTGAACAACTCCAGTCTCTCGCCGAGTTCAGCCTGGGGTGGCGACAATCCAGCCGAATTAGCCTCTGATCTCACTCCGCTCAATGCCTATTTTTTTCGAAGCGGCCGATCGATATGAATTCTCCTGTCAAGGCGAGTGACCAGGAGCAACTGGTACTTGCTGATCTGTCCTGATTTGGAGGGATGTACCCCAAACTCAGACCGTTAGTCTTTTTTAAGCTTTTCGCTTTGATTTCCCCAGCTTCTCTGTAGTTCATTTCTCCATGATTGCATGTCAGCAATATGTTTTCTGATTGATCCAGGCACCACCCCTCCTGACTTCCTCGAGTGTCGGGATAAGGACCCCTGACAACTCCCTACAAGGCCTGATCCGGCCAAAAAATTCCCCACTCAGACGCAGCTAGGCGAATTTTGGCGGTTTATGCCCGGATTTCGGTCAGGCATCACCAAAAGTCGCGCTTTTACCGGATCAGGCCTCAAAGAACGCAAATTTTTCTTGCTTGCAAGCGCGTATTTCAATGTATTTAATCTATCCCTACTCCTCTGCGTCACCTTCAAGAGCTTTGAGCTGGGAATATTTCCACTCTTTCTCGTTCAGAGGCGGCGGTTCGTCGTAGACTGTAATGATTCGCCATCTCCGAGCAAATTTCGTATGATTCCAAATAATCTTGAACCGCTCGGACCGCCCATGATGCCACCTGGACGGGATCAGACCTACCACCACCATCCCATTTCTACCCGGATGCTTGATTCAGGCAATCTCTCAAAATTCGTCCCATTTCTACCCGTTTTGGATCAGACCTCCCAAAAAATTTCCCGGTTTCGATCCAGACCCGGATTAGGCTTCATAGACGATTGTTAGGGGTCTACTACAGAATGCAGCTTTCCTTCAGCGCCCCTTGCCCCAGAATCTCTTAGGAGCGAGACGAGAACAAGGTAGGAACACCCCTCAAAGTACCTTCCTCTTCGCCGAATTATTCACTAGCACCCTTTTCGTTCATCCACTGCGAGTCCATTTTTTGTGCCTGTCCTATTCTCGTTTGTCCAGGGGCTGTATCCAAGGACCTCCTATGGCGACACAAGGACCCTTAAATTACAGATCTCTGATCGTAATCTCTCCACAGTTCATCTTACCTGCTTATATATAAACGCGCGAGGATGGACCTCCGTTGAACGCGTCGACGATGGGTGCAATATCGATAGACTTGACCTTGGGCCCCATGCTCATCGGGGTGCTCCTCGCTACGTTCCTCTTCGGTGTGGAATGTATCCAGGTAAGTCCTCTCTAAACCATCGATGTCTTCCATGCTCACCAAGACGCAAATATATACATAGGTGTACATGTATTTCCGTGACTTCCCGAAGGACCCCAGGCATTTAAAGCTTGTTGTGCGTGTATTTCCGGACTCTTTTTAATCCTATCTTATGGAGGTCCATTAGGTAACGGCAGTATGGTCTGTATACCACTTTCCCCAGAAATTACGGCGATATTCATCTTTGGGACGCTAGGGTGACCGACCTCGCACACCAAGGCTGTACCATGCACTCGGCTTACTGGCTGTTGATCGAAAACTTTGGCAATCCAAATCTAATGGTCGTCCCCGTGCCATTGACCTTCGTGCTTCCTATTCAACTGGGTGCCATTATAGTACTCCTGGTCCAGGTTAGCAGAGTCTTCTTTTGTCGTAAACGGAACATTTTACTCAGAACATCTCAGGGCTTTTTCGCCCATCGTTTGTGGAAATCTACAAACAAGACGATCCTATGTAGCGTATTCGGGGCCTTGGTTCTGGGTCGTTTCATCGTTACAAGTTTCATCGCGGGGTCGGCTGTCAATCTCCAGTCCTTTACCCAATTTCTCAGGGAGTTCAAAGCGCTCATCACTGCCGCGTGGGTCAGTGGTACGTCGAGCATCCTCCTTGTTTCCCCATATCCGTTCATACTGGAATTCACAGGGGCTGGGATTGATATTCTGATGTCGGCATCGCTCTGCTACGATTTGCATACTCGCCGCTCGGGGTTCGCGAGGTACGTCGCGCGAACAAGGGCGGCAAGGCACTGCGTCCTACTGACCAATGATAACCTAGGACCTCGCGGCTAATCGACCGGTTGATTGTCTGGTGTGTCGGTACGTTGTGATTTACGGTTAAACCTTGCCGCGAAATTGAATACCTACATAGCCACCGGATTGCTCACAAGGTACTCAAATGCCTTTTACTCATCACCTAGCAGTGTCCTGACTTTTATTACAAAATTGCAGCCTCTACGCCTTGATAATAGCCATCTGTGTATGTGTTTGTTCTATTCGCCCTGTTAGTTGTCTCACGTTAGCCTTAGTTCCTGACCATGCCAAACTACCGTGCGTGCCTTCCTTTGACACCATTGGTTCTACTCACACGTACCATCGCACATGCTAGTCATTTGGGAGGCCTTGTACATTGCCTTGTCTCGCTGTAAGCACAGTTCTAATTTCACCATCACAATTCTTCTGGACTCTGAGCACCCTCGTATATCAGTCTTTGCCAACACACTACTAGCGTCGTGAGCACCCTCATTCTTCTGCCCCTCTCAAAATTTGCCCATGCTTATCCGAACCAGACTCAACGCGCGGAAAAGCATACGCCGTATGGAGTCACAAAACACTACTAATGCTATCAGCTCCTCGCAATTCATTGGCATATGCGAACCTACTGTAAGTAGTGTTTGTATTTCGCTTGCTTCCGATCAACTCAACGCTCTGCAGCGTAATACGGTTGACATCCCGTTGTCGGTACTGGTGACGGAGACCAAGACCAAGGATATCGAGAATGGCCTGCGGAACGATATGCACAAACACGCGCGGAACTAGGCGCCGTCGTCCAAAACTGAAGTTGGTGGATATATGTCTTCACAGCCTCGAACATTGTAGACCACTGGTTGTACTATGTATAGTCGTCGCTTCGCGCCGCCTCAATTGATACCCAAGGGATGTTAGTTACTATCGAACCGGACAACACAGCATTACCGGAATTGGGTGCCATCAAACATGGTGCTATAAGAACTGCAAAGATGCCAAGGACCCGATGCAAATCGTCACACGAAACAAGTCTCTCGGATATCGTAATCATCCTAACACGCACACTGCTTCAGTGCTACAAACCCGGGCTCGGTATATAACAACAATCTCGTACCTTGCCTAAATTTTTCTTCTCGTAAGGAATCCCCTAACAACACCAGCAGTGAACGAACCGTTCATCGATTGCACAAGTCAGGACTGCTCCTCGATCTTTCCAAAACTTTGTCGGCGTTCAGCCAATAGGGATATTGACCAGTGACGTTCCGGGTCCTAGGAGATACTGCGAAGAAGGAGGCCACCCGCGGGAGGATTGTCGACGGGAGACGCGTCGAAACACATCTCCAGAGGGTTAGAGCTCCTGCTACTCTGCGATCCTTTGGCTAAGGCAAGTGAGTGGGGGAAAACGCGCGCGTCGATGTGGATAGACAGCAATATAAGGTCTGGGCAATATTTGGCGAACGGAACCAAGTCATCGAGGGTAACACGACACTCGTGCCGCCGCATATCGTACGGGTCGCTATCCAAGGCTAAAACGCGTAGCTGACGCCATGCCATGGCCAAATTGCATTGTCGAGGACGAAGCCGTGCGAAACGCGTAAGTGACATTCTTGAGATTGCGGAAGGCGAAAAGACTGCGAAGGCTGTTAACCGGGAGTACCTCTTCTTCGCTGTTCGGCTGAACGAGACCCACCTCGCTTACTTCATTCCTATCCTCCAAATGAAGGCGGGGTAAAGAGGAGTGCGAACAATGCTCGAGCAACACTTGGATCGCCTCGCTCCATAGGGAGGCCCTCGAGCCACCGCGACTTTCAAAACCCAGAAGTTGAAGCGGAAATGAAGACATGGTTCGCAGTAAGGCTATGCAGCTGGGAATGTCGGACTTGACTTGGAGGCATTCTAGTGCTTCGAACGCACGGAGGTCGTTCGGGATCCTGTATTGAAAGCCTGACTGTGCAACGGTGTTCATAGATAATTTCCGTAGCTCGCGGAGGCCTACAACGTGCACGGGGCCAACGGGGGCCTTCCCATCGATCGCCAATACACGAAGGCTCCAACGGAGAAGCGCATCTGATACAGCTTCAGCTGCCTCGAATCCTCCTGGACTGTCGAGGCCGAAGGTTGATAAGGACGGATAACATTGTGGTAGAGTGGTGATCAAGCAAACTCTGGTCTCTTCTTCTCCTATCAAGCGTCGCGTGAGTGATGTTATGCGTGGAGCGAGGAATAGATGAATATGTTGAAGCATCAAGTCTTGCCCACTAGCGGCTTTCAACGCCTCGTATGTTTAAAAAGGGACTTGGAAGGTTTCGTCATATATATCTCCTCAGCCGTAGACTTTTGACGCGGCGGGAGTGGAACATGAACCGGTTTAGATCTGAGGGCTGTATAGCTCTTGAGGATTTCCGTGGATCAAGCTGGGCTTTCGTGATTGATAATTTTTTTTTTGAAAAGTACACACCACATGTACACGGTATCCGAAGGACATCCACATATCTGGGGGTAGGTATTTGATAAGGGGCATAACGCTATTGAGATCTAAGCAGGGTTCGTAGAAAAGGCGATATGTCTGTGTAATTATAGTAAGGGTCACGAGTGAGGAATACCCACCTGTAGTATGGATTGTGTCGCATAGAATATAGACTATATCTGGTATGAGGCAGGCACCTATGCATCGTTCGGGGTTGGATAGATATTTGGCGGACTTGCAGGGAGCTATCGATGGATGTGATCTGCAAGTGGAAGAAGAATTCGAACAAGTTGCAATTGACTGAGGTCTTCGAAAAATCTTCGGGACATGTGACTAAGGACCAGAACGCTTCGTCGGGACGAGTACTTCAGCTTCGAGGAAAGCGCGTCGATGTCATAATATCGTCGTGTCTGAAATGGGAATATTGACTACATACATGGAGGGTACTCGTATATCTTATCTACACCCAGATACCAGCATACATGGAAAGCGGAACGAGAAGATGTCCAGACGTGAAACAAACCAAGAAAGCGTGCACAGTACATGAGAATCCTCCTCCTCACCCAATTCCTCCTTCACGCCGTGCCATGTCGCCTCAGAGCTGACGGCCGCGCCGGGCTCCTTCCCCGCGCAATTCTTTCCGCGAGACGCTCCACTACACCACCTTCGTCCTCCTCTTCCAATGTCTTCTTGATCAAGTACTCCATCGTCATCCCGTCTGTCTCGACGCTCGCTCGTCGCGTGCTGGGGGCAGGGAACATCATCGGCGCCGCGTCGACGTTGAATTCCGGCAACCGTTCGTTCAGTATATCGACCCGCCGGCTATGGAGGCAGACAAAAAAAAAAGAATAAGATTGGGTCACGGAGGCAGACAAGTGTGTACGTACGCGTCGTCGAAGCTGCGGATCGAGCGTCCTAAAGTCGTTCCCGTGACGCCGAGCGCATCGGTGTTCGTACGTGAGGCGCCTACACCACGGTTACCGTCAACCTGCAGTTCAGTCGCGTTCTCCGACTCCTCTCTGTAAACACAACCCGTATCAGATCCTGAATGCCTTCCTTCGGGGGGAGACGAAGTGTATACGAACCGTAGCATCTGGAAGACCTTCTGCATCTTCCCGATCGCCAAGATCTTCTTCTTGATCTCCTGCCGCCGTCTTTGGACCTCGGCTGGCGAAGTTCCAGGCTCCACCGCCATCGTGGTCTCATCGCCGCTGTCGCCGTCGGCCTCTGTCAGTTCTTCCTGACTACACACGCTGAGGACCGCCAGCAGCATGTCGGTAACTATAAACAAGTTGAGCAAGGATGGCTGTCAATTGTAGACAAACATACTTTTGGCGCCCACGAATGGCAGGCTCCATGTGAATGCGTCGACAAAGTTGGGAAGCCAGTACGGATGCGAGCTGTAGTTGAATTGGCGGATGGTGATGTTCTTATTCGCGTATTTGAGGACGGCCCCCCGATTATGGTATACGTCGAGATAGTTGGGGGCAGAAAAGATCGTGATGACAGAGGGGAATTTCTTGGTGGGTGTTTTGCGGTGCATAGTATATCTGATGAAGGGAATCATAATCGACCCGATTCATATTGATCGGACGAAGTCATACCCTGCATCCTGGGCTTCATGCCCGCGTATTATACCGAGAAGATTGTTGCGCTCGAGGAATTGACAGGATGCCTCGTATCTGTGGAATCGGCAGTCAAGTCGGCGTAGGTATTTAGAATAGGGTGTGAACTAACGTGAAGAAGTATGAGCAACCTCGGGTTGCGTTGTGTAGGAACGTGCTGCCCGGGGGTAGGCCAGGCCCGTTCTGAGAAGGCTCTTGTTCGTGCCCGTAATTTGCTATGGGATCGGACCACAGAAGGTCGCACAACAACCCGTGATTCCCAGGCTCTTGGAAGCGGTTTAACTGTGACAATCAGCCAGCTGAAGATAAACGATGTCGGTAAAACACGCACTTCGTGCAGGTCGCTAAGTTTGATGAGCTCCGGCGAGATACCGCCGTGTACACAGAAGAATCGTCCGTCGACCAAAGCAGTAACGGGTAGGGCGCAGAACGACTTTATGCATGCTCTGTATACACGTTCAGAATATTTGTGGAGACCTATCGTGAGCCCAACGTGTCTTTAGTATGTGTATCGCCATATAATTCTGGAGAACGGGGGATTACATTCGCGTTGGAACGTGAAATATTCCGTGAGATGTCGACATTCGTGGTTGCCTCGTAGTAGAACAAATCTGGTGGGATACAAAAGTTTAAGGCTATAGAGATACAACAAACACTGGATGTAGGGTAAAAATGATGTCTTGACAGGATCTGAAGGTGCAAGGAATACCTCAATGCCAAAGCTCCCCCGATCAACATAATCTCCCAAAAATAGATAGTTGTTATCTTCGACGGCGCCCCCGACTTCGAAGAGCTTCATCAAGTCATACTGGACAGCGCTCAGTGAGTATGACGGCAATGATGGCGAGCGTTAACTCACATATTGGCCATGGATGTCCCCACATACTTGATGGTCGTGAGATTGATCGCACCGATGGAAAATCGCGTCTACTCACTCGTCACAGGACTCTTCACGTCCACCAAGTTTGGCTCTTTCGTCAACACATCCGTTGCACCCTCCAAAATGAATAGCGCCTGCTTCTCCGTCACTCGGCCCTCTTTAAAGAAGTGTTCCTTGAGGAATGTCGGGTTCGCTTTGAGCTCCCCTCGAGCGGTCTTCAGGAAGAACTCTGCATCTGTCGGCTTGTTTGCTGCAGGCTGTGGTATCTGTTATGACAATCCAAATGGAAAGGTCCGATATTTGAGTTGAAACCGCGGGCGCTTAGCCAAAGTGTCAAGTACTTACGCTCTTGATGGGCCGCTCGTTGACATTCGGCGGGGTAACAAACTGAGGAGGAGGAAGGCCCGTCCTCTGATGCACTGGCATTCGCGAGTTCGCAGCGTCGGCCATTCGTCGCTGAGTACTAGTAGGGAGGGCAACGGAAGATCTCAAAGGAAACGGAGCATCAGATCATCGGGCCGCCCAGTTGTGATATTTGGCCATGTGTACTTGAACAGGCGCGCGTCAAAGGTCATCGGTGGGCACAGTGTCCAGCTCATCGTTCACGGCGGCCTCCAGCGGCATTGGGCCTAGTGTGATGATAGGAGGGGAGGAAGGAACGGGGACCTGACAGAAGCCGCGATGGAATTTCCATTATAATCTTCTGGCATTGACTTATGATATACCAAGGCTGTGCTCATGCAGTGCATTGACCCGGAAGCTCCTGACTGCTTGCTCTAATTTTGCCTCACAAGATCCTGTTCTGGACATGACAATCAAAGCGATGTGTGCATCAAGTCTGAGTCCGAGTCCACTCGATTATACAGTAATGTGTGGAAACATGCATCTATCATCCGAAGAACACCTGCCCTCGCCGGACGCGCAATGACGATAGTCCCCCTAGCATGGGAAGATGGTGGACTACCTACCCGAGTACTTTTGACTGTTCGATGGGGATACCGGCGTATTCGTCGTACCCCAGTGCAAGATTCAGATTCTACCAATGACAGTTAGCTCCGAGGAGACCTCTGCGTGCAAATCAACCACGCACCTGAATGCACTGGGTTGCCGCACCCTTGAGAAGATTATCCAGCCCACCCTGGGAACCGTCAGCACAGGATGAAAAAGAATGCGAACAAAGGGTAACATACAACAATCACAACCCTATCACCCTCACTATGCACCTGGAAGCCCCCAACAGTCCACGTATGCCTACCCTCGATATCCGGTAACAGCGGTACCTCCTTCACAATCCTCACAAGCTTATCTCCCCTATACCTCTCCTCAAACAGCGCAACCACCTCGCGCGCCGTCATCTTCCCCGTCAGCGGAATCGACACTGTCGAGATAATCCCACTGAACCACGGCGCGACCGCAGGGATGAAGGCAATCTTCAGCGGCGCCGCGCCCGACGACAGCAGCTCCGCGAGGTGGAATCCGGCCTCGCGCTCGTGGATGTGGTCCGTCAGCGAGTAAGGCTTGACCCCGCCCTTCAAGCTCTGCGGCGTGACCTTCGGCGCGGTTGTTGGACGACCGTCTGGGTCAGTCATGGGGAGCGTGCCCGCCCCGCTGTATCCTGATAGCCCAAAGACAGTCGGCAGCGCGCCAGGCCTGATGTGGTTGATTAGGGGAGCGATGAGCATCTGCGCCGACGTCGCGTAACACCCCGGATTCGAGATCCGCTTCGAAGTACGTATACCTTCGCGGCCATAGAGCTCTGTTCGTTCGTTTCGCAGGTCGCACATGGGGAAAAAAAAAGTGAAAATAGAAATCCAATTGTTCAATTCCGAGAGGCATTTACAATCCAGAAAACAAAGAACCCTCACCGGGAAGACCATACGTCCACCCTTTCTCAAACCGGTAATCCGCGCTCAGGTCAATAATGACACTCCCCTCCCCCTTGCGCGCCGCCGCCCCACGATCCACCGCATCGACAAACGGCTTGCATACGCCGTTCGGGAGCGCCATAATCCACGCGTCCACATCGCCGCTCTTCTCCATCTGCTCGACATCCCCCGCCGACAGGTTGGTGTAGTTGATGGGCGACTTCGCGTATCCTTGCAATGGGTATCCTGCGAGCTGCCGCGACGAGACGTGCGTGAGGTCGAAGTGAGGGTGGTCGGACAGTGTAGTCGTTAGCGCTTGGCCTGTGTACCCCCGCGCGCCGATGAGGGCGATGCGTTTGGGCGGCGTACCATCGCTCGCTGCGGTGGCATAACCACGGGATGAGCCCGGGACGCGGCTAGCCAAAGTTGAGAAGGCTTTAGCGCCAGCAGGCACAGTGGTTGCTGCCGCCGCCGCAGTACGATGAGGAGGGGCGGAGGGTCCGACGGGGAGGTAGGACCGCTCTATTCTTCCGTTCTTCTCGAACCCCTTGACGATCTTCTCGACTTCGGCTACGTCCTGGATGCCGTACCAGAAGAGACTCCGCCCAGCCCGCGTGAAGCTCCCATCCGCGCGCTCAAAGTGCCAAGCACGGTTCTCGTCTTCGGCATGGGCCGTCCAAAAGAGTCTGCGGTGGTCTTTCTTGATGGCATTGAAGACGTTATCTATGACGTTATTCAGCACGCCGCTGCGAGACGCCAGGAGCTTCGTCATGACTGGTATCTCGCCCTCAGGGTGGGAGACGACGGCGAGAACGTCCAACGGTTCATCTCCGTAGACGGTGTATGGGGTCTTCTTGAGATCATTCAAGACGCCGGTTACGCTCTGGAAGCCGGCCAGAACCTGTGGGTCCCGGTCATGGACGACTTGGCGGAATCGGTCGGCACCGATCCCATCGAGGTTGTTGTGCTTGAAAAGCTTGTAGCCACGTCGGATAAGGGTACCCGCACCGCTATCGGTGAACAACTCCTTCTGCAGCATAGAAGCTGAGATAACGGCGACGGAGGATGAGCGAGGAAGGTGATCGAGGAGTTCCTTGAATTCCCGAAGTTTGAGCTTAGTGCCGAATTTGACCCAGGGCTCCTTCATAAGGTTATCAAAGTCCTAGATACGAGGAGTTAGGGTGCGCGGGCCTCGTCCACGAGACATAGACTTACCTCATCCAGGTTGATGACGTCCAGCTTCTCCCCGGTCACACCATGGAACATCCCACCCTTATCGTTCAAAAACACAATCTTCATCGGCTCGAGTTCCTTCGCCAACTCTCCGGCGGCAATATCGGCATTGACGTTGAGGATCTGGCCATCTGGCGACTCGGCCAGGCTGGTCAAGATAGGGAGGGCACCAGCACGGATAGACGCTTCCAACGGCCGCTTATCGATCTTGGTGATTTTACCGACAAGTCCATACTTCTCCCTGTCTAGGTAGTCGGCGGTGAAGACACCGGACGTAATGGGACGAGCACGAGTTCCGAGCTTTTCGAGGGCACCGACAAGCTTGAGGTTCTCCTCGAGGAAGACACGGCGGGCAATTTGAAGGGTTTTGGCATCTAGTTAGGGGTGTGTTGAGGAATGATGGCGGCCGACAGGTTAACCCACGTACCTGTGACCCGAATGCCGTCGATGTAATCGGGAACAACTCCCTCGCGCTCCATGATATCATTCAGTTGTGGTCCAGCTCCGTGAAGAACCACCGGGTAAAGCCCAACTCGGTACAGGAAGCTCAAACTTAGTGCAAGTTCATCCAGCTGTGCCAGCACGGCTCCCCCGACTTTGATGACAGCAAACTTGGCGGGCTGGGAAGGGTGCGAAGATGAGGAGAAAATTCGGAGGTGTCGTTCAACCTCGCGCTTGGTGCCAATGGAATAGAGGAGACGCGTAATAGTGTCCTATTGGACAGTCTTTAGTGGTACGGCTACTAACGTGAGCAATGAAAGTTGAACATACCCTGTCAGTTTGTGCGACAGATTGGAAAGTGCGAACAGAAACATTGTCTCGCCGCCTGACTGCAGTGAGTGCTGCCTGGCGTTGGCCGCCAACAACAACAGCCCTGCGTGCAACGCGCAGAGACAACCTGGACGCTGTGGCGACAGCTAACATGGTGGTGGTCGAAAGCAAATGGTGGCGAGGAAGAGGAGCGTCCGAGTCGGCGTTACGGGTTTTTCAAATTTCTCCCACTGCATGACTCGGCTGCTTATAACCGAAAATCATTTCATTTTCAGCCACAGCTTCTTAACTTCCACTTACACCTTCTTAACACCTTTGCACAATTTTTGCGGTTGGCTGGCTATGTATACATACACCGACATAGCCTTCGCCGACTTAACTACTTGCGTTATTTTCTCCTAAGCACCTCGGCCGACAAGTCAATCAACCATTTGCTCTGCAACTGTTGATTATCGCAGTCATCTTTCTTGCGACAGAAACCATACTAGATCAATTAAGACTTCTGGATAGTGCTTATCCGGGTCGCCTGCGATAGAGTTATATCAACCTCGAACGTTAGACTTCACCCATCTGGACCCTCAATCTGTAAAGCTTGCACCTAGTACTCTTGTTGCTTCCGCGACACCGGCATTCTTTAGCGGCGGAAGGAGCGACTTGGGGTGGAAATTCTGGTCCGATGGCGCGAGATCAGTCAGATTAATATCCTTTCATTTGTGTGGATAAGTTGTGGGACGGACGACAAGTGAAGCATGGGGCGCACCGACGTGCTGAAACCAAAAACAAGCACTCTAGACAACCTATGCCCTCGAGCAGCACGAACCAACACGGGCGCCACCGCGGAGCTGAAACGGCGAAGGGAGCTGTTCGCAGAGTGACGCCAGTCTCTGTTCTACTCCTTACTCATCCCACTTGTTGTCCACAGTCATTCATATGCTTTCGCATGTTTGATCCATTCACTTCCCGATCAGTTTTTGCTGGTTCAACAATGGTGCAACGCAGTTCCACTTGGTCGAAACGTCATAGCAGCCCCATGCCTCATGCCTGTCCACGAGGTAACCGAACGTGGGGATTTTGAAACTGACATAAACCTCGTGGATGAAGACACTTGGAACACAGGACGTACCCTTTGCCTGCCTTCTTTTCACCACTACCAAAGCTCTATTCAGGAATCAGTCGCGTTACATCGTTCTGCCTTCGCCGTCCATCTCGACAATGGTAATCACTGGGAATGCAACGAAGAGCACTAACTGGACAAAGGATGTCAAGGAAGACGATTCCTTTTGTGAGGATTCTAGAAACACCGATCTTGTCATCGCGTATGTTGATTCCTCTAATTCCACGAAGCACTTGAGCTAATCGGCGAATAGACTCATGGGTCCTACAGGAGCCGGGAAAAGCACGGTGGGCACGATCCCCATAAACCTTCAATGTTGTGATTGATTTCTAACCTAGTTTATCAACACTTTCATGAACAAAACAGTAGCGGTCGTTGGCGATGGCCTAGAATCCGAAACCGCTCAAGTCAATCATTTTTTCTTCAACGATCCCAAATATCCCGGCCGCCGCATCGTGTTGATTGACACACCTGGTTTCAACGACACATATGTTGACGACACTGAGATTCTGAGGCGGATTGCTATCTGGCTGGTTCGATCGTGATTCTCCTTCTTGTAACATAGATCTGTTACGAGCGCTCACTGTATTATCACAGATACAACGCCGATATGAAGCTCTCTGGACTCATTTACCTTCACAGCATCCACGATAATCGTATGAACGGATCCGCAAGAAAGAATCTAGAACTGTTCCAGCAGCTGTGTGGCGAAAAAGCAAGCGAGAAAATCGTGCTTGCGACTACAATGTGGAGCGAAATTCGTAACCCGAGGATTGGGGAGCGAAGGGAGCAGCAGCTGAAAGATGGGTTCTGGAAAGATATGCTCGCCCACGGATCCAATATGGCCCGATTTAAGGCTACACGGTCCTCCGCTAGAGATATTGTTCACTCCCTCCTCGCACAGAATCACTTCTCCCCTATACAGATACAACGGGAGTTGGGCGATCAGAATAAAAGCATACCAGAGACGGCAGCAGCTCTCGCCTTATCCCGAGCACAGGAACCACCCAACTTGCCGCCGCGCACAGTGTCGAACGGACCAGGGCTGTCCAGCAAAAAGGCTAGCTGGAAGAAGAGTATCAAGAAAGCATTCATGGACACCGATCGCGTTATTGTGTACACGAATTCGTCTTAATCCCGGTAATAGCTACTAACTATTTGGTGAACAGGGTCCTCGGCCAGTCAGGCTCTGGAAAGAGTACAGTACGTTTGATCACGGCGAACCCTCCCTGATTGTAACTCACAGCTCATGGCTAGTTCATCAACATCTTGATGGGCAAACATGTGGCGTCGGTTGGCCATGGACTCGACCCGGAAACAACATATATGCAACACTTCACCTTTGCCGACCCCGATCTTCCCGAGCGCCGCATTGTAGTGGTCGACACGCCCGGCTTTGATGACGCACTCATGAATGAGCAGGAGGCTCTAAATCACATTGCTGTCTGGCTAGCAGAATCGTGAGCAATATCCCGATTACATGTGTTTAACTGCCTGTTTACAGTGTTGTGTTGTCAGCTACAACGGCGATATGAAGCTTGCCGGACTCATATACCTCCAAGACATCACTCAAACCAGAAATTTTAAGAGGATAAGCAGGGATACGGCCTTGGAGCTATGCGGCCAACAAGCCTACAAGAAACTCATTTTTGCTACTACAAAGTGGAGTTATGTTCCTTTGAGCGTCGGGGAAAATAGAGAGCGCCAGCTGAAAAGCCAATGCTTCAGAGATATGCTTGACCAGGGAGCCACTATAATCCGGTTCGTTGATTCGCAGCTCTCCGCACGAGGTATCGTGCACAACCTACTCGCAAAGAACGATGATAACTTCCTCCGAATCCAACGAGAGTTAGTTGACAGGGGCGAAACCCCCGAAAAATCATCGTACCTCGTGGCTCCCGTTACCCTGGGCGGCGGCGGGAGGTGTTAACGGAGGTGAACCATCTTTTTCGAATGCTAAGTGAGTTACTGTCCGTTACATTCTCTTGGCCGTTGAGACCAATCGTTTGGTTTATCTGATGTTTCTCGTTAGGAATAGGTCGATCTCTACCATCCTATGTATAGTCATAGTGGGTGCCTCTGCAACTGTACTGTCGGCTGTCTTCAAGCGTCTAATTTGACTTGTATTCAATGGTCTTTCAACTGGAGGTGTGTCGAATCGTTAAGAAGTGTTACGGGTCTAAAAAAAATAATGTCGGAAAAATCTGGAATAGTATATTACCTAATTTAACCCACGTGATCCACATGATCGTCATAATCCAATTATAACCCAAGAAAATCTACACAAACAACACAGATTTTAGGAGTCAGAATCACCTTCATTACCAGGCTCCTAAAACCATTCGCTCGAACCGCTCGTATGGGGCTTCATCCCACTGGCCACGCAATGTTATATAAGAAAAATTTATCTTATCTTATCTGAGACCAAATCAAACCAAACCTAGTCAAAATAAACAAAGGATCTCCCCAAACTCACGGTTGAGCGGCTGGCACAAATGGGATTCGGGGATCTCGGCGAATTCGAATAAGCCCTATGTTAGGTGCCCGAGAACTCGTTTCTTGCCATCAGTCAAGCTTGAATAAACATCATGGTTATTGATTGCAATCAATTTTGTGGATTGATTGTCTAAGTCTCAGAAATGGTTGTGCTCACTGTTGCCCACAGTGAGCTTGTTATTTTGACTATTCTCAGCTTGTTTTTCCTGGTTTCTGTTGATCCCCCACCACACCAATGTATATGTATATGATTTATGTAATAATATTTGCTTTCCCCCCTTCCAGGAGGGTAATAATGGGTACATTACCTGAGAGGGTACTCATGGACCAATGCATGCCTTTTGGAGACCTTCATAGTGTCATAGTGGATGTGGGAATCATGTGTTGGGTGGCATGGGCATTGTATGTAGGGTTCTGTGGTGCAGGGGTGGGGTGGGGCCTCACAGGGAGGGGGACTACATCATATGATGAGGAAAGTGGTTTACCATAACATGTGGATACATCCATGTTGGGAAGTGTATCTGTGGTCATGGGGAGAGAGGTAAATGGGGTCATCTGGCATTTTTGAGAAGGGGGTGGGTAGATTGTTCACCCTATTGTCTGTGGCCTTCAAGGAGTGTATATAAACTAGCTTGAGCTGTGGGTATCAGAGGGTTATGGTGGTAAAAAGCAGTCAGGGGGAGGAGAACATGGCTCACCATGGATGATATATGCAGAAACTCACAGACCTGAGGCTACAGATAACTTGAGTGGGTATATTACATGAAGGAACCACCCAACACATGATCCTGACCCCATTTACCTCTCTCCCCATGACCACAGATACACTTCCCAACATGGATGTATCCACATGTTATGGTAAACCACTTTCCTCATCATATGATGTAGTCCCCCTCCCTGTGAGGCCCCACCCCACCCCTGCACCACAGAACCCTACATACAATGCCCATGCCACCCAACACATGATTCCCACATCCACTATGACACTATGAAGGTCTCCAAAAGGCATGCATTGGTCCATGAGTACCCTCTCAGGTAATGTACCCATTATTACCCTCCTGGAAGGGGGGAAAGCAAATATTATTACATAAATCATATACATATACATTGGTGTGGTGGGGGATCAACAGAAACCAGGAAAAACAAGCTGAGAATAGTCAAAATAACAAGCTCACTGTGGGCAACAGTGAGCACAACCATTTCTGAGACTTAGACAATCAATCCACAAAATTGATTGCAATCAATAACCATGATGTTTATTCAAGCTTGACTGATGGCAAGAAACGAGTTCTCGGGCACCTAACATAGGGCTTATTCGAATTCGCCGAGATCCCCGAATCCCATTTGTGCCAGCCGCTCAACCGTGAGTTTGGGGAGATCTTTTGTTTATTTTGACTAGGTTTGGTTTGATTTGGTCTCAGATAAGATAAGATAAATTTTTCTTATATAACATTGCATGGCCAGTGGGATGAAGCCCCATACGAGCGGTTCGAGCGAATGGTTTTAGGAGCCTGCTTCATTACCAAATTTACACATCTATAATATATTCTCTTTACATTAAATCCAGATATACTAACTAAAATCAATGACTACACAATGAAAATCCACATATAATCTAAGCGAGATTTTAATGCCAGCCGGAATTTTCCGACAATTATTCATTGTCTGTCCGAGTCAAGGGGTGGTCGATCGTAGAATCGGGTACAGAGATCTGCTCGCGTGGAACTCGCGTGGACTGCTGATTCTCCACACGGCAAGGCTTCGGCGGACGGCCAGAGTCACATCGTGTCACACG
The DNA here is from genome assembly GCA_025854295.1 of Lyophyllum decastes. Taxonomy (NCBI): domain Eukaryota; kingdom Fungi; phylum Basidiomycota; class Agaricomycetes; order Agaricales; family Lyophyllaceae; genus Lyophyllum; species Lyophyllum decastes. The sequence goes on along the minus strand of CP107712.1, from coordinate 423,577 downwards.
TCCTCCTCATCGCAGTTTCGACTGGCCCTTGCCTCAATCGCGTTTAAACGCGTTGGACAGTGCTGTTGATCAGTTTCTTTTTGCTCTTAAATCTACTCTTTTGGATCCATCCCACAATGCAAACTCTGTAAATGATGTACAATATTCTTCACATCCCAGCACCCAGAAAAATATACCATACACCAACTCTCGAAGACCATATCAGCATGGATATTCCCCCTACATCTTCCCAACATTCAACATCCATGGAAATCACTCCGTATCCTCACCTTCGAGCTACAGAATTCCATACCAACTCAGAGCACCCCTCAAATCCACTTCACAGACAACTCCACCTTCGAGCAAAGTGACTCAACTCGGATGCCCTAGCACCTGTCTCAACTGCCATCCTTTTTCACCACATATCCCTTTATCCACCATCCCGGCTGCAAGAGGAGCCCTGGATATCACCTGAAGACAATTGGCCCAGATCCAAACACAGTCAGGATCACATCCAAATGATGCAAAGGCCAATTATACGAGGACGGAAGCACATGCTCTTCTTGCAAAGCACTATCTGTTGAATTTTCAACCATCTCATGGAGCGGCATCCAACATGGGAGTCACAGGTTAACACTAAAACGAAGGAGACTTGGGAGATCTTGGACAAAGGGAAGCAGAGATTTGCCTTGACGGATATTGTTACCAGTACAAAATTATCAACACAACTCAGAGTTCTACTTTCATTGCAGGCAAACGAGAATGGCAAATGCCCTTCCTCATCTCCTCCAGGAACTCCTTGCACAAAATTGAAACAGCAGCATCGAAAGGTACAGAAAACTGCCTGCTTCTCATCAATACAGGATGAGAACATCAATCCATCCATTAATTAATGTACTTATGCAATATATTTATCACATCTACAATACTAAAGAATATTTCCAAGCAGTGAAAAAGCGTAGTTCACGCTCCTTCGCATTCCTTTCCTCCTCCTTGTCTGTCACGCTGTGGTTCGGCTTGAGTTCGGCAGCCTGTCTGCCGAAGTTTTGCCATGTGGAGCATCGGCAGTCCACGCGAGTTCCACGCGAGCAGATCTCTGTACCCGATTCTACGATCGACCACCCCTTGGTCCGAGTCTGTACTTCCACAGGATAACAAGAGCCCGCGCGAGTTATCCTCACAGCCTTTCGGGAGACTCTAGGGCACAAGAACCCACATTATGACACTCAGCCGGTGGGTTCTGTGGCATGTTTCACTTCTCTGCAGTACACAGGTATAGTCGTCGCTGTACCATATTGGAGGGCAAAGGTGGAGTCAATTGTAAAAAACCTTAAAAAGGAATGATGGTGTGGCCAGTCACGTGGCTCGGCTGCGTGCACGTGCTGTTTACTATCAAGGACCACTCCAACTCGCTCATTATCAGGTCCACGCTTTCTCAACATCTTCACCGACATGGCTAAGTATCTTAAATATGTCGCGTTGCCCCCGAACCGATAATGCCACACCCTGCAGCTGCCAAGCTATCAGGCTGTGTACAAGTTTACAACTATCCGAATCAAGAGGACTCATCATCGTTTGATACGCAGCACAAGAACAAGTCGTTTGTTATTACAGAAGTAAGCAAGCAGTCTCCGATACCTATATGCGCTAATTCCAATGATCTACAAATATCCACGAGTCCAGAGATCGAGCAGAAAAAAAATGAAGTATCTAGTAAATGTATGCAAGCAAGCCTTCGGTCCGTGTCCATATATATATATGCTAATAATCCAGTCCTATAGGTATCCACGAGTCCAGTAATCGAGCAGTAGGGGGAAATACAAATCCACGATCCAAGTCCAAATCGAGTCCCGAGTCCAAGCAACGAGCACCGAGCAGAAAGAAAATACAAGTCCGAGTCTGAGAGGCCGAGTCGAGAATAGAAAGGATGATTAGGATAAGGATGAAGCACGAATGCCTCTCCGGAGCTCTCCGTGAACTCGACGAACGATAGGACGAGAACAGCAGCCGGCAACTGGTCAGTTGTCCGTCCGATGCCGATAGCCCGAAACGAAACCACATCCTGCCACTTGTCAGCAGTAAGCGGGCCCCGTTTCGGATCTCGCCATTATCGTCAACGTCGTTCAGGAGCTTCCCATGCCTCACCGCGACGAAGAGGGCGCCTTCGAGTAGTTATGGCCGGAAACGGTGGCGGAATAACCATTTTCGCATTGACGCCTCGAAGTCACCGACCGCGGAGGATAGCCATATGATCGTAGGCCGTGACGACACGCGTACACCCACTTGACTTCAGCGTCATCGAGAGCAGCATCCCCCAGAAGAGCACTGAGCACGTGCTAGACCAGAGGCTGTCTATCGACATGTTCCTGCCGTCCTCATAGAACGAAGTTGGGGGCTCGCTCGCTGGCGTTAACTGCGCGGAGAAGAAGGGGTGGCTCTTGCGGTTAGCGCGGGATGGGATGGGAGGGGGGTTCGTGTCCGGATGGTTGAGAAGACTCTGCGAAATTATGTCACCGAAGCGGGGAATCAAGGCTAGAGGGGGTCGTGTTTGGATAGTTGAGCGGAGTAGACGAAATGCCAATGGAGAAAGTGGAGTCAAGGCTAGTGCGGGGGCGGGGGTAGTGTTCCAATGGTCGGGAGAAGCAGGCGAAAAGATATCGGTGAAGGGGGCTATATCAGGGCTGGTGCGAGCAGGGGGTCGTGTTTAGATCGAAAAGATGGGTGTGGAATCGGAGCTAGTGCGGGTTGGGGGGTGGGGTCGCTTTCAGATAGGTGAGAGGTGGCGACGAGCCGGGCAGAAAGGAAACGGAACATGGTCGAGAACGCGCTTCGGTCGCTCTACCAGCATGCAAAGGGAGAATCCTTTCGGCTTCCCTCTCCCCCTGGAGCTCGCCATGAAGGAGCCGAATGAAGCACAACGAGAGAACACCAGACATACAACTCGTCAGTTGTCTGCCCGGCGCCCACAGCCCAAAACGGAACCACTACTTGCCACTCGTCAGCAGCAAGCGGGCTCCGTTCCGGACCTCGTCGCGATCACTCGGTCTCAATTCACAGTTTACGAGCGCCCTGCATCCCTCACGTAGTCGGCCACCGCCGTCTCTCCTCCGCGGTCACATCGATCTCCTCGGGATCGCCAGTCTCAAGCTCGCCAGCGGGGCAGGTAGAGGGCCCGATCCTTGTCCCAGAGGTGATTGAGTTGCGGCGCTGGCAGTTCCTAGCGAGGACGGTCGTATCTATACTGTTTTCCTTCTCTTCCACCACCTGGGCATTGGACATCGGCGCCCCTTGTTTCTCCTCCTGGGTCTCTGCTTTGGCTGGCGTGTCATGCAGATAGACATCGGATCCCGGGAGCTGAGCGAAAAGCCCTACTGTCTTGAGCACATACTTCCGCAGACGCCTTCGTCGGTTCAACAATTGCTGCTTGCTGATGACGGCCTCCCCACCGGCCGGGTTTGAAGGGCCGGCTGCTACTGCATTGTCGTTTTCGTCATCTGTGGATGTGGGCTGTGACGGGGTCGGAGGGGTGGTGGATTCAATGGTCTCGTGTCCATCGTGCTTCGCTTCGTCGTCACCGGACGTGGTTGATGGGCCGGCTGCGGAGGCTTTGTTTTCATCGCAAGGCGGTGCTGGTGGTGAGGGATGACGAAGGATGATCATGGGCTTCTGGATAGGGGCGGGGATGGGCAGATGAGGTGCACGATGACTGGATGCGGTGGACTACGGTAGAAAACAGGCCGTCAGCACCTCAGGCGCGAGAAAGTACTCAAACAAAGGCGTACCTGGACGTTCACCGCCTGCGCTTCTCTTATTGCCGACATAGCCTTCTCAAAGGCGCATCCTTGCGCCTCCTTCGTTGCCTTATCCTTCTCCGCCTCGGCCACCAATTTGGCACGCTCGGCCTTCAAGGTCTCCATCAGTCTGTCCGCTGATGCTACAAACGCCGCATCCTTTGCGGACGACGCCCTCGCCGTCTTCATGCCTACCCTCTTCTCCCGCTTAAGGATTGTCACACTCGCCGGCGCAGACTGCTGGGTAGTGGCCCCTGACGCGCTCTTGGGCGTATCGACCAACCCCGCGGACTTCTCTACCGCTCCCTCAGGTTTCTCCTGTTTGATGGTCGACACAGGCTCCTGCGCAGGAGAGGCAATGACCTCCGACGTGGTCCCGACCGTAGTCCCGAGTCGGGGAACCCAGTACCCGAGCCCGTCCAGTTTCACGCCGAGTGGCACAAGGGCCGCTTTCTTCTTTGGGGCGGGCGCTGTCGTCGTTTGGGCTTTGCTTTGTCCTTTGGTTACGGAGTTCAAGGCGACTTTGGAAGTGGATGATGATGTTCCAACACAGTTGACCTCTGCTTTGCACGAGGACCGGGGCTGGGGCTGGGGCTCACAAATATCGTGCGCAGGAGTCGACGGGGAATCCTAAACCAGGAACGAGGCATCAGGCACGGCAAGGATGGTACAATGGAAGTACACTCACGATGAACGTTACTTTTCCCCCCTTCTCCCGCTTAATAACAAATCGACTGCCACTCTCGGGGACATGCACCTCGTCGTCGTCGTCGTCCGGAAGAGGGACGAGGAGCGCGAGATCATAACTCGAAAAAGCGTTACAGGGTGTAACCACTTCGTGTGTGGCTTCGGATGTCGAAGCCGACGCGGCAATGGTTGCGGATGGTGTTGGATGAGAAGGTTCGGTGGCGACGTCACAGGAAAGACCAAGTTGCGATGGCGGTGTGCAGACGGTCGAATTAAGCGAGACGGCTTCTACCAGAACCGCGTCGGGGCTGAGGGACAACCTCTAGAACGCGAACGATGAATCAGTACAAAGAAACTATCAGGAACGGAGACAGTGCCCACCATCGGAAGTACCCCACTTTCTTTCCCCACAATCTCCTGGTTTGCCTCTTGTGGTGTGTCTTCCTCCTCTATCATATATTCGAGGGTCGGTGACTCGACGTCTTCTACAGGGGCAGAAACTTCGTCTTCATCGTCGGGGAGAGGGAGTAGCAGCGCCAGGTCAAGTTCAGAGCGAACATGTTCTCCCTCGTGCTGTTCGACATCTGCGCTTAGCGCGTCCTCAGTTGCCTGTGTACTGGTCGTCGCGTTCTGGATGCATTCCGTCCTAGCCACGGGCTCAACCAACTTGAGATGCTGGCCCGCGTGCGCGATCGTGAGGAGAAGGAGAAGGAGAACCTGGATGTCGTGATCTGGGAGAGGAAGCTCGGGCAGGTCGTCGTCGAAGACGGAGCTTGGGGAGGCTGGCAGGGCGTCTTCACGGTCATCGTCGCCCCCGCCATTGTTGGTATGGATTGCTTCGGCGGCGGCGGGCTCGTCATTGTCTTCAAAGCCGACCTTGTCGTTGTTGAGCTCGTCGCTTTCACCATTGGCTTCGCTTGACGGTGGACTGGATTCCAGAGCAACGGCCACTGTACCTGGAAACGAATTGCCAAAGGCGGGGTCAGTTTCACGACGCAGGAGGGATATGAAAGAGGAAAGACGTACCAGCCACGGCGAGGATCGCAAAAGCTGTAACGATGTACTCGAAGGGCCGTGTGCCTGCACGCCCAAAACCGCCTTGGGCGGGCTTGAAGGAGAGTGTGCGCAACGTCTGGAACCTTGCAAGAAGTGCTGGCGGGGTCGGGTTTTTTAAAGCCGAAGAATCCACGCTACGCGGGGCGTTGAGCGTGATTGTGAAATAGGGCGATGGGCAAAAAAGAAGGATTTGCGGGACGGAGGAGTTGACGGGCGCATCGTTAGGCGCACACATCGGTAGGGGCGGAGAGAACTGGTGCTGTAAAGGCGGTGACTCAGGGCGGGGCGAGGCCAAGAGCGGGAACGGGAATATCGGTGCTGGTGAATGAGGAATAGCGGGGCTTTGCTGAGCGGATACGTTCTGCTTAGGCGAGGCCGATGCCATCCATGTGAATGGGGTAGAAGCAGGAGGGGGGCTTTGTAGGGCCCATGAACTAATGGCGGGTGGGGAGGGAGACCTGGCCACTATCGGGGTGCTTGTTAGAGTCAAGGAGGGTCGATGGATAACGGCGAGGAGCCTGAAGGCTGATGAGGGAAGATGGATGCTCGCGGCATCCAATGCACGCGGAGCGGGGATGACGAAGGGTGTGATATGAGGCCTCATGAAGAGACTAGCGTAGCAAGCAAGCACGAAGCATGCTGGGAGAAGGAGAGGGAACATGCTGGATGTATCGAAAGAACGAATGAGGGGGGATATTGGGCATTTCCCGCTTTTTATTTGGCGATGGCGCGCTGAGTTGGAATTCGGCGTCTGCCGCCAGACTAATTTCCTAAAAAGGCAATTCTTCACCTTCAGACGCGACGCGTCTTGATCGCGTGATCGCGTTGTTTGAGCTTCTGATTTCGAGTCTGCAGCCTCTGAGATGCGTGCTTGTTCACCACAGTAGTTACAGTACGAATTCAGAGTGGAAGGCCGCCCGAAAATATATATCTCCAGCATGAAGCTTGAAGCTTGAAGTCCCGGCGACTTTGTTTAACGTTACTGACATACATGTGTATATATGGTGCAATGGGGCTTACAGGCGTTGCACAAATTCTTGTCTATACGTGTTTGTGGTGGCTCAAAATTCTGAAAAATAAAAAAAATACGAAAAATCGCCCGTTTCATTCAACGCATAGCACAGCGTCCTACACATTCTTTTCTGCATTCAAAAGTACTTAGAAATGGAGGAACAGTGTTCCTCATCTCCACACTCCTTCACGCAGCCACAAGACAATGATTCTGTCGAGTGGTACGAACCTCCCCATATTGAGCCCTGGAGCACCGACAACGAAGCCGAAGCAGGCTCATCAGCAGAAGGACCACAAGAGGCACCAGAAGAAGCCGTTGACAGACCCTTCAATGGCACGAACAGCAATATAGCCATCAAGAGTGAGCGCAGGGATTACACTGTACCGAGTACCACGGTCCAGTGGTTGCCGAAGAACGGGATCCTCCCAAACCAGAGCTCGCCCATACCGGCGGAACATGGTGTGTCCATTCTTGCTGGATTCATCGATAATGACAATCTGGTCTGCAGAGAAGTGGGTGGTGACATCACCAAGCCAGGCATTCCGCAATGCCTCGTCTCACTCAGCTACTTCCCTACGGACAACTTTACGGGTGAGGCCGAGATGCTGGAGATTTGCATGGAGGGCGGAGAGTGAGATGGGAAGGTCATGATAGATAGTGAGCCACTGTTGGATTTCGTTCAGATAAAGGCAAGGAGTCTCCTCTATAAGGCCATGAAGGGACTCTATCATATCAGCAGTGAGTATGCGAGGGCGTCCACGCAGCACCGATGGAGGATTGACGCATCCAATCGTGTTGCAATTCTCGATCCAGCGTTCGATGCTTTTTGATGAAACGCCGAGCACGGCTGCAGCATCCTCAAGATTCCACCCCAATCCAAGCAACTCTAAGGCGCGTTCCTTCATATCTCGACTGATTTTGTGGTATACCATGGCTGTAGGCTGCGTAGAGTCCGGCTGAATGCAAACGAAGAATTTTTTGGATTTTTTGAATTTCCGGAATTTTCACTCACTACAAACATGTGTAGACAAGAATTTGTGCAACGCCTGTAATGCAACAACGAAGGAAAACTCAGAACCTATCAAACACAACGTCCAGTCCAGGTGTGTCCTTTACGCCCAGGGAAGATTTGATACTAGTTGATGGCAACCATATTCTGTGCATTCTCCAAGTCTCCTTGCCGCGTTCTATTGGAACCAACGACGAAACAGTGAGTCGTACTACCACCCCACGATTTCGCGACATCAGCGTATACCGAGGCCATCCGTCGGATGACCGACAGGAAGGCATTGGCGATCCCTGTAACGCGAATTCTCTTCAACGGTGATCAGGCTTGTCAAGGCAAAACTGTCTATCGTTCACCCGTTTCATGAAATCCTCCGGGCCTGTAGGAGTCAAGTCAAGCACTTCGGCATAGTCACGACGTGTACAGAGTGCCGGAGGATTGGGAACTACGATTGGCGGGATAACAGCAGGGCGTCACGGTCGTATCCAGTGTTTTCGAGGTGAGCAATGTCCTCCATTCCTTTTGGCGCTAGGGATATTGACACCAGACAAGTAAACATACATTTTTACGGGTGTTCAAGCCTACGGTCTGACAAACCTCACATACGACGCCGTAAGCAGGACCCCCGCCAAGAACGCCGCCACCAGCTTCAGGTCTTCCACCCCAAGTGCAGCCCCCTCACGCTCATCGTCCCTCCTTAAGCCATCTTTCGGGGGCTGGAACCTTACGAGCGATTCATGGCTCTCCAGGATACCAGGCAAGCCGTCCTGGCTCTTCTTATTCGCCGTAGACCAGTACCACTTCAGTCCCTTCTCAGGGAGCGGGGCAACGCTGCACGAGGACCCCTCAATCTTTTTCTCCGCCTCGACATCGACAATTTCTTGGGGGAGGTTAGAGCTTAGAAGGCGTGTCCGCTCGGCTTTGTACGTGAAGAACGGGACGGCGTAGCCGCACGACTAGGAGACATCGATTATTTTCTGTTAATTTTACGTGTGGTGATAATGGAATGGGTGGCGAACGTACTGTGCCGACTTTAAAGACGTCGATCATGACGATGGAACGCGAGCCGATCTGGCGCTTCTCGGGTGGGAGAAGCGCTTCGTATTCCGGTGTCCCGAATTCATAGATTGTGCCTGGTATGTTATACCATTGGTGAGATCTTAGACTGCTGGGCGGAGCAGCGCAAGGACAAGCAAGCTCGTCAGCTGACCTTTACCATACAGTCTGCAAATCCGAGGCGGACCCTCGAACGCATTGAATAAAATCGTAATCCGCCCATTCTCGCGCACATGCGCGACAGTCTCGATACCTGCACCCAATCAAAAGCCCAAAGAGAGGTAAGTCTTCACAACGCAAACCGGAACTCCGACAAGAATACGACTGACCGCTTCCCGTTAGGTCCTCGTACCACACCTGATTGGGATTTACGACACGAAACGAGCCCGCTACACCTTTAGGGGAGAGGTTGACCAGGCCGTCGGCGGTAAGCGGTGCTGTAGCGACCCAGAATACCTTCTGTTTGTCGATCCAGGGTATGAGAAAGTCTGGAATCTTGTCGAAGTATTGGACCATGATCACAGTGGGAAGCCGAAACAGGCAACGGAGGATGACGGAGTAGGGCTCGGTCTACTACTTCGGCGACTAGAACGTGTTGTAAGTAAGAAAGGTAAAGTTGATAGACGGCTGCCACTCGAGATTTGTAAAGCCTCAGGGAGGCTGCGATTGGCGCTCTTATCTCTCTATGTCCGAGGTAAGGACCATCGACACTACTATTCAGGCCGCGGCGGTACTCGAGTCTTGATCATGTCACGAATTGCGACATGTTAGAAGCACAACGAATAAGGCATGGTTCGAGTAGTACCAAGCTTACTCAATCGCGTAGATATCGGTGTCAGTCTCAGGTGGTCCCCAATTATATTTTAGGAGGGGAATCGCTATTCGCAAGACCCGAACCCACCGTCACCTTGGACAGCACGACCCGAGGGTCCGGAAAAAACTCGAGAGCCTGTTAACATCGCCCCGATTTTTCACTCCAACGCATCTAGTTTCTCTCTCTGATCTGCTTCCCAGAGCTCCCTAAAAAAAAAATTAGAACGTCACTATCACCTCCCCGAACGAGAACGAACCGAAACGCACAAGCCCTGCCACGCGAAATCATGCTCCCACTCCACAAAATTGAGCCACTCAACCAGCTGACGCAACGTTTGGCCCTCCATCAATGCCCGTGCATATAGCGGGCTCCGGTCCTTGCAACACTATATCAAGTATCAGGAAATGTGACTCAGTGGCTGGGGAGGCATAAGAAATACTTACAGTGAGGTACAAGTCCCTCAGTGTCTTAGCGTCTTCCTTTGACGGTCTCTGGATGTCACATTCAACATCCTGATCAGCCCGAAAATACCAATATCCAGTCGGAAGTTGCAAACCCAAACTTACAAGCCGTCCATCCATGTATCTGATCTCCCCATATTGATTCAACGCTGCATACCTATCTTCGCGCATGCCATCGTACCGAAGGTAGGGCGGATACTCCGCAGCCATGAACGCCGGGAACGCAACAGCCTAAACGGCAGAGTGCTTACATATAAGTCACGAACTGAAACAATAACTGCTAAGGTGGAACTCACCTGCCAATCGACAAGCCCACTAAATTCACTGCCTTCAACCATCACATTCCGATCATGGGCATCAAGATGCACCAAGCACACGTGGAGCAGCGAGGGGTCAAGTCGCGCTATAAGGCGTCGTGAGAGTGTCTCAAGCCGTTGCAGTAAGGCCGGGATGTCAACTGGAGCTCCGTCCTTATGCTCCCATTTCGTAGCGGATATACGCCATTTGATGTATTCCTGAGCAGAGTCAAATGCGTGGTCGGACCCTCGAAAGGGTTCTTCCTCTCGGAAGGGGCCGATGATGAGGTTGCCGTCTGCTGACACGCCGATGACGGGACCTATCATGTTGGGAATTTCGATGTTGAAGAGATCTACCAATGTACGTGCCAGACCGGGTATAAAATGGTGCTGTTCAATTGTACTTGTGAGCATCGATCGTGATACATTACAATATTTTTGGGAAATACACACGAAGTTGAAACCGTGCCATAGGTTCTCGTCTGTGGCGAGATTCAGTAGGTTGCAGCCAGCCATCTTCGACATGAGGATGAATGGGGAGCCAATTGGATTCCGAGGATCAGCATCGTAACCCAAAACGCGGGGCGTCGTGATTTCGGGCGCCTTTATTTCCAAGAACTTGAGAATCGCGATCTCTTGCGCTGTAGTCTCTTGAGCATACATTCGACCCTCGTCGGTATCCTGATCCCCTGATCAGTCAAGTCCCTGCGGTTCGGTGTCATATTTTTATTACCTTGAAATTATAACAGATGCGTGCGACACAGCATGGTCCAGCGTCGTCAAACATCAGCTCATACACCTATAATTCACAGTGGGCACGGGACAGAAACGTCGAAGCTGTAGTACTCACGACGTTGAAAACACCATGTCCGACCAGATCAGATTTTACCCCGATAACCTGCCGTCCAAGCAGGGTGCTGAAGTATATCTTCATCTCTTCCGTGCAAATCGCTGTGCCCTTCCCGTCCCGTTGTGGGGTAAATGGGGAAGTAGCAGTCCAGTATGGGTCATGGGAAACTGGGGGCATTCCAGGATCCAGAAAGGAAGCGATGGGGCAGTACTGTCGTTTCGGTCTTTCACTGCCCAAGGTCACTGAATTACTTGAAAGTCATATACAAGGTTCACCCTTGTGCCTATCATCTTGGGCCTCAGCCTTTCTGATTGATTGGAGGACGTACGCTGGAATGTGGACACACACACCTTGATGATCGTTGAATACTCGCCAAGGATGCTAGCGCTAGCTTCCCCTCCCACTCCTCATGTTCTCCATATTTTGAATCAATTACTGAAATGGATAAGGCAGGTTTGAAGCTATCCAAGATCTCGGGTACTTCGAGGTTCAATGCATTCCACGTGTACTGTTGACTATGTAGAAGATAAGATTAGATTGCTCTTATGTCGGGTGTATTACCATCCTAGACGCCATGAATCCGAACACCTTCAACGATCTGCGCTGCCATTATCCAACGCCTTCTTCAGCTTCAACGTCCGTAATCAAACCAAATCCAGAAAAAAATACCAGCGACGGCAACTGCTTCTGGACAATAAACGCTGGAGAAGCACTTCTAACGAACTTACCAATGTTTACAGAAGGAACGAACACTCGAATGTCCCTTCATATCGCCTTCATGATCACCGATAGATACCGCCCAAGCGCGTATTGTACGTCTTTCTCATTTCTCAAAGCTAACTTTCTGAAAGAGCAGGGTAACAGGCTTTTCGTGGCGGGAGATTTGAAGGCTGCATTCGAAAAGTACACCGAAGCCATCGCTCTCGATGAAACGAATCCATTTCTGCGGGAGACCTAGTCTGTGCTACTTGTCATTGAAGCAGTACGCGTTGCTTTTTTTCTATTTTCTTTCCGTGTGTTGGCATGAAAAACTGATGACTACTCTCAGGTACTTGGATGCAATCGGCGACGCCCTCCAAGCACGACATTCCATTGTTTCTATTCGACCCTCTTGATCTTAGGACGTCAATCAGGCCACAAGACTCAACCCAAAAATGCTACAAAGCCTCCGCGCGAATGGCAACTGCGCAAGACGTAAGCGATCTCCCTAAGTCCGATGTCACCAAACTAACACCCTTGTCCAGCCTTGGCAGAATATCTCCCAAGCTCTCTATCATGGAAGCAGGCTCTCGGGGCGCCTCCGACCGAGAACCTGACTCCGCTGCAGGAAAAGCAGCGAGCAGAGTGCACAAAGAGGTGGAAGCAAGCTGAGCTGCGACTGAGCGTCAAGTGTTCGACGCTATTTTCGACCCCGTTGAACAGGCGATATGGAAACAACCAGAGCGGTCCCTCGTGAGACGTCTCTGCAAAGATGGTCGTTGGATAGCGAGAGGCGCGCAGGGCAACGAGTAGCGTGAGCGTTTTTCAACGCATTTAGGCCTCGACCGTGTCTAACAGCGTAGCTTCATTCTCAAGTCTCGGTCATGGTGGGTGCGGCTGGGGTTCATCGCATGGTAACCCAGCGTCATCAATGATTTATGGTATTTTCTGCCAGCTACTGGATGAAGGCGTTCGGAGGATGAAAGGCGCTTATTGCATGAAGGACAAGGGGCAAACCTGGATGCGCGAATCTGGGGTGCTCTTGCTTGGACGGGGCGAAGAACACATACACAATATCAGATTCCTCTCTGCAACTGCCCCGATCCACCGGTCCTCTCAGGCTTTTGTGCTCATCTGCGATGCGATGCTCCGGGATTGTAGGGCCATGTACTTGATGATGAATGGATAGACGCATACAACCTCTACGAAACCCTCGCCCAGATCCTATCTCACTTCTACGATGAGTAAAATGCGCATACAGACACTCTCGAGCGACAAACGCATACCCATGGGTCGGCTACGGCCCCAATATCGTCAAGCGCGAAATGCCCGCTCGAGTCGAGGAACAAGGGTGGGATAAAGTCCGTCCCGACATCGATCTCACCATCCAGTGCATTCTCAGTCTCCAACCTTCCATATAGTGTTAGCTTGCCCACAGCTCACCAGTCATATCCAACAGTTTCTGGCTCCTTAGGAGAATGATCGGAGGCACATCAACCCGGAACATGCTTTCGAACCTCGAGTACGGCCCGGCAGAGCCTCAACGTCCTCGAACGGGGCCACGAGAAGTTCAAAGATGTCCCGCCTAAGGACAAAGGTGTGACCGTTGACGACCTCTTCATCCGATCCGTGCGCAGCTACGATATGCACCTGCTCGTGGATGTATGCATGCTTTCTTCTCCTCGGAATAGAAAGGGCTAAAGCTGATTCACCTGCACATAGCACTACGGACAGTCCGACAAAAACCTCTGCCGACCGTGGGGAATGGCTAGCGTCAACGGCGCAGCAGGCTGGTCTTCTTACCCCAAGAACTTGAGATGGATACCCACCCGAGTGAGCCATCATGGGTCGAGGGTGCGAAGGACCCCGGATGGTCCACCTTGGAAGGGACTTGAGGAAGGCGTTGGAGGGCGGACAGGCGAGGTTGGGTACGGTTGTGTGTAAGCAGTATCCGGCTGGGTGTCATGTGTAGGAACTTTCGTGGCTTGGGTCGGTTTGGATGGGGTTAGTATAATTGTCTCTCTGGGGAGGAGGGGATGGGGGTGATACGTGTCACCATCGTTGACAAAGCTTGCAGACGAGAGCATTGTGTATTTGGGGGCCATGTATCATCGAGCAGCCAAGATCAACGATGTCGTACCTGCATTTGGGACGATCTGTCCTAGAACCATTGAATTTCATTGACTTCGTCACTTTTCTCAGCACCAGCAATATAGTTGAGATGCACGGTGACACGGTCTGCCCTTGCGAGCGTGGTGACGGCCACAGGATTTCATTTACGCTCCAACCGGTCAACGAGATTCGACAGACGCGGATAATCCGGTGAGGAAGGGTATGGCATTAAGATCTGTTGATAAGATCAAGAGGACTTGAACATGGAACCCGTCATGAAAACAGCGCTGGGTGTCCAGGATTACAATCCAACTTGGTCGGATCCGTCATCAGCGCGTTCAAATTGAACACGAAATCAACTTAGAGCTGTCATGAAAACGGATACTCTCGAAGGAACTCCTCCTTCTCCATGATTCTCGCATGCGTGTTGAAGAATTCTGTCAGCTCCTTGTTATAGGCTACGGTGGCAGGCGTCAGGCGTCGCGCCGTACGTGTCAAGGAGTGATGAACGCACCGCTGAGTTTTATTGGCCGAGTACATTGTATCGAGTAGTGATCTGAGTGCTCGTGGAGTATAGTTAGCGTAGGCGGAAGTGGGGTCCCTAGCGTTGAAGTATCATGAGTTGATGAGTTGATGAAACAAAAAAGTACAGTAACGAGTCAGTGGGTGTCACCTTGAGGCAGTATAGATATCAATATATTCCGGCCGCGGAAGTTCCGCACAACTTCTTGAAACATAGGCGACGTGGGCGGGCGCAACGAACACCCATTGGGGTCTAAAGTTCACGGAAAGGATTTAGCTCGACACCACCACTGTGGTCCTCCGAGTCTCGTACATACCTACAAAGTCATTCCCCTCGTACGGCAGAACCAGGCCGTCTTTCAACTTCAGGTCAAAACTGTACCTCCCCAGCTTCATCTGGCTCTCATAGTCACGAAGCTTGACATTCCGTCCGGATTGAACGCGAGCTAATTCTATGGGCACTTGGTCGACATAGCGTCCTAAAAGTGGACGTATCGGTCTTGTCGAGAAGCTGCGTAATGAACCGAGGAGTTGACGAGAGGACAGTAGACATTGGACCATAGTTGCTCAGACGTTGAAACTTGACAGCCGGAAAAAAGGGCACAGCCATCATCGCGGTCACGTGCATTATTTGGATTTCAAAAAAAGGCAATCGGCGCTCCCAACGTTGAACCGATTCTTCTCTGGCTGACGGCTACCGAAGTGGGAGCAGCAAGTTCACGCGGTATATTCCTCTACGTCACACGCCATCGCAATGGTATTCTGGTCAGCCATGAGCTGGCGTTGACTGCGCCACCACCCGAAACTTTTCCGACCACGCTCCCGATTACGTTGCGCTTGCTTCTGTCAATAGAAGTGTAGAAAACGATGGTAATGTGGCATGGTGCCCATGATCTCATACCCGGCCCGTATATCCATCGTTCTTTTCCTCTGTATCTGAGGTGTTTCCTTGCGTTCTAGAATCATTGCCTGCTCTTGAGTTGACGCCCGCGGCTGGACCTCGTCTGCTTTGATACCGTTCACAGGCAGCAACTCTCATGGGGGGTCGGACACCAAGTATTGAATAACGCGGAACTAGAGTCATGCTCAAACAGGAGTCTCAGCAACCATTTTCTTGACGGCCTCAATCGTGACTTATCTCTCATTCTCCGAAATTGACTGGTGGCTTAGTCTTGATATGACCATGATCGTATTATGAAGGAGACAGGAATAATGAGCTGGGCCTTCGACGAATCCCAAACGAAGAGAACTTGAGCATAACACTGGGTATACTGGGACTGGTACAAACGCAGTCGGAAATCTACATATAGCCTTTGTAGACTCGTCGGATGATTCTACTAGTCTTTCAACAAACTGTTCATCAATAGCTAGTGTTAATAACCCCGCTCCAATGATGTATCTAAGGTTGCTTACCCTCCAAGGAGTCCGTCAGGCGTTACTCCCCCGCCATTACCAGAACCCGGAACTTGAAGTGATCCCACAATTGGTGAGTTAGACGGGAGAGGGCCGACGATGGGTAGTTTCCCAAGAAGGTCGTCAATGATAGAACTACCGGCTTCAGCCGCCTGATCGGAACGTTCAGGTAACGTCGTGGCTGAAGTAGTGGGGAAATCTAAACCTCTCCAGTAGGAAGGGGCACGGCAAGGGAAACCCAAGCAAGCGAAGCGAGAGTCGCAACGAGGCGGAGACTAATCTTCATGTTGAGAGAAAGGAGTGACTTTGAGTGAATGAGCGAGGGAGTGGCTTGAAACGAACGCGAGCTAGAGCGATGTTGTTGAGGTATCCCGCCGACGTTTTACCAGCTTTTATAGAGGAGCGGTCGGTAGTGTCCGCAAGGCAAGCCTCGAGAAGATGTGCAATCACAATGGAGAAACTGCCACAGTGACAGTGTGTATGGAATGGTGAGTGACATATGACGAAAAGTGACCAGGTTTTTCATCTGGCACGACTGGGAACACCCACATATTAATGAACGAACCTGGAGGGAGCATGTGGACGGTTGATTCAGCGGGCAATTTTTAAATGCTGGCAGGCGCCATTTTCGGATCCTTTCGCAAGTACGAGAGGCGCAATAGCGAGTCTACCACACGAGAGGAGTCTACCTTGGGCCGGACGTTCGGAGGTGGAAGGATCTTCCATGTCTGTGGCTCGTGTCCGTAGTTCAGAGGCTCGTGTCCCATGCAGGGAATAAAAGTATGAAAGCCCACTGATAGAACCTATTCATGCCTGTAAATGACATGAAGTTGAGTGCCAGTCATATCCGGACAAGAATCCGAGCCAATGCGAAATTAAATGCGAGGGAAGCCACGTTCAGTTTCCGCTATGGTGATCGTCATGGGGATTCCAAGAGCTGTCCAGCCGCTCTCTCGTATGAGAAGAAAGTATTTTCCCAGTACCTCTGAAGCATAGGAGTGGCTCGCTCTACCATCTTATTCACCTGTTCGAGGCACGGATAGTTACGGTCTGGCGAGATGCGGCGCCTCAGCATCAGTACCGGCAAGGAGCCAAAGTCAAAGCTCGGGACTCTCCGGACTCCAAAAATCGATATGGTCGACAAAAGCCACTACAGAGTTCTGGAGGCAATGAATGTAGAAAGGTATTGAGAGATGGTTGGTGGCCACGGGTGACGTTGAGGAGAGTATTTTGTGGTAGTTGGAAGCAATGATAAGCATGGGAATCGTACTTACAGTCAGTCCCAACACCAGCCGTTACGGATGCTAGGCCTAGATATGGTACGGGATTTCCGATAGTGTCGGCTTTCCTGGATAGAAGAGAAGCTAAGAAGGGACCGAGTTAAAGAGCATGTATACCAAAATAAGTCCGACGGCAACTTGGAGCACAGCTGGCGGTCATGCTATCCAGGATTCTATCCCGGCGAGCGTCATGGTGTTTGCAGGCCAAGTTCATCTAGGCCACGTGCGAGGTTTCATGGGCATGCTCTATGAGCTCGGAACAACTTCAGAGAGAAAACCAATACGGTGGATATGATTAATGGTCTACAAAAAAATGCCGATGGTGTGGTATATAGTACAGTGCGTGCGTCAAATGTCCCAATGCAAAGATCTAGATACATGCTAAAAGATGGAAAACAATAAATAAAATTAACAATACAGTCGATGAACAAGGCAGGCCTGAACAGCCTAGCAGACCGAAATTGGGTCGGGGAAAACAAAATCAAGGGAGTCCCCCGGGAGAGACAGCCCAGCAGACGGTAGGTCGTCGAAGAATGAATCGGACGTTGAGGGCGCTGAGTACGAGGAAGAAGGTGACGGGGAATCGAAGGATGAGAAATCGGATGGAGAAGGGGAGGAGGAAGAGAAAGATGTCGACGCCGAGTCATGGAAAAACCCATCTGGGCAGAACATATTGTAGCTGAAATCAATAGCATTGTTGGTGGGATAAGGCTGGACGGGGACCTGGGTCGTAAACGAGTCGGCTGTCCACTGCGGGCCAGGGACCGAAGTGGTCTGGGGGTGCGTGATATTGCGATCAGTTGGGGAGCTCGCAGGAAAATAGAGCTGTGCCGCAGGTAGGAGAGGAGTGGGAGGATATTGATCGAGAAAAGCATCCATGAAGTCGAAGTTATATTCGTGCATGTGTTCGAGTTGCTGGCAGGCGCCGGCAGCGGGGAAAATGTGGGGCGGTACCGGCGAAGAAGTCGGGGGAACATATGACTCCAAGTTCAGCGAGGCGCAAGGTTCCTCGGCGCGGAAGAGATCCTTGTCCCACGTATACGAGTACTGGTTGTCCCGCGGAACATCACAAGTTGTGTCAAGGGGCACGCAAGTAGGCGGAAGAGAAGCCATGAAGGTGGAAAAGTCAAACAGCTCTTCAGGGATTGCTTCTGACGAAGAGGACGACCAGGCCGATACGGATTCTTCTGAGGTGTGTCGCTTGTAGGGTGTGTGGCGCCTAGATTGCTTGGTGCCGACGGGCTTCGCCTTCAAGCTGCTTTTCTTTGGAACGTAGCCGTGAGTCCTCTTCCGGTGCCGAGTTAAGGAGCCAGGGTCAGCTGTCCTGAACTCGCAGTCCGGGCAGGCGTGCGGCTTTTCACCCGTACTATAAAGGACGAAAGCTGAGCTATCGTCTTGAGCGTATAAAGCGTGGTACTCACTGAGTACTAATGTGGGTGTTCACGTTCGACTTTTGCAGGTTCTGGTACTGGCAGCCTTCGAATGGGCATCTGTACATCCTAAGAAACAGGGTCAGCACAATTATATGTCGAGTACTAGATGTCAGCATACATAGCGAGCTTGTCGGTGAAATGGAGTCGGCGATGGCGAGGTACATCTGCTTTATAGCGGATGACTGCGCCGCAAACTTCACACGGCTCAGTGTTGATATCTTTCTATGAACGAGGATAAGTATCGGGGGGAAAATGTGCCGTAAGAGGAGCTCACGATTGTCTTGCGAGGCATGATCCGTCGATCGAGTGTAGAAGCGCAGAGGAGTGGGGAGGGGAAGCGGGCTGATCGAGCAGGGAAGGCGGGGCGCGTGTGAGTGACGGAAAGCCCCCACACATCCCGCCTTTAAATCAACCCCCCATCGCCTGCTGGCCACTGAGCAGTTGGATTGGTTTTCACCCACTTTTTGATTTTTTACCCTATAAGGCGAAAAGAAAAACGTCGAGCGAACCAATCGTCCCAGTGAGGCAGGAGGCGGTCAAAGCACCACTGATTGAGCCACCCGCTTAGAGTATAAGGAAATAAACCGCCGATTGGCCAAGACCCATATTTTTAAAAAGCCATTAAAGGAAATATTTTAGGAACAATCGACACGTTTTGGAAATATGGCCATGCACGACGAGTGGCTCAGTGACGGGGCATGCGTTCTTTTGTCTTGATTCGGTGCACCTGGTAACCACGTGTTTTAGACACAATTTTCCCGGTGAGTAGTGCGTAAAAAGCGTACCCTTCCCCTGAAAGGGTTTCGACCACAGAAACTGTGGTCTATTGCTAGAGTCGACGTTGTAGGCCGGGACTTTGCAATCGTCGCTTTCAGGGGTTTGAACAAGGATTGTTGTGTTGAGCTTTTGTTTGTAACAGCGACAAACAGCGTGACAATTCCTTTCTTGGATGTAACGAGACGCGACATGTCACCTCATCATCGCAGCCTTTGACACATAGTCAAATGTCGCGTTCCTATTTACCTACACAAACGTTCTGTTAGTTGGCATCCACACCTATAGAATATCCCCAAACCTCTTGTTGACCACCAATAGTGGCCAGGTAGATTGGACACAGCTGGACCGCCGTTTCGAAACTTCGTTCCTACATCACCTCGAACAAGCGCCAAAGTGACCGCCCACACTCCGGGTCTTCATAAATAGCTTCCTGTGCCGGGTCTCTCAGTCTATCCAAATTCATCCCCCCGAATCTCTGCTCAAAGATGTATGTATTGCCGAGCTTCTCGGTGTGCAGGATGTTTGAGAATCCATTTGATGGGTACTTGACTTGGAAGGTGCCCTTGCCATCGAACCAGAGGATTGTCTAACTGAGCGCAGGGTGGCCAGAGAGAAGCACAAAGTACTCGTATAGCGTGTTTTGGAACAGCGAAGAAAGTTATGGAAGCATGGTGCAGCTGGAGCGCGGAACCGTCAGGGCATACCTTGGTGGTGAGGGTATCTGACATGGACCCAGCCCGGAATTTCATGTCGAAGGTCCTGGGGGTGTCGCTTTAAGGATGGCACCCGTGTTTTTGACTCAAGGTCGACAAGCTCAAAGCTGATCAGTAATATTGTGACCGAGAAAACCCAATGCGTTCGGCCTTATATATACAGAATAGAGGGCATACCCACATGGATGGAATGAGCTCAGTGAGCTTGAGTGCCGTGAATTCTCCACGGAACTGCGCTGTTGGTGCACTTGCCTGGCCCCGCACACTGTATAATTGCAGTCTGTCTTAAAAAAGAAAATTCTGATCACAGTGATCTAAAATGGTATCACTCAGCCTGGTCAGACAAATCATTGGAAAATTGGAGATGAGTTATGTTTTCACCCCCGTACACTCGAGCATTGGAACGATGACGGTACAACCGTCATCATCACTCCAAATTGAGCTGAAGGAGAAAACATGTAGCAACAAATAGTAGCAGCTTACCAATCTCACCTGTTGGCGCATTTTTGGTCGTGTAGAGCGGGGAGGATGCGTGGAGGAAGAAACTCAGAGTGAAATCTGCGAGCAACGCGATTCGAGTTGGAGGGAAGACTTGGTGGGGACTCGAAACACGGCGTCACATGACTTTGGATCATGATCAGACGCGTCGCCGGATTTGGAAGTCGCGTCCACTACCATGCGGGAGTTCACTGTTTTGAGGTTGCCCTTGCAACGTTCAATTAACTTCTAATGTGTTGAGTCGTGTATCATTTTTTGGGGCTGAGAGAAATACAGAAAAAGAGCGGTTTGATCCGTATGTATTAGCATATCCTCTAACAACTGTTCACGTCCACTTCCTAGGATAATTTCAGGTCAATTGAAACCTACTTGTAGCTGAGCGAATTTTTTTTCGGCACCCGACCCTCGGGTTTGGTAACGGCTCGAAAAAGTCCAGTTATACATGAAGAACCAGGATCGAAAAAGTCAATTAACCACATGCTAGCGGTAAATGCGACCATGAGGTATCAAGGTTCACCCGTGAGCTTTGTGATAGAAATAGTGTTAGGATGTAAAATCTATGCGGATTTCCTGTGTTTCAAGCTGAACTTCAGCCTTCCACCGGCGGCGGTGGCACCTCCTTGTCCCGAAGCAGTAGCGGTCCAATTCAATATGCGATGTAAACGGCGAGCATCGAGACATAGGAGGTAGCACATTAAGGCAATCGAAATTCAAGCCACTTGTCTTTGGAAACCCCAGTGAAGGTTCTAAAGACACCGACCGGCGGCGGTCCCATCCATCACCTTGCAACATCGTTCTGTGACCGATCTCTCCACCCACATTTGAATACACCCACCTGGTGTTTCGTGAGACTACAGAAAGCGTGTTTTCCAAACATTCGGTGGGTTTAGTCAAGGTACCAAGTCGATTCCTCATGTTCGAGTCATCTCCATCTTCCGACAGCAACCAGAGGGACGGTATGTGGAGCAACAAACGGCGACAAGACGCAAGGATTAGTAGCGAGTCTGATCATAAGGATTTCCGCCGGTAGATCGGAGACATCCTAGACGAGAAGGGCACCATGGGGTACGAATTCGGAGAAGCTCTCGTCTCGGTAGAACTAGAACTGGTTGGTGTATAGCGAACCGATTTTCGGGAGTCAGAATTACTGTGAAACGTTTAGTGATCTGCCAGTCTTGTCACTTGATCGTTTCGGAAAGAGTGCGGCGAAACACGAGGTCGTCTGAGGCGATATTAAACAGTTGAAATTTGTCGAGTCATGGGCGTCGTGGCAGTCACGGTGGTGGTAATCCTGTGTGCTTACAAGAGTTGCAACGAGGGGAGATATACCCGCTGTGATTAGATCATTTACAGGATCAACCACCCGATGATAGAGAAAACACGAGGGCGGGTTTGTCGTCAATTCGCCCCACACTACCTCAGGTGTAAAACAGGTGTCTTATCGGACACCTTCGTGAGCTTCGGTAAACAAGAGCAAGTAAGTCCAGAGACGGATTGAATGTGACAGAATATGACAAGAACTGCGTCGCGATTGGCGGTGGTGTATTAGCATCACGTCGGTGTCCAGTGTCTTCTGAACCAGCGAATGAATAGCCTCGGGGAAATCAAATCTGGTATCCTAGCTGGCTTTACGACGGCGCAAGTGTGGAGAGAAGGTACGTGATGTGCTCGTGCTATGTGCCCACCGAAAATCGAGGGGATCAATCATTATCGGTAGTGACACGATTTTCAGCCGGTGTAGGAGCGTAGTAACCTCGGGCTTCTACTCGTTCGATGTTTTGAGAATTCCGGCGCCATTGTAGTGCGGGTCCCGTTTTAAATAGCCCGTCCATAGAAGGCAGCAAATATTCGGGTTCTGTCACACCCGCCATGGCAGTGGAATGTTCCACATCTTTGACAAGCCACTCGGTCTTGTAGAAGCGCATCAGATGTACAGCTGCAACATTGATCCCGGTCTGTGGCTGCGTGACACGTCCCGCCCGTCAATTTCCGCCAGAACAAAGGCTGGCACGCCGGGTATTCCAATATGTAGAGGTCCAGTAAACTGTTCGTTGAGTACGATAAGCTTGTTCAAGACAACTGAGGAAGAGTGGAAGCTTCTGTGGATGAGGCATGCATGGAGGTTGCAAGGGAGGAATGTGAGGCAGCCCAAAAAGGCAAGAGGAATTTATGAAATTTGCCGAGCACATGTCACCACTGCCTTTACCCAAATCTTTCCTTTCCCTGTCATGAGCTTGTAATCCGCCTTGTAGTACCTCCATATCTCTATCCTCCTGTTGTACCAGTGTATGCAAACTGTTTTTCATTCCTCACGCCAGCGCCGACAGCCACCACCTCGCCATGACCACCCAAGCTACGCTCACTGTACGTCAGAATTTTCCCAATCGCCTCGGCCCTTTTACCAACTAATGGTGGTTCTCTAGCAGGCTGATGCGGCGTCTAGCTTGCTTTCGCTCTCTATTGCAGCAGCTAGTGCTTCTCCAATACAAATAGCCGACCGTTCGCAGTCGGCGGGGAGCGGGGCCACCCTAGGGGTCCATGGTGCTAGTTTTAATAGCAGCCAGGGTGTCCAAGGGTCGCCAGTCAGCACGAGTCTTGGTACTGGGGCAAGACAACATCGACGCCTGGCGTCTACCGGCAAGGCTAGGAGGAGACTGAGCGATGCTCGTGACGCTGCTAATCGCCCCTCGTACGTGTCAACTTTTCTCGCGCTTTGTGTCGATTTTTTTCTTGTGATGGCAACACCTCGGAGAATGTTCGAACCCTTATTTTTAAATTTCTTGTCCTACCCGTTATCGAGATCCTGAATAGCGTACTTTTCTTCTAGACCAGCTCTGCTACAGTCCTCAACGGTTGCCCTGTCCCTTGCGTCACTGTCGTTATCGACTTCGCTTCCAGCGGGGTCTGTGCCACCGGTGTCGGCGTCGCTCACCGCGGAATCCCACACACCGAATGGAGTACCCGGGTCCCAGTCTAGCCGGCCTGCGTCGTTGCCCCTAAGCGACGGGGTCAACATTCCTCTCGCCGCCTCCACACCTGCAAATTCCAAGGGCTCTGATTTAGCTCCCGTGTCCATTGGCCATGCGAAGAGTGGAAGGAAACGTGGTGTGGACCACAAATGTGAGAGCTGTTCGAAGGTTAGCTCTCGTCTACTTTCGCTTGGCGGCATCGAACAAAATCTTCTTTTAGATTTACCGCCATCCATCTTGTTTGATCAAGCATCGTTGGGAGCACACAACACATTGGCGCGAAGCGTCCAAGTTCGTCCTTAGCAAGCACCAGCAAGTGCAGTTGCTCGAGGTCGGTAGTCAAAACATATACCGTTGACTGCCGTCTAATGGATGAGAATCCAGGCTGCTGCCATTCTTTCGCACCTGTCTCCTTCTGCACAGTCCCTTCCAGATGATCGCTCCCTTTGGCCATCGTTCCTTTCGGGTGGCTCGTTACCCAAAGTCGAGGCTGCTAGTCCACCTACCAACGACGGCACCGCCCATCCTGTCTCCAGCTCCGTTCCGGCTCCTGGAAATTTCTACCGTTCCACATCCAGCGGTCCCCGCCTTCACGACTACTCTATTCCCGCCTCCACGACGGGATCTGGAGGCATAACGCAGCTTCGACCGGGTCTCCTCGGGGTTCCCACAGGCTCAGGGCCAGTTGGGGATTCGACAGCTTCCAAACCCGTTCCCGTCCCTACAAACGTCAACGGCGGCTCTGACTCATTCAGAGGATACCGAGGCGCGACCGCCGACTTCTGGACGTCATCACAGTTCGAGAACGGGCACCCTCCGCCATCGTTCGTTTCCACTGGCTTATCCTCGGGCTCAGCTCCGCTTGTCCGTTCTGATGAGCGGAGTGTCAGCACGGGAGCTGGTGGTTGGTCGCTTCCTCGTTCGTCGGTCAGATCTATCTCTGCCTCGTCACAGTCGCGATCCCGTTCTGGCTCGGCTTCTGGAAGTCGCAGCGACGAGGAGAGTGTTGATGTTAGCGTCGACGGCGACATGGACGAGTATTCGACGTCGCGCTATGCTGGGCGCTATAACCACCAGGGACGAAGGGGTCCGGTGTGGAAGAGAGAAGAAGACGAGATGAGCATTGGCTTCAGCGTGCGTGAAGAGGACGAAGGCGACGACGAGGGTGCCATCAATGGTGTTCGCGCTGGCTTACGCAAAGAGCCTGAATGGGACGGACTGGATATGGATATGGATATGGACTGATACCGGAACTCGTGACACCGCCAAGATCGCGGAACAGCTTATCCACGCGAGACATCCCGGATGGACAAGCAACCCCAATTCTCCAACAACCGTTGCTCGTATCTTTCTTCTTCCTTTCTTTCTTCGAAGGTCCCTCCCTATTCAATGCAAACCCGCCTTTTCCTTATTTTCCCTTGTACACTTAACGAAGAGGCCACCACCAAATCCCTTGGATCACCTTTGATTTTTTTTCATTCTGTTTTCACTCGGGTTTTAAGCGCTCGTATGCCCACAAGCGAGTCATTCATTATCCCGATATCATTCACAACGCGACTCCACTCTACCGACACGTCCATTTCCCCTTCCCAACTTTCTTCTCACCCTACCTTTACGACACCCGGACGTTGTGACATGTCAATTCAAACAAATGTATGTATGTATTACTATTCAAATCGCTATCCTAAACAGAGTGTCTTTCGTGCGTTAATATCGTACAGATAGGTAATAATGGTATCCGAAGGCAATTAGCGTATCAAGGTGAGCAAATTAGGAGCATAAGTAATATGAAGGGGTGTAATCGAAATGAAGCATGGGTATTACTCGATAAGAATGGCATGGGCAGCGATAGTGAGGCGTTGGTAGAGGGATGACACCAACACGCCAACCAAAAAGGCAATTAGGATCCTGAAATCCAAAGGTCCCAGGACATGCGACAGTTTGGATTTGATGCCAATAGTTTCGTAGGAGCTCTTCCTGCCAATGGGCGCGGACCTGAATATTTCGTCTGACACATGGGCAGAGACGACCCCTGGCAGACCGTCCAGACTCGTGGTGTTCCTTTCCTCCCACCAGCGTTTCAGACCCGTTTGGACACGCGGACTTGTGGCTGATGAGAACCCCACGGTCAATTCTGTATCCCGATCCGCAGCCTCCTTCTTCGCTGCCCACTCAAGAAGCTGTGTCCGGTGTGCTTTGAACTCGTACAGCGGAACCGAGTACCCGCATGTCTGTGTGGGAAGAGCCCCGAGGTTAGGTATCTATCTGTACGTATGTGGTATGGAAGGGGATACGTACTGTGGCTACTTTGAAGACGTCGAGCGCGATGGCAGCACGGGACCCTGGGTGCCTGGTCCCTTCGGGCAGGAGCGCATTATATTCCGGTGTGCCAAACTCGTAGACAGATCCTGGCAGTATGTTGCCGTATGGGTCAATGGCACATCCCACGAAACCACACAGTGGCGCGACTGACCTTTGCCGTACAACCGCACGATTCTGGGAGCGCCCTCAAACGCGTTGAAAAGGATTGTGACGCGTCCATTTTCGCGAATGTGAGCGATAGTTTCGACGCCTGCGAACGTGGGTCGGTATCGGTCAGTGCCTGTGATCCGTCTTCGAAATGGAAAAGAAGCGCACCGGAACCAGAAAGGTCTTCGTACCAGACTCTTCGTGAACTTGCAACGTGAAAGGTCCCCTCCACACCCTTGGGAGAGATGTTCACCAGGCCGTCCGCCGTGAGAGGCGCTGACGCCACCCAGAATGTTTGCTGTTTCTCAATCCAGGCAATTAAGAAGTCGGGAATATCGCCAAACATTTGCATGTTGGAGGTCGGGTCGGGTGGAGGTGGGGGATGGGGGAGAGGGGGAGGGGGAGCAATGGTACTGTCAAAAGCCATTAAACCAGCTCCTTTACATAGCCCGTCATCTGGCCCCATTTCTCCATCGGAACACTGCAAAACTCTATAGTGCCGGAGATGACGGGGAGCGACTAGGCCACATTCCGGCGGCTTGGTTCGTTTGGGTCATCCAGGGTCTGCGGCACCACGGATATGAAGGGAGATGGCGAGTTTATTGATTGCCTGAAAGGTACGGAGGATCCAACGTACACAACCAGCTGACCCCCTGGGCGCTCGATATATTCCACAGCCATAAGCATGGCCTGCAGGTGGTGCGCCTCATGTGCGCACGCCTACATGTTCACACAAGATTATATGGATGGTTTGAAAGACAGATTGATTCAAACGCTGACTGTATTCCCGGAACTTCGGAAGTTGGTATTGTGGACAACGCAACATTTGAGCAACCATGGGCAGGCATGGGCCACCACTTGACTGGTAGAACGAACATGATCTCCATCCGATAATCGGATGGAGGGTGAGTGGCGATAGCTTGGGGGCAGATGATGCAGTCTATGCCTTCTTGAGCTAGTCCTAAGATTGGCAGGATTTCTTCCCTGCTTGCTTTTTCTTCTGAGTTAGCACGCAAAACGGTAGCAAAAAGCCGCAGCATCCGAAGCCAAGCCGGCGGTAGGGAGGCTGCTTGGCACAAGCAACAAGTCCAGGAACAGGATCAAGGTTGGTTGACCACCAAAATTCCAAAATTTGGTAAGACTTCCCGGAATTTGTCCTCGTCCACCCATTCAACCAACCACAAACCCTCACTTCAAAATTACCCATGACAAGCAAACACGACGGCTTCCGTCCCTGCATTCTTATCGTTTCAAATTCTTGGTGCACCATGACGGGAGCTAGATACAAATATGCGATCAAGAAAGCCCGATTCGTACTACTACCGGCCACGCCATTCATACGTGGGAAGTCCACTTGATTCGGGCTACCAACACCAGAACAACCGTTCCCTCCGAGTTTTTCCTTTCGACCCCACTAGCTTCCATGGTCTTAGGCCTTGTGCTCAGCGCCCTGAATGCTAAGTCCTCGGAACGCAGTTTCAACATGACCAAAATGCTTACGACGACGACATGTATACCGACTTCTGCTGCGGTGCTCTGAGTTTACAAGACTTCGTTCCAGTCGCACGTACTCGACCTTCTTTGACAATACCTCGCTCCCTACGTCTGTCCAAAAGTATGACATCGCTCAGAACCATCGAGAACCGATTTCACCCGAGGTGGTTCAGGCTGGTATGGCACGCGGTCCCAGTGCGGACACGCTCTCCCCATTCGTCAACAGTTCTATGCACAGCAGGGCTTGTTAAGCCCTTATTAAAACGTTGAACAAAAACTCACACATCGTGGCTATGTCTGGACTGGATGGTCTGCTGGTCTCGCCGTGCCGAACACCCTACGTCGAAATTCGTTCTGGGCTTTCACTTTTCATGACGCCCACTGAGGCTCTGATACCAGGAACAAAGCGGCACGAAGATCCGCCTATCCCCCAATCTTGGATAGCCAGTATGCTCCTTTGAGCATCATCCACGAGTCCATATCAACTTTGGATAACGAGTCACAGGGATGGAACCAAGCCCAACTGAACTTACACCTTGGAAACGGACTGTAGATCCCAGTATGGCTTCAAAGTTTCCTCTACCCCCAACACTGGCACATGCCTTGTCATCGACGTCATTTATGCCCTCGTTATTTTTACAGGTGGCACCACGAGGAGTGTTGTCCCGTGGCACGACAAGACCAAATTGTGGATGAGATCCGAATACGTACATTCCTTTCATCCACTCCAGTTCTCAGGACAATAGTCAATTTTGTTTTCTCCCATGAGACAAGGATCCTGACGGAAAAAAAAAACGTTGCTGGATTACGGAATTGGTGGGCAAGGTCATATCCTCTCCTGTCCCTTATCCTCGTTTTGGCTCGCCAATCCCGACGACCCGAAGCCGATGGCTGTTCCGCTTGCTATGTTCTCGCTAGTCCCCTGCCCTGAATGCAGGGGTGTTTGTTCTAGATGGCGTTCGTCTGGGACAGTATTCCTGTCCTTTCGTGTGTCTGTCAAACTTCGGTGGAGCCGTCAGGAGTCCTCATCTATCTTTCATAGTCGATGTCAAGTACGCATTTCCGACCTTCTCACGTTAGAAGGCTAACTATCTGAATCCCGGCACTGGCAGTTTATCGGCCACCAGAGGAGTCAGCAGGCACAGTGGCCCTAAACTTCTTCATGGCCGCCTCTGGTGCATCCATGCTGAGATGTCGTATACGGACCAGGACGGTCACGGTCTCCTTCTGAGAATCGAGCTAAACCATTTGACGGTGAAGCAAATACGACTCGTTCGCAGAGCATCAGGTACATGGACCGGAATGACCAGTCATGTGGACCTGTAGCACTAAACAGCGGGAAGCAGTGTGCTCAAAGGCGATGATATCGCCCCCGTCACCTTGTGATCCTGATGGAACGTTTTCTGCCGCCGGTACATGGTCTTCTTCGCTCACGCGATTCGCTCGGTCCTTTTACCCCACTTCCAATTGAAGTGACTCAAAGCTTCGTCCTCATTGGTTCTCATAACTTCGTGACTTAGATATTTTTACAGGACGGGTCGGCGACCGTGCCTGCCGACCGATAGATGTACGAAAGTCCAGCTGACCTCGGTCGTGACTATATGGGCAGGCACCCTTGACGAATTACGATGGACGTCGACTCGAAGGAAGCTTCTTTGAAATCCTCTACTCCCTAATACCGCTTTCGAAACGGCATCATCACGGAGATAGGTGCTTGATCTGATGCCCACAGAATCCATACATACATGGACAATAGAAGTTTTTTAATCACCCGTACTTGGAATTTCCAATCCACGCAATCGATACGCGAGGCCCCGTACCGTGCGGAGCCTCCGACTCGGATCTCAGCGGTCCTTCGTTGGTGACAAGTGTCGTTTGTCAGTTTATAGAACTGATTCGTACGTACTCCACGTTTAACGCTCAAGCACAGCAAAAGAAGCGGAAACAGTTTGCGCAATATTCACAACTGTCTTTGGTTGTGTTTATCTCTCAGCTCCTATGCAATCAACACCACACCTCCGAGGTTGAGCCCAAACACCGATGGTCCGCGCGTCCACCCCGCCAATTTTACATGATCCCATCGTCGACGAGGATGAGGACGAAACGGATGTTGGGTGGTATTACGACGAGGATGCAGGCGGCTATGTTTTGACCTTTGGGAGACACTACGGCCAAAAGATTCATGCAACAAGCTTATCGTACTTATACTGGTGCGATCGAGAGTTTAAGAACCGCAACGTGTGCTCTTTCTCGATCGTCTGGACCGGCAAACTCAATGTTCAGTATATAGCATCCTGTGGTCAAGGCATTCGCGAAGTTCCTTGATGGTCTCGAGGAGTACGCGACGACAAATTATGGTGATTTCAGAGTGCCCTTCGGTCGCAAACATCAAGGCAAGAGGATCAGCGAATGCCGGGATAAGAAATGGTTGCTCTGGACCTGCACGAAGGAGGTGTTGACAGAAAAGGTATGCTGTAATAACGATCAGACATCTCAACTCATGTTCTGAACCACCTAACAAAATTGTTCTAGTACCCTGTGTTTTTCACCGCGTTGGAACGCTGGCTAGAAAATCCACACCACCAAGGCATCAAGCGGGATATAGGCGAACTCCTACACGCTTCGGAGTACGAGGATGATCTTGACTTGAACGGGGGCGTTGAATATGACGATGAGGAACCCACGCAGTCAGATCTTGATTTTATCGATGATAGTGGAGTGCAGGATGCAGAAAGCGGGAGTGATGACATATCAGAATCCACCGGAGTCGCTCAATATTGCCAATCCGATGCAGAGGAAGCTGTTGGTACGGAGACATCTGCCACAGAGGACGACTCAGAAGACGACACTGGGCCGGGGTCACGATGCAGCACTCCACCTCCGCCACCTAGGAAGACATGGAACAAGGCAAGAAGGACTGCTCTGTTCGTATTTCACTCCATCGTAGTATTATTTACCTGATTCCCTGCGCTTTCATCGAAGATCCGCAGGTGACAGCTTTATCGTGAAGGATGACGACGATGACGGATCAGACGATTACGAAGATCCTGATTCAGAGCCGGCCGTTCCAAGTATGCTTCTCGTGTTGAATGACAGACTTAGAACTCACCCCTTTTCAAAGCTCCGATGCGTGTAACAAGGTCCAGCGCAAAGAAGGAAACCCTAAAGAAAGTTAAAGCGGCTTCAGCTACTTGTGAGTTTACCCCTGTCCCCTTGCAGCCCTCCTGATGTCATGTAAAAAACGTCATCACAGCTCCATCAGTGTCTGGGGCCCGATACCGCAGGCGTGTAAGAGTCAGTTCGACGACGTCAGCAAGCAGTTCGGATAGCGTCTCAATCGTAAGAAGTGATTGAATCTTTAATTTCTATTGAGCTCGCCTCACGAATATATTTCTATCAGGTGCTCTGAGGCGCGCTCGAAAGAATATAGTACGATCGACCTCTGAAGGCGATGGTGAGACTGACCAGCCAGACGGGCTACCTTTTGACCCACATACCCCCCCATCCCGGTCCAAATCGCCTCCGACTACGCGTAAGTACATCTTTGGCTCCATAGCTATGTCATCTGATAACACTATGTCAGGTTCGTCCGTTCTGCGAAGCACCAGGCTTGGCAAGCAGCGCGCAGGAGCGTCTAGTAGTCTGGACGATGTTCCTTCACTCACTAGAAGTACCTACTTACCTATTCAGTCCTAGAACCATACTCACCCGAACGCGAACAGGTCCCCGGAGGCGGGCGCGAAGGAACGTAGTCGATTCCTCATCAGACGCTGATGACCAGAGCGATGTGCAAGGTTGGTAATCCCCACTATGCTACGCTTCGGAACCGACAGTTTTTCACAACAGACGCACCAACTTTCAACATCTCCCACCTCCTAGCCAAAAAAGCTGGTTTGAAGGTTCGCGAGCGTGCGGGTTCGCCTGATCCATTTCTCGGAAACCCCAGTATGCTCTCCAGTTAGGTGGTCGAAAACTGCGTTATCAATCATGAATCTAGCACCCTCGGATTCGTCTTTGCCTAAACGAAGATTGAAGACAACATCACAGGATACATCTCCTTGGTCCGATGTTGACTCTGATGAATCTGGTAAGTTTCACGGTCTACCGTCACACGAATCCTTGACTAACTGTGTTAGGACCAGTTGTGGAGGATCCGCAACAGGTATCAAAGCAATTACGCGGTCGGTCCTGCCCCAAACGGGGAAGGTCTTCCGATGAACCCGAGCCGGGCACGGTCTCCCGCAGTCAGTACCATTAAGGTTCACCGTGGAATAAGCATTCATTCCATCTGTCATTCAAGTTCGTCTTGCCGCAAACACTGCGACGCCGACCTGGAAAAAACCCCGGGTAGTTGGCCGTTTTCCCGGTACGTAATGCCCGCATCATTTCCTTGCCCGGTTTGTCTCTGAATGTTGATTTCGTAGATCCTTTTCCCAGCGCTCGGCCATCAAGAGGGGACGTCAAACTACTTGGTCCTGCCGTGCACCCTTATGTCTTGCTCCCCCGCCGCGCCACCGCAGCCGCAGACCCCTCTCCTAGTAATATATGGTAATGTCTATCTCTGCTATTTGCTAAATTTCAGGGTACATAATACCGTCCCCAAGTGCACCACGATCCGGAAACGAGGTCGGAACACCACTCCCTCGTCCTCGCCCATACGTCTTGCTTCCCCGCCGCCGCGTCTCCGATATTAAATAACCTTCTCCCGAGCTACCATTGTGTTTGATGCTTCTTCTTGTTTTCACCTGGAGTGACAAGGTCACCCCCAGCATGCGTGATCTATATGCGCCCACTGCAGGGTCCTGTGTAATCTAGACTACGTCCATCATCTTGCAATTCTCCACGACACAGCGTCCAGTCTTTCTGCCCCGTGGTCTATCTCGCACCACGATCGTCCCTACTATCACGGAGTAGCATCCATCCGCCGTATGGCTGCCGCATTGAACGCACACATGTTACAGTTGGGGTAGGGCTTTCACACAGAGTCTAGGTCCGATGACGTTGCTAATTAAGTGTCATGTAGGGCGGCGTGGCGACCCGGAATACACTGTATCTAGGCACGCAATCCGATTCCTAGGATGGCCTCCACCTAGGGACGGTGCAAAGTAATGCTGGAGGACCGGTGCACTGGACTCACGAGCCAGTAGGCAAGCAGAATTTACTTTTTGATCTATGGCATAAATACGGCCACACGAGCTAAACCAATGCTATCTACCTATCTATACGATATCCAATACCTCTTTACGGCAACATGGATGACTTGTCACCTTCACGGTATCGGGCCAACCGCTTCGCTGTACATCAATGTCATTGCCTTATTTAGGCATCGTCTTCATGACGCATTCGCTACTAGAGAACTTGGCGGTAACCCAGAAGGATGGTTCTATACAGTGCTCTGGTTATCTACTCCATTGGGACTGCCTGCTGTTATGGGTTACGGTATGACAACCAAACCTGGGGAAAAGGTGGGGATCCGATCCATCGTGCGTTGTCGGTACCGCAGAAGCCCACCGTTCATCCCAAGAATTCGGTGCTACACAAGCAGGGCACAAATGGGCGACTATCGCCGACCTTTAATAGGAAAAGACGGAGGTAAACGTGCATGACATTATCCACTCGCGACACGACAGCCCTTCAGAGGCCGCCATATCACCTTCGCGGCTTCTGCACGTTCGTTGCCTTTGCCAGGCTTACGGACACGCGCAAGCGTCCAGCTATTAGTACCGCGAAGTCCATGCTATATTACGGTCATGAAGTACGATATGGATGCCTCCCCGTGCCCAAACAGCCGAAGATTATAAAGACTCTAACAAGAAACACGTACAAGGTCACACACAGTACAGAGTTTTGCGTGTGCGACAACAATATCATGATGGGGAAATAACGAAGGGGTCGAGCGGCGTGGGATCACGAAACATGGACATAGTTCATATCGAGTCGGTCTGGGCTCATGATGCGTGCGTATTCCAAAAACAGCCTGAGAGAAGTAACGCGAAAGGGTTAGAACGCCTTGTGAGCGAGGGGCGGGGTAACGTAGGGATAAAATTGGATCTGAGATTTTTCACGTACCTGAACATATAGGCAGTCAGGTCCTCCTTTCTCCAGAACTGGAGGCTCCACTGTCGGCCTGCCAACGCGATCTTACGTGCGAGATCCTCCCGCGCATTTTCGCCATTCAGGTCGCCGCGGAAGAACAGGAGAGAGTCGTATATGTCTGAGAGGTCGACCTGCACGGGGATATAGTGCACCCAGGGCGCTATTCGGTCTGTAAACCTGTCCAAAACAATTGAATGACGAGAGCGGGGATGTGAGGATGTGGGGAACGCACCATTCTGGATATATGGTCGATTTGAAAACGAGTGAGTTCGAGGTGATGAGGCGTTTGAACCGGCTTGACCATCCATTCCCGTCAACCTAAACGCAAAAGGAAATAATCAGAGCGACCCAGAGTAGTAAGCACAAATGAAACGTACATCCAATATATATCTATAATTACCCGCGGTCTTGATGTTCTGCGACTTGCGATACTCGAATATCCTGGACAACTCTTCACACATCTCCGTTGCACAGCTCAGCGGTTTCCCCGCAAACGCCACATCTAGCATCGCCGGCGCGTATTTCGCCTTCCTCACCTCCACCGGCTCGCCCACCCTGCTCTTTTCATCCCCGACCGGCCGCAGCACCGACACATTCCCATCCAGCCCCAGCGTCGCCCACTCCACCAGCCTGGCGCGCTGCGCGTCCCTCCACCGCGTCCCCTTCGCATGCCAGATCCCCGTATTGCTCCCGCGCCACTGCAGACGCTCGTCGAACTTGCTCCCCCATTCCGGGTCATCCGTACGCGGCAGGATATCCGAAACCCAGTTGATCGGCATCGCGGGCGTGATGTCGTGGTGCAGTAGCGTCGCGCAGTAGGAGAACTGCGGGATCATGCGACGGTGCGCGACGGGCCCGGTGCGGTGTGAGAGGAACTGGCCGTGCTGCAGGAGGAGGGATGGGTGAAGGCAGGGATCCATCGCTTTGCGGTGCTTGTAGATGAATGTCTTGGAGCGTTGGGGGGAGGCGCGGGCGTCCCAGTCGATGGGTTCGCGCCAAGCCGGCGACATGGGGTCGCAGGCGGAGAGCCAGCCGCTGAGCTTGACGGGCGGCGGGTTGTTAATGTCGAGGACTTGACGTTGGGTTAGAATGGACGCAGTGATATACAAAGAGAGGCGACTAACATGTGCCAGCTGCCGCGTGCTTTAACGCCTCCGTCTTGAGCTCAAAATCGGTGTGGAGATTCGGGTTGTCGTGCGGGGAGAATATGGCACGGAAAGGCGGAATGAATTCCTCAATCTCCTGGAGAAGCTCCATGACTTGATACGCGCCGCTGGCGAGATCGAAGTGACCTTTCTCCTTCTTAGGGAGCGAAGAGTTGACTAGGCCTATGGGACCATCCAGCGTCTTTCCTATCGTCCACGAGTCGGCATGGCCCTCCCACTCGCTCTGTATCTGTTGCAAATCTTTCGGATCCATGCCCCAGTACGGCTCCAGGTCTCTGTAGATCTGATCATACTCGTCCGGTAACTGGACGTTGTTCGCCTCGACATAGTCCCACCTATCTCATGTATGAAGATCGGTATAGCTGCCCTGATAACTATAAGACGCACCAGTCATCAAATCCCGGCGGGGGTGACCGCTTGTACCTACGTTCGTACTCCGCAACCGCCTCCTCAATGGTCTTGCTCGATCGCGCAACCTTGGCATCCCATTCCGCCTCAGCGTTCCTCATCAGTTCAAAGATGGGATGTGGGCCGTTTGGGTTGACTTCAAGAAGTCCATCAGTGCGATAACGATGCTCCTGAAGTGATACCGTCGCCGAAAAATGGGTCTGGTCCTGCTCTGGCTCTTGACTACCCCTCGCTTCCGCCTTGAGTTTGGGCATCGCCCACGTCGTTCGTGTACGCGTTACGGTCACAGGCGGCTCATGCACTGTCTTAATCTCGACTGGAAAAGAAGTGTGCGATGATATGGCATCCCTGACATACCCGGAAAATACAACAGCGAAGAGCAGGCAGAGGAGGAGGATAAGAGGCCGTCGGATGGTACGGCGGGGGAAAATCGTCAACATCGACAGCCTAGAGATGAGAAACGAGAAAAAGAGCCGAAGGAAAGCCGAGCAGATTACGAACAGGTAAAGGGCTTCGCGCGACAGGTCCCGCGCTCCCGATCGATCAGCACAAGATTCGAATATGTCGCCCCAGTCTTCCTTCCCGCTCTTAACAACGTGCCTTCGTAGTACAGTTCTAGCAAGAATACGGCGACAAGCGCAGGGCGACTCGCTGAGAGTCGATTATCTCTCAAGCGCTTCATATGCATAATTTGTCGCACGAGAACCACCTTGGAAGACGCCGAAAGAACCACACAGAACACGAGACCTTGACAGTGCCATAACTTCCTCCCTAGGCGGCGCACGAACTCTAATGCTGCTTGACCGAGACCAAGGTGCGGTCAGAGAACCCGACAGAACCGGTCCCTTGATCTGTTTTTTTTTTTTTTCGTGATTTGCTGCGTGTCGCGAGTCGCATACGTGCATAGCACTCCCCAGAGTCACCACAGACACCCTCGCCCATCTGAGCATTTCGGTCCTCCGACAACTACCCTCACATGCTCAAGTCCAAGGTGGGCGTCGTAGGACAAGCAATGGCGATGGTGGGAGTACAGACAGTTTACCGTAAACTGTAGATTTGAACCTCCGATCTCTTTCTGGCCATCAGTTCTTGTTGTTCTCCTTTACTCCGAGCCACCATACTTATGTGAGTCGAAGCCGGTCAATCTCTCTGCAGTCGCATGTTCAATCCAACACGGCCGGGACAGCAGCCAGTCGACGCTTGAAACTACAATGCGGATACTCAAACGGCCACGGAGCCTAAATTTTGACGGCCAGTCCTGTGTGATTGGTCGCTTGTTGATCCTCCCCACATTATATCTCAGGCTTCGAAGCGGGTGGGGTCTCGCAACACGGCCGAAACTTATCGCCCGAGGTTGCCTACGCAGGGACGGGCTTCGGGAAGCACATCATAGACGCGTCCCATGACTCATATGGAGCTTTAGGTAATGCAGGGTCTGGTAACGAACTCCTTGTCTTGAACTACAACTCGTACCAAGCACGAGGACGGGTCGAGTCAGGATTTTATCCACCTGCTACGCTGCATCGCCATGGTCCAATATTATGACAAGATCCCCGACTTCCTCATCCCTTGGATAGACAAGCAGAAGATATTCTGGGTCGCGACTGCGCCGCTTACGGGCGACGGCCTGGTCAATATCTCACCTAAAGGCATGGCCGGTTCATTCCGCGTCGTGAACGCGAATCGGGTGTGGTACGAAGACCTCACCGGAAGCGGTCAGTCCCTATAGATATGCATTCGCAGCTGACACTTACCGGTACCCCTTGTTTGATTCACGCAGGCATTGAGACCGTCGCACATGTGCGCGAGAATGGGCGGATCACCGTTCTCTTTAATGCCTTCGAAGGTCCGCCTCGGATCCTTAGGCTTTATGGTAAAGGTCAGGCTCCTTTCGACTTCCCCTGTCCGGCATTAAAAAAACCCTTATACTGTCGGAAACAGGTACAGTATATGAATTTGGAACACCAGAGTACGAAGCACTCCTACCCCCGGAGAAGCGCCAGATAGGCTCGCGCTCCGTCATCATGATCGACGTCTTCAAGATTGGCACTGTGCGTACACCTCCTATCATCCATTGCACATGAACTAATAGGAGTCTACTCCCCTTTCCAGTCGTGCGGCTACGCCGTCCCGTTCTACACGTACAAGGCCGAACGCAACCGCCTCCTAAGCTTCAACTACGGCCAGGAACTTATCGACATCAACGCGGAGAAGGAGCTCGATATGACGTCCTGCAGCGTGCCCCCACGACCTGAGAAAGGGCTCAAGCGATACTGGTTTAAGCGGAATGCGCAGAGTCTCGATGGGCTGCCCGGTATACTCATTGGCCACGAGTCGCTCAAGACCTTCCGGATGGCGAGTGGCATCCTGAAGGACGACGAGAGGGAGGGTGCGGCTCTCGGGACTGGGGAGCTGAAGCTGGTCGCGGCGTTCTTAACGGGAGTAATGCTAACAGCGTCATATATGAAGTTTATACGGCCCGGGTCTTGAGCCTTCCCCCCTTCCTTGTTTCCCGATTCGCTCATCTGGAATATTATGAATCTTTGGTCCGAAAGCACAATCGCCCATTGCACTGTCATGCAGGTTCATGGGCTCGTCACTTCGAGCGGCACTTTGCTACCGCGAAAGGCTGCCGATATGGACGCACATCCGTGGACAACACATGAGAATTGAATATCCCCGGGTCGGTGGGTTGTATAAACTTCAATCTAATCTCACTGACTCAGCTATAGCTGAGCTCACCTATCAGTATATGTGCTTAGACCGTCAGGGAAATGGTCTTTGCAGTCGCAGTTTCAACGTAAAGGCAGCTCCAGGGAGGCTGAGCACTTTCATAGATTGCGCCTCACAGTGCCGACTTGTCACGGATCCCGGCGTAGCCCTCCATTGATGACCACCCCCCCCCCCCCCCCCCGGGAAATTAGACTTCAAAGGATTGTACACAGAAAAAAGGCGCAGGTACGCCGTCGTCCTTTCGGCACATGTCTCCCACTGATCCTCCAACTAGTCGACTAGATTTATACACTTCTCACAAATCCTGGGTCGCTCGGGCGAAATTACGGCTTGCTTAGCGAATGTCGTTGCTTCGCTCAGCTCTTCTTGCTCTCGCTCTAATTCACACACACAACTTGTCAGCGTTCCCCGCACACGAAGCTCGTGCGGTTTTCTCGAACATTGCTCACACAACGTTTAGAATCGGAATTTGAATCAAAACGGGGTGGGTTTGAAGTAGAAGTAAAGAGAAACAAGTAGTTTGTGAAGGGAGAAAGAAAAGCAGCGGAGTTGTTCAAATGTGAACTTCACGAGCAGAAGGGAAATGCGGCTGGTATGTTGAAGTACTAATGCATGTGCACATGGGCACATCAACAAAAGAAAGCTATGAACAAGCGGGCTGGACGAACCGTAAGATGAGCTGGAGTGACAGCAGTTACAAGCAGCGGCAGGCTAGCGGAGCAAGTTGGGTCTTCGATAGCCGGCGCGCATTGTCTAGTGGTCGCGGCAGACTGCAGTAACTCGACCCATGACCAATACTCGACTCCTGGAGTAAGACGAGAAGCGTCGGCGTCGTTTCAATGTCGATTACAAAAGTGCCCCGCTAACCATGGTGCAAGTAACCCAAAAATCTAGGAGGGAGATGAGGGATTCTAAAAGAGTGTGGTGTAAGCAGCAACGGAGGAATAAAAAGTCAGACTCACGGATCGGTGGTGTGAACGGCTACGTCGTACTTTCAGTCTCGCGCGCTTGTATGGGGAATAGTGAGATCCTCACCGCGGAAGTGCTTGCCGAGACCAAATTGTTGATTCACCCAATTTGCGTACACGGAGTTACCGGTTCTTCAAGGCGGGGCACTCAGAAGCTGTATTTACGCGATTACCAAAATGCTCACCTCGGTTGGCCATAGGTGAACATGCGAATAGGGCTGTTGGGGCGTGGTTTTGAGACTCTGTCATTGTTGCGAAAATGGCTAGCACAGACAGTGATCACTCACACATTAGGAAAATTCGCCTTCAAAGTCATTCCGGCGAGACTCGAGAGCGCCCCTAGAGCAAGAGAACTCAACATGAACATATTAAATTGTATACTGTAAGAAATTACCCCCGAGAGAATGTCCCGTGGTCACAACAGAATAGCTTGGGTGACTAGCCAACTGATCTTTGACAGTTTGTATGACGAATGCAGCGACAGAGTTCCAACTATGAAACAGCATGGGGCCAGGTTTAGTTGATGTTAATAACGTCAGTAAAGGAGAGCTCACGCCCTAAGAAAGCCACTATGCACCGTGGCCCCGGCTGTCACAGTGTGCTTTGAGCGATCCTCAACCTCGAACAATTGTATATTTGAAACGTACGAGGGGCAGAAACACCGGGGGCGTTGAATGGCGTCTGGCCGAAATCGGCGTCGATTATGAAGTCCCCGAGTGAGGTGCTAATTTAGGAAAATCGAATTAGATAAAGAAGTAGGGTGTCGTTTTTGTGGACCCCTACGCTGCACGCAACGAAATGACAATCTCCCGTTTGTTATCGTCTAGAGTTATGAGACCTTGAGTGTCAGTAGGTGCATCGCTTATCTACAATAATGTTGGTAGGTCAGCTAGCATAGATCTCGTCGCGCAGTAGAATCCACACCCTCGTAATGAGTTGTTTCCCATTTGGCTTTGGGCATTCGCCCACGGTCTCGAAGTTCGTAGCGGCCGCATCTGCATCAGGTATGATAAATCAGCTAGTCAATGGTTGAGCGAGCCTATTCCAAACATTTAAAGTAGAAGACCAGGTCATCGTATAAGGCTGGATTGATTGTCTGGTCAGCTAGAAATCGATCGTGAGAAACGAACTGAGATTACCGGGGGAGATGGCTCTTTTTTCCAGGGCAACTGATTCGTCTAGTGGCAGGGATGAAACCACAATAGACATGATGCAGAAGAGCGAGCCGAGTACAAATGACCGCATAGCTTGTGAGGTGGTGGTCTAGCAAGAGGGAAGATTATTCTCCGAAGCGGCTTCAAGTTTCATACTTATAGTTCTTTTCCGTACCGTCCATAGGGGGGGTAGGCGGTGCAACGCGTTACCACATCTTCCTGGAGGGTAAACGGCTATCCCACGCGTCCACGTTGACGCGTCAATCCTACACGACATCTCGCAAAACCGCCGTTATCCGATATTAACGGTCAAGGATTGGAATGCTGAGACTACGAGTTTTATGAGCGTGTTCGGGTCGACATACGTGCCTGCGAAAACGTGCAAAACATCACCCTGAAGTTGATAGCTAGGCGCCTAGCGACGAAAAAGGAGACAAGGGTCTCGAGGTAGCCCATAGAATACTAGTAAGGGGCAGGAAAAAAGGAAGGAAAGCCCTTGTAGCCCGGAATCCCCAAGGCAAGATGGCTGAACTTACACTTGTGGCATCTCGTAAATTTTGGGTTGCCCCGTCTACGGCGTGTTATTCGGTTCATTATTCATCATGAAAACCGCCGATTTCGAGCTAAATTATGTGAACAGAACGTTCCATAAACGCGTACGAAGGAAGCAAGGGAAGCTCGCGGTTATCTGGGAAAAGCAGGCGTCAGCCATTGACACATTACTTTGTGGTATTGGAACTCGCCGAGTGCGCGTGTCCGAGTAACGCGAACGAAGACCTTTTCGCGCCATATATGGGCAGTGCTGGCGCTCATCATCGATGTACATGAACAGCCATGATGGTTTTCTGTTAGAATGTGGAATGGGTTACATTCTTGGCGATGATCAGGCAGGGCGTCAAAACTTGATTAGATAAACTTTTTCTGTAATCACATTAACCCATTCAAAATCCAATGACCATCTCGACACTTTGCATGAAGGACAGGAACAAACACGCGTCCTAATGTTACCTCGTATATCAGCCTATTCAGACCCCTTTGAAATGAAAGGCTGTAAAAGCATAGATGCGAGTTTGTGGCACTCTCATGTGAGATGGCGCCCAATTGTACGTCTCGCGGATGTAGGTGTGTATCTCACCTCATGCCCCAATGGGATTGCCAGGGCATTTGTGCGCGTCTTGCGCGTGCAGCAGGCGATCGAAGCGTGTTTCACAAGTCCTTACGTTACAAGTCACAGTCGTTGAGGATCTGTAAATTCCGCTACAGGTTTCCGCAATGAACATATATGGTCAGGACATCGAAAGTTTTCCTCTCCACGCACACACTTCTGCTAAATTCCAGAACGCAGCGACAGGTGACAAATGCCCAAGCACCACTACCCGACCCTCCCCCAGGTCATACAAACCTTTCGTGACCTTCTTCAGAACCTCCGAGACTACAAGCTTAAACATCCCACGGAAAAACAGTTCCCGTGGCCCCATTTCACACCTATCGTTCTTGTGCTCGCCGCCCTTTTCTTTGGGGCGCTCGCAGTTCTAAATAGTGCGTGAAAATTCCATACTTTCCACACCAATACATTGTTGACATCAAAACATCATAATCAGCGGCCCTTGTCGGCTACGAGACAGTCACAGTCTTCCGGGATAATTTCAACGTCTCCCAATCATTTTGGTATGACGCATTTTTCCCAAGCGGACATAAGCGCTCGAAGCCCGGCACTCTTTGTGATCCTCATGGCTTCAACGTCGGTGATACCTTTACCACCAATTATTCGCACTTCAAATGGGATCTGGTCACAATCACCAATACATCCGATGACTCACGCGTTGGAAGTTTTGCTTACGACGGATCCACCCTAGAGACCTGCGACGCCGTCGCTGTCTACATGGACGCCCAGATGCAATTGCGCACCGCGGACCTCGCTGTTGTCATTAACTGCACAGATATCGGCGGCTTCAGAATCCTAGCATCAACGTCATTTTCCGTGGGCTTGCTGAAAGGCAAATACTCGCCTCCGCTGCTCGGAGCGAGTCCCGAGATGCTCGACCCTAGTAACAACTCAACGGGGACAAATGATACTTCAAGATCTAGCGTGCTCAATCATCTGTAAGTCCTTCTAATACTTATGCAGACAAGCGCCTCAACTTCACCTCAGGATGCAGCTAGCAAGGGATGACTTTACACCACTTTGGGATGCGTTGCTTCAAACACCTATTGTCCATCCTATCATCGTCTCTGGGAATGGAGTCGTCCCCAATGCGTGCCCTGCTTCGCGAGATCCGCAAGATACTTGTGCGACCAATTCCCCGAACATCACCATCACAGGGACCACAATCGTCTGGTCCAATGCCAGTCACTCTACCTTCGATGCAAATGATCCTCGCTTCAATCACCCACTCATTCAAGATGGTACGGCCATGTATCGCGCGACCGTAAACCTTGCTCAGACAATTCTCGCCGCTGTGCGGATCGACCTTGGCAATCCCAGCCCGAACAACATCCTTCTCAATTCATCGGTCTTAAACACGACACTCTCCTCGACGCTCGACCCCTTGTTGCCCCCTTCTAAGCTTTTCAGTGCGATTCAAGCTATGCCATCCTTGGCGATGAACGGCTCGTCGACTATACAAGTGCTGTATTCATGTCCGAAGTGGCAGCAATGGAAGTCTATTGGCAACACCATTGCCTCAGTAGCGGTTGCGACTCTTAGCGTATTCTCAACTGCATGGGCGATATTGATGTTTTTCGCGGGGCTCTGTGATACAGATTAGGACCTCGATGTCACAAAGAAGGTGCGGCTCTTCGCTTGCAAATGTTTGAGTGTACGTTGAACCGGTGTTACAGGTCTTTGTCAGGGAATAATTATGCAGAGAACGCATGCGTCCCACCGGAATTTTACCACGGAGAAGGACTTCGCGACTGACAAGCTTACCATAGACGAGCGCATGATGAATCGAGTTGAAGATGATGGCTTGCAGAACAGGAAGCTATGCAACTCCTCCAAGTCATTCAGTTATATATATTACTTGCGGCTTCTTTTCCGAGACGAATTATTATTATATGGCCCGTACTGCTGTGCATTGGATAATGGCTACTCTTAAGAGCATTTCTCGTCACATAAGCATCGGTTGTTGGACCCACCAGGGCGTAAATAATATTGTATGTTAAGCTGTGAGCGTAGCAAGTGAAAACACGACTGTCGGTCCGCAGCCAGGGGATTACAAGTAGAAGATGGAACCCGTGGCCAGCTGGCGTGTAAATGTACTAGATGAGATTCGGGGATAAGGCAATCGTAAGGGAGTCGTCCATTGCGGATATTTGTAATCACGGTGACTTCCTGCCAATGTCTACTTACAGTGTCTTGCATGTCAAATTGCAGGCACGAAGTTTGCAAAATTGCTACCACGTCAGGTGACGT
This sequence comes from Lyophyllum decastes, assembly GCA_025854295.1. Lineage (NCBI taxonomy): Eukaryota > Fungi > Basidiomycota > Agaricomycetes > Agaricales > Lyophyllaceae > Lyophyllum > Lyophyllum decastes. The sequence continues at coordinate 380,250 of CP107712.1, read as the reverse complement.
GACACCATCACGCTGTTCCCACGAGCTATTCTTAATTGTCAGATTGTGATCGATGAGGTTCTCGCCGCACCCTTTGCCATGCCCTTTCCACTCGCATGAAGGAGCTGAGGAGGGACGACAACGGAGAGGAAAATAGGCATCGACGAGATCGATCAAGCATTGAACACCGTAGGAGTTATGATTGCAGGTCACGTCACCTGACTTGGCAACCGTTTCGCCAACTTGATCCCTGCAATTTGACATGCAAGACACTGTAATGACTAGTGGGTGGCGCTGGCACAAATTAAAACACCTTGCGTCTACAAACTATCACCCAAGTTATTCACTGTCCTCGACGAAAAAGGCTTTCAATCCTTAAAAGCTTGACTACGGCCCCACAGGCTGCGAGGTCACCAGTCAACTTGTGCGAGGTCCTGGAGGGACGGGATATTTGTGCATATGTGCTTCTAAGACCACAGCTTTCCTTTTATATTAATTATGGATGGGAGAGACCTTGCTAAGACCCAAGGTGAAAGGTGACTACACTGATGCCATCCCGAGCTGCTCGTTGCCTGTGGAATTCCCTAGTAAGTCCTTCTTTCGTCGGAGACTGAAGGGATTGCGCGACACTCGCGGACGCAAGTATGAATTGCAGGATCTTCGCGGAACTCGGAACACTCAAAAACGCTACAAACGACAAGGGTTCCAAGCGCCTCGTGTAGACAGCGTTTGCGGTTCCAGCAGGCTAAAGCACTCGTAACTCAGCAGACTACCCCGTGCATCACGATATTAGGGTGTCAATATCGCGTTGGCTTGTCACAATCGATCTGTATACCAAGTGGTGCAGAGCGAACAGCAGGCATGCAGGGCCCATCTTCATGATACGTCTCAGATAAATTCGGTGTCCACAGGCCGCGCTTCGCTAGCACCTCACTCTTGTCTGAAATCATGCCCACTCTGAATCCCGTCACATCTCTCAGTTTCCTCCAGCAATGGAGAAAAAAACTTGTTGGGTTTAAGCTCTCCCATCCTGAAGAGGAAGTCTTCCCATGGCCTTATTTTACATCTATTGTTTGGGTCCTTGCTGCAAGCTGCGTGGCAGTGCTCGGATTGTTGAATGGTATACCAATTTCCATCCTTTCCCTTACGAATAACTTGACGAGGTTCAATATCTTGCAGCGGCTCTTGTTGGTTACGAGACGGTAACCGTCTTTCAGGTCGACTTCAACGTCTCGCAATCGTTTTGGTACGACCGCTTTGTTCCCCGTGGATATCGGTCCAAGCCTGGAACTCTCTGCGACCCCCATAGCCTCAACGTGGGGGATACATTCACTACCAGTAATTCGCTTTTTAAATGGAACTTGGTCACGATCGCCGACTCCCAAAGCGGCTCGCCTGTTGCAAGTCTCGTTTACAATGGATCGACTCTCGAAACCTGTGACGGCGTCGCTCTCTATGTGAACTCCCAGATACAATCGGTTTTCACAGATATTTCAATCATCATCAGGTGTGAAGACGTGAGCGGCTTCACCATCTTGGCAACATCGTCGTTTTCCATCACTCTGCTGATGGGAAAATATCTACCTCCGCTCCTAGGAGCTACTCCCAGGTTTGCGAATTCTGGAAATGGAATTGGCGCAGGTGGAGTAAAGTCTAGCGTCCTCAGCCGTATGTGAGTCCTCGCTAATGCTTTGGAAATAAGCACGGACATCCTTAATCCAACTCTTTCAGGATACGGCTGGCAAATGCTGACGGTGTGCCCTTGTTAGACGCGTTCCGTCGTATGCCTGGCCCTCGCCCTATCGTCATGTCCGGGAACGGAGTCTTTTCTCCATGCCCCGCTTCTCAGGGTCTTGATGCACCATGTGCGAAATCCCCACCGTCATTCACAATCATCGGCACCACGATCGTGTTATCCAACGGTAGCCACTCTACATTCGACGCAAGCGATGCCGGCAGCACGCCGCTCATCCCAGCGGGCACAGATATGCATCGTGTGACCCTCAACATCGCTCAAACTGTTCTGGCCGCGGTGCGGATTGATCTTGGGAACCCCAGCAGAAACAATATCTTCCTCAATCCGTCGGCGCTGAACCAGACACTCGCCAGCACGCTCAACGCTTCCTTAGGTACACATTCGGCATTGTATGATGTCCAAGTCATGACTCCCTTGACGGTGGACGGGCCAGCAAATATACAAGCCCTCTATTCGTGTCCCAAATGGCAGCAGAGAAAGGCTATCAGATCAGCCGTCGTTTCGGTGCTAGTCGGGATGATGACCATGTTTTGGAGTGGATGGGCAGTTTTCATGCTAGTCGCGGGTCTGTGCGTCCCTGAGGCAAAGGGCTACAAGCCAGTTAGGTGAAGCTTATTTTCGCTTGTCTGAACGTTCCGCGACCGATAGACTGAATAAGTTTCCTGTTCATGACAGGCCGTGACGATGGAGTATCACGGAGTACGCTTTATCTAGTTCTACACAGGGGATTATTCCGCTCGTCGTGACCCCCTTTCCACCCTCATTAAATTGCAATCGATACTCTTTGCTAATGTGATGGCTGGCGTGCATCACAGATTTATCTACATGTCTTCCCCAACGCGGGTAGGGGCTGAGACTCCCTGTGGCCTTGCCTCAGGCATAGATGTACAGACATGCAGTTCTCGGAAATATTGCGGTGAAACATGTGCCGCTGCTCATGGCTTGTTGCATAACTCTCGCCTACGAACCATTTTCTGGTATCATTCGAATATCCAGTACTTGAGACAGAGAATACGAAACTAAGAGTAGCTCGTCGTCACGTCAAGTTGGCGCCGACCTGGAGGCAAGAGAAGACCGAAGTGAGTGCAGAGGACCATTTAGATCAGTGGGACAAGCATGTGACCGCTTTGGTTTACTGCTTGTTCGCAGTTCGGCAACCGTGTCTCATCTGTCCCTAATCTCCAGTCCTCGGACCTGGTCTGCTCATGTACGTATCAACAAACCCATCCAATCCTACCATCCACCTTACTTCTGCCCAGGTCCTCCGTGGACGAGAGCTCCAGCGACCGAGAAGATCGCAACCTTTGGGAGGCGTCTGAGACTGAGAAAGAAAGTTTTAGCAACGCTGAAGGAGCTGACGAGGACGGAAATTGGGAGGTCGAAATCATTGGTGAGGAGGTTGACGGGCGGGGAAAAGTCAGGTATGCATCGTCGTTGAGCCCGCATCGCACTCACCGACGTGCTCAGATACGAGGTGGGGCGCCCGGCCATGGTCAACTGCAAAGCGCTGAACATCCACTATAGGCCGCTTGGAAGGGCTGGAAGCGCGCAGACGGTACTAATACCACGTGGGATAATGACCTGCTCCACCCAGACGACATCGCGTTGTGGAAACGAAAGCAAACTATTCGACGAAACAAACTCGCGGAAGAGTCGCTCGATATCGATATCTGGGCCACCACCGACATCCATAACACCGCTACCCGACTACGCCTTCAAGCATACGAAGAGAAGCTTAGGATACGATCGCGGCAGCCCATCCAGTACAGACAGCAGATGGAGAAACTGCTAGCTAAGAGACGAGGTTTGACGGAGGAGCCATCTGCATCGAAATCATCGAGCACTCGTTCCGGACGACAGTTTACGCACGACAGCTCAGTTTCTACTTCCGCCCCTCATGCTGGAAGCTCACGTACATCTGGATCATCCACGATCAGCGATCGCTCTACCCTGAAAACAGTATCGGATTCCCGGGCGTCGACCTCCAAAATCGGTGGCAAGAGAGTGCCGCTCACGCCTCCGACCTCTGCTTCCAGAGCTCACAAGCGTTCGGCAACGGCCTCCACCTCGGAATACCAACCCACCTCCACATCTTCTTTTACGTCTGTTTCGAGCTTCGCCTCCGCCTCTACCTCCTCCAAAGGCAAAAAGCGGGTGATCGACCTGCTGTCAAGATCCCCGTCGCCCAACGACGGTGATGACGACGATGAGGATAGAGGCAAGTCGCGTTGTGTACGCGTCACGCAAACCCGTTCTCAACGCACCTCTCCCAACAAGCTGTCCCGGCAAGTCATGTATCATTCACGCCAGCATCACACGCTTACATTCTATATGCAGGCGCAAAAGGCTAGAATCAGACTGGACCGCCCGCGCGCACGCCTCCCGCGCTGCGGGTATTACCATCACCAACGAGGTCGACGACGACGAAATCCCCCTGCTCCCGCCTGGATTCCGTTACCTAGAATCAGAGTACCTCTAGTGCGTTGCGTGTCTCCAATCTGCCCTCCATGTCTCATTTATTTCTCCGGCAGTTCCAATAAAATCCCCCGAATCGAAGACGAAGCCGTTTTCGTGCGGTGCGAGTGCGATCGATGCTCCAGGGCACAGTGGTGCAGCTGCCAGGAGCCATCAGAAATATTCGACACACGTAGGCGAAATAAAGTCTTCGCCTACACCCCAGACGTAACGTGGCTGCTCCCGCGAGTCAGATGTTTGTATTAACGTGCCCTTTCCACTTAGGGGTTATTCAGGTTCAATGTCCCCCAAGGCGCCGAAGTCATTGAATGTAATCCTGTAAGTCGCGGCAAGGTTTCCCTCTGTCGTCCCTAGATATAGCTAAGCCCGCTTCGCGCTCGCCAGTATTGCCGATGTGACCGATACAGATGTCCGAATCGCGTCGCTCAACGGCCGCGCGACGTGCCCATGGAGATATTCAAGACTCATGATCGGGGTTGGGGTGTACGATCGCCAGTTGACGTTGAGAGAGGGAAGGTGCTGGGTATATACACAGGGTGCGTGCCTTCCCTGACACTTGTCACCTCTTGAATGGGCTGACGACCTGCATTCAGGTTACTAATGTATGTCTTTTGAGGTGACTTTGGTCACGGTCAATTGCTCAAATTGTTCGGCTGTCGTTAGGCTTCGAGCTGTCGCAGACGCGCTGCCAGATGAAGAAAAATCGTACGGTTTCGATCTCGATGGGCGGGAGAGTAGGGACAGAGAGACACCAGAGGATGCTTACACCGTTGATTCTCGGACGTGTGGTACGTTAGATACTATCCATAATGCTGTGCTAATTGCTTTGCTCACTATCAACGCTAGGAAACTGGACACGTTTCATCAAGTACGCTACATCGTTTATGCCTTCTGATCCCCCCTCGCTTACCCGACAACCCCTCTATCCCCAGCCACTCCTGTTCCCCAAACCTAATAGTCTACAATGTTGTGTATGACACTATCCCCGAGGTCAGCATACTTGGCCTTTCCTACGACTCCCGTTCCTTACCGGTTAAACCATATGCCCTCTTAGATGAATATGCCATACATTGCATTCGCCGCAATGGTTGATGTACCGGCCGGCACCGAGTTTACCGTCGACTATGATCCAGCAGCAGCAGCCCTCGAAGCGGTCGAGACGCAGGAGAGGGGGAAAGGAAAGGGGAAAGGACGGCCCGCCATTCCGGAAGGTGCGCAGCCGTGTCGATGCGGGTCAAATGAGTGCCGTGGTTGGGTGAGAGTTTGAGGGTAGGTTTCATTTATCTTTGTCGTCTGTTGCGTCTATTCCCGTTGTAATCATCCCCCACAACGCGCACCAGAGATGTCCCTTTCCGACGGGTGTAATATTTCTGTACTTGTACTTTCTTTTGGTGTATTCGGCATAGAACCCCCCACAAATCCGGACGTCTATAACGATATATCTTGTCTTTTACTCTGACGTATTGACTGGGCTTTCTCGTAATGGGTGGCGTCAACTCTGGGGAGCAACCGTCCGGATATAGATCTTCATCATGAGGTCATTCTTCGAACTGTCGCATGCGACGTACATCCCGTTGCCGGAGGCAGTTTTTGACACAATCACAGCACTGCGTTTTGGTTAGGCGGGATAAGCGCGTCACGTCGATATCTAGATCCGACCTGGACGCTGCGCATGTCAGCTCGATTGTTGAGTTTTTCCATTGCCTCCCCCCCCAGTGACCCAAGCATCGCGCGATCACGGGTTTGCACACGAGAGATGTGTACAAGTCATGCGTACGATAAGCGGTCGTCGAAAGGCATTCATTCACTCCACAAAACACGCGGCATGATGCATGATGGGCGTCGTTGACAAAAGATAGAGTTCAAGGAAAGGTAGGCGTACAAAGGATGACTACTGATACAGATACATGTGCTATGCCTGGTATGTGGGTATGGGCTTCGTGAGGCTTCGTGCGGGTCGTGGAGAAGAGCGTCCGTTATGGAAAGGATAATCAAAGAAGTATCAAGAGATGGAATCAGGAGAAGCAGGGTAACGTTAAGTTGGCAGAGACAGAAATAGTATAATGACGCTGGACTTGGAGAACCCCGCGCTTATGACATAGCGGCAGTGTCTCCTTGGCCAGGCCCGCAGCTGACATGGCGGAGATGGTAGTCCGTTTCATGGACGAAAACTTGGGGGTCGCGAGCAAAGTGTCGAGGTCCGTCCATTCGCGCGCGACCTTCGGGCCCTGGCGCACGGAATAGAACGATAGTTCCACTTCATCGAACAGCGGGGAGTCGACCTGGGACAGGAATGTCCGCGCCATGCAGAGGTCGGGGCTATCACAGTCGATGACAAGCTTGAGGTATCGCAGGCACGCGTTGAGCGACAGGTTGACGTGGTCCGATAACGAATCTGGTGAGGGGTGAATGTCAGCACCTGACGCGTGTGTTAAATTTAGCACTGGGCGATTCTGACGCACCGTATACCGACCCGCTTGGGAATATCGTAAGATGCGTCAACGCAGGACCTAGTGTCTGCAGGTACCGACCGACGACGGGCAGCTCGATGGTGTCGAGCCCGTGTAGAGTGAGCTTGGAGACCGGGGCCACATGGGGTTGCATGAGGAACCACTCCAAGATATGTGACATCTCGCAACGAAGGTAGAGTTCACGGAGATAAGGGGAAGGAGGTGTTTCGGTTGGGGTGATAGTGAGGGGTTCCGGCCAGTCCGCCTCGAGATAGAGGCTTTGCAGGACTGGGAAAGAGCATATGAGTGCCTGCACCTCCGTGAAGTCTCCGAATTGGCATTCGGCAAGCCTTAGTTCAACCAAGCGATTGAACGAGCGCAGCGTGCAGAGCGTTGTTTGTGATAGTATGGTGTCGCAGGATGAAGTGAAGCATACGGCAGTGACGGACGGGAGTGACGTGAGGTTGCTAAATAAGTCCTCCACCCATCGACCGCCTTCGCAATTATCCCTGGCGTCGATGCGGCGGACAAAGGGGTTTACTGTGGAGGATGCCGAGTTAATGAGGTCGACGAATGAGGACGCGTTCCCCGCGTTTAGTTTCGCGTTGGAAAAGAGGTGGTGACGCGCGGCTGGAAACCATGTCTTGCATACCAAGCTGCATGCTGCAAGGAATGACTGATCTGCGTGAGCATGATCGATGATCAGGTCGATTAGTTCTGGAGGAATTGCGTGGATGGATGTCATGATGGAGGAAGTGCAAATGAATGCGCTGTGCACTAAACGTTAGAGTCATATTTGTATCGTTTCTGTTTGACCCTGTTGGCTTCAAATGGGTTTATCATTAGCGATCGGCAAGTAGAGTCTCCAAATCCGGTGTGTACGATAGGGATGTCATCCCCTGGCAGTGCGAGCCTGCGTGCAAATCAGCGCACTGCATCCACAGGGGTTGCTGACTGTCTTGCGAGGCGGTTACTCAGGTGACCATCCTTTCCGTCTTCGTCCTGCCAATCCAACTCAGGCAGCGTTCTATCCAACAACCAGTTGACCTATCAGTACCAATCATTCTGGAATGGGATCCACTCGGCTAGCGAGGTTCTGATCGATTCTGATAAATTCTAATCTGCTCAGTAGGAGCGGAGCTATGTACCGTAGATTATGTTGGAACGAATGCTTACCAGTAAGGAGTGATGTAGTTCCGTTGTCGTAACTTCCGAGATGCGGCGGAGGTATATTCACCGAACATTCCGCAAGTTCCGACATATCCACGGCTTTGAAGAATTCTGGGACGGCCGTCTAGCAATGTCGGAAGGTAATGCCGAAAAACATATCCACGGCACGGGTATAGAGAAGCTATCGCGAGGGTTCCGCGGAAGCTGAGAATTTGAGAAGGTGAGAGTGAGTCGCCCATCTTGAATGAGCAGTCATTTCAATGACGTACCCAATTGCTCAAGCTTGATCTTGATATTCAACAAGGTGAATTTATTTTAAACTAAGGTCATTGACCGTTTTAACGTTACGGAGTTGTCGGTCATGTATCTTGAGGGAAAAACGCGGAGCAATTACCGATATCGCTCAGCACCATGCTACAAGGACGGTAGATGCATACACCACAGGGGCGTTCCTCGCCCCCGCGCCGTGCTTCGCAAGACATCTCCGCACCGAAGCTTCGAAAACGTGCCGCTGTGGCAAGAAAGAACACGCGCAGAAGTATCATGGATCCACTTGTAGCCGCGGCCCGGGCTAGTCGCTGTCAGCGACTGGTCACGAGTCGAGAAGTCTAAGACGCGAGAGTGATCGAGTAATCACCATACGCAAAGGTATGAACGCCGTCGTCTAGCGGGTTATCGTGAGCCCAGTTGACTAAGGCATCGGGTTGGGTGTGCAGACAGTTTACCGATCCAGAAATTCCCTGGCAATGTTCCGCCCATTCCCCAATGGTTTGAGGCGTAGGTACTGTGGCCGTTAACCCTGGATCGTCCTGAACTAAATTCAGTGCCCTGGCTCATATGGAGAAGGATCTAGGAACTCTTGTTAAATGTGCCTCGTAGCCTGGCTATCGTGTACCGATAACCTTCAATTAACAACAGCTTGAATGAATTAATGTAACGGGCGCCGAGTACGCATGGGAAAGTCTTCGAGATTCGTACCGAAAGCGCCGAATGCTCAGTCGTGACGGAGCTCAAGTATCTTTGGGTGTGGAAGACGCAAATTGAGCACGCGACGTCAAACGGCGGCATCCACGGAACGAGGTGCTCATGGTGGAGCACGTTAGCAATATCAGTCTTCCACTGGCATCACTATTGGCCAATAGCCATTGACACCTTGGACATGAATTGGAATCATTCAGCCGTAACAGTGTCCCATCTCGTGGTTGCCCTGGCGAAAGGCTATCGGAAGGTTAACGGCCAAGCGCCGAAGCGATGCAGGCTTGTCGCAACATGAGTATCGCAGATAGCATGATTGCGCAGGAGGGTTGCCTGTTGGGGACGTACACTTGGCGGGCATGAGAAGATGGCCTGCCAGACTTTGGTAACAACAAGCGATGTTTTGGATGAATCAGGTTCAGAAGGTTGGTCGGGCAGGGTTCACGTTGAGGCCGACATTGACGTTTTGAGGTTTTGAATGTACAAGCCATCTCGAAGTTGGCAGAGGCTAGATGCACAAGGTAGCTTGATTTTGGACGGTAGATACTGAAATTAGATAAATGACCTGACACCAAGGAATGACCTTTATTTGCTCTTTTTCGCGATCAATTTTGTGTTGGCATACGCCCTCGACGCAAAATTGACAGATTGTACGAGGTCGTTCCCAAGACGCATAATGATGAAGGACGGAACGATAATCCATAGTCTGCAGGTACCCGTCAGTACATAAAAGTTTGTCATCGAAAACAGAGTCCACATACCCATTGGGTAGAATCCAATAAATGAACAAATCTGAGACCGAATTGTGTCCGATGCCACAGAAACCGCAGTAATACTCCTGAGCCCAGTATAGGATGGTCTTCGACAAGGTCATAGAGGCAGAAGCGAAGCCAATCAAGCTGGCGGGCGGCCATGCAGCGACGTGGGCGAAGTAGAGGTAGGTGAGGTTGAGAAGGGTTTCGATGACATTGAGAAGAGCTAAGTTGTTCATTAGATAGTGAAGGTATTGAAACAGAGGAGACGGAGTCGAACATTGGGCGTTGGTGAATCCGTTGCCTGAACGGAGTGCTGGTAGTCCGTACAACTATCGAGGTTCATTGTTATTAGAGGTCGTTCATGACAAGAAGCAGCAGCAGTCAATTTACATGGTCAATCTGTGGCAAAGCCGTTGAGTACTCAGAGACGCGAAGACGAGAAAGTGGGGCGTACATCCTGGTAGATGGAGTAAGGCTTCCACAGCCAATGCAAGTCGCCACCCTGATTCCACGTCGACACCTTATCAACCACCTCAACTTGCCTGACAAGCCGCACTCACCCTCATCGACCGAGGACTAGGTTGGTATACACGAATCAGGACAAGGCAACTTTTCATATGCATGACAGGACTCACCGCATGAAGCAGTATCCAGCGTCCCATGCGATCACAGGAGCAGTGAGCAGAAACCAAAGGGAAATCCACCTGTAAGTTTTAACCGCCATAACCGCTATTCGTTGGGTTGCGAAGGCGAGTGTTGTCGTGGGATTGAAGAGAAGGAAGTAACAGTCAAAACAGGCCACTCCTCACATGTTTGATCGTTGATGGTGACCGCATGACGTGGATCAAGCATGATCCATTTGTCCCCGGAGAACAAGCTGAACGGGACAGGCCCCCGCAGCAGCCTCTCAATGTAGCCCACGTTCAAGTATGATGCTCGCGAATTGTCTAAGAGGTCGAAGACAGGGGCATTTCGAACGTTGGACGCACGACGTGAAAATGACCTTGGTATCCCTCTCGACAGCCACCCGAGCAGAATCGTGTAATGGCGCCGGCGATGCGAGGACCGTGTTGTGGTCATCGTCGAGCTTGAGTTTGTGGGCAGTCCATACATTTTCAATTCCCAAAATCGAAATCAGGGGAAAAGTTCGGAAGGCAAATACCGAATGATCGGCCATTGCCCCAGCGATCATCACGGTCCTCCGCTACGGGTTCGTCAGGGTTCATCTCGTCGAAGGCAGCCAAAATGCTAAAATCTCCGTCATTTCTTCTACCATCCTGCTGTGTGGCCTAACCCAAGTCGAGCTGATTGGCCGACAGGTCCCCACCAACGTTTTGTAGCAGCATTTTGTTCGTCAAGCGAGGTACCGACTTTTACTGATCTCGAGAATTGGCAGACGGATTCCATTAGGCCAAGTTCGGGATTCAGTTGCTTTCATGATACAAAGATACTTGTCGCGGCATAGCGTGTCTCGATAGGTGTGCATCGACCATTTTTGGAAAAAATGTTCAGAAGTGCGCTAACGTTCCTGCGTTTTACGGTATTCTAGTTATCTTCCCTGCGAGACGTCCCGCGTCACCGGATTAAAAAGGTGATATAGTGATGGGTCAGATGTCCACTCTGGCCCCGTCCACACTGAGCTTCGACGGCTTTACCTCGCTACTCCGTTGCTTATCCGGAGATCGCAATTTAAAGTCTCAATTAGGCTGCGTAGACGCTTCATCAGCCCTTCTGTGGCTTAACGGCGGGAGCCCTCGGGCTTCGGGGAAGCGATTGAGCTTCTCAGTATCAAGGTCTGCTCGAGCCAGTGAGGATGTCTCGACAATGGCTTCCCGTACTAAGCCCAGAATCGGACCATGCTGGGTTAACTGTGTCTACTTTTCACGGTCCCCCACGGGCTAGGTTGTCGAGATCCCGTGCTTTGTTTTTGTCCCCTTGAACCTAAGGTCACGAAAAATTGTTCCTAGGGCCGCGTGGTGACCGTTGTGAGTTTTAAAAAGTCCGAATGCCATGGCCCTCAGCCACCGCCGCTGACTTCATTACCCGAGTGCGGTGGTAAACGTTGGGTGAGCGTATTTACCATTGTGACTCGCATTTTGTCAGCGAGCATCTCAGAAAGACGGGTAATTAATGCACAGGCCAAGTCTTGGGGGGCGCAGGTGGTGTGGAGGCCGGCGACAACCCGCTTCGGCGGTGGAATTTCACAACCCGGTCATCCCTCGACTTTCCAAGAGGTCTTGCACATGTGTACCCCCACGCACGAGCTCCATTTTGTTGTCTACCTGTATGGCAACGATCGTCCATAATATGTAATTTAGTGCTTGGCAAGGGTCACAAGGCCCTGGTCAATTGATTCCGCGTCGTTCTGCACGCATAATATTCATTATGTTCCATCGCACAGACAAGGCAAGGAGTTCACTTCATTTACTGGAGCGCAACAGTGTCCAGTTCTCCATACTCGAGGGAGAAGTGCGGAAAGCATGGCTCCATTTTAGAGGTCAAGGATGTTGATGGAGGTTGACACTGCGAAGGGTTCCCATCAGGCACAAAAGGAACACACAGGGTACAGGGGCGGCTAGGGGCAGCTGGGAGATTTGAAACGGACGTTTGCTGCTTTTGGCAGATCTCGGCAAGGCTTCATATAAAACCCTCGGTCCCAGTGGTAACATGGGAAGTATCGAAATATCCCCCGGCTAGAAACATGCGTATCTCGAGCCTCGTTCTGATCGCCTCCTCTGTTTTTGTCCTAGCAAGTGCTACTCCTACTGTGAGTCCCCTGCTCCTTACCGCCGGTAATTCTATTCCTCTGACGAGGGCGTTTCGTATTAGAACCATGGCATGATTGCCCGTCACGCCGAGGAGGCGCGCGAAGTCGCCCCCGATGTAAGTAGCCATCGCCATCCCTCCTTGATACCCTATTAATATATTTCGTGGGTATATAGGGACCTGGGGGCCCTGACTGGAAGCGCGAGGCTGAAGCCGAAGCAGCGCGTGGCACTGCTGCCTGGAAACGTGGAGCTGAACCAGCTCCTTACCCTCCAGGCTGGAAACGCGCGGCAAAAGCTGTTCCCCCGGGGTGGTAATTGCGAGGCAGAAGGAAAGGGCAATTGGACGGCGACGACCTGACAGGAGCGGGTACGTTGGGGGTCAAGGGCGTTAATCGGTTCAGCGGAGATAGTGATCACCAGTGGGAGCTAGGTGTCACCTTCGTATTGTGTGGACATCGGCACTTCGCTGTTTAGGGATCGACATGGTGGGAGTGTTCCAGGACGTTTATCTTTCTTTATTCCCAGGTTCTGTGCATGGGCTTCTTTTATTCCAGGGAAGTGAGGTGATTTTTTGAGGTGTCGGGGAACCATAGGTTAGACCGTACAGTTAATTTGGTCGTCGTCCGCACGACGCGCTGAACACAGCAATATGTACTTCAAGGCAGTCATGAAAGCAAGAATTGAGTTGGATCCGCCTAGTCAAAAAATGGAATAGAGCGACTGACAACGTCGTCATACCCTGCCATGATCGCTGTCAAGATCCTGCCATTTGTCACCATGTCCTTCGCAGCATTATATGTATCTCCGAGACTGCGTGAATCTCGCCAAGCGGATCAAGCGTCAGGGTTATGATCAACGTCGACCATGCACCGCCCATGCTGCCTAAGCGTCAGCATCAATTCTCCGGCGGGGTGAACTTGGTGTGCTTGGTGTAGTCTCAGGAGAATAGGAAGACTGGGATATTGGGGTGACGCCGGATTCATGATCAATTCACTGCTGTGCTGTCGTAGTGGGCCAAGACTCAAGAAACTAGAATTGGGACCAAGGTCAACGGGAAAAGCATATCTGAAAAAGGGATGGAGATAACCATGGTTAACAATACAAATGGAACTCCAATTAAGCTGGAGCTGAGTCGCCTGGCGGGGGTGGCGAGGAGATGATAGTGATGGTAGTGCGGTAAGCACACAATGTAATTTTGTTCAAGCGTACGCATCAAAAGTTTAAAGCCCATACCTGAACCTCGATCATCATGACCGTCCGGACGTCGTTGTCGTTTTGCTTGACTTGTAGAGCGTCGTCTGCGCAGATTCGTTTGGAGCTCGCTACGCGCCAAAACGATTACAACCATCAATTGCATCAACCGTTTTGGATCTCGATCATGGAGTTAAACAGTGACACCAACAAGTCTTGGCTTTTCTCAAACCACTTGGACAGCGTTTGCGTGTGCGACGCGATACGCAAGTTTCCTAGGTCAGTGCTTCACAAACCATATGCCGATAGGCAGATTTTCATTCACATCCATCCTTCAGAGTATCTCAAGCCGAAGCCTGATCTGGCTACGGAGCGACATAGATGTCACGCAATCCTACCTCGCCTCTGACAGTACGTTCGATTCCAGATCCGTATCCTACCAAACCTTTTGATCGTTGTCTTATACAGCGAGTGGAGACACATTTATCTCACAAAGGCTTCCGAGTGCCTGACCCGTGAGTACACAATTGTGGTCTAGCCAGCCCGGTGGATACTGACCACGTCGGCACTTAGATTCGCGCCTAGACAGCGGCCTGGAGCCTCTTTCATAAATGCTTTGTTGGCAACAGCCCTTTTCCGCTGTTGGCACATCCTCCTGTTCTTCGCCGCATGGGGCACCCTTATCTCTGTCCTAAATGAGCAAGGCCATAAGCTGTTCATACAGCCAACGCTCCTCACGGTGTACGTCGCGTTACCTCCCGCATGGCGATTACAAAACGATTGATGGGTTCGCAGGGTCGGCACGGTGTTGGGTTTTGTGATATCGTACAGAACAACGTCGTCGTTTGAGCGGTACAATGAAGGGAGAAGATTGTGGTCGCAGGTGATTCTGGCCAGTCGTACCTTTGCCCGCACCACTTGGTTCCATGTTCCCGGTGCGTCATGAATTAACTCCTTACTCGAAGAGTTCAACTAATGGTGATCCCGATGTCAAGACCAGCCAGCGACAGAAAAAGTGACTGCAGACGAGATGACAGCACGGTCGCTAATCGAGAAGAAGTCCATCATCAACCTTCTAGAGGCGTATGCGGTTTCCGTCAAGCATTACCTTCGCGGCGAAGATGGCATCTACTATCGGTACGCTCCCCCCTCTTCATCTATCTACGAATCACTTCATTAATAAAATACGCTCTCAGGGACCTCTACTACCTGGTCAAGTTCCTACCCGCCTATGCCCTCCCCGCAGGCATTCCTTCAGCGGCAGACCTCGGGTCACCAGACCTTCCCAACGGCGTTAGGAGCCCAAGGGACCCACGGCTGCTCTCCTCCCCGAGTGGCAGCTCTTTTCTCTACCAACGAAGCTATTCCTCTGCTCCCTCGCTCCTCCCCCCGCCCGTGACTTCGCCTGCCTCGAAGAAAACGACTTTCCTGGAACCCCCGCCACGCCCCTCTTACGCGTCTCCCCGCGAAAAGATCATCCTGCCCAGAGGTGATGAGGGGTTCCTCCTACCGGCGCACATGCCACCGAGGTATCACCTCTTCGACCTATTCCCGTTCTCGTTGGTCGTAAAGTGGCTCACGAAGCGCGGACGCGAGCTTAAAGGCAAGAAGGCCGCGAAACTCCGTGCAAAGATGCGGCAGAACGCGGTGTCGCACAATTTGCCGCTTGAGATCTCGTTGTACCTGGTAGGTACCTTGCCTTGCCTTGTCCATGTATGTCCGTGCGCGGTGCTGATGGAGTGGTTAGAGCTCCTATATCGCTGCACTGCAAGTTAGGAAACAGATCGATGTGCCAACCATCAGTGAGATAGGACTGACCTCCTGAGTACATGCTAGCTGACTGGCTCTCCCTATAGACACGCTCCTAGGTTCTCTAAACCAGCTCGTAGATGCGCTCACTGGTCTAGAACGCATCCTAACTACTCCAATCCCCTTCTCGTAAACTTTCCGTCCCATTTTTTGTATTTCTACGCTTGACCTCAGTTACCAACAGATACTCCATACATCTGTGGGTGGTCACCATAATCTACTGCCTCTTTTTGGTAAGTACACACCTCTCGATACGACCCGTTGCGTTCGCTGACCGGCCTACCCTTCATTCAGCCGTTCCAGATCTGGACTGCCTTGAGATGGATGACGATTCCTGGGACTGTCATTACTGTAAGTCAACGCTATCCCGCAACTGAGATTCTTTGCTTTGGTGCTGATGTCTTGGTATAGTCGTTCATGTTCTTCGGGTTCCTCGTTGCCGGTGAAGAAATCGAAAGTGAGATTTTCATTACCATCCAACTTGAAACAATGACCGACAATCTTTCAGATCCGTTCGGATACGACAAGAACGACCTGGTAAGTGTCCCCCTTCATCTTCCTTTCGCTTCATCCACCGATGGTCATTCCGCCTTAGAATCTGGACCATTTCACGAACAACATCATCCGCAATGAACTACGGGCAATCACCTCCGCACCCGCACCCGATCCCTCGCATTGGGCGTTCTCGGTAGAGAATGATCTTCTGTTCTCTAATACCGCGAATCGAGACAGCGAGCGCGTCTCGCCGCTCGAGTGGATGCACAGAGGACATGTCGAGATGCAAAAAGCCATGAGTGCCTTCTAAAACCCGTCTACTCTGTGCCCGTTTTCCTATGTTTTCTTGCTCTTACTCTTGCTCTTGCTCTTGCTACCGTCGATTTCTTAGACTTTCTTTCTATGCATAGTTTTTGCTCGCTCATGTCATACTCACATACGCACCGTACGCATTGCATGTTTTTATTCACGCTTCTTGGCATCAGATATCAATACATGTTCACCATGATTTTGGTTTTCAGGAGGACATAAGGCCTTAAAATCCCTTCAAGCCGCAAGTCTGGTTGGGCTGTGGTACTTAGAACCTTCCAGGGAGCGGATTCATGGTGCTTCTTTCGGGAGACGGTCTTCTTGTAAGTCTTGAGAGTCGAGGCTGCACGAGTCATCAGGTGTTACCAGGTCGGGGTTCACGTTCGTTGCATCGACACTCCATCGTTATATACATCCTCTCATACGGATGAGCTATGACATAGAACTCACACCAGGGACACATCACTGGCGCCGCGCTGGCAGCGACATACGTTCCATGCACATTACAATAGCTTGGGTGATACAAGATGACTCCGCACTCTAGAAGCGGGGCAACCTGGTCTGGTCAGCCGCCAGGGAACCACTGGTCCGTTGCCCACTTCGCCAGTGCCTGCGGGGGCCAACCTCGAGGCTCGAATGAACTATGGTAAGGATGGGTTCCTCAGTACTAGTGTCGCGTGTGAAGCTGCAAACTCACGATTTCTTCTATCGGTCGTGAACTGGCTATCGAGACCCCTAGCTAAACCATATACGTACGTTTCGACCTCTCCTAAATTATCTCAACGTGAGAGTCATATCGGTCTGACGTTGCTCATCGGTCGACATTGTATTAGAACAATGGTTGCACCACGGCGCCCCAAGCTGACGGCACGTACAAGGCCGAGGGCAACATAGCTGCAATACGCTTGACTAATGAGGAGACTGCGGCGTTGATCGAGACTTGGACAGCGAAAATTGTCCAGGGCTTTTCGGTGCCGGAGTGGACTATTGGCGCGGTTGAGTGTGATGCTTAGGATGCGCAGTTGAAGTAACCTACCTGACGGCGTAGTGATCACTGGCAAAGCATGGAAGCCAGGGATGTCGGGTGTGGAAGAACGCTATGATCGTATACGAATTGCTAGCCACTCCGGGAAAGCGTTTGAACACCGCGATGGCAACAACGAAATCATCCTGGATTGGAAAACACTGATTAAGATATGAAGTATGGCCTAAATCGGAGCAACATAACATACCAATTTTTTATAGTAAGACTCGCCACTCGACCCAGAATATACCGAGCCAAGAGAAGATGGCGTGGGGTTCACTGAAGCACTATAATTTAACTGATAGCTCGTTGTCCGAAAGTAAGCGTCATTTATAGCTTTGCAAGTGAACTAACTAGCAGTAAACATCATCTTTAAGCGTTCCGAGGGCACGGCATCAATCGTCGTATCTTGATTCAAAATGATTTACACAGGGTCTTTCTGGGCCATTCATATAGACTGGGGAGTGGGCACATATGGTTACCTAGCGGCAGGGGCATCGTACTGCGTTGCGTGTGAAGATGTGAGCACCTGTCAAAGGATCTGAGGTTACATACCATGATAGACATGGACGTTGGCCATGCAGTCGGCAACTGATTTTGGTCGAGGTAAGCAAAGCGGAGTTCGGGATGAGCGTGGTCCTTGAACCTTGAGAAGTGGTCCCAGTCAGATCCCGCGTTTGGGTTGAAACCAAAGTACGGATGTCTTACCTGTGGAGCACGCCCGACTGACCAGGAGCTCGCCGGACATTCTCGAGTTCGAAGACTGCACGAAGGATCCCGCTCATTATCTACGAGGGCGGGTGTCAGTCAATCTCGATTAGCATTAAAGAGAAGCTGACCTTGACGGTCAGTCGTTCTCCAAGGTGGCTGAAGGTTCCATCGCCATGAAGGGTGTCCTTATCACCTCGGCTGGGATTAACGGTTTTGGCGGACGGGAATATTGTTTCCTGCATGGACGAATTCAATACCGGCTCGTAGGTAGGAGTGACCTAACCGGTGAACAAACATCCAGGTTAGCATCGGCGACATCTAGGAAAAGGCGGTCGCCCGCTCTGACTGTCAGGCTTTCAGCCGAATAGTCACCGGTGGCGGTGCCTATCGTAACTATTAGCAGGGCGTACGTGGTTACAAATCGATTGAGACGAACGGTAGGCGCCCTGGAAAGGAGGGTCGAGTCCTGGACAAAACCAACGTTGAACGGAGCTCTCGAGATGTATGATATGTAGCAACATACTCAAAGCCTCATGGACAAAGCTATCTAAGGCACCGTTCGTGCTTTTGGTAGCTTCACCAAGAACTGATCGATGATCCGAACTGAGGTACAGGTTAACTACATTGGTCAGAGCTGTACATCACCACATTAGGTACGTAGTATATCAACGTAGATGTTTGAGGGACACACCAAGTGAAAGCTCAGCGGTCGAACCGACCATGAGCGCCAGGACGGTATTAGCAAGTTCATCGTTTGATAATCCAATGAAAGAAAGGTGTCTGACGAGCTGGTGATGCTGAGCTTTACGCATTCTGCGCTTCATGAAAATACGGACGATAGAGTCCTGTCAAATAACTGTCAAAAACTTCGACGAACCTCCAATGGTTCGTTACTCACCCGATTGAAAGCGGCCGTACCAAGATGACCTTTTATATGGCCAAGCAAGGTCTTGATCTGGGTAGAGAGCGTTGCGCTGGGAACCAGGGCCGTGGATGCCCCGGCATCGAGGAAGATGAATCTTCAAACATGTCCATATCAAAGTACGTTAAATGGACATGAAAGACTCACGAGTAGATGTCACTCAGGATATGAAACAACTCTTCAGGGGTGTAATGTCCGCTTGGATGTTCCTTTGTCTTTAGATCAAATCCAGCCTACCCAAGGGGGAGAAAAAATCAAGACGCTGTAATGAACCGACGAGGATGAGGACCTACGATTTCAGAAGCGACCCAATAGACAGGAACGTGCCTGAGAACATCCCGCACAACATCGACACAGAACGTGTTCTTCCCGACCAACGCAAACGAGCTCGAGTGGATCAATTTGCGCGTGGTATCGTAGAAGAACCGGGTAATCCCCTCAACGGACTGTCGTGTGTCGTTCAGGACCTTGTGGACCCTCTCCCGTGCCGCAGGTCCGCCCACAGTATAGAATCTGCGGAGCGCATCTCAGACCACCGGACCGCGACTGGAGGAGCAAGGCTCACCCTTTTCCGCTGATGACCCTGGCAGCTTTAGCAGCATACGACGTGACAAACATTTCTTCGTTCTTGAGAGCATCAGCAACCGCGGGATAGGCGCTCACAATTCGGACTGGCGTCCGCGGCGTCGGACGCGCGAGATCGTATTGGTTCAGATCTTTCGACCTTGAGAGACCCGCATTCACCACGTCATGGGTTATGAACGGGAGGAACGTGTAGGCATTGTCCGCGGTGTAGTTATTGGGAAGGGTTCTCAGCAACAGCCTTCCGAGGGTGCTGCCAAATCTAGGTCCATCGAGGTTTCGTTGGCAGTCGGCGAAGCCCCAAGCAGTCAGCTTCAGCGGCGTGTAATCGTGCGTGAAGAATCTGTCGCTGCGTAAGAGGGAGGTAGCTTCGCTAAGGATTGCGTAGCTCATAGTAGGCCCTAGCAAAGGGGTGAGCCTAGTATCCTAGTCCAGTGTCTAGAGGTGGATAGTGCTTACCAAGGTACGGTCCCGTACCGTCTTTGACAGGCTTCGTTTCCTCGGCCTGGAGCCCAACGTAGAGCTCAAGACGGTCGATAGTTCCATAGATTCTCTCAGCGACGTCGGCGATCTCTCTGTCAGAGTTCCATTCCAAGAAACTCTTGTATGCTGTGCACAGTACATGTCGTCATGTGTGTGCTTGGGGTCAATCTGAGGAAACGACCTTACCTTCCAGACCAAGACCCTAGGGATGGTGGTGATTTATTGAATAAATACATACGGGTATACCAGAATGACGGCGAACCTTCCTGAAGTCGTTGAATGAACACGCTCCCGCTGTCCGGTTCCGTTCTATGTTCATGATTTCAAAGAGACGCATAACCACTTGCGACAGTTGGTATTAGGAACAATGTCCCCTGTAATGTTCGATGGAATAGAACCTACCCGGAGTGCCTCGAGCGCGGAACGCGGCTGCTAGGTGCTCCGTCCTTAGAATTCCAGTCAGTCAAGAACCCTCCACTCTACCGGACAAGACGTACGAATCCTGAAGGACGTTGGCAAGATCCTCATCCTTGTAGGTACCGTCTGCTTTACGTTGCAACCTGGATACACAGGCACTTATTACCACATATATAGTGCGGATAACAAGGTATCTTACCCTCCAAAGGTCCAGTGCGTGAGGTCAGGTTGCGCTGCAGCAATTTTATGTATGGCCCTTATGAAATCTTCTTTCGTCACTTCTTCCGGCGATTTTTCTGCGAAAATGCTGCTGAAGATCTTCTCGGTCCATTTTTCATCCTCTGCACTTGTCATCGCGTGCAGGCGGTATAGATAGTTGGGCTTTACGAAACAAAAGATCAGTTCTTTCGAAATGGAAGAGGCACAAAGTATAGGACCGACTGACCTCAACGCTGCCGATGTTTCCTTTGCCACGCTCGAAGACGGGGAAGTCTTCCAGTCGGATTTTCTACAGCTCGGTTCAGTAGATACTTAGGTGACCAGGAATGAAAAATCCTACGCCGGAAGGATTCGGATTCCAGCCTTGGCCGTCTCTACCTACTCCTAGATACGAGAAGTAGTCTGAGAAAACAACTGCAAAGGACATTGATCATTATGAAGCCAAAGGGAAAAGAATGCGCAAACTGGAAGCAAACCAGCCACAATTGATCAGGCGAGCAGTTTGAAAAAGCTCCTCTTCTTGGGCGAAAAGTTGTGTCCTTTCGGCCGGGCTATCGGTGTTTAAGGAGGTTGAATAAGGATAGTTCCTACGTTCATTAATCTCAAGCAGCATTTTCGCGATATACTGGATAACAGGCGTGAGGCGCAATAATTGGTAGCTGAGAGGACAGACGTACGTTGTGGTTGCGATTAAACAGGACCAACAGCACACAAACGGAGGGAGGCAAAAGGAGCGGCTCGTCCTCGGCGAAGACATCAGGGTAAAGCAGTCCGCGACCATCTCGCAATCGGACCCTGTCCTGTGCCTCTAAGTTACGACCGTACAAGGCCGAGAGGTCGAATGATGAGGTCTGGTTGTCGTGAACATCGTGGTGAGAACTACGGAACACGCTATAACCAAAGCATCAGACTAAAAGACAAAACGGTATACACGACCCAAACTGGACCTGTGCATGACAAGAGCCGCAACGGAAGACATCATAGATGAAAAACCAGCAGGGTGTCTCACAAACTGTCGTGCATGTCAGCATCGAGCGAGGCAGACAACAACATTGTCGCATCGCTTACGCGTTCGCGCTTGAGGAGGCTGTGATACGTAGCGCGGTAAGCTGAACGTCAAGAAAATCAAACGCAGGATGATCGCACCTATCAAAAATCAAGCCAGCATCCGGCAGTTGGTTTATGGGGAGAGGATGGGATCGCTGAATCGACGAACAGTCGAATTATCCATGAACAGGTCGTTTATGAAATGGTCGGAGATTACCTTAGACATGTCACGAAGGTTGAATTTGAATGGCGGGTAAGGAATTGGCGACGGCGTGGCAGGCGTTGGAACGGTTATTGATTGTGGTGGTGCAGTTGGTACGTCAGTAATGAACCATGATTTGAATGGAAGACCGGCGGGTGTGGTAGACTTCACGGATGCTGGCTCAGTTACAGATCGCGGTGGTATAGTTGGGATGTCGCTGTGAATGGACCATGATTTGAACGGCAGGTCGGGAAAACGTGTCGAGTTGGCAGAAGCCGGAACGGTTATAGACTGCGGTGCTATGGTTGGAATATCAGCATGAACGGACCATGATTTGAACGGCAGGTCAGGAGGTAGTGGCGGATTGGGCGAGGCTGGAATATTTATAGACCGCGGCGGCACAGTTGGAATATCTGTATAGATGGACCACGATTTGAACGGCAGTTTCGGAAACGGTGTACGAGATTCAGAGTCAATGGTTGCTGGGACAGTCATAGCCTGGGGCTTCACAGTGGGGACGTCAGCATGGACGGACCAATTCTTGAACGGCAGGTCAGGAAATGAACGCGGGGAGACATTGTCATCTATTGGAAGCGTCTGCGAGTCAGAGGCCTCTTGCGAGGCCATGCTCAACGCGCGAAGAGTGCCGTCGGTGAGGAGTTCTCGAGTATATACTACTTAAGTGGGATTGGGATTGGAACCCGATAGTAGGATGGAATACCAATAACTGTGGGATTGAACGTTCGTTGGTGGGAACGGTGACTGAGAATAGGGACGATTGTGTCACATTTTAAATTTATAGACTTTTCGCCACTCCCCACGGAGAGACCCGACTACTCGATGACCATTCTCCTTCACTGACTCGGGGGTGTCTCATAATCAGGCTGTAAACCCTAATCCTGACCACCTAACGTTAACCCGAACCCCGAAAACGTGTTGATAACTTGGCCTAACCTCGTACAGATAAAAATCAATCAAATAGTTATCCCACCAACCCCGATACCATCCCATTGACGCGAGCACTATCCCAGTATTTCCAGGCAAAAAGTAGGAATAGGATGCCATCATTTCTATCTCATTGCCACTAAACTCGTCATTACTCGAAGCTCTGGTACTTGTCCATTTATCACCACCAAGAAGTACTGTGAGGCATTGTGGGCGACATTCAAAGTGATCGTCCTCACACTCTCAAGTCAACGTTGGTCACCTGCAAGCAGCGTGGAAGTCTGATCAACCGAAATTGAATCGAACACTAGCTTCTATCACCAGGAATCTCCAACAACGTACGTATAAAGTCTGAAGCTTTTGCTATGCCTCCACATTGGCCCTTCTCGTTCAGTGCACGCATTATACAAACCCCGAGCCATGGCTCAACCCACCACATCTGCAAACAAGCTTCCCAAAGCTCCTGCTCTTCCCCTACCTGCCCAGGAATTACAGGTCACCTCAGACGTTCCCCAGGTGATCATGATATACACTGGCAATTTACTCAGCACGTGCTGACAAGGTTATCAGGATCTCAGCCCTCCGACTAATGATTCCAAACTGGACCCCCCGCTCAATATCTCGGTAACGTCTGTCGCCTACTTGTCCAGCGAAAAAAAGCCCAACATTCTGTACTGTGCGCTCTTGATCAATTTACAACTTCCGGTAGCCAATTCTGTTCTCAGTATGTACACCCGACGATAGAGCATTGCTAATCGACAGTACTGAGCTTGTGTAGATCATGCAAGTATTCCTTTTGAAGCGAAGCTCGTCCCCGCGAAAGGCAGCGAGGACCATTCCGGCTCGCGTTTCCGATTTCCTCACATTTTCCACCGATCCCAACCGCGTGCTGTCCCACAAACGACGCTTGTAGTTGACGCGCCATTCTATTTCCCTAGTACGCAAGAACTCGTGAAAATCGGTTCAAAGAACGTCATGCGTCGACGAGCTATTAACCCGCAAGGCTCTATCTCCGTTTTTAGGCAGGGAGCTTCGGCGCAGGGGTATGAAAACACAACAGAAAGCACAGGCCCAAAACGCGAGATCATGAGCCGTGTAGGCTTTAAATCTTCATCCACTTCCCGCACCTCAATCCCTGTTCAATGGTCAGTTCCCTTATCTTCTTCCCTGGACATCGTTGTTCACAACAAAATGCTCCATGTTTGTTTCGAAAAACTCCTCATATGTGATCCACAGGACATTTGAAAATTATAGCCATACACTTTATCCAGCTGAGCACACCCTCATACTCATCGTTAGCTGTGCACCGAAAGATGGGCCGCCCGCCTTCGAATTCGACCTCATCCTCTTAGGTGATTTCGAAGTGAAGGCAGATGGAAATATTTGGCCCTTCCATTTGGACAGAGTGATCGAAATTAGAGGAAATTATGAGCCAGACAAGGTAGACAATATGCTGAAAGCTTACCGTGATAAGACACCTGATTTCTGCAGAATTACCCTACATGAGCTTACCAGTGCCCTTAGGGAAAATTAATACAAAACGCAGAGCTGTGTAGTGTGTATGTACTTGTCTCTCGGTGGCATGGGAGTCGAGCTTTTATGCCCAACACCTACAAGATGTTCTGTGTTACAAGAAAAAATGATACTCCATGTCTCGTGACAGTTTCTTAGCATGATATGCTCAGTTTCGTGAGCCTTGGCAAATCAGCCAAGAAATTGAAAGTTGTTCCCTC
The DNA here is from genome assembly GCA_025854295.1 of Lyophyllum decastes. Lineage (NCBI taxonomy): Eukaryota > Fungi > Basidiomycota > Agaricomycetes > Agaricales > Lyophyllaceae > Lyophyllum > Lyophyllum decastes. Next base: position 355,833 of record CP107712.1, on the reverse strand, counting down.
GAAACCGTCCAGTCTAGTAATCATAATGCAATTGACGTCCTCAGATGTCCTTTCAAATACAACAACTACATCCGACACCAACCCCGCCATAAGTACATATCCCACAATAACATCCTTCAATGCCCTATGCCTGTCAACTTCAGCGCTCTACTACCAGCAACCACACGATCAAACGAATGACTTCAATTATACATCTTAAGCATCGCAGTGGACTTCATCAATGATCCACGAAGACACCGCGAAGCCCTGGATGACTTTCCCAGTCCAGGTCTCGATCAACACCGCGGTCTCCGCATTGGTCAGGCCGACGGCAGCATCGTCGCAGTCAGCCTTGTACGTGCCGTCGCCTTGTACCGCAGCAGTGCAGCCACTTCCCTAGGAAATCAACCCTGTGAGCACGCGGTCCGAAATCACCACAAAAACGTTAACGGTTTGAGGATGGGTCACGACGTGCATTGATAGTATGGCTGGGAGCTTCTACAGCCAATTCACGGCCGATAGCTACGAGAGGGGATCGTGAGTTTGCAGAAACGCGTAACAGGAACAGGCTGTCCTTACCATAGTTCATTTCAGCTTCGAGGTTAGCCACTGGAGGGAACGGCGACGAAGGGGTTAACGTGTAGTGGCACAGAGGGCCCACCGGTGTCTGGCGATTGGCGAGAGGAACCACAGAGGCAGAGCCGACGATAGCGACAATGAGAGCAGTGAAGAGTGCGAGGGACTTGGGAGAGAACATTGCTGGTTGTTCGATGTCTTTCCTGCTTGGAAATGCACGACCTTTATAGAAAACTTGTCGGTAATTAAATTCCACTTAGATATGGCAGCATGTGGGGGTAAAGTCGAGTCACACCGGAGGCAAACCTTGAGGCGGTTGAAATTCAACCGCCCTTGAGGCAGTTGTTCCACAGTTGATTGGCAGTTATTTGGTGGTTCGGTCACTGATTTGTATATTACGTAATATTGCCCAATTTGCCCAACTGATCGGGACTTGCCCAAACATTGATTGTGGCAAGATAACAACTGATAACTTTCCTCTTCCCCTCTATCCATTCTCCAATGCCGGTGATATGTACCTGCAAACTCTGCAGCACAAAGACTATCACTATTCATGGTGTCAAACAACCAGGACAGCAAGTTGATGCATCAACCCGTTTGAAGCATGAGAAACGAGATCAACAGCCTGCATCACCCAAGAGAAAGCGAGCATCATCCCCAAGCACTGCTTCAAGGCCTCCTCAGGACTTGAATGTTCCAAAAAGTAAGTGATAAGCTTTCTCCTGTTGGGTTCAACTGACAACCTATAGCAATTGAGTTTCCTATTGCAGCCATTGTGAAGATAGTCTGTGTTCTTGTTTTCTGGCTTCATGTCAGAGCTCATATGAGCCGTTCTGTTGCCAACTCGATCTTACGTGCCATCCAGCTTATAATTTCAACAACACTCCACCTTGTTGAGGTCGCTCTTTCATTATCTGGGGTTATTGTCAAGCTTTCAGATGTCAAAATCCCTTGTGACATCCGTACTGCATATCAGCTTCACTGCACAGAGCCAGAACTCATTCGGACTGCTTGCTGCCCCCAGTGCTTCTCTCTTATTCCACGTCCCATTCCTTGGCGATGTCAGTGGAAAGCTTCTCCTAGATCTCGTCCTTGTAATACAGAGCTATGGAAGATTCAGAACACTCAGAAGGGGCCTAAATGGATCCCAAAATGCCTGTATACTACACAATCCTTTGATTCTTGGCTTCAGTTCTTCCTTTCCCGAAAAATTATTGAAGACAGCCTTGAGGAGACTTTTCGCTGGCATATGAACCACCCACTAGTAGCTTTTGGTGGTACTATGAGTGATATTCAAGATAGTCCTGCTTGGAGGGACTTAAATGGCTTTCAGCAGTCACCATATCATCTGGTATTTGGGATCTATGTTGATTGATTCAATCCTTTTACCAACAAAATTGCTGGTAGGTCAATAATGGCTGTATACATGCATGTACTCATTGTATACATAGGTAAAAAAGTTTCCTGTGGTGCAATCTTGCTCTACTGCTTGAATCTTCCTCCACACCTCCACTATCAACCTGAAAATACTTTTATTATTGGTCTCACACCTCCTCCCCATCTTCCTGATACTACAACCATCTGCCATCTTCTTGATCCTGTTATTACATCTGTTGCCAAGTATGGTACAGCACCAGGCCAACTTGTACCAACCTTCCAACATCCTGAATGTGTTCCAGTGCAGGTAAAAACTGCACCTCTGCTTGCTGATCTTGAGGGAAGTCGCAAGGTTGCTGGTTTTCTGTCACACTCTGCTATGATGTTTTGCTCTTTCTGCCTCTGTACTCTGGATCAGATAGAGGACCTTGATATTCAATCCTGGCAAGCACGTAATAGTGCTCAGGTGCGAGCACAGGCAGAGGAATGGTGGACTACAACAACAAAAGTTAGTCGAAAGGCTCAGGAAACTGCAACTGGTGTGCGATGGACTCCATTGCATCGTTTGCCCTACTGGGACCCTGTCAAACATGTTGTGCTAGGCTTTATGCATAACTGGCTTGAGGGTATTCTGCAGCACCATCTTCGCAACCTCTGGGGTATTGGGCGGGATGAGGATGAAAGAGAGAGAGTTAAAGAGGTTGAAAAGGATGAGCAGTGGTCAGAGACAGATGTATCAGATTCTGCTGATGAGTTGGATAACCTTTATCAAGAGGCTGCTGAAAATAATCCTGATGCCACCATGGCAATGCCACATACACCACCACTCTCTCCCTCACCATCTTCTTCATCTTTTACCAGTACACCAACCAGCTCTTTCTTGGCTCAACCTAAACCATCAGGCTCCTCATCATCCTCAACACCTACTGCCACAGAAATTCATTCAAACTTTGCATATGACTCTGATGATAACTTGGATGACTTGGATGATGATCCTGACTATATCCCTTTTGATGCAATGGCTTTCAGCTTCACAGATGCTCAGCTAGAGGCTATCAGAGATTGTATCCACCATATTACTCTTCCAACCTGGGTACAACGACCACCAACCAATCTTGGTGAACCTAGTCATGGCAAGCTTAAAGCTCGTGAATACCTCACACTCTTCACCTGTATCTTTCCTCTTATTATTCCTGAATTCTGGTACATTGCTACTGCAACCGACTTTCACCACCAGCACTTTGAATGCTTCTACAACCTGGTTGCTGCCACAAATATCATCTCTGCATTCAAGACCTCCAATGCTGATGCTGATGCATACACCCAGCATTACATTCAGTATCGGGCTGCCATACAAAAGCTCTTCCCATACCGTGCATCAAAGCCAAATCATCACTATGCTATGCATAATGGTGCCCTTCTGAAGTATTGGGGACCTCTGGCTTCTTTCAGTGAGTTTCCCGGTGAGCGAATGAATGGAATGTTGCAGAGTATCAATACAAATCGTCGGCTCAGTAAGTCTTTTTTTTGTTTTTATATAAAAGAATATATCTAATGCAGAACCCAGGAGATTTAGATCTTACAATGCTCCGCCAGATGAGTCGTAGAGCACGTGTACATGCTCTACTGCATGGTGAAGATGACTTGAGAGAGCTTGTAGACATTTTAGAGCCAGCAGATGTGTCCACAAATGACATTCCAGCACCTCTCACACCTTTAAAGGCATCAGATGTCTTAGCAAAGGCTTCTAGCCTTTCAGACTTGGAGTATAATGCTTTACTTCAGTATCTCCAGCATACTGGGCGACCATACCGAGCCTTCAATGAATTTCCACATCCTCCCAATGCACTTATCCTCCCTCCACAGGCTCAGCACCCTCTGCAGCTACATCGTGGTGATTGCACTTTCAGCTGTGTAAGCTCACACAAAGGAAACAGTGCCATACAGTTCTACAATCCTTTGGCACAGGGTCATGATACAGGATTTATTGAAACAATCTGGAGGCTTCCACTGGAGGGGTTACTGCACACTTTCATAGTAGTCTGCCCACATCAATCACTGCCTGCTCATGAGGAGGGACAAGCACCATTCATTCACAATCCTGGGTTTATGACACAAATTGTTGATGCACTTCCCTCTGGAAACCTGGTTATCATTGAACCTAGCCATATCATCACCCACCTCACAACATTTCAACGAAAAGTAGGCACTTATGGAATTCACAGGGAGACACTAGTGGTTTGTTGGGCTTTGAATAGAGGACGTAGATAGTATGATTTTGTATTTTGTATGAAGTAAATAACAGTTGCCCTGTAGGGGTGTGTGCTACTGTGCAATATTAATTACTTGTCCTTGTTTCTGTCAGTGAAAAATATTTTCTCGGTTGTATGTTCTAAGAGGAAAAGAGAGGGGTGTGTGGCTATGAGGTGTGAACATTGCCGGGATGGAGCAGTGGGGGCTACTGGGTGCGAACACCGCCGCCAACGACGACAGACATTCGTGGTGTCGTAGTGTTGTGGGGAGGCCTTGGTGGCCGTTGTGGGCGAACGGTGGCGTTCGAGGGATGCTGGATGTCCGGGAGGGTGCGGGGGGGGCTATGAGGTGCAAACGCCGCTGTCAACGACGACGGATGTTCGCAGTGTTGTGGACTGGCACGTAGAACGGGGTTGGGGTGTCGTGGGGAGGTGTTGGTGGCGGCTGTGGGCGAACGGAGGCGTTGGGGGGGGGGGCGGTAGATATCCGAGAGGGAGGGGGGGGGCTACGGGGTGCAAACACCGCCGCCGATGCCGTCCGTCGTTCGCGACATCGTGGATTGGCCCATAGAATGGGGTAGGGTTGCCGTTGGGAGGCGGTGGTGGCGGCTGTGGGCGAACGGAGGGGTTAGGGGGGTGGTAGACATCCGAGAGGGAGCGGGGGGGGGCTACGAGGTGCAAACGCCGCTGTCAACGACGACGGATGTTCGCGGTGTTGTGGACTGGCCCATAGAACGGGGTAGGGGTGTCGTGGGGAGGTGTTGGTGGCGGCTGTGGGCGAATGGAGGCGTTGGGGGGGTGGTAGACATCCGAGAGGGAGCGGGGGGGCTACGAGGTGCGAATGCCGCCGCTGACGCTGTCCGTCGTTCGCGACATCATGGACTGGCCCGTAGAACGGCGTAGGGGTGTCGTGGGGAGGCACTGATGGCGGCTGTGGGCGAATGGAGGCGTTGGGGGGGTGGTAGACATCCGGGAAGGAGCGGGGGGGGCTACGAGGTGCAAACGCCGCCGTCAACGACGACGGACGTTCGCGGTGTCGTGGACTGGCCCGTAGAACGGGGTAGGGGTGTCGTGGGGAGGTGTTGGTGGCGGCTGTGGGCGAACGGAGGCGTTGGGGGGGTGGTAGACATCCGAGAGGGAGCGGGGGGGCTACGAGGTGTGAACGCTGCCGTCGCCGCCATCCGTCGTTCGCAACATCATTGATTGGCCTGTAAAACAAGGGAGGAGTGTCTAGGGAAGGCCCTGGTGGCTGCTGTGGGCAAACAGATGTGTTGGGGAGGTGGTAGAGGCCTGAGAGCGGTTGGGTGCTTCATTGTTGTTAGTACATGTTCTCCAACAGATGTTACTCACCTTTCAAATGCAGTTTCATCCAGAAGGGAGGTGGGGAGACATTGCAAGGTTGCTAGCCTAATGAAAATTGGATAGGTATTGCTTTGAGTGAACACAATCGCAATAGGCTTGATAAATAAAAATCATAGTGAATATTTGACGCGCACTGCGCGATGAACAGAAAAAGACATTCCACAATCTGTAACCTACTCGCCATCATCATCACCATCATCATCATCACCATCGTCATCACGGTCGTTGTCATAGTCATCGTCATCATCGTCATCCTCATTATGAGCAAGTTGTTCCATTTCCTCCTCGGTAGGCATGTTGTATTGCTTCAATACTGCATTGCCGTATGTCTGCATGAATTCCTTCTCCAGTAGATTCTTCCATCTCGCGCATTGTTCCCAAGTCTCGCAGAATTCCCCAAGAGGCAATGCAACATAGGCGCCATCTGCAATATAGTCAGCATGCTCACGGACTGTCAAATAGTTGTTCCAATAGCTCGGGTTAAACCAGTCTATTGGGACCCGCTTTGGACGTGTTGTAAGTTCCGACACCTGTGGCATGGTAGGATCTTCGCGATGACATTCTAGCCTGTAATGAAAGGAATGATTAGTCACTGAATTGAGGACACAGGATATTGATGAACTTGTGCTGTTTTCTCTTTGCCCTAGCCATCCGCTGGCGCTGCACATCAGCCATTCTGAAGAATTTCATGACTTTGGGGTCCCGACCCTCCTTCTCCTTGACATGGTAGATCGTGTTGTGTGCATTGGCATTATCCTCTGCCAACTCATCATCGGAATGGGCCTCAGTCTCACTAGCCAAGGCAATAACCTGCTCATTGAAGCCTTGGGCCTTGAGGACATTGACTCTGCCCACCATGAGCTGTTGGGATTTATCAGTGATGTGATCACAATACAAACTGAATACATACATCATTGCGGCGTTTGTAGACAGTACTCATTTGCTTGCCTTTTGCAACACTCCCTGGACTCTTCTCCTCCAACTTGGCAATACTATGCATGTAAGAGAACACAAAGCTTCAGTAAAGTTTGCGCATGAGAGCAAAGTTGCGAATAAAGGATAGATTGATCCCCATATGAGAGTAGCCATAGGCCCCAGAGACCTGCTCAAATGTCGTGAGGGCAATATGCTCATGAAGAAGATTGTAAAAGGATTCGGGATCACCACTGAGGACATCAGGTGCCCATCGTGGAAGCCCAAGGCATGCAACAGTCCTGAATATGAGGAGCAGATGAGGCTCCGGGATGCGTTTGATGTTGTTTGAAACCGTGCTACCCTCTTGAAGCGAGTTCACAAAGTCGTGTACAGTAGCTTGAGCAGTCTGGATGTGGCCCTCATTCTGTTCCAGGCTGGCAGTGACAGTGCTCTTCACCTGCGCCTCAGAGGCGAAACGCCTAGTGAAAGGTGCTTTATCATCACTTGTGACCTTTGGTGGGATTGCATTCTGGTTTGGTAGGCGCCAGAGGGTACAGAGATGGAGCTCCAGTGCCAGCTGAAAGAGATTGAGATGTGTGAACTGATTAAACATGCTAGTTGTGCACCTTTGTCTTTTCTGCCTCTTTCGGTACCTCTCCCCGCTTCAAGTGCCAGTCACTGGGTTTCTTTGGCTTCTTTGGTCGATGAAGAAAGGCAGTTCGAGCTTTTTTTGTGCCCTTTCTGCGTGAGGAGCCAGGGATGGATCTATCAATAGACCGCTTGCGCTTGAGTCCTGATGGGCCAGCCTCTTCAGTCTGAGGAGCAGTCATGGCAATGTCAGACATGGTGATGATGGCAGTCAAAAGGAAAGGTAAGAGATTAATGTATTGAGTAGATCTACAACATGTGTGTTGTGCATGGTGCACAATGCCCACCTACAGAGAAATCACGAACTTGTGATCGTGAATCCGTCACGTGACTCCGGCAACTATGAGTCACAATTACTGCCGGTCAACCGTTGACCAACCGTTGACCAACCGCCTCAAGGGCGGTTGAGTTTCAACCGCCTCAAGGTTTGCCTCCGGTGTCAGTGGCCACATAGGCCGTTGAAGACCATGTCATGGGTGGCGAAAAAAAGGAAGTCCAGGCTCCTCGCTTTTGCCGTGATGACTGGAGTAAGCCACTTTGTGTCACCTACTGATCTGTGCGTGGATGTGTGTAGCCGCAGCAACGGCGACGCGTGCCTGTGGTGTGAAGTTTGTACTAGACGTAAGATATCAGTGCGCGAGAGGACGGATGTGATGGTTGAGGACTTTTGGAGCGCACTCAGCTTCGAGACCCATACTGTCAGAAAAAGCATGTGACAAGCATGTGACCGCGTTCCGCGCCCATGGAACTTCTCCCTGAACTGCAACCACGTTAGCTCCACGCAACACGTTGCACTTCCAAGAGATGTGCTGCACCTGAAGGTTACGGCGCATCATCACAGGTACTTTTTGACCTCAGATATCTTTATGATAACTATGGCTTAGTGCTTAACATCTCACAAGGCAGATGTCGGAACAATGCTCGACAAGTGATAACGACTCGAACTCGGACTGATCGTCTGATATGTTCAGCGCGTAGGTGTTCCTACGAACGCCGATTTTCTCTTGGACTCAGTTTTCGCCAAGAGATGCTGGATAGTATTTTGCAGAACCGTCTTCTGCGCCACAGGCCAGCTGATCATCAATCTGGGGTTTGACACGAACAACTCCGCTTTCTTTTTTTGCCCGAAGTTCGCGCGCCCCAGGCTTCCGCGTCGTGCGACATCAGAAAAGACTGTTCGTTACAGAGGTAGGCAGGCAGGCCTCACTGTAGACGTGTGCTACTGATGTATCTTTCGGTATTCAGAGACCAAGGAGGGGTCTAGCAAAGTCGGCATACAACAGTAATGAGAGAAGTTTATGCTGATCTTTTCAATGTATCTCAGTCTACTGCGAATTTCGTCGCTAGTGCATTAGCTTAAACACTGGCGCCCTACCTCTTGTCGCCTCATCATGGCCAAGTCAAGGTACTGTAGTTGGGCTAGAGCTAAGCCCTAACGCAAACAAAGACAGAAATCTGACCTAGAGCCTCTCCTTAACTATGTCAGCGGAAGGCTTCTCAATGGCACCATTTTCTATGAAATAGTTTTATCTACAATGCGAGAACGGTGGGGAAAGGGAATCGTGCAGAAGCAGGGGAAGAACAAAATAGTCCTTGGTGAGGATGCCGAAATTGTTGAAATACTATCCCGGCCTAGCCTGTACGGTGCATGTTTCTTTCCGGGCTTCCACCAAAACGCTAATGACGTTCTCGTCCATGCCAGATGAAGGTCGCTCTGCGACCTAGATAACTACTACGTGAGTGTATCTGTGCTCGAAATGCAGGATTGGAGATTGATCATTAGGTCCTTTGATACGTGTCTTCGTATCGCATAAGTACGCAATTGGATATCGTGTATTGGAAACCAAGGGAAACACATTAAAAGTGGGAATGTGTGTTATAAAGAAATGCCTTCCATGCTTAAGAGCAAGTATAATTATCATGGGTCTCGCCCTTCGTTGACGAGCAAGGGATACGAGAAAGAAATGGCAGATAGTATAGTAAAGCAGCGACATGAAGATTTGACAATTTTTGGAGGTGTGAGGAAGGTTGCTATTCCGGGACAGGCGGATGATCACGACCAGCAGTGCACTAGAGCAAACTGCCTCCCCCAAGCACCTGGCCAAATATTGGTATGCTCGGCATCTTAGGGATTAACATGTCGTTGCGCCCCGCGCCGGAAGTGATTCTATTGATTACAAACTTCTTGAAGTCTTCTGATAATGGGGAAGCTTCAATCCGCTTGATAAAATCAAGTTCCTCCTTGGTAAGCACGATCGGTGGTGGAAACTAGGCACCAGAAGGTGAGTTGGAGAATCCGACTGATATGGAATTATAAACGTACAGTCGCTACTGTCGTGGGCACTAGAGCCCTGGATTCCATCAGTGGCACAGCATATGAAGCTTGAACAAGCGCAGCAAGGGTGGCAGCGAGTGGAAGGATGACCTTCATTTTGCAGCGGAAGGGATGATCTTCGGTGAGTCGCAGGGACCACGCAAAGTTGCTGAGGTACACCATCGTTTCATTCCAGCTTTATAAAGGAGCCGTGCGTATTCTCCCTCCTGAGTTAGGCAAAGGCTTTCAAAAATCTATTCGGAATAAGAAACGCCAGACTGACGACATATATGGAAGGGTCGTCCTCCGTCTAGCCAATTTAATTTTTGTCAACTAGAAGTTTCGTAGGCATGTGGTACTAGCGTGACCTTTGAAAGAGGCCCGAAGAAGGGGTCTATATTACTTGCGTGCTAGCTGTCAGGGTTATATAGCACCAGCGAAATTCGGGTCCGCTTGCGCTCCCAATGTCGCGGAAAATAGTTTATTTCACTATGAAAAATCTTCCCTCAAAGCAGGAAGCCCAAAAGGTGGACAAAGGAACACACCACAGACATCTGTACACCGTGAGTTCAAAACAGGTGATAACAAATATCACAGAGAAAGAGGTGGGGACCGAGAATGACAAGAATGAACGCCAGGTTGTCGCGATATGGTCTCGTGAGCAGCCATTCTTCATCGTGGTTGCCCTAACGGGTTCGACCAAACACATACAACCATTGTTTCTTTTCGTCGTCCTTACCACTGTTGTATGCCAGTGGAATCTCTATGGCAGCCCCCTCGCTTCGTTGACATGCGCATGCAGAAACAGGATTGCAAGCGGACCTTCTGTTAGCATCTGGGGAACATCGTTGTAGGACGCAACGGATTGCCGGAATGCAGGGACGGAGAACTAGAGCAGACGGACAGAATGTACAAGCGACACCAGAGCTAGTGACCGTTGAGCGAGAGGTCGTCAACCGGGTACGCAGCCTTCCTCGTTACTCATTTTCACCCCCTTCAATGTCTCCCCCCAAGCTCTCCTGTCCTCAAAATCGCGTCCTGTACATTCTGTTCGTACTCGCCTTCTGGAACACGGAGCAGGACATCGATCAGCTTTGAGTATGCCCCGACATCTTGATCTCCTGATACGTACTCATGCAGATTGTGGCTCTACAGTTTTTGTGCCTTCCACGGGCCCGTTGTCGGGCCCTCATCATACCCGTAGTACAATGTATGCATGCATTCCCTCGAGTCTGTACGTGTTCTCCCTTCCCTTTGCAGCCCGCTCTCAACTGATCTAGTCCATCAGATTCGTCAAACTTCTCTTGGGAAGCAGTCCGTGCAAGGCAGAAAATTTAACACCCTTTCCGGGTCTGTCATTGACGCTACATCGTGAAGCAACCCACCACGGCCCTTCTGTACGTACGTCATATAAGTGCCAATGTGTTCTGCTTCCTGCTAATGAGCGATTTGTGTGAGAAGAACAACTACAATGGATTAACAAACGGAATGATTGACGGAGGCCATGGCATTTTCGGTGCTTGTCAACATCGACTCGAAGGATCGTATGAGCTGCCCCTTATGTATGATGGTGATGGCCTGTCGAGCAGGGCTACCGAGGTGTGTAGCATCATGAGGGTCTTTGCACTCAGCCGACTATGTCTTTCTTCCCTCACTAGCAGCGTGAATACTTGGCTCCTTTGGTCAATCCAAGGCTCAACGAAGATTCCAATCCAGATTCCATGCGATTCAGCGTCCTGATACCAGACGTATCCGTTTATCACTCGACCAGCGGAAATTATGTCTTGGCGCATTTCTCGGGTCCGCCACAGGAAGCTGAGAACACTATCCGAAGTCGCTTTCTGTGTCCTCCAGCGGCTGTGCAAATGTGGTCCAACGGGATTTGACCTGTCCTCCTGCCGAGAGCACGCGTCGACATGCTACACATCGTTCTGAGCTCATGCATATTGCAATCTACACGTTGCGACATGTGCATATTTTACTGCAGTTCCTGCCCGCCAAGTCGGCGCTTCCTTCCTTCTAGACCATATTCTCCTGACAGCTACCAGGCAAGCGCCACGTTGTGTCTCATACCGGATTAACTAACTAACTAACTATTGTTTTGCAGGGCACGTGTACCGTCGCTATCGCATCCCCTAGCCCGCATTGTCTCGTATGCAATTAGATCGTCTAGTTAAGCAATCACCCAAGTACGGCCTTGCCGTGACTACATCGAATGTATTCTCGTGCGTACAAGTCAATGTTCGACGACCTGCACCCGACGAAAATGCATAGGATATTGTCAAAGAGCAACATCTGCTAGCTCCAATCTCATAGGGCTAGTGGCTAATCACGTCCGAACAGCACCCATCTCCATACCCTAATCCGTCCTGGCCACATGACTCATGGGCAGAGGGTGTGGAGCGAACCTCACCAGCACGCACTGCGACGCAATCGTGAGAAGCCGAAGAGGCGCAGGAAAGGTTAACGTGTGGAGAGATCATCGTAGGTCACTGAGATTGACACACCACACCCTCGAACGCCACACAACAGAAGATGTATTCGTTTTTTTTTAGCAAACCGTGTTTGGACTAGACCGGGTAGGACTTTGTGTAGACCCTCAAACCTTCGCTGTGTCAATTTCGACGCATGTTTTTCATTCCAACCAATGTGATGTCGAATACTGCACCTTGGCCAGATGAGAGCGGGATTGTACCCCTTATTCATACAGATAGGTCCATATCAACTAAACGTCTCTGCTTTCAAACTGAATATTATAACTTAGGTAACGCGCTCTACCCAATAATCAGCAGCACCACATCCGTATTATTGCGAAATTCCTATGTTTGCCTTCGACTATTTGAGACTTCGCATCGTCATATCCATTTCATCTAGATCTGTATTCAGGGAACGGTTGTTTACTTCATCTCGCCGAGCGTGCACTTTCATTCCAACGTGGACAATCAAAGACCCCAGACACGAATATCTGGGCCTACGCCTGTTATTCGGATCGATTAACACTCCCATTATCTCGACAATTCGATCCCACACGGGCTTTGCCCTCGTTGATATCACAAACCACGCAACAGTCACCTGGACAATCCACCCTCGTATACGCAACACCAACCGCGGCTTCAAATCGTACTGACGGAAAACCATTACTTGTTACTGCTTCCTGGCCTGGCTGGTGCCTAGGAACACACATAACCCTAGTAGCAGCCCTTCCGGTTCGTGACGCTATGCTATCAAGACGATCGCTATTCTGTTTCCGCCTATCTAGGATCTACATATCCCATGACATTGTCGGAATCTGCCCTTCATATGCAAAACCCTGCTCTTGCCTGCTTCGGCGTCTGTTTCGCAGTCCGCTGGGTATCAAGATGATCGAAAGATAATCGAATTGGACACTATGTTTTGCTAGGGCTCAAGGAATCACAGAAGACCTTCCACTCTGGTTCCCTTCCTCCTCTACGGTCCACAAGTGATCTGTTGGAAAAAAAAACGATCGCAGTTCGGAGGACCCTTGTCACTATTCGGTTTATGTGCTGAACAGGTTGACATGATGTATGTTGAACGTTCAATGGAAGCTTCGAACCCTGCACACACACAAGGACTCCATACATTCCTGAAGTTGCGTTGACGTGATTTTCCTTGCCCAAGATCGTATTCCTGGTTTCCTCCCGGTCCCTTGATATGGTGCCCATTTCTGTCATTACAACAAAGGCAGACTTCCCATGTCGCATGCTCTTCATGCTCGACAAGTCATCTTTGAATGTGAGAGTAAATCCATTGTGGTCGCCCTGCTGAGGCTAATGTTGACCAATCCATCCACTGTCAAGGCACCCATCGCGACCTCACTGTGATGTCCGTTCGACAGACACGCCTTCCTCGTGAATCTACTTAACGTGGTCATGGAGCGGAGTGAAGCATGTGTACGTTTGACAGTTAAGCCTCGAGGAGATCCCGCGGCCTTCGTCTTCTGTTCAGTCATCTGACACTTAGGTACCGCGATTTCTCGCTGTCTCGCAAAATAGTAAGCGCCATCGCAAAACTATCAGGATTTTTTTTAATATCTACAACCCTTATTTCAGCTGCACGTAAATCAGATTGCGAATTCACTCCTTCGGAATCACATCAGCGCCGAATCCCTGACTCCACCGGACAGCTCGTCATGGGATTTGTGTTGACTAGGATGTGAAATCGATGCGAATGATATATCGCGTTCGTGCCTTTGTTCAAGGGTTTGGCAGGCCAGCCTTGAGGTGGGCTCCTCCTGGTCTTCGTGAGATTTCGACAAGTCGAAACGTGCGTCGCATCCAGCCGAAACACTATAAGTAGGTTCATGAATCCACTAGAACGCCTCATTCGACTCAAATCGAATATCCGCTTTCTCTACAACCCAGCATGCAAGCGAACCCTCCCGCTGTGAACCACGAGTCCACCGAAAATGCAGGCATCAAAGACCTAGGCATATTTTCCCTCCCCCTACGCTGATTGAGATGCTGATTATATCACAGCAGACGTGAAGGGAGAAAGACCTGCTCAGAATGTGCATAGCGTCGAAGAAATATCACGTCTTCTCCTCAGCTCCCTAGCCGCTAACACCTTCACCGTTCAGCCTCCTGGGATGGCGCCCCGGTTTGGAGACGTTCAGATCGGCTTGTTCTCTCCAGCGGTACTTCGATGGCTCATCCCGGTCGCCGTCGAAGTCGGGAAGAAGGTCGTCGAGAAGGTCATCGAAGTCCTCACCAATTGCAGTCTCCCTCTACCGCATGCCGGTAATCCTATCTTGATAGCGACCCAGTATGCTACCATCCAGCAAAGCATCACTGCATCGTTACGTCAGCCCCTCCTCGTGAAGTTTCTCGTCAACACAGTCTTGACTGACGCTCTGGCACAACATGGATCGAAACTAACCACTGCTCCCGGCGTCACACCCGAAACACTTCCGAACGCTTCCACTCCTCCGCATTCAGGCACTCAGATCGGCTTTTGGTCCGACTTTTCTGACTCCGTACGGCAGGCGGTGAAGAAGTACTTTGAGAGGGTCGCTCGTGACAACAGGGAGAACCCACTGGGTGGTATGGGTGCGCCGTATACCTCGGGCGCTACACCTGACTCCACGCTTCCAAATGCCTCCACCCAGTATGCCAGTACTCGGATAGGCTTCTGGTCCGACTTGTCTGACTCCGTGCAGAAGGCCGTCAAGGAGTACTTTGAGGGTATCGCTCGTGACAACAGGGAGAACCCTCTGGGTGGTATGGGTGCGCCGTTCACCTCGGGCGCTACACCTAACTCCACACTTTCAAACGCCTCCACCCAGTCTACGGGAGCTCAGATAGGCTTCTGGTCCGACTTTTCCGACTCTGTACAGAAGGCCGTGAGAAAGTACTTTGAGGACGTCGCTCGCGATAACAGGGAGAACCCTCTGGGTGGTATGGGTGTGCCGTTTACCTCTGGCACCACTCCTAATGCGGCCGTCGATCCTATCGCGATGGCGATCCAATATGCCTCCATCGAGCAAAGCATCACCGCGTCGTTGCTCCAGCCCCTCATCTTCAAGTCACTCGTCGACACACTCGTAACCAGCGCTTTAGCGCAACGCGGACCGAATGTATCAACCACATCTGCTGCACCTGGCGTCACGCCCACTCCCGGTACCCAAGAGAACGATGGTTCCCCAAACGGCCTGGTCCCTCTCCTCGAAGCGTCGGTTCTCTTCAACCTGCTGGCCAGCGCACAGACGACGCCAACCACCCTCCAGCTGGGCATCTTTGCAACGCCCCTCGCATGGGCCCCGCAGTATTACGGCGGCGTTCAGTGCAGCTGGTTGCCTGACGTTTGGGACGCCTTGAAGGACGCCGCGAAAAAGGTAGGGAAAGCCGTGGGGAAGGTCGTGGACGACTACAATAAGACGCTGTATAAGGAGAATGTGGAGAACGGTGGCCAGGACCCGTTTTTCCTTCTTCAATAGGCGCCTCTTCCCGATGTGGGTTGTATCCTCGGACTTTCCCCCTTTCTCGTGCTCATAGTTCGAGAGCACGACGGTGGTATTTTGCCTTTGACGCAGACTCTAGCCCCCCTTCCAAACAACCAATCCAAAGCCATCGATGCCCCTCGACTTCCGTTTTTCATATTCTGCAGACTTTGCTACCTTGTACCGATCGCCACGTTTCTATCCCATGACTACCTCTTCCTAACCTCGTTCTCCCCTTTGTACTTCGCGTATCCACAGTTTCTAGCACCTCGTTCGCCTCTGGCCCTCTTTTATCCTGTCTTGCGTCGCTCCTTTCGCCGGACTACGTTGTACACTGCCTCCAATCGATCGATATTCCCAGTTCTAGACCTCAAAGTCCAATATGAAGCCTAACGGTGACTATCCTCGAGTTTCTTCAGTCTATCGAGAACGAATTAAAGGGTTCCTTTGTTGGCGCATAGTCTCAACAGCCATTACGGGATGTAATCATCATCGTAACTTCCGACGTCTCATGGTAAAATTCAATGCAACTTCACCTCATGTTCCCCTTTTTTGTCTCACTCCGAAAATACACCCTCGCTCTCGTTCTGGTTTCCGTAGTATTCATTCATTCTAAGTATGCTGTGTTACGTATCCGAATATACCGTGTTTTGTGCCTGCTCGTATCCTGATGATCTCGTCTCATTCCGCTGTCCGTGGTCGATTGTTCAGTGTGGAGCTCCTTTGTCTATTCGTCCGGTATCCTACCACATCCCACCTCTGGACCCGTCGCGACGAAAATAGGTACTGCCAGAGCCGGCATCAACCCTTGTCCCACAACCAGCCTCTCTTGCTTTTCCTTACCATTTCCTTCAAACCCTGCCAACAAATGGAAAAGCACGCACGCCCTCCGTCACCACTGCCAACTAGAATTCAACCACATCGCCATGCGGCTACCAGACCATCAGCGCAGCGATCCCAACATCATCCGCTTCCTGTGCAGACACGTTACCGGTTTCACGAAGGCATTCTACTGAACATAGACCCATAGGTCTATGTTCAGCACAGGCAACGACATGACCTTAGTCACCACTAACGACACGCAGCAAAGTGAAGGCGTACCTGATCAAGACCAACTTGCAGGAATCACACTAGTAACCCTAGCGCAGAAGACAACGCCGTCAGCATCACAACTAACAACATCGTCACCGTCACCGTCGCCAATACCGGCACCCCAACACCAGCACCAGACTCACATTGAGGCATTATTCTTGTGGTATACATTGCTAGTGAGGCTTGTCGAATAAAACTTCAAGAAGTGCTTAGCATGGAGGGCAAGGTATAGCTCGAGGTGTGACGAAGAGAACAAAATAAAATGATCGAGCGCGTGGACGATGGCTTGAAGAATGAGTAAATAAGTGGACAGGATGAAAGACAGGGAAGAAAAGAAGAGGAAACACACTTTCGTGAATGGCAAGATGCGGAGACAGAAATTGCTAATGAAGCACAACGCGGGTCATAGTGGCGGGAGACGGGGATTTTCGGCTTGAAGTTTTACAGAAGAAGTAGAACAGCGTCGTCCAGGACTCTTACAGAATTATGACTTGTGGGCTGAGGCACCGAGTGTCCCAGATCCAGAGGCAGGCCGGTGGAGAGGAAGTAATGGGGGGACGGTCGCTTGTCTCGAAGTTCTTCCGCTAGGATCTGGAGAGCATGGTCGCACGACGCGACGAACTGCTCGGATGCAGGGAGAGAGAACTTGGCAGACGGACGGTGTGTGCGAGTGCGACACCAGACCTAATGAATATGAGCAAAAAGTCGTCAACCGGGTGCGTGGCCTTCCCCGCTACTTATTTTGTTGCCTGCACCAGGTCCTGTGCCTTTCCCCGGTCCCGTCGTCGTGCCTTCATCGTGCTTCTAGTACGAAGTATGAATACACTCCCTCCTTAGAGAGTCTGTGCATGTTCTCTCCATGGCTTAGTTCGAACTCCGACAGCCTCGTTAGAGCCCCGCCGCAGAACGCGCAAGGCAGAAAATTTGGCATCCTATCTGGGTCTGTTATGACACTTCACCGTCGGAAAGCGACCCACCACGGCCCTTCGGTACATATATCATCGAAGCGCGTCTATGTTCTGCCTCCTGTAACGAGCGATTTGTGTAAAGGGAACGACTACAATGGCTCGACAAAGGGATGATGGATAGAGGTCATGACATCTTCGTCGCTTGTCAACAACGACATGAAAATCGTATGAGCTGCTCCTTATGCACGGTAGTGATAGCCTGTCGAGCAGGGTTGCCGAGGTGTGTTGAATTGTGAGGGTTTCTGGATTTAGTTAATACCATGTCTTTATTTCCTGGCAGGCAGCGTGGATAGTCACCAGGAACACGTTTGCGCCTTTGGTTAATACAAGGCTCTATGAAAATTTAATACCGTCGGATACTCATGCGATTCAGCGTCCTGGTCCCAGACGCATCGATTCATCAATCGAACAGCAGAAATCGCGTCTTCGCGTATCTCGGGTCCGCTGCAGAGAGCTCAGAGCACTATCCTGAGCAGGGTTCTACATCCTCAAGCGGCTATACGAATTTGGGTTTATGGGATTTAGCCTGTCCTCCTGTCGAGCATGCGTCGGCATGCTGCACACCGCTCTGAGCTCACGCACATGCAAGCCTACCTGTTGCGACATCTGCAAATTCTACTGAAGCTCCTGCCCGTCGAATCAGCACTTCCTTCTAGGCCGTATTCTCCAGACAGCTAACAGGCAGGTGACATGTTCCGTCCCACCTCTTTCCGTCTCATGTCGCACCTCATTAGATTATTTAGTGCGCAGGGTGCACGTACGCCGCCGTCGCATCCCCTAGCCTCCATTCTCTCCGGTAAAGCAACTAAAACGCAGGGGGAGAATTCGGTTCAACAGATCACCTAAGTATGGCCTCGCTGCGATTACATTGAATGATGTATCTTGATGGTGAGAACCATCAGCACAAGATTTCCGCGCCCTCGAACTAACCGTCTTAAAAAGCCTCCTTCTCCGAATAACGTCTGCGGCCCCGCTATAAAACGAGCAAGAAAACGACTCAGCATTTCAGCAACGTCGCCTCAATCCGCATCGCTTTCTTCTAAAGCCAAGCCGTACAACGCCATGAAGATTATCGCTCCGCTTTTTGCCAGTCTCCTTACACTCTCCCACATTTCGCTCGCTCTACCCCTCGTAGAGTCCGAGACCAATTCTAAGATACGAGCTTTAGTCAACCCGGTATGTGTCACACACATCACTAAAACTTCTAACTAACCTTCAGCTCTCCTCAGAGTATCGTCGAAAATCGCAGGGATATCACGGAGAGTCGAGGACTGTTCTCGGAATTCCCAGTTGTGGGGAATCTGTACGATTTTCCCGGATCTTACTGCCTTGACGTATACTCACATACTAGCAAAGTCTCCAAGCTACGACAGAACTACCTTTAGTCGGCAATTTGGTTGGGGACGTCGCACACTCCTTGAAGATCCTCTAGCTCCAATCCCGTGTGGCTGGTGGTTGATTGCGCAAATGTCTGTTGACCCACTCCAAACATAATTGAATACAGGCATCTGTTTTCCTATTTATCCACTCCCATGCTCCTCATTGCATAAGGGCCCGACTACGCAGTGCATGGCTTTACAGAACAAGATGGCATTTGTTGCGCGGAAGATCACTCAAACTATTCAAGTCCTTTGCCCAACCGCATCTCTGTCACGGAAAACTCATCCAATCCCTGACTCAAGGTTACCTCGTCAAGCGGTACTAATCTTTACTCTGACATCCTCATCAGCATCATTGAAGGGGAGACCTGATATCTACCTTGTCATCGTGGGGCAGAAACTTGATAGTATATCCAGCCGTCCGAGCCTAGATCATCGTATGAGGTCGCCGCGCAAGTCGTTTTCGCCGATTTGTTCAACAATAGGACTCTGTGAATCGCAGGTTCAAAGGATCCTTGTGCGGTGTGCTGATCCATTTCAACTGAGTTGTTTGTTTACACATATTGAACTCAGAATCAGATGCTCTTCGTCCTTGTCATGGTCCACCACAGTGTGGTTCTGTACACTTTGTACTACGAGGTAACTACGCGCATTACTATTATCGACGGCGCAGCAAGCTGATCCTTTGTTCCCCGGACTCACGCTCGTAGCTGTCAGTGCGAATTTCGCCTCAAATATCTGATTATGAGTACGTACACGCACACCTATTGGTGTGCGCATCACCTATATAATTATGTAGTTGTACACAGCCTCTCGACCCAGCCCTTACCTTTATCACCTAGACGCATGAGAGCATTGCACTATACACGCTATGTGAGTGTGGTATTTCTCTCCTTGCCGCCTCTCGTGATCGCCGCCACACAGGGATGTCATAATTCGAAACACATCCAAGTTGTACGCGGGGGCCTCGGAGAACAAGACCAGTCCTCTATCATCGTATGTACCGACCCTGATCCCCATATTGACGTGATAGATACCTCCTCAGTAGGCAGGCTCTAGTGCTGAAGATTACGCTACTTCACACCCTTGTGATGACTGTCATCGTTGTTCTTGCAGAGGCAAAGTTGTTACCGTACAAGGTAGACAGGTTCACATTGACGGTGCCATGGCTGGTGAAAGGCGTTTCCATTTTCTTGTTGACCCTGTGAGTTCATAAAACAACGCGCAACCGTAGCTTTCGACGCTAATTACAAAACAATCCTACTTAGATTTTGCGTACTGGCTCTCTTGCATAAAATTCGCCCAAGCGTGGCACCATGGTTTATCCACTTTGACCTTCCTTTGATCCCTGCCTGTCGGTCTAGGAAACTTTATTCACGTGGTATTCCATTCCCTTCGAACATATCTTAAGATCATGTCCTGATCTGCATCCAGTGGCGAAAGGCCCTCAACTACGCCTAGCTACGGTTATTGCGATGATCCAAACACCTCTACAGCTTTGGGTGTCATGGGATCTCCTGACGAAAGAGGTTATGATAGTTCTCGTCGTGACCCTTTCAATTTTCGTTACTCTCATTACGGTTGTCCTCGTTTGCCTGCATTAGTTCGTCGTATTGCGATTCGCTAGCGGTGCAGAGGAGGCTTCGGCGTGCTGCAGAAACGCCGACGGAAAGCTTCGAGAGATATCTAATTCCCGTCGACCACGTGAATGTATCTTGGTTAACTGGTCAGTCAATGATGATCCATAACGCAGCTCTCCGTTCGAAGCGGTTCGGTTACCTGAACGTGTTGCGTGAAGCGACCTCGTGGTTAAAGTGTTTTGAGGGTCCCTTGAGAGTTAGACATGCCCACCGCTACGCCTACCTGATCGAAGCTCAGCGGGATAGAAAGCCCTGTGTGGAAAGACTCGTCTTAACCCCAACCAAGAGGCTTCGCGAAGCACCGGCGAGTACACTCGCACCCTGGATCTCTCGATTCACAACTAGGAAGTGGCCGTCTTCACGGGTCCGATCATATATGGTATGTCAGCGGCTCTTTCGAAGCTTCGATCATGACATGACCATAATTCTGAATGAGATGTGGGATCTAGCGAATGGGATGTTGAAGGGCCTCCGATATTGCGGCCTATAACCATGGTCTCCTAACGTTGGTCCATTCGCCATTACTTCTCATCGCACCCGGGTACCGAAACCGCGCCCTTTGAGGGTGGCTGAGATCACATCCGGAGTCGACTTCCTGGAACTTGGCCAACGGAGTGGGAGTCTATAAGGCACGAACAGAAGAACAAAGGCTAAGTGCTTGTTGGCATGATTGTTAGCCTTTAAGGGATGATCGTCGTTGCTTTATAAGGTCGGGTTGGTCTTCGAGCACCCACGCATGTGACCATCTTAACGCGAAGCACATTCCTGATCGTGCTTCCTGTGAATCGCCACGCACCTGGTTCTAAAGCAACGAAATGAAGAGATACACCGTACGCGCAGGTTCCGATTACCACAATGTCTTGTTCACTTTATTATCAGTTGCTAACAACTTTTGCTAGAAAGATACATCAGAATTCACCATATGTGACATTCGAAGAACGAAGCAAACCGTAGTACTAGGGCTGAGACTCCACGTCCAGGACAGATGGGGTCCCCCTGCTATGTACGACAAACTCGAAACCAGACATTGCCGGCCCCTGAGACTTGTCGTCCGAAAGAGGTCGTACGCGTGCTGAATCCTCGGAGACGCGTTGTCTGAGGTTAAGTACAAGCCGGCTGCCGGAGATCGTTACCAGACATAGAGAGAAACTGCAAGTTGAATCTAGGTACATTTTTCGGGTGGTGGAGAAAGGTATTTGACATACGGACGAGCAATCGCGACCAATATCGCTGGGGATTTCGCCCAAATACTGGTAAAAGTCGTCAGACGGACGCCCTCTGCCCTCGGAGATGACGTACACAAGGGAGAACATTGCACATGCTAAACGTCTTGTGAGTCCAACATGAGGAGGATGAAGAAGTTGAGTACCTGCTGCAATTATGAAGTAGATCGCACCTAATGGTCGGATGCTGAGTAAGAAATCGGCGTGCACGAAGAGAGAATGACCGACCATCGAGAAACAGAGTGACGTAAACGGATCCACAGTCTGTATTTCGAGAGAATCGGGAAATGACAAATCGCACAGTGAGGAAAAGGAGTGTTGTTTCGAAAACAAGACTGAAGAACAGTGAGTTGGTAGGCTCCGAGGTGGCGTGAGGTCAAACAGACGTAGGCATCCAAACAATCCACAGATATGAGGGAATCTGTAGCTCATTGGTATAATAGTGCATGTGAATACTGAAATGTATCCTCACCTCAGAGATGCAAGCGCCCTTCGTGTTTAAATGTGCTACGCGGTTGTATGAGCCATGAACTCCATCAACAATAATCTGGATGTGTACCGACGATATCCCAGTACGCTGCAGTCATGAAAGTGAAGGTCGACAGCGCGTAGCATGTTCCACCAAGCCACAGAAGTCTTCTAACCAGGGGTCGGCTGTTATGGATGGCGTTTACTCGGATGGCGACAACAGCTTTAGGTGAGAACTGAAGATTATTTAAAAACCGAAGGGCAGGCTGGAGTGGCGCACCGTGTATTGATACATAACAAAGAATCGTAAGATAGGCACGTAGGAGAATCCATGCTCGGCAGAACTGTGCGAACACGTCGGAAAGTTATAAATCGGTATAGGTGCTAGGACGTACTATAGCGGCATGTTCTATGGGAGACAGTTTGTCTGAACAGTTCTCTGAGACGCTTTAGATGAGGTGGACGGCACTGAGAGCTCACCATACATCTCAACAGCAAGGATGCATGGTCTGCATTACGTTCAACGCGTCGTCATAGTATTACTAGCTCGTTCGCACTTACACAATATAACGGTTCTGATGGCGTGGCAGGCCGTTAGAATACACGACAGCATATGCAAGCCCAGAACGCACTGTCAAAAAGATGACGGATACCGCGCTCTTAGGTTTCTTCCAGATTAACTCAACCTTGTAAACATCATGAGCTTTGGAAGGTTACACCTCGAATCACCCACTTCATTATCAACCTAGACATCACGTAAATAACAATAAGGGGACTATGCGTAAGATCGCCTACCGTTATAAGGTGATCGTAGACCAGCATTGAGAATCCAGCGACTTTCTAGTTGATAAGCCAAAGTAAAAGACGGATGGCTGGAATGAAAAACATACACAGCGTCGAGCTAACGGAAAGCATGAGCTGGAGGTTAGCGACTGGTCTGGGTGACGTACTTCACCGCGGCGATATATTGGGCAGCAAGAGACTCGGAAATAGTCTCTAATGACATGTCGGAAGCTCTTGGCTCCCAAGAGCAAGGGATCGGCAGAGGCGCGCCCTATGAATCCAAGGGCGGCGTAGCGGGGAAATTGAGGGCATTCCAGCTCGGGGAACAGGGTATATGAAGGTGCAGAAAATGCATCACGCCCCTTCTTCCACGAGCTTTGTAAGGAGTACTGAAACGACTGTCGTCAGAAAATCTGTTCTAACTATATAAAAATCGCAGGCAATGGTTGACAATCATGATCGTGATGCCCTCCGCCGGCCACCCTTGACCGCTCAGACGAGACTCTTGCGTAAGAAAAGCTGCGCATGCGCTTTCCTAGGATAAGAATCTGATTCGAGTATAGACTATTAACAGACCGTTTGACAGATTCACGTGCTTTGGTTAGTCGTTTCAGCGTTGTCCGTGATGGTTGCAGGAGAAGGCGATGCTGTGGCTTCAAGTTTGCTTGTGGGTAACAAGTGTCAACACGACATGCTTCGAGACACTCAAGAGCATCGACTCGAAAATCTCTCTACCAGACGCGGTACCCACGCAGTCACGATCATAGCGCGTCTCTACCAGTCTACTGACTGAAGAGACATCCAGCGTCCAACTGATTTAGCGCAATTCTGAGCTTACAGCACGCGATAAACTTAAAACAACGGTGTCCTACATACTTCGTCCTCCAAATGCCTGGTAAATACTAAGATCGCCGTCATTATAGCGAGGCCTTTGCTCTATATACCTCAAGCAATCCGTGCGCCAAACCTCCCATCAGATTTCACACCTGCCACTCTGAGACTTCGGTGAGACAGATGTTAGGGCCTTTATAATAAATACGCCTATACAGGAGACCCTGGCGTTGAAGATTGCCAAGGAGTGCGATTCTACAGCCTTCATGGAAAGTTTTATTTACCACTAGCTCTTGATCGCCCGGTCCCATCGGACGATGTTGGCAAGACTAAACGCACCGATGCACACCTCGCCTCCCAGTCATCTTTACCCAATGTCACGGGTGCGGTGGCGATCTTGAAAGACTCTCTGGCACCGCCTGTTCTATTTTCTGGTATGCGTTCATAAACGAGGCTTTCTTTATCGCTCGCGAAGGGGCGGTTCACCAGGCACACCCCGTCTCACTGAACCCTTTTGTTGGTAGAATCGTGCAATGGCGGTCAGTTCTTTTGACGCGAACGATGTTAATCATCCGGGAAGACCATCTACGCTGTCCCCTCCAAAGGAATGTCCGTTGATTTCGCTAGTGATGATGCGGGGCAGTGCGTTGTCGAACAGAAACACATATAGCTGATTTATGGGATGGGCCCCACGCTGATGGTGTTTGAGGAAGAACGCCTACGACGAGTCATCATCTATCAAATCCTTGTTAAATTAGGTCGCTCTCGAGATGGATACGTAGCAAAACTTTCCCACGACTCAGTTGACCTTGGAATTATGTGTTCGTACATAGGTGTGTGCTTCTAGCCTCAGTCGGCCTATCGCCCATCAATTACCTATGAAGGCGTCACAAAACTCCAGCGCTTCGTCCATATTTGGTTCATATGGTTGCTGAGTGTCTAAAAATTATCTCTGCGTACGGTCATTGGCCTGTGCATTTATTCTTACGACTCTCTATTCCGTTCCCCGAATCCGCGAAAATCTGTTGCTGCATCGACTGCACGTGGATACGGTGCAGACTAATTTTCTTTCTTCATGATATTTATCATGTGCACAGATACATTGATCGGAGAGGGTAGAAGACAAGTTGTCGGCGTTCTTAATCCAATTGAAGCGGTCTGGGCGGATAGGATCGTAGGTCTAGGTAATTCCCGCTGAATTCTCCGCTGGTCACTCCCCGGTTGACGCTTACATACGTCGTGTCGTCGAAACTCAGCAAAAACCTCGGACGTCTAGGGCTCGGCTAGCGACCTCGCAATATATATCTCGCGATCTCGTACGGACTTCAACTTACCGAACCGAACCGAAGCCTACGTTATCAAACATCTCCATGTCGGATGCAGGGTCGAAGACGCCTGAGAGAAGACTAAGATCTTTTACGATTCGACATATGTTTTCTTGACTGCCTCCTCAAGGTTTACACCCTTAAGCACCGCTTATCTACGCTAAATCGCCTTATCCCTCGTCCTAGTGAATGAAATCTAAGTTTGCAAGCTGGTGATCATTGACGAAGTACTCGCAGGACCAGGCACCTCTCCAGATCACGATTTGGCTGCCGTCGAAAGGGAGAAATTCTGTTATCAGCACTCGGCGGAAAACCTCTTGAATCCTTATCTAGCAAAACGGTTGGGATATGTAGCGATTGGTGGGGACTATATTCAAAAATAAGCAAGACCCTCTTTATGCACGACACCTTCTGTGATGTAGTCTCGCCTTCGAGTTGAAAGAACTTTCCCATGTTGCAAAGAAAGCGCAGGTTCTTGATGCAAAATGATAGCTATTCTCAAGCGCACAAAGCAATTCGGGGGGTTGTTCTGCCTTTGTCGTTTAGATTTCATGATCAGCCTTCCAGAAACGCGCGACAAAAGAATCGGCGCAATAAGTCCGCTTCCTGATAACCTCAACCCTTGCCCAAGCCCAACGCCCTGAACTTCCTGTACAGCTTTTCGCTTACCACGATATTAAGGACCCTCGTTTTTCATTCCTCGTTCATTGATCGATGATTTCATGGAAGGGCGGACACCGCGTGTATATGACAGGAAAGAAGGCGATATTTTGACAAAGGAAAGTCGTCATCTCATGTATGATAAGGCGTCGACAACGCGACAATTATCACGAACGTGGATTTCATTTTACGTGTAGCTGTCCAGCACCGCGAGGCTTATCAGATATGACGATGTGTTGGTATCGGATTTTGGCGAATGACTGCAATTTTATTGTTCAGACCGCCATCGGCGGCGTTCGATAGATTCCGTGTCGTAAGTATGTCCTTGAGCATATGAATCACAGCGTGGTGAGCTTCAGCAGCAATGTGATCACACGTGGATTGTAGACCACGTCGCAGTTAGATTGATATCGTTCTCCAACTCGGTGGTAGCCATTGCGATGGGAAAGTGGAGTTTGTTGAAGCCAGTAGGGTCTCGTGAATGGTATGGGACTTCCCTGTCAAGCGATACGTATTGAACATCAGTTCGGCCATGTCTTCTATCCCACCCGGCGGCCAGGTGATGGAAAAAAATGAAGGTTAAGTCATTCTTGACATGAGCTGTATACTCAAACTCTCGTGCAACGGCCGACGAAGGAGAGCATCCCCCCTCAATCTCCGCGGTCCACAGAACAGAGGAGCACGGTGGCATGAGTAGGTGTCATTTCCGCTATTGAATTGAAAAAAAAGACTGACAGACACCGTACGACGCCGACGTCACCTGGAAGAGAATATCAATCGCTGCTGGGAGGGATCTTGCCGTTGAACTCGTGAATCGCACTAGAAATGAAATTCATCAATGCGGCCTTAGGAGACTCCTTGCAGGTTGGCGTCCCGTCGGAAAACATTATTGCGGAGATGCGCGTTGGTTACGGGACAATGTGGACGGGTACTCCACGCACCTCCGTTTAGGCCTGCCTCGAGGTGATGAAAGAGCTGGTCGACTGTGGGAAACAGCGAGCGGAGGAACCTAAAACCCAAAACTGCGGAGGGCTTCTGATGTTTTTGATGTACGGAGTGGGCGAATTTGGAAAGAGCGACCCGCCGACAAGAGCAGGAACGACATTTGGATTGACGGCGGCATAACAAGCCGGCGGCGGATATATCTGGGTTTGATTTAAGTTTCGAGACCTGGGTTCGACAGTGGCTCTTATCCGTTGTCGTTCAATTGACGGTCAGCAGATGGGCAAAGTGGTTGAGCGAACTGGAAATCCGCACTCAATGATGGGATGCACTCTGGGCTGGCACGACTAATATATATCGGTCATCTGGTAAATGGTAATCGCGTACATAGTACGTTTTGCGCGAAAAACTCCGTGACCCTGAACGACAATACGTACACCGAAACCCGAGAATCTGCCGTACGTTATTTGCCGCTCATCAACTGAGATAGGCATTGCCAGTGGCGGCCCGTTCAGAGGGAGTGAGACTACATGGGCAACCCTCGTGACGGGGAAATAGCAAGGTGATCGCCAGGTGAAGTGGCAACGCATGGTGAAACGCACCAGTCCTGGGAGCGTTGTCAAGCTCCCGATCGTCGACTTATAATCATGAGGGTGGATATCGTAAAAAAGTATAAGCCATTCATGCTGGGCGGTACGTACTATGTACATACGTTCTAAGAGTAATATTGCTATCTATTAAGGAACCAGTGTGTCCTGACCGAAGACCATAATATGCGTAGAGAGAGAGGAATGTGCGCTGAGACGTCTAAGTGTGGTTGAGATGCATGCAGAAAGCGAAAGCGAACAAAGCGATGATGATTGACGCGGACTGAGACTAGCCAGTCCGCATCTCCAAAGTCCCGAATGAGAAGAAAGGAAGCGAAACATGAAGGCTTGAAACATTCATGATTTTTTCTAAGATCATCGTTAGACGTCGTCTTCAGGGGTTCACGACAACGGAAGGCTCACTGTTCGCATCATCAAGGGCGAAGAGTTGTTGTTTGACTGGGCTGGCGGCTAGTGTCATACGCCAGTTAGCTGGTCCGCGTTGCGCCGATGAAAATGGAATAGACGCACAGGAAACGAGTAGGGTGACGCTGGAGGGTTTTGGGCGAACGACGACGCTGTTTTCGAAAGAGCTTTTTGTAGCTGTGAGTGCGGACCCCGGTCAGTTCCTTAAATAGAATGAAAAACTGTTGCAACTAACCAGGGCTTCGCTCTCTGCGGCTCGCTGTGCGTACATGTTTGGATGTAACGCGACATTTTGGATACTGGTGGCGTGCGGTAGCGAGTGTAGTGATGATGATACACTCGGAAAGGCGACAAGATTTGCTTTATTCGACGCGTCCCGAGTAGACATGATGAAAGGGTCGGAAAGATTGCAACCGGGGGATGCTGAGCAGGACACTGAGGGTGGACAGCAGGTATGCAAGAGGCCAGAAGAAGTGAAAGGCCAAAGAGAAAGGGCGGGGAGCACTGACGGGAAACCGGGGTGAGGAGAGAAATTGTGGCGGTTGTAAGGGTGAACTTTATAGACTTCGCCGTTGCACGCGTGACAGGGCCTTGTATCTCACGTTTGCGATCATTTTACACCTGGACTAATTACGGTAAGTTGGCTGCATCAATTCACCATCCCATGTGCGACCGTAGTAAGATGGGAAGTTCAGATCTTCACACCAGGCCCAGCAGAAGGGAGGCCAATATTTGGCTAGCATCTGGTATTCCTCATCTCGGTCGCTGCTACCTCCCCGATTCAGCGGTACGATCCAAGATTGGTCCCCGGCGGCTGCTGCCGGGCAAATCAGGGCCTGGTTGAGGCTGCCTCGAGGTAACGAGCAATCAGCTCACATGCCTGCCTAAATTCTGGGGTGCTCATTATATGAGGGTGTCTAGGTAATATCATCCCTGCATTCGCTCACCATGTGTGCGGAACCTTTCACTTGCAATGTCTCCCATCTCTGGGCTTGGGATCGCGTTCTCCGGTTGTAGCTTCGGCGAGGTATTTCTCCCTCTCCCACTCACGTCCTTGGGAACGAACTACTGGACCCCCCAAAATGAATAGATATCTTAGATGCCACCGACTAGGCCAACTCTATTTCGTCCGGATGTTTTACGCCTGCAGGCTGCCGCGCCTCCCGATGTGGACCCAGGATGTCAAAGCTACACGACACTGTCGTACCGGACATTTGCACTCCAAGAACGGGCACACGAGTCTTTGGATGCGAGTTGCAAGTTCAGATGGCTCGGAACACGCCGAATGATGTTCATATCTCGACAGGACATGTACGGCGCTCCGTCACCATCTTGGCAGGTGTGTGTAGATTTGGACGGGCGAATCTGGACATAATTTCCACTGGAAATTCGCCCTGTCAGGCCTTCATCTAAAACGACGGTTTGTGTGCGGGTTGCAGCGCGCAGACCTGACATCATTCGGCCACGAGTTCTGAGCCTGCAACCCCTTCAGGTGCCACCATGGTGTGTAGGAGTCCCCCATGTGTATCTCTGCAGTATCATCTATTCAATTTTAGATAGCACGATCCTCGAGATAGTAATCGATTCCAAAGACCTACCTGAAGTCAATCGGACGGGAGCATCGATTTCCGATCTATGAAGACTCAGGGCTAAGGTTCTCCACCCAATCCCGATCCACTCTCAAGGTCTTATACCTATGGACCCCTAAGAACCCACCAATGGCAGTTCTCTTCTTCCCAGCTCTGCATATATGAATGCCGTCTATGACTCAGGTAAGGATTTCTTCATTATCGCAGCGGTGACATCGTCTTATCAGGCTATCTCCGCATATCTTTGGCGTCATCGTGCATGCTCTCGTTCAATAGCTGAGGGACACCTTCGATGAACGACCTGTCGACTGTGGGCGCCGGTTTACCAGCTTTCGAACGTGGGACTTTTCATGTTTCGGGGCAACTAGATCCGCCCGACTGAACAGTGTTCCATCACCTTCTGCTGGTGATTTCTCAGGCTGTACGATATGTTTTTAAAACGTACGAATGCCGTGATCCACTCGTGACCCCTACACCTCGCGATGATTCTACAATTCAAAACGCA
This sequence comes from Lyophyllum decastes, assembly GCA_025854295.1. Lineage (NCBI taxonomy): Eukaryota > Fungi > Basidiomycota > Agaricomycetes > Agaricales > Lyophyllaceae > Lyophyllum > Lyophyllum decastes. The sequence continues at coordinate 326,036 of CP107712.1, read as the reverse complement.
TAAGAATGCTCGTAACACGACTGCTCGCTGGTGGGAAGACCTGTACGGCCCTCCGTCATGTCGTCATGAGACGCCAAATAACGTTCGTCAAACTCAATTGCAAGCATCATTCACACCCGGCAAACAAGACAAGGTTCACGGAGTATGCTATCCAAGTCAGACGACCTCCGTGACGTTCGCAGGATGCGAAGTTCTTGTCAGGCATGCCACATGGAATAGCGACAATTAGCGACAACTCCTTGATAACACCCTCTTTGTCTCTGCCGATGTAGGTGGGAAATGGGAGTTGCCGCGGACCTCTGGTAGATGAGATCCTGGACGCGATTTCGGTGTTGGGCGCGACGCCTGCCCACTGGAGTTTGCAATGAGCCGAACTCGCTGCGCCGAGACGCCGTGGGCTGGACGTAAAACCACACTCCCGATATGCCATTGCACGTCCAAGGATCGAACAGCCCGTCGCGTTTTCCGGGGTGGATAGTTTCTGGGGGGAGTTGCGGTTACATGTTGGGAACCGCAGAGAAGAGGGGCAAGCACACGAGGAGCGGCAATAACGGTGGGTCATTACGGCACCCCATATGCGTATGCCAATGAACGTAACCAGCGTTGGGGGTGGGCATGCCGAACGTCGTCGTAAGCTAAAGAAAGACCGTTCAGAGCGTAAAGATACGGCGAAGCCCGGATTCGTAATGAAGCTGCAGGACGTGTTAACGTACACGATAGATTTCGAGCGCGATGGGCTCACGCATTTGCGGGAACTTACCTGGACAAAACGATGATAGACCATACCACTGGAGTAAACTCAAGCTCTTCCTTGGCCAAACCCTTGACCACGAGTGAGCTCCTGATCGGCCTCCAAGTGCAACTGAACTATATTTACTTGGAAATCATGCCAGAGTTTGTTTCGATCTGATCAACAGCTCCGGTGTTCTCGTAGGCCGAAAAAAGGGGGTTTCCAGGACTGGCGAAGCTTTGGCTTCATCGAAAGCGCTGCCCAACCCGCTCCACTGTTCCTCTTCCGGAAAATTTGCTCTTCCGCCTGTGGGGCTCGCCGTAGGTAGAATTAAAATCCCATGTAGCTGGGAAAGGATCTACCGCAGGCCGTCGCGCTCGTGAGGAACGGGATGCGTGTAACCTCAGCCCCTTCTTCTCGGTCTTGAAAGGGCAATTGTACCAGGGTATTCATAATCTGCTTTCGGTTACATCGCCGAAATGACCTATGGGCGGCCTGAATGGTTTTGCGATGCCCCCGCATTCATTCAGGAGTGAAAGCATGATGGTAGTATTGTCATTAACGTGATATTTTGTCGCTGAGGTCCTGGGTCCGTGACTGCCGCCCGTAGGCGAGGGGGGTTGTCCTGATCGTCTTGGTGAGGCCATGACAACGCTAGGAGTCCGACCTGGCTGACCTCAGCGGAAACTATCACTCTCGTGCCGCAGTCTGACGCCCGCACTTGGCCGGATCCGAGGCAGTGCAGTGTATCTCCGGTGATATGCCTAAAATAGGTGTCCCTTTGGCGCAACCTGATCGTGCAGGATTCGAGGGGTGGTCCCCCAAATATCGATGCCTCCTTGACGCCGTGACTCGTAAATTGAGCGAGTTTCTAGAAACAGCTAAACAAAACAGCCCGCGGCAGCACGAAGCACCCTAACAAAGGAAAGAAAGAAGCCTTCACCTAGTGCACCTTTCGATGCTTGCAGTCGAACGAATGTAACCCCTGCAGCTGCGAAAAACGTCATAGTTGTAAGTGTTTGTCATTACCAGGGGTTTGAGTTGGAGCTGCAAGAACCACCCGAGTCAGTTAGCGCGAGGTCAAAATGAAACGCCGTAGGGGTGCGGCCGGATTATGAGAGTCCCAAGAACGTGGGCTCGCACGTAGTCTTTAAAACTCGTGGCCAGCACCGGGTTGAAGGGGGGGGGGGGGGGGGGGGGCAAAGAAGCAGAAGACCTATCAATCAGAACAAAAAGAAAGAAAAGAACGCGTTATCGCTGCTGATAAGTAGCCCGAAACACCCATGCCGCGGCACTAAAAAAAGCGAATGTATTCGGCCGGCGGATCAAAACATCCCGTACGAGCAGTGGGAGCAGGGGAAGGGGACGCGGTAGGATGGGCCAGCATTACAGTCCTCCCTTGACCAGACTTGCCGCGAACTGCTCCATGCCGATGATCTGGAACATCCCATTACGTGCCCACTCGCTTCCTATCCCAAATTCTCTTCTCCAGGCTCGACCTGGATAGAACGTGAGAAGGCTTCATTTGGCGGGGGCAACGGTGTCACGTACTAAGACCGTCCTCCCATGCATACAACTCGACCCTCCATCCACGCTTCAACGCTGTTCGCACAGGTCCTACGAGAGATCGGCAATTAGTACAAGGACTTTAGAAACGCGACGGGATGACGGAAGAAGGGAAGACAGCGACCGGCGAGTTAAAACGCAGCAGAACGTCAAGAAAGCGGAAGATGGCAAAAGGCGAGCGGAAGCTCCATCCAGACAATTACGCCAACGGAAGACACGAAGCAGCCCCCCCACAGCCCAGGCACATGAATCCAGGATCCAAGAAACCGCAAACGAAAAAAAGCCACGACGGAGCCAACCACGACCCTCCACCGGAAGACCACACGCAAGCAAACCAAAACTGCAAAACTGCAAAACCGCAAAACCGCAAAACAAAGGACCCACCTAAAAACCCATCCTCACTAAACTGCCCCACGTTCCCATCCCCCGTGGCCAGCACAATGGTCGCCCCCTCCGGCACCTCGTCCTCCGCCGCCAGCGCCTGGTGCAGCTTCAGCTGCAACAGCTCGTCCACCCCCTGCTCGCGGTACCGGATCCGGGGCTTGCCCTGCTGGGGCGCGGTTGGGTGGGGTTGGTGGTGGTGGTACGGGTAATGCGGGGGCACGGACCCAGGAGCTGCGGAGGGCTGCGGGAGGGATAGGGAAGTGGGCAAGCTTGAGCTCGATGCGGGTGGGGCTGAGGACGGGCCTGGCATCGTGGTCGGTGTCGTGGTTGGCACGGTGGTGGTAGATGTGGAGCTGAGGTTAGGAAAGACAAAGGAAGAAGGAGGAGGTGCACCGACGGTCCTCGCCAACCCTGTCCCCAGCGTATCCCCCGGACTCGCGGTGGCGCTGTCCGCGCTCGTGCTCCCCGATATACGTCTCGCATGTCCCTTTCGTTTCTTCTTCGGGCTCCAGTTGCTCCCTCCACCGCCGCCGCTGCTGGTCCTGCCATGACTCTTCTCCCTCCTGTCCATACCGTCACCTACGCCACTCGTCGTCAGCACGATAACCAAACCGCGAGTGTAGCACACACCTAAATCAGGTACCCTCAGATACACTCTAACCTCATACCCCAACCTCTCCAACGCGTCCATGGGTTGATATAGTGGGCTTGAGGTCACCACGACCCGACGCGTGACAGGTCTCCCCCGCTCCAAGATGAGCGCCAGCGCGGTATGCGACAGGTGCCGGACCGGCCGCCGCTTCCGAGGAGGCTGCTTCACCGCCATTCCCTCTTCCCCTTCCTCTTCCTCCTCCGCCTCCGCCTCCATTTCCATTTCCTCTTCCTCTTCTTCCTCCTCTTCTTCATCTGCGTCAACGTCAAGATCAACGTCACCGTCACCGTCAACGAACACTTCCTCCGTCACGTCCATGTCTCCTTCCCACCCCCTTCCTCCTCCTCTTCCTCCCAATCCCCGTCCCCGTCCACGCCCCTGGTACCCCTTCTCCTCCCCTTCCCTCTCCCGTACACCCGCACCACCACCAATCAACAAAATATCATCCGACGACGCAGACACCGACACCGACACTGACACCGGAATCGGAATCGGAACCGGAACGGACGGCGATACCCCCACCACCACGGCCGAAGGTGAAGAAGCTGATGGAGTCTGAGTCTGAGTCTGAGTCTGGGCCTGCGGCTGCTGCTGCTGCCTTACTGCATTAAATATCGGTGCGGCCAGTGATCCGGCCAACTTTGCCTTTGCCTGTGCCTTTGCCTTTGCTCGTGAGTGGCCCCCCAGAGTGGTAGTGGCTATGGTGGCGGTGGTGGGGGAGGTGCCTGGGGATGACAGGGAGTGCGCTGCGGTGGCGAAGGAGGGGAGGGGGATGGGTGTCGTTTGGGTGTGGGCGTGCGTGTGCGTGTGCGTCGTCATCGTAGTCGCGGTGGCGGTGGAGGGAGTAGCAGGGGGAGTATGTATATGGATAGGTAATACGGCAGAATGCGCCTGTGCCTGTGCCTGTGCCTGTGCGTGCGTATGTGCGCGGTACATATTATTATTATATCCGCTTCGCGTGTTCCGGTGTGCGGTCGCCCTCGAATGCCGTTTAAGATACGTTAAAAACCCAAAAAGAATATTAGAACTATACACACACGCGCGCCGGGGGGGGTGTCGTCAACAAAATGAAAATCCATGAGAGAGCACACTCAACTGATCAATAAACACATGCACAGGCGGATCCCCGGGCCTCGGCGCCCTCCCCCTCGGCTCCAGCTCCATCTCCGGGTCCATACCTCCCAACCCCGCCTCGTCCACCTCTTCCTCTTCCTCTCCCCCCCTCCTACTCCCCCTCCTACCCCTACTCCTACTCCTAGCCCGACTCGCCGCCACCAAATTCTCCTCAATCCCCGCAAGCCGCCCTCGCTCCGCGGGACACACCCTGGCCAGGTGTCGCGCGAGCAGGATGAGCCTGTGCGTGTCTTTGTCTGTGTCTGTGTCTTTGTATGCGTCTGAGCCTTTGTCTGCGGCTGCGTACGCGTCTTTGTCCAGCGCGTGTTCCCGAGTCGGGCGATCCAATAACACGGCCTGACCGGGTGGCGCGGTGGGGACCTGCGCGTCTGTGACTTTGGGGGCGCGCAGGGACGGGGTCGAGCGCGAGTGTGAGAGCAGTTTCTTGTTAGACAGCTGTTGTTGTTGGTGTTTGGACCGGGATCGGCGCCGGGCGGGTTTAGACTTGGGCTTCAGCTTGGATTTGGGGAGGGGGGTCGGACCCGAGTCGGACGAGACCACGGCAGTGGTGGTCGCGGTGCGAGGCGTAGGGGTGGTCGTGGTCGTGGTCGTGGGGGGGAAACGGGGGCGTGGCGTCATGGGCGTTGATTTGGATATAGGTATCGGAATTGGGATTGGGCGGGGGCGGTTGTGGTTGTGGTACAGCGGCGGGCTGGCGTCGAGCTCATGCTCGTCGTCGCCCTCGGCTTCCTCCTCTTCCTCTTCTTCTTCTTCTTCATCATCTTCTGCTTCTGCGTCTTCTTCGGCTTCCACCTCGACTGTGTCGTTATATATTACATGCGGCTGACTATATGCGCGTTCGTTCTCAGACGTGATAAATAGCGATGATGTTGTTGATGTTGTTGTTGAGGCGGCGGCCTGAGTTTGTGCGGACGCAGATACGGATGTGGATACGGATAGGGCTGCTTTAGCGGGTCGACGTCGACGCCGTTTACGGCGGGGTTCTATTCCACTCGGCGTGAGTAAGCAAATCGGTTGGGAAACGCAAGGACAGATAGAGGTAAAAGAGGAAATAGGTTGCAAGAAAGGATTGGCTGTCTTTCCCCCCCAATAGAAATCAATCATAAAAAAAAGAAAAGAAAAAACCAGTAGAGGAGATAGTTACCTATAACATGTTTCCACGCATGCGGACTCGCAGTGCCCACCCCTGCCGCACGCTGGGCGTCCAGCCGCGCCCGCTCAGCCGCGATAAAGCTTAGCGCCTCGTCCAGATACCCCAGGGACGGCTGGAACTCCATGTCCATATCCATATCCATATCCAGCTCGTCAAGCTCCGGCTCCAGCTCCAGCTCATCCCTCGGAGGTGACTCGTCGTCCAAGTCCAAGTCCAAAGAGGGCTGCGTGCGCGGCGGGGACAGCGAGAGGGTATAGCTATCGGGCGGGTGGGAGGGTGCACTGGTGCTCGTGCTCATGCTGGTAGTGGTGGTAGTAGTGGTGGTGGTAGTGATGTCCTCGAGGTGGGTGTCGGCGTCGGCGTCGTCGGTTACAGTCTCGATCTCGACGGAGCGCGCACCCTCCGTCTCCGTGTCCTGGTCGCTGCTGTCCGGGTCCCTGTCCCTGTCCCTGTCCCCGCCCCTGCCCCTGCTCGTGCAATCGCTCGTGGACGACGCAAGGTACTCAGCAACGTGGTTCCACACCGTCGAGCGGCGCCCCGTCGAACTCTCCGTCCCGTCCGTGCGTTCCATCGTACTCGTCGTACTCGTCGTCGTATTCGTCATCGTACCAGCATCGCGATCGTGATCGTGATTGTGAGCATGATCGTGAATGCGGTCGTGGTACGCCGGAATCCGGGGCGGGGGCTGGAGGTATATCCATTCGCGGAGGACGGTGGTGAACGCGCCGAGGTCGGGGAGGTCGTCTGAGGTGTAGTGCGAGTCTGAGACGCCGGATCCGGAGGTGGAGAATGGGCTGAGGATCGGGGCGCGTGGGGATCCCAAGGGGGGCGTTGTGGTTGTGGTTGTGGTGGAGGTTGAGGTTGAGGTTGAGGCGGGCATGCGATTGCGATTGGGGGAAGGGGGGGAAATAGAGTTATAGAGTAATAGATGTATGGGGAGATATATAGTAGAAGGCAAGGATTGGGGAGAGATGTTGGGTTCGACCTGCCGGTCGCCTCGAGGCGCTGGAGGGGTGGCCGTGTGATCGAAAGAGCCGTTGTGACTCAGCAACAAACAACAAGGTTAACGAACAAAGACCCAAAGCGATCTCTTGTCATATCTTCACAATGAACTTTATAAAGATGTCATTCACAAAGAATCGGTGGGATGCGCAGCATTCCACACAGTAGGCAAACCCGGCGCCCCTAGCCCGAGTTACAAAATAAAATGGAGCGTTGGGTTGAGAACTGGGACGTGGATCAGGACGCGGCCCGACCTATTCTTACTGCTGTCTGTCTGATTTTGACTCGCCGGGGTAAAGATTCCAGCCACCAACGTCGACCCCAAGCAAACGCTGACCACGCTCACAACTCTTCCTCACATCTCGGACAAAGACCCAGAAAATGGTAATCCAAAGGTCCACTTATAGTACTTGTGTACGTACGCACGTACGGTACCTCCATCTCTTGGCGGATTTATCTAATACATATCTCCACGGCTCTTATATACAACGGGCATCACGCGCGCTGCCGAGCCTTCCTATCCAGAACGAAAGAGTTGCGGTCTTGGCTGCCAAACTATCACGCATGTCAGTCAGCCCCCAAGTCTTTTCGTGAGTACCTTTCTGGCCGTATCGGTGCAGATGTCGGTGGAATGACGGCCAACGGTAAACAGACGGTGTGTACAGGACGAGTGGAATCTGGACTCTGGACCACGCCAAGTGTCCATCCGGACCATACCTCAGAAATTGGGATCCTGCCAAGGTATTTAAATCCGGAGTACTTCTCGAAATGTTCAGTATCGTGATCGCCGTGTCGACAAATCGCAATTTGGTCACCCAAATTCCGTGTGTAGGTTTCTACTGAGTACTGATTGGCAAGAGACATTCCCATTCATGATCGTTTGGTTGTGATTTAGATCAAGCACTCCTATGATCAAAATTGACTGTGCAAGGATCTGGATGCCAACGTCATGTGTGTCGGTGGACATAACGTCATCGCCGTCGGCCCCTTACTCCCAAATCAGGCAGCTTTTCGGGCGGGGGGCGATAACGTGACACCCACCACCAACGTGATGCTGGAGACTGTGAGACGCCAAGGAAATACCAAGCGCCCGTGGGCGACATATAAAAGTGCCACGCGGACAGCCCACAGCCGCCCCTTCCCCGGTCCCCCTCCCCCCTTACCCTTTGGACTTGCGTTATAACACAAAACACCTTTTTGGACGTGGAAACCACTGAATGGGAGAATCCTTCGCCTCACCCGCTGCTGATGACAATAACACCTCGCTGCTCCAGCCAACACGTCCTTCCTCGTCGCCACGTGCACTCGCCGTCGCGGAGGATGACGATGAACCCCCTAGTAGTGGGCCCCGATGTCGGTCGCCTCAAGTGAAGTCTCCAGGCGGTGACGAGTTGTACAATAATACCTCGCTCCGCACGCATGCCACTACTGCTGTTGCTGCTGCTGCTGTCGGCGTATCAACCAACCCTGCTGTTGACGAAGAGAAACAAGAGGGCACCACCTTGACCCAAATCACGAGCGTGCCCACCGCCCGGACCCGGGTAGTACCAGCCCCGGCACCGGCACTGGCACGAGCTCACCCACAGGCCCTGACCACCGCCGCCCGTCTCCGCACGCTCTTCACCCCCACGCACCCCCTCGGCCCGCGCCCCACCTACAAATCCTCCGCCCTCGCGGCCATAACGTACACCCCCCTCAACATCTGCCTCGTCTTCATCCCCATCTCCTGGGCGCTCCACTTCACGCACCAGAGCGCGACCGTCGTCTTCGTGTTCTCCGCCCTGGGCATCGTGCCCCTCGCGGCGCTCCTGGGCTTCGGGACGGAGCAGATTGCGATCAGGACGAGCTGGAGTGTGGGCGGGCTGTTGAATGCGACGTTGGGGAATGTGGTCGAGATGATTATTGCGGGGATTGCGTTGAGGAGGGTGAGTGGATGCGTTTCTTTTTTTTTTTTTTGGTTCTCCTTGGCTGAATGATGTATTGGTCTTGCGCGGTTTAGTGCGAACTGGAGCTCGTGCAGAGTTCGCTGCTCGGCGGCTTGTTGAGCAATTTGCTCCTGGTTTTAGGAATGGCTTTCATCGGTGTGTGTCGTCCCCTCTGCGGTCGCGTTGGGAGTTTATCTGACATTTTTTTTTTGGGAAGTTGGGGGGTTCCGCTTCCATCAGCAGGAGTTCCATCCCATGGTGGCGCAGTTGAACTCTTCGCTGATGATCGTCTGCGTCACGTCGTTGATTGTCCCCGTTGCCTTTGTACGTCGTTCCCGGGTGCTCGTAGTGGGATACTCGCTGACTGTTTGTCGTAGCATGAGTATCTCGAGGATAGGCTTGCGCCGGGAAAGGAAGTCGAGATACTGTTGCAGCTTAGTCGTGGAAGTGCAGTCATACTGATTATGATGTAAGCGTTCTTCAGCAATCATACCACAGCGTGCTCATCCACCCCCTGTACAGATACTTCGCATATGTATGTTGTCGAAACTTCTTCTATTCCCTCCCCGCACTAAACTCCCCCGGTCTCTAGCTCGTCTTCCAATTCTACTCGCACAACCACCTCTTCCTGGACACCTGCCAAACCGGCTCCTCAATCTCCTCCTCCAAGCCCTCCACCTTTGCCCGCATCTCCACCGAGTCCCTCCCCACCACCTCCCTCTCCGTATCCGCCTCCCCCAGCACGCACTACAAGCTCAACGCCCCCTTCGCCCTCTTCCTCCTCGCCGCCTCCACCGCGCTCGCCTACATCACCGCCGACCACCTCGTCGGCTCCCTCTCCGGGCTCCTCGCCGCGCACCCCGCCATATCGAAGGAGTGGATCACGCTCATCGTCATACCGGTTATAAGCAACGCGGCGGAGCACACGACGGCGGTGGTCGTGGCGAGCAAGGGCAAGTTCGATCTGGCGATGAGCGTCGCGGTGGGGAGCTGTATACAGATCGCGCTGTTTGTGGTGCCGGTGCTCGTGCTGATTGCGTGGGGCATGGGGAAGCCGTTGACGTTGCTGTTTGATCCCCTTGAGACGGTGGTATGTGCCTTTTTTTTTTCGCCTCTGCTTTTTGTTTCCTTTACTTGGGATATACGGTGCTGATGGTTAGCGTGGGGTTTGTTTATTCAGGTCCTGTTTTTCTCGGTCCTGCTGGTCAAGTTCTCAGTCGAGGACGGCAAGTCTCATTGGATGAGCGGTTTCGTCATGATCGGTGGGTTCTATTGACGCCTTGTGCATTATGATACTGATTGGGCGTTGGTTGATAGCGGTGTACGTGATCATCGCGCTGTGTTTTTGGAATTTCCCAGAGACGGTGCGGATGATTCAGGGGCAGGCTCTGCTTTGCTCGTAAATTGCTTGGGCTTTGGTTTTGGCGTAATGAGTCTTGGAGTTTTCAGGTTGTGAAGGACGAGGAGTCGCGGGGAATGACTTTTTTCTTTCTTTTCATGTCCGCCTGGTCCCTCAGGTTCTCGGATATATGCCGCATGTACAGCACCTTTTTTTTTGCTTTTGATTTCTTGTAGGAATGTTTTTAGCCGTGTATGATGTGCTCTTGCCCTACCCCTGCTGTTGAATCGATGTTTTAACTTTTGGACCGTTGACAGAGTGGAGGCACTTGGCGCGCCGTTTTAAGCCATCGAAAAGATATGAAGCTGTCAGTTGGTCCGGTGGTCGTGGATATTTGGTAGGTTTGCCCACGCATAGTGGCGTTACAAATACAGAGGTATATATGTGTGCATAGGTCCATCCCGAGGCTGTGCTCCTTATGTTGAACCCGCTCAGCGGCGCGACGACGATCTCAAAGACCCCATTCCGAGGAGGCTCCTTGAAGCCGCTTCCTCAAGCAATCACCGATGACATTCCACTCGAGATATACGAGATCATCATCGACTTTCTGCACAGTGACCGCGGCTCCCTCTTTTCCTGTGCCCACGTATGTAAAGCCTGGCTCGCCATCTCGCAATACCACCTACTCTACGAGATCACAATCACAAAAAGGAATTACCTCCGGTTTCTGCAGTTCGTTCGTAGATCCCCCGGGTTCAGGGCCCTTGTACTGGCCCGCGTGCACACCCTGACCATCGTACAGGCAGTCCGAGCAAGACGCTGCTGGTCGTACGATTTCATTCCCTACATGACTGGTTTCCCCATCAGAAATCTCACATTTAATCGACTAAGTCCCAGCGATCCCTCGAATTACGATGTGGTCCCACATCCTCTCATTTTCGGCGGCGACGGCGAGCTGGCCCAGTCACTCACCGGGCTCCAGCTGTACATGTCGAAATTTAGGTCCTTGACCCACCTTGTAGAGATGGTGTGCTCGCTCCGGAACCTCGAACGGTTATCGATCGACTCGGCGACGTGGTTCCCCGCGCAGTCGGAGTTTCCATCCCCTGAGCGGTACGCGCTCCCGGGGGGGCTGCGAGAGCTCAACGTGTGCTTGCGACGCTATGACGGTACCCTCACAGAGTTCGTGCAGTGGCTCGAACAGTACCACGGGAACTTCGCCCTCCCCCCCTTACACAGCCTAGGCATCCGCAGCCAGCCCAGCGCGAACGACCGTTATGTATATACACAGACGGCTGCTCGGGTCCTGACCAACCTCGGCGCATCCCTCCGTCGTCTGACCGTAGCCAACTTCTACGAACCGAGAGCGAGGCCGGCGTATCCGGACGTCCTCGCGTCGAATACGAAGCTACGTACTCTCTGTCTCCGCGATGTCGACTTACGGTATAAGGGAGGTCGTCCTACCCCGGAGCTTAGGGTCGATTGGATCCCGACGTTCCTGAGCCAGATCGCCACGACGAGCATTGAGGTGGTGGAGTTTGAGATTTTGTTGAGGGATATGGAACACCTTCGTGGCCTGCCTTGGGACGAGATGGGGAGGGTGTTTATGCAACCGCACTTTGCGCAGTTGACGAGGCTGGAATTTAAGGTGCCGGCAGCGTGGGAGAAGGGAGCGGCGGCGCGGTGGATTGGGGCGAGGCTGCCGTTGGAGTTGATGCAACGAGGGATTGTTTATCTCTCTGGGCTTCATTAGCTTTCTATGAAGTATTTATGCCTCGGTATGTCCATCCTATGCTGGGACTAAGGGGAGTCTGAGGTATTTCAATTTAGACCGTCTTGTTAGCAGAAATTCAGAACGTTGACAAGCTGGATGGCGGTAATGGGGGATCACGACACGGGAGGTTGGTAGAAAGGCTTCCACTACAGTTGACTCGGCGCAACGCTGTGGTCATTCTTGCCTCACTCATACTGCCCATCCGCGCATCGACCTATCTAGGACATATCTTCGTTCACATTCCCCGTGCCGCACTATCGCAAAGCGCTCTCCAACGTTACTACGCTTTCATCTTATTGCCTGTGAGAATATAGACGGAAACTGTGCAGAGGCGTACGTACATTGCGAGCGCGCCTGCTGCAACTACTCTAAAGCTCCAGGCTTCCATCTGACCCAGTTCCCCGTCAAAAGCCTCACCATTAGTTTTGCCGCTGGTAGACGATTACGACCAATCCCGTCTACCTTTGGACCCGTCATCGACCTGGAGCTAGAGCTCGACGCGTCGAAGCTAGACCGAATCAATCAGCCCGTCATGATACGCTCGCTCCGCATCTGGAATGCCTTCTGTATGACAGGGTGAGAGGGTGAGCAGGTTCTGGCATGTCATGTCGAGGAGGGTGACAGTGTGCCGGAGTATTCAGGAGTGACAAGCATAAATTATCATCGGGCGGCCTAGATCTTCACTTCCAGGACCAGGAGGGGAAGGACTTCGCAGCCCGAGGTGGCAGCAACAGTGTGATGGGGACGCGCTTGCCCATCCGCAGAGGTGGAGCATGCTCAACAGTGGGACGCACCCCAAGATCTGAGGTATCTGTGCGGCAGCGTGGTCTTCGCTGACGTTGGCGACTCTCCTGGCCGTCTGAGAGCATAAGTTGGAATGCTAGCTGAAGATACTCATCGCACCATCACTATCCGCGTTAACCCGATGCATGTCGGACCGAACGGTGTTGCTTAATTCATAAGACGGCTGGTCGAATCGAGAACGCCGTGGATCCTTGGGCAAATCGTTTCAACAGTAGTCGAAGCTGTGGAGTTCTGGATCGTCGCAGAATCGCCTCGAGGTGCTGCGATGCCGACAAAGATGTTCACACGTTTGCAGTTTACAGGGTTGAAAAGATTCGCATTTAAAGTGTTGGCGCGGGAGAAGCAAGGGTCGTCATGGGTTCGGGACAGGCTTCCGGTGGAACCGACGCCGTGTGCCATCAATCAAGTCTCTCTCCCAACGCTCCCCTGTCCTTGCATCTCCTCGCCAGCGATAGAGCCTCGTCATACTGAAATAGCGTATCATGGTCAGTGGATGAGTTGGACATGCTTCTCCGCGGAGTCGGACCAGATTGACGACTGTCTACTTACCTCCCCGCACGTTTACGCAGCGACGTCAATAACTCTACAGGTTTCGTACACGTCCCAAAGATGATCAAAGGTCTGGCGCCGTGCTCCGTGAAGCTTCCAGCGCCCACTCCCTTTGATTCGGGTACATACATACGTTATCAGCATCAGGAACTTGTTATGGAAAGTTCCTTGTCCGTCGAAGAGAGTGGCAGCGCCGCGTTCACCGGCACAATCTTTGAACCTGATTAGCATTGATCAGCATCATCTCCGCCCTGACGGAATTATTTAGCTCTTCGTCGTCGTAGAAGCACAACGTTGAGTAACCTTCCAGATATTCGCATGAGAGCTGTGTAGACCAGCGAGCTATACACACGTTATCCAAATGTACTCAGCGTAGAGTATATGTGAGTGTTGGAGGATAACAAAAATACCTGACTTATGTCCATCAAGTTTCAAGCATCTCTTCGGCGTTGAAGAACTTGGTCTCCATCTATGGCGTTTAACCGTCGGAGCCTTGCAAAAATCGGCCTCCGCTAGAAAAAACAAAGTTCAAACAAAGGGATGACCATTCCCAGTGATCCACGACTCTCCACGACACCGAACAAGACCACCAAATATGAAGAGCCCGCTCAGGGCCAGTGATGATCTAGTGCAGGGCGTCTACGATTCTGCGGTCTGCGCCGGAGCGTTGGGCTTCTCTTGCCTGATTTGACGGGATTTAGCCACTTCCATGAGGCACGGACCACCAATGGCGTTTCTTCCTTTCGTGCTTCGAATTCTTAGCGAAGGCTTCTATGCTCGCGTGGTTGGGCCCTGACGCCCGCAAAAAAAGCCCATAAGTATTAGCCCGCCTCATTCCAGCATACCAATCATTCTCGCTGCTCTCTGTCATCTCCTCCCTCCTCTTCCCCCCTCATCCTTGAAGGCTCTTTTTCTCGTCACCCTGTGTCAAACAGACAGACATCTTCACTGCTGTCTATGTCGCCTTCAAGTTCAATCCCCCTAACAGCTGGCCTGGCCAGCGTTCTCGTCACTCTTTTTATCTGGTTCCGGAAGCCTAAAGCTTCCACGGCATCTTTGCCACCTGGTCCGAAGCCCGTGCCCGTGTTGGGTAATGTAAGAGACCTCACGGCTAAAGAACTATGGCTACCTGCCGCTAAGTGGGCGAAGCAGTATGGTGAGAACAGAAGTACCGGTCTCTTTATGTCGCCAACTCAATGACGAATAGGCGACGTCGTGTATCTCCATGTTTTGGGCCAAGGACTGGTGTTCTTGAATAGTCCCGAAGCAGCCCTCGAATTGTTGGACAAGCGTGGTTCGATTTATTCCGACAAACCATCGCTTGTGATGGCGGGAGAACTGTGAGTCTCAACAGCCAATCATTCCAGCAGTTTTTGACTGGTTCCCATGAAGATGCGGCTGCAAGAACATGGTATGACTTCAGTCTCGCTGTTCCGAACCATGACTAAACATTCCGTCGCGATTCGTTGCAGGTTGCGTTCACAGGTTACAACGACCAATCGAAACGCCAGCGAAAACTAATTCACAAAGCCTTCGCCCTCCCGGTCATCCCTTCGTACAATCCGCTTATTCAAAGCGAAACTTACGACTTCCTCCGAAGACTCGTCGCCACGCCCGCCAGCTACGTCGCTCACACGCGCAGATACGCCGGAGGCCTCACGTTGAAAGTCGTGTACGGCTACGAAGCCGCTTCGTACGAGGACAAATTCCTTTCCCTCGCCGAGGAATGCGTCAACCTCCTTGCGAATCGTATCGCATCTGGCGGTGGGATCTGGCCCGTCGACATTTTCCCGTCTCTGCAACATTTACCATCTTGGGCTCCTGGCGCGGGATTCAAACGAAAGGCCGCGGTGTGGAAGGCGAAGATGGAGGAGTTCGTGGATAAACCATACGAATACGTCAAGAATAGTATCGTAAGCCCAGACAACCCGCGTGGTCTTGCAGCTTTTCACTGAAGATATGTCGTCGATCGCAGAAAAGCGGCCACTTCAAGCCTTCCTTCTGTTCGACTCTTCTTGAAGAAGACGACAAGACCACGGCGGAATTCGAATTCGACCTCAAGTGGACTGCGAACTCCATGTACTCGGCCAGCATGGACACCGTAAGTCAGCTTTCCAATGACTATATGTCAACGCTAAACCCGGTGTGGTCTTCTTAGACTATGACAACCGTTTCACATTTCCTGCTCGCCATGATGGCCCACCCCGACGCTCTGGCCAAAGCCCAGAAAGAAATCGACACAGTCATTAGCTCAGATCGTCTCCCGACCTTCACTGACAGGCCTAACTTGCCCTATAGTTCGTCCTTCCTTCCTTCCTTCCTTCCTTCCTGTGCATACCACTGACGAAAACCATAGTCGAGGCCCTTCTGACTGAGACTCTGCGTTGGGGTGCCCCCGTGCCACTAAGTGAGCCGATTCATAAATTAAAAAGAAATTACTCGTTGGCTCATGTTAAACTTTGAGATCTTCCCCATCGCCTGATGGAAGACGATGTTTATAAGGGTATGCACATCCCTAAAGGTTCTCTGGTAAGTTCTTGTTGCCATGGAGGAGAATGATGATATTCACGCGTTCGTCGGATTTTTCTTTCAGGTCTTTGGTAATATCTGGTCAGCTTTCGTGTCCTGGCTCTTCTCGTGGGACGTCTTACTGATCCCTCCTCCCACACAGGGCAATTCTTCGGGATGAGCGCATCTACGCGAACCCTTCGGACTTTATCCCAGAGCGGTTCCTGGAGAAGGCGGACCCCGAGACAGAACAGCGTCGAGACCCCCGCAAATATGTCTTCGGCTTTGGCCGAAGGTGAGTGGGGGGGCGTAATTACGGCAACCTCCGATACTCACATGCCCCCATCTGCCCAGAAAATGCCCTGGAATGAACCTTGTGGAATCGTCTATCTGGCTGCTGATAACCTGCATGATCGCCACCCTAGATATTTCCAAGGCTGTCGATGAGTTTGGCAATGTCGTAGAGCCCAAAGTCGACTTTGAGAATCCCATTTTCAGGTGAGTGGGCGTCCCTTGTTCTTTTTCCAACTGTCCATCTTTTGATGATGTGTGCTCAACGTGATCGTTCCGTCTTTTTTTTTTCTTTTTCCAGGATACCCAATCCCTTCGAGTGCGATATCCGACCGCGGTCTGAACAAGCCTTGAAGCTTATCCAGCAGTCCGAACTAGCTTTGTGACTACCCCTTTGATGCTATCGCTTCCTTGACTTTCGTGTAAATGCTTTCCATGCTCTCCCCTGCAAGATACCAGCTCGCGACCTTAATGCATGTCTCTTTCACTCACGTTTCTGGATATGTGCCTGTCCCGCATCTCCTCAACCGAACCCCAAAATAAATCATACTTCAATCCACAAGTCTCGTAACGGTTACCAAATCAGAAGCTTTACCATTTTGTAGGACATATGTCCTGTCAAAGGTGGTGTGATGCCATGGTGCCAAAAACAGATCACACCTGGTGACCTGCACCTCCCCGTCACTTGTTTTTCGACCCTCGCCTGGATTCCAAACCGACCTCAGTGGACCACCTTTGTCTCCCTTGCGAGTGTATACGAGAGGAAATCCATTTTGAAGGCGTGTGATTGCCTCGAACGCCACGATCGATAAGTATCGTCGCTCCGCGCTTTTTGGCCGGCAATGATTTCGTCATTCGCTTAACCTCGGGCGTCCGGCGAGCATCCGGGGTTGACAAAGATTTTTGCTGTCGTCGACGATGTTACCTCCTCCTTCACTGACGTCCGGCATGGTCAGCTTGAGAAAGAATGTCTCCTACAGGATATCAACGGGAAAGACGCGCAATTTGTCCTAATCGTGGTCGAACGACTGACTTGTTTTGGTGGGTTATTTCTCGGCCGGCGAGATGTCGTTTGTCGCTAGCCTTTGATCCTATTGGAGTGATTCCGGCGGTAGGCATACCCAAATTAATACCTTGTTCATTGATGTCGGTCCCGCTTAGATACGACCCCTTAGGTTCCTTGCACCATGTCCAAATTAAACAGGGTCCAGAAGGCATGTGTGCGCCCAGACCTCCCTTCCTCCACCAACTTCGCGGAAGCCCACCACCCGTGGAAATATACGCCCCCTCAGAAGGCCTTCTGGAAGGAAAGGCTATATTAGTCCCAGCGCTGTAACTTTCCTGGAGTCTAGGAAAATGCTCCGAGAAAGTCAACACGCCGGCAGGTTATCGGAGGGGTGATTGGCTGGGGAATTTACTGTTGAAAAGCTGAGGTGGCGGTCCAGTCTGTCAGGGTGGATCAGGCAAAGTAAGCAAGGTGAAATGAACCCACTGTGCGGCAATCTCATCATGGTGCGTGTTGATTCCGTCGATGTGCCTGGTCAAACGCCGTTCGGAGTCCTCGATGATCGATGACGCACTGCTATGGGCCAATACACTCACTACGCTGATCTCGTTATATCTGAATGTTGAAAGAAGAAATTGGATGTCTAGTAGGTAGCAAGGACAGGGGTATGTAATATAAATTCGACCTTCTCTTGATCAATCAGCACGCCGAGAGCTGGACCGCCACACCACAGGCCAACAAGCCCAAGGAGATCGCCCGAGCAACATCTGTGTCCAGAAGACTATCCACAGAAAACGCTTTCCCCGGACCCTTGGCCAGAAAACTATCCAGACCCCCCTGCGCAACCACCTCAAAGTCAGCCTCGGTGACGGAGGGCTCAAGCCCCAGACGCGACTCGCCTTCACCGGGCCCTTCACCATCGCTATCGTCCTCGATGGACGACAACGGCGACGAAAAGCCATCGTCACCATCATACGCGAACTGGTTGTGAACTGCAGTGTCGGCGTGCACTGGTGGTGGCTGTGCCATTGGGGCCGTTCGTTCGTACAGCGGCGCCTTTTTCCCGATGTACACCCGTTCGTTCGGCGGCCTGTGGTTTCGGTCACGCCATGATATCGGGTCCACATCCTTCACTAGGCATTGATCACCGAGCCCCCACGCCTCCTGGACTTCACCCACGAAAATGCGTTCCCGCTTCCGCTCCGATGCTACTTCACCAAGGGGTCGCACAACCACCACCTCTTCGTTTCCGCCATCCCCGGTAAATGCGTTCCCGATGATCTCCCCATTGAAGCTGTACATGGTCGCCCAGTACGTCAGTGGCCCAGCGACTGCGGCAGGCGCAGGTAGATTAGTCTTGCCACCCAGCCGGGGACGCGTTAAATGAGGAGGAGGATTAGGTGATTCCTTGGGTTCTCTCCCGGCAGGACGTTTTGCGGAGGGCCGTGAGTATGACCTGAACGACACATAGTCTTCCCCTCGCTTCCGACAGCATACATCGCAGTTGCAGCTGTTTTTACAGAGTGGGCAGGTGAAATTGGCGCGCGTCAAGTCATAGGCCATATCTCCCGTGTACCTATTGACAAATGAATAGAAAACCGGATCTTGTCAGCTGGCGGCCAGAGGCAGAAGTTGCCCGACGGACCTCAAGGTCAGGCAGCGAACACAATACTTTTTCTCGCATGGACATATAAGCTTCAATATGGCGGTCTTGCGTCGGCATTGGTGGCAATAATCGAGTTCTTCTTGTCGCAGCCAACCGCCGGCTAGTGGTGCAGCTGGCTTCTCATGAGACGATTCGGAAACCGTTTGAGCTAGCGGCACCTCTTCTTCTTCATCCGGGTCAGAGCTCTGGTTTGGTTTTCGGGTCATAGACCGCTTTGCAGGCTTGTTCCTATGAAGCCGTTTCCGGCCCGAAGGAGACCAACTCTCGTCGCTCGACGATAAATCGAGATCCCCGGTAGCGATCATGCCATTGGGTGTCCGGCGGGGGCGAGGGAGACGACGGGTGAGTGGCTGGCTCGACGACGAAGACGACGCGGCATCATTAGAAGCGTAATTGGACTGAGCAGAGCGCGACGACCCCTGGGAGTCTTGGACAGACCGTGTGGGTGATAAGGACCGCGAGGACGAGCGCGAACGGTGGGACGCAGGGCTCTGATGATGTGAAGGTCCTTGTGCCGCGGAGGGTGACCGTGACTCGTATGTAACCAGTGGATAGATAGACGAAGATGCGGCTGGCGGGGAAGCCGGAAAGGGTGGAGGAGAGGCTGAGTCTGATGCGTACTGGACCAGAGGTTGAATCGAAGCATGCTCGTCTGCTGGCTGCCCACCACCAAGTAAAGAAGGATCGATCGTCCCATTTACAAAACCCGGCACCAGCTCCATCGCCGACAGGTCATCGTCCACCCATGCGGAGGGTCCCTCGAGGTCATGCCTTCCGTCCTCTAAAAGCAAGTCATTAGCACCAGCGGTGGAGCTGTGGGTATGATCGTTTCGCGTTCCATCATCCGGTCCGATAGAAGAATAGTTGTATAGCTTATTGGATGATTCAGGTTCTGTATCATAGTTGGCCAAGAAGGGGCTGTCCGAGTCTCGGGCGTTCGTGTGTGCAAAAAAAGGAGACGGTTCCGGAAGGTGCGAAGCCGAGGGCGCGTGAGCGTTTGGAAGCATATGTAAGAGATGTGGATGGGCGAAGGAAGGCGGGTGGGGGTGGTGAGGAGATGGCATAGTGATTGAGATTGATGGAGAGATCGGTATCGCGTTGTGATTAGGGGGGCTATAATCAGCAAGATTGGCGTTCACCACCGAATGCACATGTAGGGCGGGGATGCGCGAGGCAGAAGGCGGGTCGTGTTCAGGAAGCTCATGTATGTTAGAATGTGCACCTGTTGCAGGCTGTCCATGTGAAGACGAATGTGTGGGCAAAATGTCGGGTACCGGGACAGACCACTGAATGGCCCAAGGTGGTAGCCGCGTTGAATGAGATTGGGTCGCTGGTGCTGTACCTGACGCACTCGGTCTGTGTCCGGGATATCCATGAACATTAGGTTGTGTGGGGGTAGCTGGTAGCATAGGCGAAGTCGAGACTGAGTGAGTGAGCGGAGTATGGAGATGTGGTGGGTTTGGTCCAGAAAGTCTACGCATAGCTGTGTTGGCAGGAGGCCGCCTATGTGAAGGCGACGTCTGGGATACGTTGACAGGCGACTGAATTGACGGGGTCCGTGCAGACGGAGAACGTGCTGCTGGCGCCCTCGATGGGCTGGCCGCAGTTGGTGCGCGAGGGGTAGGACGCATGTTGGCCACAGGCCGCTTATGTGAAGGTGAGACTGATCCGGCAACAGTTCCAGTGCGTCTAAGCGCGGCTGTAGGCGAAGCTTGAGATATTAGAGCAGGCGAGATTAACGCATAGGGCGGGGGCGGTATGTTCGGGGGACTGGAAAGGGCCGCAGCCAGTACGGTATTGGGTATCGCAGAGGCGGAGTTTGGGTTTGCTGCGAGACGCGCTGAGGCACCGGGGGTGCGGGGGGATTGTGACGCAGGAGCTGTTGGGTGTGGCATAGACTTCACGCTCGCAGCGTGTTTGGCTGGCATACGATGGGAGGCCGATGACACGGAGGGAGATGGGCGGGCACGGGGATCCTCCCACAGCTCTGGGCTCATCGCTCTCCGTTTTCCCAGAGCTTTCTCCGAAACTCGGTGTGTTGTGTCTTTCTCTGCGAGCTCTTTTTGCTTCTCGTGTTGTTTGGAGGGCTGTCTCTGCTTCTCCCGCTGTGGGGACGCGCTATACTGTATTGAAGGTCGTGAATGGAGTTTACGGTGCGGTCTGGGCAGCTCCTGAGGGAACGACCACCCCTCGGACGTCCCAACCGGATCGGCGACACGAATATGGCGCGGTGGGATCTCTGCGTTCTTCGAGGCCGAGACGTTCTCACGTGGCCGCGGAACGTTGACCTGCCGCTTTAGTTCTTGCTCTGCATTGCGCATCCCAAGAAAGACTATTTCTTCCTCCTCATCCCCACTCTCTGAGCCCTCGTCCTCGTCTGATTCCTCATGTTCGCTCGCCTCTCCCTCCTTCCAAACTTCGACATAACCCCCCGTGGTCATATCATCATCTGGCACACCCGCAATCGAGGATTCCATGTGTTGTTCCTCTGACTCACTCTCAGGAGCCTTTCCCGCGGAATCCTTCGCAGGTGGCAGCGGCATGGCCACCGCATTCCAGTTATCTTTCCTCAACGGGCTCCTAGGCCGGTGCTCGAAAAAGCGAGTATTGAGCTCTAGCACTGGCCATGACGGCTCCGGAATGCTGGTCATAACGAGCTCCACCATGTCCTTCATGGAGTCGTATTCCGGAGACGCGACACTCGGCCGAGGAGCAGGAGCACGAACTGGCGGCGGGACGGAAACGGATGGTGGGGTACCTTCTAGTTCGGAGCGGAAGAACATCACGGACACGGAGGTACTGCGACTGCCTGACGCATAGCGTGTCACAGGGTTCGGCGCCGACTTCGCCTTGTTCTGCCGATGCACGCCTTCGTCCACCCACTCTGGCTCCCGCTTGTGCTCCTGGCGTCTCGTTTTCTGTCTAACAGTCTCCGAGGCCGAGATGTACGGCGACGATATGGAAGAGGATGATGACGACCCGACCGTAGGGTTGTTTGTTGCCTGGAGACGCTGGCGCGACACGGTCTGCAGGGCACCGTTGTTGTTCATCGCAGCCTGCAGTGCGGTTCCTAGGTCCTGGTGGGATTTTATCCCCGGCTGCGATTGGACTCGTTTCCGCTTGACCAAGGGAAGAGGGAGGGGTCGGGGTTTTTCCTTGAACGCTATGGGTCGGTAGGTAGTCGGATCCGAGTCTCTAGGGAGGCGGGGTACGTCCACGTGAGATATGATAACGCGTTTCCGGGGCGGCGAAGCGCGCGTTTGTGACGAGGAGGGCGTCAGCACGCTGTCGTAGGTTTGTCCGGGAGGCGGTGTGAAAATGCCCCCGGCATCGTCGCCTGAACGGAGTGAGGATGATAGCGGGGAGCCATACGAGTCCATATGCGTTTTGGCATCGCGAGAGGTTTGTGACGGAGAAGACGAGGGTGCTCCCTGCGAACATACTTAGTCAAGCCCGAGGATAAGATGACAAGTCATATGTACCAGGTCGTCGTCGACAGCCATGGCGTCGTCACCGTCCACCGTTTCGCCTTCTGCGTCCTTATCAGTTAGGCTGTATGTATCGTCCTCTCTGGAGTGACCATTAGGAATATCGGGTTCGGTTCCGTTGAACATCCTCGATACATCGTCCTTCATATTCAGTATGAATATCAGAATTACGAGATATTGACAGATATAAGGTTTTACCTTGGGCGTATACGACACTTGCAATTCCTAGAGTAAAAAAAAAATCATGAGCAAAACTACGTTCATTATAGAAGCAAGGATGGCACAAGCTACGATGGACACGTGCCTGTTCTGGTACAATTCTCTCTAGACCTGCGCGTCCATTCACCTCAGTTTTCTTAAAAGACGCGTTGAAAACCTCCCCCGACAGTTCCTCTAGTCTAGCTTTCGCACTATGTGCCGCCACAGGAATCGCTTGTATCGTTCGGCTCATACTCCGGTCTGGCTTCTGATTCTGAGCGGATTGGCTGCCATCCCAGTTCGCCAGGGAGGAGCTGACCATGGGAGATGGCTGTGGCGAGAGGTCCAGCAATCGGCCCGTCGGAGAAAACCCTGAAGAGGAGGGAACGCAAGCGAGACAGACAACTGGAAATTACGGAAATGGAGAAGTTTCCACAGAGTCACATGGTTATAACACGTGCCACGCGACGTGCAAATATTTGCATTACAAAAATGGACACACGTTTGAGTTACCTACAGCGTGACAACATTTACTTACCACCCTCAGATATCATCGAATCCAGGGATACCGCTAACTCGACTTCCCTCCAACCTGGAAACGACCTCCGCCCACGCACAGCACATGCCCGCCGCGCCCTCGTACAAACTCCACGGTCGATCAGGCACATTCATCTGCCCGCTCTCCGTGAGCTCTTCACAGTCTGTCCCCATACGGGCCAGGTGCACGGCCCTTAGAAGATAATCCTGCTTTCTATCCTCTGCATCGCCACTGTGGTTGTCGTCGAGCACACGGGACGCGGCGAGCAGGGCGTATACCGAGCCAGCAACGCCGTGGCATATTCCGAGGCCTTTCCTGAGGAGCCCTCTGCGGTAGATTAATCGCGTACTTTCGTAAACTGCTGCAACCAGCCGCTGACGCAGCTCGTGATTGAGCTTGAGGCCGTCCTGGTCGTGCCGAAGCGTTGTGCACAGAAACACGACGACTCCAGTTGCGCCGTGACACCACCTTGATCACAATGTACCACGCAAAGTCACCCCGTCAGCTGTTTTTTGCGGGGCGAAAGTGACGGACACCCACTGGACCACATCGCTTATTTCATGGGGTTCGTTGAGACCATTCGGAGCCTTCGACGGCCAGTTCCCCGTTGAATCCTGACAGTCCAGCAGCCACTCAAGGGTCGCAACCATATCACTTACGTACGGCTCCAGGATCCTAGGAGGGCAATTCCATAACATGTGTAAAATCCCCGCTGTCGACCATACCCTTGAGTCCTATTTTCATGACCAGGCATAATCAGGCCAAAGACGTACCTACACCATGAGCCGCCCCAAGGTACATCTTCCCATGCCACGACCACATCAATGGTGGCGTCGCAAGTTTCACTTTCTCATTGTCCAGCTGCTTGGCATACGCTGTCGCACCCAGCCCTCCGATCTCAACGATCGCCTTCACAACGCTCCGCAGCGCCTCATCACCAACCAACTCACCTAGCACCTTAAAAATCGCAACACGGGGGTCAGCGGACTGCCCAGGAGGGGTGGTAGCAGCAGCAGTCCTCTCTTTATCAGCGAGCGCGGTGCGGATGCGCAAGAGCGCGTACAGCAGCCCTGCGCGGCCATACAGCACCTCGCACGCATCGTTGTCATACTCCTCCACGTCTGCCGCTCTCGAGATGCCGCTCCGGAGGAGCTGAGCACATGCCTCCCAGTGCGCGAGGAAGGGGCTCTCGCCCTTGGTGTCGATGATGCGAAGGAGCACCAGTGTGGCGACGCCGACGTCCGTCTCGAGGAAGGAGCAGCGGGAGGGCGAGGGTGAGGGTGCTGCGGCACCCTTCCGGATCAGGACCTTAAGAGCAGAGAGGAGCTCTTGGTCGCCAGTGGTGGCGAGGCTGCTAGGCACAAGGCCGGAAGGGAGGACATTTGCGGCTTGCTTTGAGAGGTCGTGCGCCATGAGCGCGATGCCTGTAAGAATGTCATGTTAGGGTAGGCCTCACCGCGAGTTAACGGCTATCACGCGAAACAGTTGCGCACCTGGGATGCCGACGTAGATGCTCGTGCTTGGGCCCGGCTGCTTTTGGTTGGCCTGCAGGACGTGGGAGACAGTGATGTTGAGGGTGGCCGAAATGGTGTCCTTGGCTTCGTGCAAGCGCATTGACTTACGAGGGTTGCCGGCGTGCGTTATGTACCGTGAGGGCATTATGCTAGATTACAAGACGGATGAATTGTACAATCTTGTGGTTGATATTCTGGAGTGATCGAAAGGTCGTTCTGACTGATCTAATCTAATCTACAGTCTGTACTTGGTTTGGCCTTCATCCCAGTGGACACGTACAAGACCTGTATTCCTTTGCAGGTAGCCGAGAAAACTAATCTAATTACCGCCCAAGCCATGCCCCATGATTCAGCGATAAAGATTAGCAACATACCGCACTGAATTCTCTAGCAGCCACTCTCCTCCCACACACCCAAAGTCATGGATCAACTCCGTCGATGGTCCAAATTTTCCATTCCCGTCGTTATAAATGGCAAAGACCCCCTGGTCCCCAAATCCAATAATATCTGCCCGCCCGTCACCCGTCAAGTCAGCCACGAACCGGGGATGCCGCTGCACACTCCAACCATTATTGATTCCAAACATCCCTGAGACCTGCACTTGTGGCTGGAAAGTACCATCGCCCTTATTGATAGCGACGTACACACCACTCTCCCCGAATCCGACGATATCCCCGCACCCATTCCCTGTAAGGTCAGCAACGAACCGCGGGTGCTTCTCCACACGCCAACCAGTGTTGAGCCCAAATTCGTCCGAGACTTTTCGCACAGCCTGGAATGTTCCGTCGCCGTTGTTGAACGCAGCATGCACGCCAGCCTCTGCGAATCCAACCAGATCGGGTTTTCCATCCCCCGTCAGATCAGCGACAAGGCGAGGGTGGCTTTCGATGCGCCAGCCTCCTGAACCATAACAAAGGCCTTGGATAGCGGCTCTAGCAGGTTGGAAAGTGCCGTCCCCATTGTTGCTCGCAATCCAAACGGTGTCCTCCCCGAATCCAACAATATCAAGGAGTCCGTTCCCGTTGACATCGGCAAGAAAACGCAGGTGTTTCTCCAGCCTCCATCCGCCGGCGTCGTAACCAAAGGTGGCCACAGCGAGTTTAGCCGGGCCGAAGGACCCATCGCCGTTGTTGAGCGACACGAACACACCGGCGTCCCCGAACCCCACGATATCCGCGCGCCCGGTACCTCTGATGTCCGCCATGAAACGAATGTGCTTCTCCACACGCCAGCCAATAGCATATACGAATTCCGCGCTGACCTGCTTAGGCGCCTGGAATGTGTTATCTCCGCGGTTCAACGCAATCCACACGGCGGATTCTCCAAATCCGACGATATCGAGACGGCCGTCGCCAGTCGTGTCTGCGAGGAGCCGAACGTGTTTTTCGACTCGCCAACCTGAACTGTACCCGAAAGTGGCTGTGGCGTTGGTTTTCTGGGGGTTGAAGTTGTTGCGCACGATGGATACGCCAGAAGCGCCGAATCCAACGATATCGGCGGTACCTGCGGTGCTCGGGGGAACTGGGAACGGGGCGATGGTGTGTAGCGATCCCCAGGATTCCTACGCTGTGGTCTTCACTCACCTAGTAAGCATTGGCTGATGACCGGTTTTGCAGATTTTGGATCGTTTGGTTTGATCGAGGTATTCATGGTGTTGAAAGGGGATGGTCTGAAGGACGTTAGATTGACCATTGGGAATGGGATAAACCTATACCTGGGATGTTCGGCAGTGCAAGCTTGGAAGATGCTAGTTTAACGGATCCAGGCGATGGCATACGTTTATACACATAACGAGGCAGACGCCGGCACCTGTGACCTGAATTCTGTGAAACGATCGAGGTGAGAAGTATATTGGGTCACGAAGAACCAGTAACACATTCAGGACAGGCTGAAGGAAGCAGCGATGTGAACGGGGTCTAGTGGAGCGTGGTTAGCTGAAGGCGGAAAGATCACGAATCAAATGTGGTGTTCGACGTGTGAAGAAGATTCGAGAACGAGATGTACCAGCGATAAGGGCTAGTGAAGCACCGAACAAGAGAAACGGAGGTGAACTGAAGACCGACCTAGCCCTTCAATAGAGAATGCGAAGGGCAGACTTGAAATGGGAGAAATGAACAGCGATCTGGCGCTAGGGTTGAAGAACCGGAAGCCACGAGGTGCCAGGAATAGACAGGATCGACGTATGCATCAAGGAAGAGCCGGTGACAACTAACGACGGTGCACAGGATATAAATGAACGTGTTCTTGCTTTGACAATGCAATCAAAAAATAGTCGATGTCTACAGTCCAAGTCCTTTGATGCTCCGCAGTAATAATAAAAAAAAGAAAAACAGAGAGGGGGGGGAGGGGCTGAGTGTGAAGCATGCCATCCACGGAGGAAGAAGAGAAGCGGGATAATAAAGTAAAAAAGCTTCTTGCTCCGCGAGTAGAAAATGAGGTGGCTGGAGGTTGGGAGGTCGTGCATGTGGCAGGGAGGGCGGGGATGCAGGTGTTGGTAGATGGTGACGCGGTGGTGATGGCATGGCGATGGTGGTGTAAACGTCAACTGTCCACACGAAAAAAAAGAAGCAGCTGCAACATGTCCGTACTGTATGAAAGCCAATCCAAGAATAAAAAAGCGTAAAACGGTGAGAAAGAAAAATAGAGAGCACATTACCAGAGGGGAGGGGGGGGGGGGGGCGCTCGGCTAATATCGATTTTGCAGCGGCGTCGTTATCCGCGGCGAGCCCGCCGCATACGGGTCATAATCCATGCTCATCACTCCCCTCCCCACATTATCCGTATGCGGGCCCGTCAAATTCGTCGTGCTCCCTCCCCACGCTTCGCTAGAGTTATCATGCTGTAACGGAACAAAAGCGCTCGAGTCAGAACTCCTTGTCCCTCTATATATACCGACCCCCGCGAGCGTCGCGCCCGCGCCTCCTCCCGCTGCAGTCATCGCGTACGAGGCTGCACCCGCCGACTTTTGCGACGGGATCCGGGAATGGGCGCTGCTCGGGCTGGCGCGGCGCCGCCGGGCGAGGAAGATACCAAGAAGCGCACCCAAAAGCCCTATAACGGCGATCGCGCCGACTACACCACCTACTATTGCCCCGGTGTGTCCGCTGGCACCGTTACTCTGATTGTTCTGGGTCCCGCCTGGTGGTGTTGATGATCCGTCTGCTGAGCCTTTGGCGTTGTCTAGGAGCACGCTGGGTGGAAGCTGGGAGGGCGGTGCGGTGGGCTGGGTCCCCATTGCGCCGTTGCCGACGATGACCATGGAGCCGACTGAGGGGATGCCGTTGATGGTGACGAAGAGAAGTGTAGGTCCGGGCTGGAAGACGTTTGGGTTGGGCGCCTGCGCGACGTGGAGGGTAATCGAGCCGTCGTCTTTGACGGTGAAGGTATTATTGAGCTGCAGGTATCGCTGGCCCATGTTCATCGCGTGCGTGGTAAACCCGCCACGCACAAGAACGACGGTGGTATTGCCAGCAGCAGCGTTAGCCGATCCAGAGTATGAGCTTCCGGGAACAGTGATATCGAATGAGTTTCCGCCGTATGAGATTGTCTTTGGTATACCGGAAGGAGCTGGGCGAGTCTTGGCACTGAAATATGGGGGATAGAAGATCTCGGCGCGGTATTCGGTGGGAAAGATGGTGCTGGTGTTAACGTCGACGTTGGGGTTCGACCCAGCGACGAGGACAGAGGCATCGGGGAGGAGCATGGCTGATGAGTGGTACAGACGAGCGATGTTGGATGTGGCGAGACCAGCATTGGACCACCGCTTGCCTTTCGGTGCGTTTGGGTCATAAATCGCAGGGGTGCCGACAGGACCTGAGGCTAAGGACATTCCGAATGGCATGTCACTGTACGAGGCAGTCTCACCCGTGGCTGTTGCGTACCCGGCTGTGCCGTTCAGACCACCGTTGATCACGAGCATCTTCCCATCAGGGAGCAGGATGAATTGACTCATGGTCCTGCCCTCGAGCATGTCATCGTCAGCTTCGTACGTGGGTGCGGAGCCATCGGCGGGCTCAGGGGTTAGCCTCTGGCAGTCGCGTGACGCTGGGTAGTTCCACGTGTTGATCGCAGGATTTGCGTAGTTACCCCACGCTTCGTCTGGCATGTCGGAGCCACCACAGAACAGAATGGTAGGATTCCAGTTGTTGGCGGGAGTAAGGGGAAGCATGGCGACCGCACCAGAGGCAGGGTAGACGCGGGCGACGTTATGGGGCATGTCAGGAAGTGGGGTCTCGGTGTTCGAGTTGTAGTCCCAGATCACTACGAGCTAGATGAATACACTAGTCATTAGAATGAGGACGGAACGTACTTGTGGATATGTTGGCCTGGACGAGCATCTTCCCAGAGTTCAGGAGGAAAGCGTGTGCATACGCATTGAGACCGGACGTTTTGATCAAGAACTGCACAGGCTGCACTCCACGTCCGTTAGCGGGGTAGAACTCGTATGTGTTCTCAGCGGCACCTCCCTCGAATTCGGGGTCGGTGTTGGGGAAATTTCGGTTGACGTAGCCGCCGTTAACGAACCCACCGATCAGGACCACTGTACCATCGGCGAGAGCCTCAGCTGTGGAATACCATCGCTGCTTCTGCATAGCGAGCACACTGGCGTCATCAAACCATTGACAGGCTGGTGAGTTGAAGTTGTCCGCCGACGTGCAAGGGTTCAGGACGCGAATCGATTTTGAGCCGTCGAAGTCCTGATACTCGGCATCCCATGCGCCGTTGCCCGATGGATTCTTCACCGACCCAATGTCTCCACCCCGACCAATCGCACCGTTTCCGCCGAACGTGATGTACGAGCCATTCGGTAGGTGCATGCCGGACGCGCAGAAGACGTTACTCGCAACGTCCATGACCACCGCCTGTTTAGTGTTGATATCCCTGTAGGAGATTCAAGCCGGTGAAGACACCAAAAGTTGGAAGACG
Source organism: Lyophyllum decastes (assembly GCA_025854295.1). Taxonomy (NCBI): domain Eukaryota; kingdom Fungi; phylum Basidiomycota; class Agaricomycetes; order Agaricales; family Lyophyllaceae; genus Lyophyllum; species Lyophyllum decastes. Next base: position 296,889 of record CP107712.1, on the reverse strand, counting down.
CGCACCAGACCGAGCCCCAAGCCGGATGACCTTTAACCTGAGCGGGGTTACCTTCCGCCTTGTCTAGTATGTACACCTTTTCTTCATTACCCAGGAACATCTACACCGGTTGCTAAGCACATGTCATCTTTCATTTGGAAAAATCGCCAATTACACACCATCATTGCGCTGACGAGAGTATTTCCTCCATCCGCGAACGAGCCGGCGGTCGCAGCTAGCACTGGTGAAGATGCCGAAGCCAGCCATAGGGCTAGCAGTGAAAGCGGTGGCAGCATTGTGCAACCCTGCAGACTAATGTAAAGGAAAGAATGTAGAGGAAAAAGCAACGGGAAAAGTGGAATTAGAGGACAGATTAGCGGGAGAAAAGGAATGTGCTGGTGGTGGAGGAGCAAGAAGGCGTAGGGCTGGTGGATCCGTGCTACCGCCTTGATCCTCTATTTCGGCAAGACCCCGATCACCACCGGATTATCTTCCCGCAGCCTTTGTTTGCGAAACGTAAACTCTTCCACGTTCCAGGCTCTCCTCTTCTTATCCACGTATTAAGAATCCAAAGTCGGCTCATTTCTCAACTCTCTGTCCCTCCGCAACGTCGTGCTAGGAATCCTGCACGAGGCTAGCAATTCAAGCATCCTCCGACCCTGATCTACGTTGTTTCGGTGACTACGAGCTTGGGAATTCTTGATCTAGGCCTGGATGGAGTCTTCCTCTTGTGAGGTTCTAGCCAACCTTTCAAAGGCTGTACCGATTCCTGAATAGGGGGGTATCGCTTCCGGTTATCACTTCTGGTAAGCACCGACACTGCCTAGACTCAGACATGTCGTCTGGCACGACACGCTTGTCATTCGATGCTTGCCCGAAATAATTTTCATGAAGTGCTCCAGGACAGTGCTCCTGACGTCGTTGTTTCAGGATTTCCGTTCCTGACCATCTTAAACGCTTTGGCCTCCACCATGCCAAGGGTCGGGTTTGACATTTTTGTGGAAGCCAGAGGTGATTAAAACACAACCGCAGAACTTTAAAACTTACCACTACCATGAGCCTCCCTTTGAGGCTTCCATGTGAGTGTCCTTGAGTATGCCCTAATACCCAAAATAGCCCATCGCGTATCTATTCTTAGTCTCCAATCTACCAATGATGCTCCGCAACCATTCTGCAAGATATCCGTCCAGCACCACATGTTCCCATGTCGAATACCCCAATATCTATCGTGAAAATAAAATCGACTTTTTACTAACGCGTTCAAGCAAGCGTTCAAGACCGATGCCGAGACGATGTCCAAGATGCTCCTGTGCTTATCATCACTATTATAGTATACGCAGCTCCTGCCAAGCCTGTTTTACCGCCCTTGGACCCCATATCGTCATAGGCTCATGAAACCCCCTGTACCCCGAACTCCTCGTGGCTCCTATATTCCCCCACCTCGATCCTGTGTTCCGCGACGGCTACTGCTCCGCAGCTTCACGTCTCAGAGCTAAGAAAAGCGATATGATCGACGTAGACTGGCATGTTTATATGGGTTCAAGGTCCTATTTCAAGCCCGAAGGCATGGTCATAGGGGCCTCGGGATCCTTCGAGGATCGTATAAGTACTCTTGGAGCGCACGCGACACGAGTACATGGTTCAGCACTTGACATCATTCTGCCAGTCGTTCTGCAGTCCACAAGCATGCATGCCAGGCAGCGAAACATCGGCGTCGAGGCGATAGCCGCTCCTGCTCTCGCCGGTTGCAGACTACAGCACTGATCACACGTCGGCGCAAAACGGATCCCGTCATCGCCGTCGTCAGCACTCGAGTCGGATTCTAGCCTCTAGCGCGAGTCGTAGGCTCGGTGGTGCGTTTATTTCTGGGACGACAACAACTAAAAATATTATTGGCCAGTGTCAATGATGGGCACTCCTTTTTTTTGGGTGTTTGTCTCGCTCTTGTCCAGAACCGGCGAGGCGAGGTACCGTTGGCGACGACCGCTTGGCGTCGAAGTGGAATCAGGGACCCCGCGGGCACCTCTACGTAAATGTGATGGTCCGGCCATGTGTTGAACCTCCCCGAGTCGTCAGTTGCTCCAGCCTTTGGACCTTCGCTCGTCTCAGAAGGTCCGTCCTTCCTCGCCCAATTTCGCAATTGTCCTCCCCAATATTTTCCCATTTGAAACTCTATTTGGTACAACACTCATCCGCCGTATAGGCTATCGTACACGTACATTCTCTTCATCCTCCGTCACGATCGCCCCCCAACTCGACAAATAAACAGACTACCACCTGCAGGATCCTCACGGCTGGCGACTAAGAGCCCACGCCGTCCAAAAGGTCAGCATCTCCACCACATTGCATCCCAAAGCCGGCGTCGCCTTGTACGTGCCGTCAAACTCGAGGATCGGGGCCTCGAACGCGTCTGTGATGCTCACCGCGCTGTCATCTACAGCATCGCTAATCAGCAGGGGGTTCGGCGAGGCAGACCGTGACAGGGAAAAAAAAGCCATGGCCGGCCATAAGAAAAAGAAGGTGATGCGTGTTGTACTACTTACTCGGGCTGAGTTCGCCGAAGGCCCATCGGGTATAGTTGCTTACGACGAAGAAGCGCCCGCGGTTTCTGCAAGTATCGTGAATCTGCCATTACGGCGGTGGGTGGTTATTCGGGTGGATATGGGTTTTGGGACGTACCACAGCCCACAGCTTGTGAGCCGCCGTGGACGGTCTGGCGAGTTGGTTGTTCTGGAACTGGTGAGTTTGTCTGTTAGTATTATAGGGAAATAGGCAAAGGAGGTGTACCTGTTGAACGGCAGTGAGTTCTGCAAAGTCGTGGATGCCGAATTCCCAAGGCGGAACGACGAAGACGAAGAACGGGAACGGGCGTGTCATCGTTCCTCGCTAGACGAAGGTACGAAAATTGGTTACAACAGGGGCCGTACAGAGCGCGTTGTGCATATACCAAGGCGAATATATCCCACCGTGCATGATGCGCCAGACACAACTGTGAGTACTTTCGGAACTGTAGCGCGGCAGCGACGGTTGAGTTGAGCGCCTGGCCTTCGATGATACGCAAGGACTCGGAGACTGTACGGAGAACGTAGTCCTGCACGACTGTCACAAAGAGTTCTTCGTTGTCGATGCAGGAAAGGAACTCGATATCGGCGTCGTCGTATAGCACGAGGTCCTTGCTAGGTAGGCGAAGATGCGGCGAGTCTTCTTCGGTAACCTTTGCTTCGTTTACTATGTACGCGTTTGCAGCAGAGCTTCTGAGATCTGCAACATAGCAGACGTATGGTAAGCGGACATGCGTTGAGAACTTCCAGGAAGACGCACAGTTCTGTACGAGGACAACGAACTTGTACGTATCCGTCCGCTCGATCCGGTGGAGAACGCGGGTCTCAGGCTGCCCCTGCAGTTCTGTATACTGGGGCCATTCTTTCGCCCGCCCGATCTGGACCGAGAGCAGCTGCTTCGATTTGGAAGCTTTGAATGCTGGAAGAAAAGTCTTTGAGAGATATGTTCCGATCGAAAGGCGCTGCGGGATCGCAGGGTTCTGCTGGGCTGACATGGCGGTGCTTTCGATGTGAAGGGTAAAAGGCGCGTAAGATGGTAGAGGAGTCAGCACCGTACGGAGGGTCCAGGGGGGTGAAAGGCCTTTTAAATTTGCAGACAAAGCGGACAGACCCTCGAGGCAAGACCAAAGCGTCGAGGTTATGGTCAAAGCGAGGTGCGATGAGGATCAAAGCGTTGCTTGTCCTTATTCTTCATATGTATCCTGGGGATGAAATTAGCTTTCTGGTGGTGAGGTCAATGCGGTTGTGGCGGACGCGCAGGTAGTGCATTTCTTTGTTTTCCATGGTGTGCGAGTCTAAGCCAGCGAAGCTTAGGCGAGGACAATAATTTGAAAAGTAAAGTAAATCTCGGGAGCTGTGTTTAAGAAAGCACCTGTAAGATAATAAGGCAGCAAGCTTAGGTCGCAAAGTAAGACTTCGAAGAGACTCCATCTCACGCTGGGCGTAAGGTTAGGTGGACTTAGCAGATTATTTTCCCACGAATCGTATGAGGACACAATCTTATAATTAGAGCAAAAAAAAATTTCCACCCCATGATCCAGTACAGATTCCCTTCGCTCTTGATGTTTTTCAACTGCTTGGCCGTATAGCGCACTGCAGTCTCCTGTGGTCCTGAGCGGACATGATGGGACTGTGACCTTCGTCTAAAATTGAAGGTCGAAATCGTGACCTCTACCAGCTCGAACATCTACCTAGGCCTCGTCTCATCGACACTACGAACGTTGGGTCTCACTCTAAGGTTATTGACTCTTTTACATTTCTGAGGCAAGGTCCGTCGTGGATTGCAATAAAGGCGATTTACGGCGACAGAGAGTGAAGATGTGATGGTTCCGAGGAAAGGTCCGAATTACCCTATCACTTGTCCCTATGCACCGAAGTCCGAACAACATGCAGCCATCATTCAACCAACGGCTTGAAAACCCGTGCCGCAGCTCGCCTGGAAGCTGAAGAATCGCGACTACGCTCCTCAACTGTGTCTGAGCAGCTCAATTCGTCGAATCATTATGGGCTCAAACGCGCAAGGATCAGTATCCTTTCCGGATACACGTAGGCGCCTCAATCATGTTTCTCGTTTTAGATTTCTTATCAGCTGTAGGAGGCCAGAGCCATCATGGAGTCATTCTCAAAGGTTTCGAACTACTAGCACTCGCTGTGAGTAGAATACATCCATCATCCCATTACACCCCATCATCTGTTTTCTATGCAGGCGACCTTTGTGGCAGCCATACAATCACAAGTAATGAGCACTACCATAGCCCTCAGCCGAAGCGACGAAACCCCCTCCCTACGCGCAGTCAACGCGTTCTTCCTTTCCGGGCTCACCTTCGACCTGGTGTCTGCCTTCCTTGCTTTCTTAACCGCGCGCTGGCTCCAACGTCTGTCCGACGAGGAGTGCGCTCACCTTGAGATTGTCTTTGAACAAGCACAGAATCGGCGGGGTCCCAGCTCAAGCGCGGATCCTGAAGCGGGTGTAGAACGCGGCGCCCTTCAACCAGCCCCACCTCCTCCTGACATGCGCCCATTCGTCGCGCGGTTTATCCATGCATACTTTGCGCACGCACTTTTTGCTCCGATGACGCTCCTCATACTAGGCGTCCTCTGCATGGCGGCGGGTCTCTTGATCTTCACATGGGCTGAGCACTCTCTAGCGGTTGCGATTGTGCTCACGGTCGTGTGCGTGGTGCTCCTGCCGTTCCCAGCTGGCGTATTCTTGATCGGGCGGAAGGCCTCTACGAGGATTGTAATCATTGACATTTTGAGCAAGAAGCAAGGGGATTGGTAACTCATCCCTCGTCGTACTCGCGTACTCGTATTCTTCTCTTTTCTTCTCGAGGTGCATGCCTCTTGTGACGGTGCGTTGTAGCTCAGTACATGCTACGGCAGCACTACTACTGGATATGTTTGGATCTGAGAGTCACGCCAGGGAATAGCGCATCACTGTCCTTGACGCAAGTCCTTCCATCATGCTACTCATCGCGAACGATCACGGTACATTGTAATTGATACTCGCCAGGAATGCAGTCATTTTCACTAGGGGCAATTTTTAGCTACCGCTCCACATCCACATCTCAACTCCTTTGAACCCGCCATGCTCATTACTTTTTAGGTTTTCCCTTTCACTCTCAATGCCCGTCAAGCAAAGATTCGCGCGCTCAATGGCGCATTCGGCAACACAACTGTTATCATTCCACCGTTTACAAACGCAGACAGACATACACCGACCACCCCACAGTCCCTTCTCCAAGCGTACCGCTCCCGGCCATACGAATCTGTAGAAACTACCGTCAACGTGATTCATTCGTGCACCAGGACGACAAAAGCACACACAACGTTCGATGGGGGAATATCCTTCACCGGCAGGTGCCATTGATGCAGATCATCCCAAGGCCTAGAAGAGGAAGTTGAGCCACGGAATGCACGAAGTCTAAGCAACCACCCACAATCCCTGGGCGCCTTGCAAGGCCTCCAACGGACGAGGGTCCGGGGCTCGAACGTGAAGTCCCGACGATAGATGTCCCACTCGGATGCGTGGTGCGCGACGAGCTTATCACAAGCGAGGCTTGCGAGATCGCGGGCTTCGTGGCTTTCAGCGAGGGCGATGAAGACGAAGATGGCAGAAGAGAATTTTATGGCGATGGTAGGTTGATTGTGAGTTGTGAAGAGACCAGCTCCGGGAATTCATGGTCGTGCAGCAGGGCTTTTATACTTTTTGAACGGCCTCTAACCGAGGCCGTGGATACTGACCGGAATTTGCGCTTGCGTGTGAGCAATTAAGCATGTAACAGATCTGTCATTTTCTACCCGAAATTGACGCCTTTGCGTAGAAGCTGTCTGCACCTGTACGACTCGAAACACAACGATTGTAAGGTCATCGGTACCAGCTTTGGAATCAGTCGCTTCACGGCGGCGAACAAGGCCCAGACGAGACAGATTTGCAGACAGACGCTGGTATCATATCTTGCACCTTGCTAAAACCTGAATTGTTAGCTGCTTGCTTGAGGTCATGGGGCCAAACTCGGCGCGCCTCTCACGAAGGCTTCTCCCATCATGCATACCAAATAACTATTTATGGTTTCTGGACCTTCTCCGGCAGTATCGACCGACTGTCGTGTTCTTCAATGCCTGGGCCGAAGTTCAAAGTCGGAGTGTGGTACGTGTCCGATCCTTTGTTTGTGTGATTGTTCTCGTCTGATGGGACGGTTTCAAGTGGCGGAGGTGTAGGAGGCCTCGCTTTTGCTGTTGCGATGTCTAGATATACCGATGTTGAGGTTGAGATTTTTGAAGCAGCGGGCGAATTTTCGCCCATTGGAGCTGGTATCGGAATATGGCCTCGCGTGTGGAAAGCTTTGACTTCGATTGGTCTTGGGGGTTTGGCATCGCAAGCATCTACCCAGCCAAGTAACGATACAGGTAAGAATATCTATCTTTGCCTTGATGGCTTCCTGGTTTGAACATTTCGGTCAGTCTGTACCCTGGTCTTCCGCAAAAGTGACCAGCCGGAAGGCTACGCTTTTGGTAAAGTCCTCACGACAGGTACGAGCTGACTCTATCTCGATTGGTGTCTTGCTTATTGCGGACTTCCTGAAGGCACCTTACTCTTCTTTCACCGCGCCAACTTCCACGAAGAGCTCCTCAAGCACCTCCTACCCGCCTGCAAAATACAGTATTCTAAGCGGCTTAGAACTTATCAGCGCTTTGGGGGAGGCAAAATCGAAGTTCTTTTTGACGACGGCTCGACGACAACATGTGATCTTCTTGTTGGCGCGGACGGCATCAAATCAGCGGTTAGGCGGACGTATTTACACGAGCTGGCGCAGAAAGCTTCGAGCAACGGTCGTGCAGATGATGCGCATATATTGTTAGCCGCGATCGATCCCGTTTGGACGGGGACCGTGGCGTATCGGACCCTTGTTCCCATCCAGAAGCTGGAAGGGTATTCTGTCCGCAAGCACGGCACTCAGGTGCGCGTCCTGTCTGCGAATTCTCAGAGCTTACTAACGCCGTTGTTAGTATTTAGGGAAAGACATGGTAACAGATATGCGACCGTCTGCGCCGTTGATGTTCATTTTCGTTTTGTGCTTTTCAGGCAATCATCGTCTATCCTATCGCTAAAGGAAGCTTCTTGAACGTTGTCGCATACCGAACTAATTACAAACTGGCCGAGACGCCTTTCGACGGCCCATGGATCGAGAACGCTGAGAAGGATGAGCTCCTTGCTGCCTTATCTGGCTGGGAACCTGAGATTAGAGATGCGTTACAAGTAAGGCAAGATGGCGCTCCCCGTACCGAACATCAATTGACGCACACCACCTTAGCATATGAACAAGCCTACAAAATGGGCGATACACACCGTTAAACCTTTGCCGACGTTTGGTTCAGATGGGGTCGTGCTGTTGGGTGATGCAGTGAGTATTCTGTTTCTCCCTGCTTACATAGTCGTCATGCTCATAGTCATCAGGCCCATGCTATGGCACCCCATCAGGGATCCGGCGCCGGTCAAGCCATCGAGGTACGATCTTTGAATAGCAGCTTTAGTACCGTATCCATGTTGGTCGTCTCCACAGGATGCATGCGTCCTGGCCGAACTCCTAGGTCATCCTGCAGCGACTCCTGACACACTTCCAGACGTTCTCCGTATTTACGATGCGCTTCGCCGCCCGTTCGCATTAGACATTGCTGAACGGTCATTCCAGAATGGACGCTACCTCAGCATGAACCACGAAGACTTTGTTCTTGAAGGGTGTGACGCAGCACAAGCGGAGAAGCGCCTGCAAGAGATGGGCAAGGTCCTCGTAGAGAACTGGCAGTGGACTTGGACGACATCGTTGGACGATATGGTTCGAGAGGGGATCCGCATGCTGGAAGAGGTGAGGCTTGAATAAAGCCTCCGCGGACGCGGGGCGAACGGCGCGAGCTGATGGTGACGAAGGCGCTGATTAGTTCGGCGAGGAAACTACGCCTGTGCTACTCGGCAGCGCCTCCGTTTTAGCCTCGATAACAGGCTCATTCCCTTGTTTCCTTCAGCTGTGTCTGTTAAAATTGACAGCCGGGCGACTCCTCCAAAGACCTGATGGGTGCGAGAGGAGGAATTTCAACAACTGCTCACAAGCGTGTGTTTGGATATAAGAAAAAAATTCCCCGATTGGCTCACGTGTTGTTTGCCAATGTTTTTATTGGGAGAAGTTCTTTACTCCTGTTTCTACGTTGTTCACACTGAACCAACCCTCATGTTCTGCGATCCCAAACGATGCCTCGCCTCGGCGAAACATGACTCTCTTGGCAGATTTTACACGACGAAGGGCCCTTTTGATCTGCTGGCGGCCACTTCAGGGTTACGTTTGCGCTGGCAGAGTCAGTGACGCATGCTACCGGCATCCTGCCGACCGCTTCTAGCGGATCTGCGTGCGCCGCAGGTTCATTTGGCACCAGTATTAAAGCTACCGGACGTCACTGCTTGGTCTATCATACCCCCCACTTCACCATCTGACTTGATTTCATGCTCCGAGCTGCCACTCGTCGCGTAGCCCCCCGCTTGGCAACTCGCGTGGTTCGCAGCGTTCAACCGCGAAGAAATTTCGTATCCATCATTCAGCAGGGGCACGAGGGATGGCGCTTGAGGTCAGTTTCGTTGATTCATTTCGAGTTCCAGTTATCTCAGTATTTCACAGTCTTGGTCGAGACCCTGTACGACTGGAACCTGGGTTGAATCTGATGATACCAGGATACCATACAGTGATCGATGTCGACCTCAGAGAGTCGTCTATATCCATTCCTAAAGTCAGTTCTACCTTTGTTTGTTCGCATGGCGCGTTTTGTCGTGGAACTCACGCCGCCGTGGTCGCATATAGCTCCCCGGGTACACCTCTGATAATGTGAGCTCATCCTCGCGACATAGCGTGCGTGTCTCATATGCACATGTCTTCGCAAGGTCCCAGTGACCTGTTCCGGCTCCCTTTTCTATCGGATCACCGATGGATACAAGGTACGCTTATCCGCTGTACTGGTCCATCTTCACAACCGACTTACTATTGCCAGGCATCCTTCGAAGTGAGCGACGTCCACGAAAATGTTAAAAACACCGGAATGTCCGCCGTTCGGTCTGTTCTCGGTTCCTTCTCCTACGATCAGGTATCCCGCCTGGTTTCTTGTGCAAAGCTCGGCCTCTGATATTGATCGACTAAGGTCATCAGCGACCGTAATGAGCTTAACAAGCGTTTGAACACGGTCATTGGCAACTCGATTGCGGTGTGTAGCCTTTTGTTGTATCTGTAATGCATATCCTCATTCGGTGGTCAAGAATTGGGGGGTGGAATGTTCTAGGTTCGAGATACAGACGTTCCAGCCCGCGAACCGAGAGGTTGAGGTGAGTTTCGCGTCTTTACGTCCTTACACCTAGAGGCTAAATTCTCACCTTCAGCGTCAACTTGAACTTCAAATGGAAGCCGAAAGAAATCGACGCAAACAGCTCTTGGACACTCAAGCCCAGATCAATGTAGCTGAAGGTCAGAAGCAACGCGTCATTTTGGAAAGCGAAGGCCTTGTGAGTCACCCGCTCGAGTGGGCTGTTCAACGCTCTGTCTCAACTCTTTCTATTCCCAGCTTGAAGCAAAGTCGAATGAGGCGGATGCATACTACAAGACCGTCGTTCGGGAGGCTGAAGCAAGGTCGGTAAAAACACTTGTATATTCTCCATAAGCTCAAGGACGCGCTGCAGACAAAAACAAGCGATCATGGAGGCATCCGCTCTGTCCACTCAGGTCGAAGAGCTTGCGCGCTCAATAGCGAAGGATAAGGACAGCATTCAACCTGAAGAACGGCAACGAGCTCTGGATACGCTGGTCGAACTGAGGCGACTGGAGCAACTCAAGGCTATTGCCCAGAGCAAGAGCAATTCCACATATTTTTTCGGCGATCAATCTGCGTTGGGTCGGGCGACTGACGCTTATAACGTAGATTACGCTGAGCATGTCAAGGGCGAGATGGTGGGCAAAAGACTACCCAGGCGTGCGGAGGTTGTATTATAATAAGATTGTTCTCAATTCGCTGTATCAATACCACGCTTCAATATTGCTCCCCACTCTCAAACTTACCCTTATAACAGTCTCGGGTAACTGTTCTTAGTGAAAACAGCACTTTACGTGAAGGACATCCAGCAGTCAGAGACCGCATGGCGAGTTGGGACGCTGCATGGGTGGAACACACCTGTCCTATGAGGACAAGGGCGGCGATAAACCATAGAGCATACCATATTGCACACGAGGACGACGCTCCACTAAGTCAGCTCCGTAGGCATGCTAGGGCGAGGTTAGCATCACGGCAGAAGCATGATAGCGAAAGGGCGCGAGGGAGCAATGACGACTACGACAATGATATTGTCTTTCCGGGGTGAACGATCCACGCCATGAACCCGAGCGAAACGTCGGAGACGCATGCACGAACCTCGGACACTTGGATGCCTGAAGATCGCTAAACACCAGTGGACGTTGCTGATCCGTCGGGAAGTCTGGATCCGGGGTCGTCATCCCATCGACAGCCTGAATTGAAGAAGCGGAGTATACACAGGCGGCATGGAAAGCATGCCCTTGTAAGCAAAAAGCAAGCGGAGACTTTTTTTGGAAAGCTTTCAAAAACTGAGCGCAGAACGCTGAGCTTCAGCGCTTGAGGAAGTCTGCGCCTCTTACTGCCTGGGGCTTCCCTGTCGTCGACTTCCACTAGATGTCACCCAAGCACAATATCAGATCCGGACCCCATTCAGTCCGTGAACCGTCGCCAGTGTCTTTTCCTTCTTTGACCGGCTGTCATCCAGATGTTTGCCATCGGGGGCTGCGAGAGCATCGCGACCCCTACGTCCCCCTTGTACGCTCACGTCCATCGCGTCCATCACGTCCATCGCGTCCATCGCGTCCATTGCGTCCATCGCGTCCATCGCGTCCATTGCGTCCATTGCGTCCATCGCGTCCATTGCGTCCATCTCTATTCCCTCTACGCCGTCGTCTATGTGGGTTGTTCGCGTGACGGCCAATGCCACCCAGATCACCAGCGCTGGCCCCACCCACTTGGCCGTCCTCGAAACGGTAAAATTTAGGCCTAAGGTTGCCGCCATTTCTGCCCCTTCCACTGTCGCCGCCTCCCGATTTGCGCTTGCTGGGGGATCTTCTGTGTTTATTGACATTGCCCCAGTTACCACTATCATCGCCGCCTCCCCGGTCACTGCGATCCCCGCGTCTCAAGTTCCCACCGTTTTCCCAACTTCCACAGTTGCCGCCGTTTTCGCCTTCGTCGCCAGCTCTGTTACTGCCAACCTCGGACCTCCCATATTCTTCAAGATTTTCACCGTCACGACCGTCACCCCCGTCCACGCCGTCCACGCCGTCATCGCCGTCAATGCCTTCAACACCGTCAACACCGTTCTCACCACGGCCGCCATCGTCCCCTTTCTCGCCCTCGGATTCGAGTATGTTCGTCACGGGCTGAGGGTCTCGCAAGGTGCATAAGCGGTCGCTAGAGTTGCGGACCAAGCTGTCAGGATACTCAGCCTCGTTGGTGCAGCGGTCGTCTTCGCGATCACGCTCGATGCATTGCATTAATAAAGACTCCAGGAAGTGGTGGCCTATTTCATTGGGTCGGGGGCCGTCGCGGCCGTCGCCCTTTAAGTGTCTGAGAGCCTCGTAGGGGTCATCGAATGGGACGCCGAGAATGATGCAACACGTGTATGGAAAGAGGGGGAATCCGAGATCCTGATATTTGATGAAAAGGAATGAACTAGTATTGTAGATCATGAAGTCAAACGTACATAGAGCGGTTCGTAATGGACCATGAGTGACTCGGAGAGAGCTTTGCTTGTGACGAGGAGCAACAGGGGGAGTAGTTTGCTCATCGTTCGGCACCGTTAAACGAACGAGCAATACAATACTGAGGGTCATGACATCAGAAGTAGGCTATCAAGAGTGAGACCTAGAGGGAGAGACCAAGGTATTACGAAGCTTCGTTCATCAAAAGTTCGGGGGAGGAATCGTAAATTGACGTGCTTTTATAGGCTTGCCGAATGAGTTCTAGATCGAAGATGCACAACGGAAGAGGGTGGGATCGAGAGGGATTGACAGCTGCTGATAACAGTCTGAGACCTTGAACCAGTCGAAACCAGAATTTTCGAAAACAGTCAAAACTTAAATTCGAAAACTCGAATGCCATCGACCCAGAGTTCCGAGTCCGGATCCGGAGCTCAGCTATCTACCTCTCTTCCGTAGGAGTAGCGTGGCGAGGACAGCCGCTAAGCCTCCTTTCTCCTCGTTCGTTCGAAACCCATGTTGCATGGGCGGGATACCTTCACCAAGTTTCCGTCGTTCCAGGGGTTTGAATGTTAGTTCAGGGTGTGGGCAAACACGCTACTGCGCTCGTCGATTAATCCATTCACACAAGTCAAGGGAGGGACGAAAAAGATGGAATGATCTAGAATTCGGAATGTGATGAGCCTAAGAAACGGAATACGACTCCAAGTTTGCCTACATATTATTCTGGTAGAATCTCAATTTGTCCTGTCGGCAGACTGCTGCGTAGGGCTTCCCATTTCCTGTAACAAAAAGCCCGTGGAATCGTCTGGACTCCCGCCCGGAACGATCTCCAAATGAGGGTGAGGATGGCTTTGTAAAACAAACAAGGCATCCTTAGGCAGCTCGGCGAGGCCGATGCTGCTCACGTAAGGGGTCATTCCACCATAGGCTTTTTCCAAACGTTTGGCAGCTGGTACCGCTGCAGACAACAGCATGAATAGCCCCCAGCACATAACAATAACCGCGGCGGTGAACAGTGGGAGAAACGCAGCGCCATAAGGAGTTTTGAAACATGTCGCCCTCTGCCCGCCGGTGCTGAGGACCGTGAGGGGTGTGCTATCCCGGGCTGCCCATCCATTATACCCCAAGCTCGCCAAGACGTAGGATCCACCCACCTCCCCCGCCCACTTGGTCAGGAGAGCGTTACTGAAATTGGCCTGGAAATATCTATCGTCGAGTTCATTGATGATTTCTTCCTGAATATGAGACTTCGTCATCCGGGAGCCAACCTTTGAGAGGACCGCCCCAGCGCTCCCAAAACCCTCTTCAAGGAAGTCTGGTACCGATACGTCATAGTCCTGGAAAATAAAGTGGCTCGAAGGCCCAGTGGCGTTGTCGGAGAACGCAAAGCGCTGGATTTGCCCCACTTGTGCATCGATGAAGTGAAGATTACTGGGGAGTCGGGTAAGATTGACGGTGACAACTTCAGCGGCATCCATCTCCACCGTAGCGCGCACCATGTTGACCTGTGTTGTCGTAGCGCAGACCATCCTGGATATGCCCTGAAACAGCTTCAGATTCCGAGTGAAAGAGCCCCCGATTTGAAGGAGACTGCAGGAATCAGCTAATGCCAAGGTTTTGTTGACCGAGAGGCCCAGCTGTGCGTTTAGCTGTTGAGTACAATTACCAAGAATGTACTGTTCTTCGCTCCTAAAATCTATCCCTCCAGGCAAAGGAGGAAAAAAGAAATTGCCGACCCGGGATCGCCAGGAAAACAATCCCCATGAACTATTATAGCTGATTATGTCGTCGCCGATGATATTCGATGCATTGAAGATGGGTAGCAGCCGTTGTCGAATCACGTCAGTAGTCTGCGAGAGCACCTCCCTGAGGTATTCCGGCCCCGTGTAATTTTTCCACTTCGTCTCATCGGAGGTCCGATAAATGTCCCATAACGAGTCAGAGCCGGAAAAACTGCCCATGTCATGCATGGCATATATACCCAGATCCATACACCCCACGTCAACCTCCAGCGCCAAGGTTTTGGGTATAACGACTTGCTGCTGCTTCGAAAGCTTGGGAACGCCGGTGATCACTCGTAGACCTTGATCGTGAGGTGCAATCGCTAGCCCGTTTGCGACGGTGGGCCGAAGAACCCGCTGGGAGCTGACGCCCAGGTAATACGTGTTGGTCTCATATCCTGCCAGCTGAAGTGGCATGAGTACGTCGCTATCTGTGGAGTTGAGACCGCGAAATGAGTTTGCGTCGGCGTAGGTGCCGTTACGCCATGAGGTGCAGCGTGCCCTCTCATTCGTGTCAAAATTGGGTGGTTCTGCTGAATCGCATCTTCGGCTGTAGACAGAGCTTGGATCGGTGCCGTTGACGAGGTTTGCGCGGATTAGGTTAAGAGCGTCAGCGTCTGTCCTGACTGAGGCGGGGAAGTCGAGCGTACTTGCTCCGGGAACGAAGCAGGCCTGGAAACCGATGAAGCCTATGTCGCTCAAACTGATAAAGAGAGTGTAGAACAGAGAGAGGACGAGGACGAGGAAAAGGGGGAAGGATGGTGTAGGATCATCGTTCCTTCGTATCCGCTTAGCCATCCATTTTAGGGAGGTGAATCCAGTTGTCGATTTTCCAACCATGCGATTGAGCACATCATGAGTCTCGATGGGCGCGGTGCGTGGCGTGTTGCCAAGGATAATAAGGCCAAGGATAAAGAGTGCACCATACGACACAATCTGGATGACTGCACGAAGGATGAAAGTGATTTGTCCAGTGGTCAGTTTCTCTGAGACTAACATTATGAGGTGTCCCTGGACGAAGAAATGTAGGTTGACCGTCGAGAGAGACCATTTAAACGACCTTGACTAAATCCAGCATACCTTAGCCCAGGAACACGTTCTCAACATGTGTGCTCCATTCAGGCTAGATTGCTGTCCTGCGCGTCAATCAGTATTTTTGTATAGAAACGTTGGCAGTGATCAAATGGCTGGATTCCGGGCCGTTCATTCCAGCCAGATTCATATCAACAAGTCCCTTCACGCAAATTCTCACTCAGAGCAGAGGGTAAAAGCAAGCGTTGGTTGCGTCGGCTATCAAGCTTATATCAAGAGCGGGCAACCCCAGTCTCTCGCCGAGTTCAGCCTGAGGGTCGCAACAATCCAGAGGTGTTCTGAGACAGCCGAATTAGCCTCCGATGTCACTCCGCTCTATGTCTATTTTTTCTCGAAGGGGCATATCGATATGAATTCGGCTGTCAATAGGAGCCCTTTCGCATTCCGAACGACCGGAAGCGAGCACCGGCGGATATGTAAGACTTTTTCTTCATGCAGGTATGCGGAGTATAAAGTAGTGGGGAGGCTATGCTAGGACACCAAATAGGGTCAGTGTAGAATCATGTTCGAGGTCGCTACATGGTTGGCAGTTAAAGTCGTTTACGGGTGGGAAAGACGTAAAGAGATAGCGACTATTAAGACCAACCTAAAGGTCCGAAGGAAATCGCTACGACATTAAGGATGTCCCGCGCTTTGTATGGGGGATTCTGGGGAATCGTCATTCGCGAGAGGGCTGCCATCCGACACAACGTCGAGGTGAAAGTGAGGTTTGTTTTCCCAAACAAGTAATGTATCCTGCGGCAGCACTTCAAGGGCCACACTATTCGCGTACGGGGTCATGCCACCATAGAATCCCTCTAAACGCTTGGCACCTGAGAGCATCGATGATAGTAGCATGAACACCCCCCAGCATATGACGACAAGCGCGGCGACAAAGAGCGGTAGGAACGCGGCACCGTAAGCAGGTCGGAAGCACGTCGCCGTCTGCCCTCCCGTGCTCACTACGGTCAATGGTGGACTGTTCAAGGAGGCCCATCCATTATATCCCACACTCGCTAATACGTAAGACCCACCGAGCTCGCCAGCCCATTTCGTCGCCTTGGAAGTACTGAGGTTGGCTTGATAGTAGTTATCATCAAGGGCGGTCGTGACCTCCCCCGCGTCCGTAGTCAGCAGCATCTGGGAACCCGTGCTCGAGAAAACGGGTCCAATACTTCCGACGCCCCTACTGATAGAGCCCAGGGAGGGGATTAAGGTCTCCGGACTATGTTGGAAAATGAAGTGGTTCGAGGGACCCCTGGCGTTGTCGGAAAGTGTAAAGCGTTGAACCTGACCAGAAGTGACTATATTTATGTTTCCGGGGTTTAATTCATCACGAAGCGCTCTCCAATAATCTGCCTCGATGAAGTGAAGGTCACTGGGGAGTCGAGTAAGATTGATCGTGACGTGTTCCGCCAAGTCCACCTCCACAGCGGCAGACACCATATTGACTTGTGTCGCGGTGGCACAGACCATTCTCGATATACCCTCGACCAACGTCCCATTCTGCACAAAAGAGCCTCCAACTTGAAGGAGGCCACACGACTGGGCTGATGTCTTCGTATTGTTGAGTGGTAGACCCAGCTGCTGGTTCAACTGCTGTGTGCAGTTTCCAAGGATGTATCGTGTCTCGGGGATCCGCAAAGATAACTCTCCATCCAAACTCGGCAGATAGAACGTCTTAACGTTGGCTCGGAACGAAAATGTGCCCCAAGATCGGTTGTAGCTGATGAGGTCGCCGTCGACATTCTTGTTGGATACGTTGAATATCGGAAGCACCTCTTCTCGAATGTTATCCACGGTTTGCGAAAGGACAGCAGAAAGGTATTTCGGTCCCGTGTACTTCCGCATGGTGTCCATCGACGTCACATATAGATCCCTTGACGCTGGTCCGCCAGACTTGATTCCTGGGAAGCTGACACCATCGATGCCCAAATCCATGCACCCCACATCGACCTCCAATGCCAACGTCCTCGGGATGGTGACTCTTTGCTGTTTCGAGAGCTGAGGGACACCAACTACTACTTGTAGACCTTCATCGTGAGGGACAATAGCGATACCGGTAGAGATTACCGGACGGTGAACCCGTTGCGAGCCGACACCCAAATAGTACATATTGACATCATATGTATCCGACTCGAGGTGCTTCCATCGCGCCAACTGAAGCGGCATGAGTACGTCGCTGTCTGTGGAGTTGAGACCGCGGAAAGCGGCTGCATCGGCGTAGGTGGCATTATGCCATGAGGTGCAGTTGCGTACCGTCACATTCGCGCTAAAACTATGCAATTCAGCTGCGTCGCATCGGCGGCTGTACACAGAGCTTGGGTCGGTGCCATTGATGAGGTTTGCACGGATTAGGTTAAGAGCATCGTCGTTTGTTTTGATTGAAGCGGGGAAGTCGAGCATACTTGCTCTGGGAACGGAACACTTGTAGAAACCAACAAAGCCTATGTCGCTGAGGCTGACGAGGAGGGTGAAGGAAAGGGAGAGGAGAAGGGCCGAGAAAAGTCGGGATGGTGGCTTGGGATCTCTGTCGTTTCCTCGAACTCGTTCAGCCATCCATTTGATAGAGGCCAAGGTGGCCGTTGAGCCGCCCACAATGCGATTCAGAACATCGTGAGTTTCTAAGGACGCGACGCGTGGTGTATTGCTAAGGGCGAGGAGACCGAGGATAAAGAGTCCACCATAGGACAGGATCTGGACAACTAGTCGAAATATGAAGGTGACCTGGCCAGAAGTCAACGTCTCTGAGATGACTAGCATCGGGGCTGAGAATAGTGTAAGGTGAGTAGCGTCACGTTCAAAATCAACGCCGTTAAGATCATATTCATACCTTGGCGCCAAGAGCATATTCTCCATTCACAGTGTCGATCGTTACATTTCCTATCGAGACGTCAAGCTTCAACTCCCGACCCGCGTTCTTCGCAGTCACAGGGCTGAGAGGCTTGAGGAAATCATCCAGGGTCAGAAAGCACACAGTTACAATCTATCCGCATCTCCAAGTATTCTCTCGAATGAAAGGCCAGCAACCCCCACCTGTTGTTCAGAATCGACACGGCCAGATACAGAAGAATTCAAGGACTCGCTGAAGGCAGTGTTGGCGCCCCATGCGTGCAAGGACTATACAGTATCTAGGTACACTTTGAAGATCGTTACTCATGGACGTGCAAGGCAGATCTGGTGTTGATGTTGTGTTTCGAGACGTTGCAAGTTTTGTCAGGAAAGTTGAGTGGGTCGGGCGTCTGTTTTGATTGATCCGCCAAGCCAAACAACACCATTCAAACTAACAAGCTGATCATGAGCGGTTGCCAGTTGTGGCGTTCTCAACCAACAAATTTTGTGACCACCCCTGCTTTTTTCGAACGCCCACATACTATTACTCTGTACTCACTATACCTATCAAATGTTAATCCTTTACCTGCCTTGTTTGATACGGCCTTTCCTCAAATGACAGGGTACGATGTCTGGATTCCTAGCCCCTCATCGCAGCTTCTAGTCCGCCTCGCGAATATACACCACTGCCTGATCACTTGAAACACCTTTACTTCCGTTGCATCGCGAACCGTCTCCAGAGAATAGCTCGCAAACCAAAGTACGGTCGTCAAGCATGTTCAACCATGCATCATGGCCACTCCAACGACCACGACGCCCTCCCCGCCCGTGATCGGGTGACCCGTTTTCTACTTCTTTCCAACCCCCAGGGTGCTGACGGAGGTATACATATTGCAATGGCTGGTCCCAGGTTCACGCCGGAGATCGGTGACACTTGCGCTTCTGAACCACCTGTGAACCACCTTCGACAACATCAAGACCTCCCATTCGGCTCCTCATCTTTCCACATGCTTCAGACACATTCAGAGCTATCGGTGCCCGACGCCGTACGTCCCCAGATGAGCTCTTCCGTGCTGTTAGTCTCTGCCCAGTCTGATCACCGTACATACCTGTGTCTCCAGTAATCCGAGCGTCGCCGTGCTTTCATCATCTCAGTCTGAGTCTCCCGCCTCTGATATCATTTCAAGAATATCCGTTTGTCCTGTTGCGGATAGCATAGAAGAATCAGAACAGTCCGCAAACACAGCCTCTCACGGTGCCCCTGCACTGCCTACTCACACTCGAATTCGGTATGATCGGCTAACCTTAACCAATCTGCCGCGGGAGTAACATCTGTCATCACGGGATGTCCCGGCCCAGGTGACGGGACGGGAGAAATCTAGATGGCTTCCTATCATGCGCAGCTCTATGTATCAATCGCGTTACCCTATCGAAGAAGACGGTGCCACAGCCTCTGACCCATATAACAGACTTAACGGGAATGCAAGGGTCATCTTACACACGACATGGTCCTTAAGCTTGGCCGCCTGTCTGGGAGGTCCTCGCGCGGGCACAGCGTCCGTGGTTCACAAGATCTTATCGACCTAAGCACCGCCTCGCCGACAGATGCGTCACCCTCAAGCCCTTTGTCGCCAGACACTAGTTTGACGGGCTCCAGTACACTTCGTTGGAGTCGCCGTACTTCGTCAAGTTCACACAAATCTCCCATACGACCACCTTCAATCTCCTCTAGAGATTCTCTTCTAACAGGCGCTGATGAGTCTTTATGCACGGAAAGCTCTGGAAGTACTATTCCTGGCCCAGGAGTACTGACAGGACGGGTCATCAAGGCGATAGGGAACATCGCTGTGCTCGGCATCGACAACATGCTCATTCGGCGTCGAATTTCGTTGTATCGAAGTATTTTCCCTCATGGACGAAAGGTGGATGAAGCAGAAGACGACGGCCGTGAGATGTATCGTGAAATACTTGAGTTTACAAGGTGCGTCACACTGAAGGTTTGACATTCATGAATAACCCTCAATCTGCCCTCTAGGCCCAGCGTTTACCAGGCCGCCGTCCGCAAAGAGGCCTTGGAACTCGTTATGGTTCAAATAAACATTCGGGAAACGCACCAGTTGATGAGAGCCCTGAACGACGATTTTGACTACGAGGATCTGCAGAGCTTCCTTTTCCAGATTCTGGATTACGACACACAATCGTGAGTCGGTACTTTTGTCGTATGTTGATTCCCCTGCTTAATCCACCGTCTATCGCAGCGTTCAAACAGCCTCCTCCCCTACATTCACAGGACAGGACGCAAGGTTTGATGCGACGTCGATACCGCTAGCATTCTTCATCTTCCGCCTATCCTTCTCCCCGAAGAAATCTCATAGAGTCGCCGTCGATTCGTTTCTGCTGGCTATGTGTGCCAAGAAGAGCTTACTGGCTGATCATCTCCTTCGAATATTCAAATTTGGCCAAGACTCCGATTATCTCGATAACCTACGAGAGTGCACGCCCGAGGAGCGCCAAACGTTGTGGAAAGTCCTGGGTGTTCTACGAAAGGGAGAAGTGCCATACCTGGAAGAGAGACTCCGCTCAAGAACCGTCAGAATCGATGAAATCCTAAACGAACCAAAGCCATCTTCCAATAGCTTATCCAGTGTGTGTTTTGACCTCGTGGAGTTCTCCAGGCAAGCGCTATTTATGCTCGACTCGAATACTTCTGACTGTGACCGACTTCTCCTCATATGTAGAGATGGTTTAGGCCACCTAGTCGAGGGTATACGTGTATGGGCGTTTTCACGAATCTTTGGCTTCCTAGCCCGTGGAAGCGAGTTCTGGGATGTCTTGATCTCAACGCTAGGAAGGGTTCCTCATGGAGATCAGTACCGAATATTGTCCCGTATTCTTTACTGCACCGTACCTACGCTAAAGTGAGTTCAAAAGTACTTCAGTACGCTTTTGATAAAGACTTACGGACACATTTATTCAGTTTGTCGCCGGGAACTTCAGATCACGAACTTTTGGATGCATACCACCACGCATTCAACTTTCGTCGACTGAATCCAGACTTGTCTCAGGAAGAGGATGCATACATTGTGGGCCAGTTCTTTCGGTTTGTCGTTCGGGCCTTCGCACGCCAGAGCAGCCTAAGAGCGGCCATGATGGTCGATCAGCATTTCCTGTCCGTTATTATTCTATGTCTCGCGCCACCGGAGGCTCCTTCGACCTCTGCAGAACTTTTACGCCTCATCACAGAAAACCCTGCTACTCGATGATGACATTCACGTAGGATCCCCGGACTTGTTGTACCAGCTACTTAGATAGAAAACAAAGTGTATTTTTAGGCATCCAGATACGAGCGTCAATGGCCTAGAGTGGTGAAGAGCGACTCAAGGGCGGTGGTTTTATAACTCGTTTCTCCAGTTGATCTATGTTCTAGGTGGAAGGAATACATCAATTATACGATACCTCTAGCTATTACGCGCGGCTCGCCATCGGCGTTACGAGCGATTAAGATGACTCTACGATTAGCACTAGTGTAATGCGAGTAAACGAAACTGGTTTAAAGAAGGTGAGAAGTCTAATATCACAGAGGCCGCTCGCCACTGGCTCGACTTTCGGACGCACGGTTGGCCATCAGTGACGAGTGACTTCCCCGATCGGAAGGCGCAAGGTCACCCTCGACCGCGCGGCTACCGGATTGTGGCGTGTTGGGCTGGCTCCTGCTATCAGCTTCTTGGTCAAGCTGTGTCTGCAATTCGGAAGGCAGCATGACGGCGCGATCGATGGCCACCGGTAGAATTCGGTGGCGACCTCGTATCATAACCAAGCAGATAACGAATTTGGAGAGCGATCTAAGTTCGCCAGAAAAAGAGAAGTTGTTCTACAAGGGGTAAACAGGTAGCTGGGGGGGAAAGTATAACCGCTCACGTTCGGGGTACCAAGGCTGAGTCCGATGGTTCCATAGGCAGAAACCAATTCGAATACTGAGGTCGTCGCCAAGTAGATATCGGAGACGCATGTGAAGTAACTTACTGACACTGAATATGTTGAACCAGCTAGATATGGAAGGATCGTCCAGGTGGTGACGCTGCGGGACCGGAGTAAGTTCATGGTTCTCAGTGAAGGAGGCGACAAACCTCGTTGATGCAGACCACGAACACGGCCGCAGCCAGCCACCACATATCTGCATCTGTTAGTTGTCATAAACACGGATAATAACGTAACCCACCGAACGCAAGCTGCCTTCGCGCATGCATTGCGAGGTAACGGCCCCAAACATTCATTCTGGGACCTGTGGCTTCAAAATTCTCCTCCTTGATTTCTTCTCGTGACGGGAAGATGCCCAAGGACTGTTCTTCGTATACGTTTGTGGATCGTATACTGTATTGTCGAATATAGTAGCGAATATAGCAAGAACGGCGGTGCTGACCTCATCGCAATAGGATCTAGGAAGCTAGAATAAGCGTGTTGCGATGAGATAGCGAAGTTGATACTTACAGACACTGATATACATCATAATCAGGAAGAGGAACCTGCAACGCATGTTTACAAGTCGTACGGGAGAACTGAATACACAAACATACTTGACACTAGCAACCAGAGCGGACACAGACACGGCTGCGAATCCAGCCGACCGGACGGCAATGGATTGGAAAAACCCCACCACAAATCTTACGCCCAGTGGGATGGAATCTGTTCCAGGGTTGCCAATATCTAATAGCATAAAAAAGAACCAACTGATGAGCCTGTCCGATATAGAGGTTAACGAGACATGATTGAGTCAGGAATCTAAAATGCCCACGTGAGTCCGCAGACGACGGTCAGAAGAAACCACGTTTGATGAGGAGGAAAGAGGAGAATGAAACATCTTCTCGGGTGGTCTAGCAGGAAATGAAGCGTTTCACGGGCACGTGACGTTTTCGGGAGGAGCTTGCTCAGAACCCATCTTACAGCCCTATCAGTCAATATAGCCAGTATGGATCGAGCATCAGCCTCACATCGTGAAACGCAGGCTTGATTTGATGTTGACGTCAGACAAAATATACCCCGTAGCATCAGCAAACTTACAAGACAGGCTACGAAGTTCTCGGGTTAGTTATATTCTTCCTCGGACTTGTTTTACACTCACAAAAGCCGGATTTCCAGCCAAAATCAAGAAAGCCATCACGAAGACCATCGGGTACGCCGTTTGAAATGGAACCATGGATTTATCGACAAGAGACATTCCTGTATTCGTGGCTGCCGAAACAGCTTGGAAGATAGAGAACCTGTCGGAGGACTTCCAGACTTCACGTTCGGCTACTAGTGCACAAATACGCACCATACGGGGGATTGAGGACGCATCTCCGTAGGCGGTACGAAATTATTATGCCATTTGGGCCTAGATATGTACGGGGTGATGACAACAAAACCGATGAGCTGCAGAGTGATGTGATACTAAAGCGGGACATCAGCCCGGGCGGGTATAATTGACATGAGCCACGCACCAGGCCGACAATCCAGAGCAGAAGATTCAATGCGCGATACTCTACGCCTCCCAGTTCTTCCATTTCATCTTGCGATAAACGATAGAACGCAGAATTTCGACCGACAATTGCGTCAAAGGAGATGTAAGGCGCAGATCTTGTCCCCGGAGGTGCCTCTCTTTCTCGCGACACCAGAGACGTGGTTACAGGGACGGAGAACGTTCGTTGTAGCTTTCTTTTGGATTTCGGGAACATGTAAGCCCAGAGGCGACTGATGAGATCGAGTGGCGTTGGGAATCCTCCAAATCCACGATGTCTGGAATTCTCCGACGCACGACTTCGAGTTGCGGACACTGGCGTTATAGAAGGCTGACGAGCCGGGGATTCGCGTCGACTGCGCGTTGATCCTGACATATATGAGCTACAATGCTCATTATTCAAGAACCTCCTTACTGTGGTCACTTGTGGCATACTCAAGATGTGGTTCCAGTTGTCCCATCCCCGGAAAATCGTTTCTCGCCTTCCCCCTTGGCGACCTTCCACGACGTCGTCGTGCATCAGGTGCGAATCCGATGGTTTGTGTACGTGTGAATGGCGTAGGGGACCCAGGTGATGAAGGAGGGGTGGGTGCAGGTTTGGCTTGCATCGTGCGTGATCGAGGGAACCGTGCTAGGGAAAAAAATTAAGACCTAGACGACGCCAACATGTATCAAGTAGTTACCTTCGACCGTTGAGGCTGGGCGAGAGGGCAACCTGGGATCCGATAGTCGAGGGTAGTGACTGCATGAAACAAGTTCGGTGATGAAGAAAAGGTTTATTTGGCCGACTCACCGCCGTTCGTCACGACCTAGACTGCTCTGACGCGACTTGACGCGCGAGCGCTCGCCGTTTGCGGACGAAGGGGTGAATGAACGGCGGCCAGTTTGTCCTCTATTAACGCTAGATGTTCTTTTGAAGGGAACGGCAAAGCTACTGGGGTTGATATGTTTTGGTTCATCGTCCATCTTTCTGATGATCTCTGGCCGCAATTTCCGAGTCCCGGCTTTTTTGCCGTCTCGCTTTCCAGGAACCTCATGATCAGCATGGCCCGCACGTCCCCTGTGAAGGAAAGTCGAAATTCCGCGAGGCCAATGGGAAGCATGCTTTTCAGGATCAACTATGGCTTCCGCTGCCTTTTTCCCTACGTTCTCTTTGAGGACATGTTCAAATTTGATCGCGAAGTAGTGCCTTTGTTGACCGTCAGTCTTTACCTAATGCGGGATTTTTGCGTTGGCTTACCTTCGCAGATAGACTGTTATCCACGAAACCACGACCTGCACGAATGTGAGACTTCACGGTCCGAGAACGAATACGATGACATACAGGGTTGCCGATGGATATCTGAATGAACAGAATAGCCTGCTGCCAACCAGTCAATGCACTCAGATTGACTGTTACTAGCCCGCAGACCACCATTGCGCTGACGCAAGCATAGAGAGAGTCTATATACGCCACGGGATATCTGCCATTGCTAGCATAGAATATACCGGAAAAAATCAAAGGCGTGAAGATGCTAAGGTGCTCTCGTCAGAACAGAACAACGGGCTGATGTGGATAGATGCACATACTAATACATGATGTGGATCCGGTAGAAGTTGAGGTGTTTTTTGACTTGTTTCCACCATGTAGGCCCACATTTTCTGTCACTAATGGCTACGTTGACCTGGGACATCGAATGGGGTCAGATTCAGAAGGACCGGGACAAATTTGAAAAAGCCGGGGGAAGTTTCAAATGACGAGCAGAGCGAGTGAGACTTTGTTTCTTACGCAAAGAATAACAAAGAATGTTATATGATGTAAGAGACAAGCGCTTGAGAGATGTTGAAGTCGGAGTCGGGTAGCATGCCCAAACCAACTTCATGGTTGGGGATATTGATTCTGGATCGATGCTGAGGCAGTCTTGATGGGGGTCCTCGCTGACGTCGTTTCCGGAACAGTTAGGAGCGCCAACGTGCTGTACGACATAGTGGCGGACCTCAACATGTACATGCCACAGCTTCCTTATGAGATCACGATGCAAAGCCCAAGCGATTATCATGTTGAGGACACCAACTCACCCGCCTGGGAAGACGTCCTCGGAATACAAAACCCGCGAAGGTCCCTCGTTGTCTTGTACAAAGCCATTGAACATTCGAGGGAGGTTGCACAGGAACCTTGCAAAGTCGTTATTCAAGCCTTAGTTCTTGCGACTGAGTCCCAACTTTAGAGACACGGAATGGTGACCACCAAGGCAAAGAGTAGGGCTAAGAGAACAGGCCTTGTGATTGAAGAATTGGATGATCATTTCAGAGAGATTGAGTGAAACGACCTTTGCGACGCCTTGGTGTAGATTCGCTCGCTACGACATCATGACAGCAGGAACCGCAAGGTGACAGTTCGCGTCGCGATCACGGGAGTTGGTCACGCAACGTGTACACGTGATATTTTCAGGTTATGTGGCTGAGCGTGACCGCGTTGACAGAAACCATCACCAACAGAGTTGCGTCGTGGACACTGGGCTGAGGAACTTTACAAAAATTTACGCAGTACGTATGTTTCCATGCTCAATCTCATGCTCGCAGCCAAAATCGCTCACACAGTTCCTTCGTTCAGGACATATACGGCGATGCCACCTGTAAACCACACTGCAGACGCGGAGGCAGCATTCATGGCCGATCTTTTAGTCGATTTGGATGATTCTTTTTGGAATGCGGTGCCTACTCCAGACCCTTCGCCAAAAAAACCTCCTCCTAGCCACTTTTCCACTCCGAGGCGACGCGACGCGAGAAATTCTGCTGAGAAACCTCCTGCGCCATCACCATCGAAGGTATTCTCCGCGGGAGAAATTGATATGTCGGCGTTGCTAGAGGGTGCGGAAAATTGGGACTGGGATGACACGAATTCGGATATTCTTACTCCTAAGAAATCGCATCGCAAGAGCAAGGTAAATCTTACCTTTATGACGTGCAAACTCCGCTAAAAAGCTGCAGGCTCAGGCGAATGAATCACCAGAATATGTTCCCGAGACATGTACACGATGTATCGTTGAATCAATTACCGAGTCCGACTGCAATGGATATTTTCAGAAAGTACGTCATTAGAGACCGCCATGTTCGGTCTGCCTGACTATACCCGGATAGAATCTTATTGTAAAACTTGATCCTGGAGGAGAGCTCCGGTCAGTGATCTTACGAGATGACTGGACAGCGACAGATATCCGTGTCGGCGACACCATCAACGTTTTGGGAACCTTCACCCTCGTCACACCATCTACTTCCTCCATCACTCGGTCCATAACTATAACCTCTAAGTCCAATCTGCTCATCCACCATCCCGATCTCCTCCTCACCGCGACCGCTCTCGCGAATGCCCCTCAATGCCGACGTAAACCCTTACTCTCCAACCTCGTCCGCTCATCCAGCGATACCACTCCCGCGCTTGTCTGGGGAAGTATGCTCCATGAAGTTATGCAGTCATGTCTTAGCGAAGGCCGCTGGGAAACGGCTTGGATAGACCAAAAAATTGACAAGGTCATCCTCAAAGGCCTCAACGAGCTCATCAAAATAGATGTCACGGTTGAGCAAGCAAAACGCGAGGTCACCGTGAGGGCAAAAGGCCTTTCGGCATTTTCAGAGCGATATATTGCCGATCTACCCAAAGTAAGCCGCACAAAGGCCACCTGAATTCGATTCTGACTGGCCTGATTACAGCCTAATGCTGTCCTCTCCAACACCCGTACGACATACAATCAAGGCGAATCCCTGCTCGCGATTACGGAATTACTCGATATCGAAGAAGACATATGGTCGCCCACGTACGGAATCAAGGGCAAGCTGGACGCAACAGTCAACACTGTAATATCCGATCCCAACCCACCTTTCTCCCGACCCATCCTTACTACAGGCCCAAAACCTTTGGAACTTAAAACCGGCCGCGCCGTCACAGGTATGGAGCATCGGGCACAAACTATGCTCTACACGCTCCTCGCCGCAGAGCGCTATGGTGCGGAAGTCCCTTCAGGTCTGCTGTACTACACGCAGAGCGAGGAGGTGGTGCGAGTACCCGCAGGGCGTAATGAGATACGCGGCCTCATCGTTGCTAGAAACGAGATGGCAGGTTATATGATGCGGAGAAACGATAAACCAGGGGAACGCCGCGAAGGCGGAGGAGACGCAGACCCTGAGCCGTTCCTGCCACCCACCATTGACGATGAGCGTGTATGTAAGAGATGTTATGCGCTTGACACCTGCATGCTCTACCGGAAGGTATGGTAACTCATTCTCCACATAGTAATTACCTCTGACACTCGTGTAGGCTGTGGAAAATGTCGACGATACATCCTCTCCAATTGCAGATATCTACGGTCTCAAGACAGCACATCTCACACCCTCTCGCACATCGTTCTTCAAGAAATGGGAAGCTCTGTTATCCCTCGAGGAACGAGACCTCGTACGGTTCAAGAAGGAGCTCTGGACCATGGGCGCAGCCGAACGCGAGGCTAAAGGACGCTGTTTTAGCTCTATGGTTCTCGACCCTTCGTACCACCCTCCTCCCCAGCCAGCAGGCGTGGTATCACCAGGTAGCAAGATCCACGGCTTTTCATATCGATTCGTCCGCAAGAACGTTAAAGGAGAGCCTGTTTCTCTTCTGAATGGCCATATCAACGCGGGGGACGCAATCACCATGTCAGTCGAGCCCCGATTGCTGGCGCTTGCTCGGGGTTTCGTCACCGAGCTCACGCCGACTGAAGTTGTTGTCGGCGTCGACCATAACTTGTGCATCGACAGCATCGCCAAGCGTTTAACGAAGTCATCCCCTGGCTCCCCCGTCGTCTTCCGCATCGACAGGGACGAACTATTCGGCGGTCTGGGCAGAATTCGAGACAACCTTGCTCAGCTGTTCTATGCTGACGGAGACACCCGCCGACTCGAACTGGTCGTTGACCTGAGAACACCCATTTTTGATGGACAGCCGCCCCAGCTCGCGGCTTCCCTGCTATCGTATTCCGCACATCTGAATGCCCATCAAGCACATGCGATGAGGAAGGTCTTGTCTGCACAAGACTACGCTCTAATCCTCGGTATGCCTGGGACGGGGAAGACGACCGTGATTGCTGCAATGATCAAGACTCTTGTGGCGATGGGCAAAACGGTCCTTTTGGCGTCTTATACACATTCAGCTGTCGACACCATCTTGTCGAAGCTGATAGATGCTGACTTCAGTATTCTGAGGCTCGGAAATCTTGATAAGGCCCGTGACATTTTATATCGATAACGTTCACCCGCTCATCTAGTCGCACAACGCAGATTCATCCAGATGTCCATAGGTTCACATTTGCCAATCGGAGGACGCCAACGACGATTGAACAACTGGAGCACCAGCTGATGACCCCACCCGTAGTGGCCACTACTTGTCTGTCGATCGACCAGTAAGCGCGTCATCGGAATGCTCATGATTTTGGCATCGCTGATGTCAGACCGAAGTGGATTGTTCAGCCGCCGGAAATTTGACTATTGTATCGTGGATGAGGCCTCACAGATCACCCTGCCGACTTGTCTCGGTCCTCTACGCTACGCAGATAAATTTGTCCTCGTCGGGGACCATTTCCAACTGCCTCCCTTGGTATGCCCAACCCCGCATCTGCGGTTCCTCCGCTAATGTTATCTGCAGGTTCGTAACCCTGCGGCGCGGAAAGGCGGGCTGGACGTGTCGCTCTTTCGCCGTCTTTCCGATGCACATCCACACGCTGTTGTCGATCTTGCGTACCAATATCGCATGAACGAGGAGATCATGCTACTGTCGAATAAGCTCATCTATGGGGACCGTCTTCGCTGTGGCTCCGACGCCATCGCACGCCAAAGTCTGGTCCTGCCCAACCGCACGTTCGTGCAAGGCCTTCACGCGGGGTCGTCACCTTGTCATCCTGAAGGTTGTTGGATCGAAGCCCTTATGTCCGAAAGGTGAGCACGTTCGAGGATAACCGTGCACGCTTCATCCTTCACGATACTCATACATGGTCCTCACTAGCTGCAAAGCTGTCTTTGTGGATACCGACGGTCTCCCGGCGCACGACTCACGAGTGGGCGACCTTGTGGAGAACAAAACCGAGGCGGAGCTTGTATGCCAACTTACTGGTACCCTGATACGGAGCGGGATACGTGAGGAGCAGATTGGCATCATCACCCTGTACAGGCAGCAAGTTAAGCTTCTTGGAAACCTTTTGCAACGTCACAAGGCCATTGAGATCCTCACCGCCGACCGAAGTCAGGGTAGGGACAAAGACTGCATAATTATATCAATGGTGCGATCCAATGATTCAGGAAATGTTCGTCTTTACTCTTCTCTCGTTTTCGAAGTTATGGCTAATCACTTCCTTTGTATCCAGATCGGTGATTTGGCCAAGGATTGGCGACGGATGAACGTTTCCTTCACGCGTGCACGTTCGAAGTTGATCATCATAGGGTCGAGAAAGACTCTGCAGGGAGCTACCCTGCTCTCCGAGTTTTTCAGTTTGATGGATAGTCGCGGATGGATTCTGCAATTGCCGCCCAACGCCCATCTCCTTCACTCCACACTGCTCAAGCAGCCCATCACACCATCTGGTAAACGAGTTGCCGAGGAGGGTATGAATGGCTATACGACTGGAGAAGAAAACGTAGGGACGCCGACACCACCTCAGAAGAAGATAAAGGTCCCTGTCGTAGAGTCTGGACTCCTGAAAGGCCGCCCAATCTTGAAAGATCTTGTGAATGATGACATGTAGTTCCGTAGAGGGACAAGTTGAAGCACCTCGAATTGTACGACTAATGCACGTGGTTAGGGTTTCGGGTATGCAGGTCAATATTTCACATAGTATACACACAGGTTATCAATCATACACTCTTAGAGGCAGGAAATTGAAGTCTACCCCGCTGGTCTCGGAATCGCACGATCCTGCGCGAATAGATGTTGGGCATCAGCCGCTCAAGGCTGTGCGGTGTGTTCATGTTCACTGTGAGCTGTCGCAGACGCGTGAAGCAAGGACCCGCCAAAAGCGTGTCGAGATCTGACCAGAGTTTATCGGTCTCGCGGCCCCATGCTGAAAACTCCATGTCGTCCAAAAGGGGAGTGTTGAGTTGTGAAAGAAGGCGCAGAAGGATTGGCAAGGCATTCTTCCACACCTTAATCTCGATTGATCGGAGATTATGAAGGTGGGCAAGGTCGACGTGCGCCGAAAGCAGAGCTAGGCGACATTTCTAACGTTAGCTTCCCATTTGACACTAGACAGCAGAGCTCGTACCATCTGAGGGGGATGCTCGTAGAGATATATGCTCCAATGAACCGCCAACCTCTTGAAGAAAACGGCCGATAACATCCATTTGGGACAGGTCGGAGAGATCCAATACAAGCCTTGAGAGACGTGGCAGCGGTCGATGCTGGAGCAACCATTGGATGAAGAATGGTTTCGTGCGGTGGAGGGCCAAAGTCTGGATCTGACGTGGCAAGGATAGATCGCTCGGGGGCATGCCTTCGCTTGTGAGGTCCCAGGTCGCCTGCAACGTCAGACTCTCCAGTCGCGGGAACGATGTTATAAGCTGTATAACTTCAAGGAAGGTATCACAAGTCATGACGAGGTCCAAAGATACGATATTAGGGAAGGAGATGCGAAAAGCAGTCAAATCTTGCGCGGCTCGAGTGGGAACTTGGTCACCATTCTGGACGTCGTAATCAACCCATGTGTCATTCTGAATCCCCAGTCTGAGGGATCGAGGGTGAAGGTGCTTGGAAAGCCTCGGGATAGCCCCAATGAACAGGCGAAGTGCATTGTAGGTTAGGAGGTTAAGATGTGTGACCAACGGTACTATCAATGAACCCAATGGCGAACCCAACGTTGCGAGAAAAGGCGATAAATTGGATACACGGAGTGTCAAGGAGGAGAAGAGGTGATATCTGCTAGTTGACGTCCAGCCTTTACATACAAGACTGCAAGTTTTGAGAGTTGTTTTATCGTCATGGCAGTAATCGATGATCCGGTCGACGAGCTCTGGTGGGATGGAGGATGCTAGCACCATCCCCGTCAATCCGTGTTTTGGCTTAGTAGAAGTAGTCATGCCTGTCAAGTCCATGGGGTACTTTGCACTTGATCGAAAAAGAGGAAGAACGATCACTTCGAATTCGTCACGACCACAGCCCGGGTCGTTCCGAAAATAAATAGAAATTTGAGAAAAAAAAGCATGCCTAGTACATACCACTAATATTTCAATTCGAAAGCAAAAGCAAAACAAAAGATACCCGCAGTGATGAAGTAGACGAGACCGTGCGGTGTCAAACACGAAATAATTCCGTGTGATATCATCAGCCTGGTCTGATCAAGCACCCAGGATGCTAGCCAAAATCAACCCTTAGTCCTTTAAAATTAGCTTCATTAGCAGCGCCAGGGCCGGGTCTCGCAAGGCTGAGGGTCATGTAGAGGACAGCAGCATATGTAAAGCACTCCACTATTGCCTCCACAAGCCCGAGCACGTTAAAGTCAATATTGAAAGACGTATTGGGAAGGGCCGTAATGACGTCGACTGACATCTTGAAAAGGACACGGACGACGAGTAATGGGACTATTCGCTTTAAGATAACGCGGGTCATCTAAAAAGCAATATCGACTGTGAGCTTTGGTTCCTCGAAACATATCGGCCAGCCTTACCTTTTCTGCCGCAGCAGACGACGTAGGGAGGTCATTCCACAGGAAAAGGGCTGAGAGCGTAACATCGATCGTGGCAACCATGTAGAGAGCGATGTAGCCATGGTATAGACTGGCATATGCCATGAAGGCGGGACCGGGGTCAGGAAGGGTGTGGATTAGCACGGTACCGACGACGACGTTGGCAATAATAACGACTGCCATAAATGACAACAGTACTGTGTCCAGGAGCCTCTTCCTTGTCGAAGAAATGGCACAGACACAGACGGATAGGGGTTCTTCATCACCATATGCTCTGCGATGAACGTCCCTTCTGTGGTCGAGAAAGTGGAGGAGTGCAGAGGCAATGAAGATATCTGACAGCTGGTCCGCAGCCATCATGCCGTAGAACGTGTTGTGGTAGCGAATCTCGACGCTGTGCCTCGATAAATCCGCCGGGATCCAAACGGCGAGAAGGACATAGCAAACGATGAGAGTGAGGGTAGCGAGGAAAATTTTGAAGTATGGCACACGTTCGGAGGATGTCGGTCGTCGTCCATCTTTGCTACCTTCGGGTTGGGGACGTCGCAGAATCGAGAAGGCCCTGAAAGCTTGGAAGACGGTGTAGCCCGTCAGAATGACATACAAAGAGAACGTTGCATTGTTGATGGGCTCGAGGTCTAAGCCTACTGCTGCGACACCCGGAACCCACATCAGCACAGAAGATGCGATGACAGAAAAGAGGAACAGCATGTTCACAAAGCTCGCCTAGTTAGCAGACGGAGGATATTTAATGATTCGGCATGTGTAACAAGGTGTGAATAATGACCTTCACGTTGGCAACACGCCGACCCAAAAATAGAGTCTATGAAGCTGTAGCCAGGTGGTTTTGCTCATATTCGGAATACTTCTTCATGGAAAGCCCACATTGTTTTGATATCATGAATGGCCACCTGTAGCTTTGCCTATTTCCGGATTCATACACAGCAACTGCGGTGAAAGTCAAGGGCTCGATGACCAGGACAAACCAATTTCACACAAGCGCGGGCTGCTAAGCATAGGAGACGCTCGCGGAGGGCACGCATAGCCCGTTCAGAACGTCGTGAATGAAAGTTGAAACTGAGCATGCAATTACCAAAACGAGACGTGGTATGCTTGTTCCTTGTTGAACTACGCGCCGAACACGTGTTCTGAGGCGACATCACCTTGAAATGAACGATCAGCTTGTCGACTGGAACACTCCAGGATCCAGCCTTTCCTGGAGCGGACGTGGGATATCAAGAACAAGTTCGCATGAATGACAGGAGGAACGCCTTCCGGTACCGTTGTGTGTGTAGCTCGCAGATCCGCTACCCAGCCTAGGCTGGCGAAGTCAGTTCTGCAAATTCTTCCCGACCTACGAGGTCATTTACGACCGTGTTTCCTTCCTCTAATAGGACATGCATAAGGGTATAGAATCAGTATGTACAAGGCTAACTTCTACAGTGGTTAATTACAATTACAACAGCACCTCAAACGATACCACGCGCGGGTCCACATATATGCGCCCCGCATAAAACCTCACCAAAAGCAAACCATCCGAACTCAAAAACGAAGACACACACAACCACACCGCACGTCTACCAAAACCGTGCCCCACCGCGCGCACTCCCATAATCCCTCTTGTTCCTCCGCGGACTCGACTTCAGGGGGATATACTCATCCGTTCCCGCTCCCCAGTCCCAGTCGTCCCCACCCCCATCCCCATCCCCGACTCCACCATTCACCATGACATCTACATCCCCGCCATCCCCACCACGGCCTTCCTCGTCCAGCACTCCGAGCGACATGTCTTCCTGCGCCCACCGCACGAGCCTGTTTTCGCCTGCGCGAAATCGGAATGGTTTCGGGACGAGAGATAAAGCCGCAGGTAGCCGTAGCGTTGTCACGAGCGCTTTGAGGCGCGAGACGAGGAAGAATCGCGCTTGTGGGGAGGCCAGGAGAAGGGTGACTGTGATAAGGAATGTCCTACATGGTCGATGCAATGATAAGTGGACCGGGGGGGTCAAGCCACGGAGGATGAGGCTTACCCAGTCACGAGAAGGACAGAAGCCACCCAGCGGCGCGAGATCTTTGGCGGGACCTTCGGATCGAGCAATTCTTGCTCCCCGTCGTCTCCCGAATTTTCAGGATTTGGGGGTGGGTCGTTAGTGTTCGTATCCTCGTCAAGGGCGTGGAGCGCGGAATTGAACCGCGCGTCAGGGAATGGACATCCGTATTTCGTGGACCAAGAAAATGAGTGTACGCCAAGCGTTTCTCCAGTAAAGGACGGGTCGGTAAACTTCAAAGGTTCCATGTGTAACCGTACCTCAAAACTCCGGATTGCTAGGAATTTACCCACCTCAGAATTGGGATCACAGATAAATTCAATCCGTGCGTATCGTGGTTTATCATTATGAACTCCTCCGATTAAAAAGAGGTTCAGAGGCGAGGACGCTGGTAGGACGATCTCATAAACATGGCGGCGGCTGAAACTGGCGGAACTCTCGTACGATCAGCATCACCATCGAAGATCGACGCTACAGCATTGACGCCATCGTCCATCAACGGAGATGTGTGCCGCGCCTTGCCCGCGATGGGGGTATGAGTAGTCCGCTCTGGATCCGCGTGCTGCGAATCATCGGAGCCCCGTGTTTCTGGGCAGGCAGTCAGAACATTAAGCACTTATCGTAGCACATAGTATCGCACCACTCATGCATATCCAAGTCCCTTCAGGACACTGTGTATAATAAGGATGAGATGGAATCCAGACAGAGTACTAGGACCCACCTGCTGATCATCCGGTTCTCCACCAAAAGCAAAGGTATATAACCGCCGACTGAGCAGGCTCAAACCTTCATCCAGCACCCACGCCGTACCGTGTACCTCCCTCGTCGCTCTCTCAAGCATGAGGGGGCACAAATCGTATATCTGGCGTCCTAAACTGAAGCGACATCCCTCCACTAAGTCCGAGTTCTCCAGAAATTCGTGTGTGAGCGTCGCTGCGTCGACGACCGTGCTAACGAGGAGGAGAAATGGCGTCCAGAGCCTTGGGCGGTGGGGTATCATGGTATAAGGAAGCTATGCAGATATCATAGGCAGATTGCTTAGAGGAACGTGAGGCCTGGAGTTCGGAGTCTTTCCGGAGTTAAGGCACAAAATAGTGGAAACGCCATTTTGGGCAATTGACGTCAGAATTCCTCCGCTCCAACCACCACGACCGGTTTTCGATATACTGCATACAGACACCGACTCCTTGCACAGAGCCCTCCGCAAACCGTTAACTTCATATCCCCGCTCCTTTTGTAATATCGACATGCCATAGGTCGGTGTTCTGCGAGTGTCTCCGCTACACAAGCAATATTAGTAGATATGTCATTATTATGGGTATGACCATAACTGACATTCAGTTAACAGAAAATTTTTTCTATACCTGAAAGAATACAGAGGACAAACCTGGTGTTATCCGGCGTGATCACAGCCCAGGTGTCGATAATCAGGTGAGCGCGTTCGCTCCCAACGCAAACGACACCATTTTACGATCAGTCGGTGACATAGCTCTCACAGTAAAGAGTCGTCTACGGTGACTTTTCTTGCATGAAAGTGTGGTTAAAATGAATCATTCATCAAAATTGGAGAAGAAACTACCAAGAATTGGGAAGGTCGAACTACACACTAGCTGAAAACAAACATATCCAAAAAAAATACTCGAGTTTCTGCGCCTAATCACCCCAAATGGAAAAATGATTACGCTTCGGGGAAATATTCAAGTCCTCAGCACTTGAAGCCTCCGAACTCACGGCCATAGGTGCTCTTCCAGGTGCGGTGGCTGTTCCACCCGCCCTGGGAGGTGGTGCATTGCGCATTGACGCAGCCGACATCGAAGTTCCACTGGCTGACAGACTCGGTCTGTCCATTCCCGTAATCACACCCGAATGCCCAAACGTTCTCGAAAAAGAACGACACCGACTTAGTGAAGGATGGCCTGATCGCGAGGAGGTTCCCCATGCCATTGTTGGCACCCTGGACGTCGGCCGCGCTAGCAAACTGGTCGTTGCAGCTAACGTCGCAGGTAAGCTGGCGCTCCTCCATGTAGTTGCGGCTGTTAAAAAACCAGAATCAGGGACAGCCGTCGTAAGGTGCGATCTGACTACGCACGCCTTGACGCTGGGAGCTTCGGTGCTCAGCATGCCATAGTAAGCGAGATGGGTCGAGTTGTGGCTCGTGTAGACGCCGTTCGCAGCACCAGGGACGGTGGTGAGCCCGCCCTCAATCACGAAAGGGACGTAGGAAACGAGCTGCAACTCGTCGGCCGCGAGAACAGGCGCGACGAGGACAGCGACGAGGGCGACGATGGCTTTAAATTGCATTATCGTTACTAGACTCGGTTAGGTTGAGATTTATTCCACGGTTGTGTGGTACTCACTGAACTTTGTTGGCTGGGTTTGTTGAAGAAACCTCTCTCAAGATTCGCCCGACTTTATAGGTTTTTCGTCGGCGCTTTTATTCTTTTCAGACATAGGTAAATATATGCTATCGCCTCCGAAGCCCCCGCCGAGTTGAAGAATGATGAGAAAGCTGAAAGCGCAGAGGCGGTCCATCCAAAAATATCACACCTCGTTGGCGATTTACGGTGAGCTCGGTTAATATTGGAGCGGATATACAATCTTAGCTCCTGCAGTGTCGTGGCATCTTGCACAGTTCGCACAGCATGGTAAACGAAAGTAACTCCAAAATTGAATCATTCAAATACCGTACCTCACCGGCTGGTAGAACGTGGTGCACATGGTCTACTCGAGTATTCAGTCCCATGGCAATGCTGAGAGTTAATGATTTATAGAGCAGCTGGAGGCGAAGATCTGCTCTGCAGGGTTCTAAAAATAGACAAGCTGTTGTCGAACAAACGCTCATCAAATTGAGTATCGTCTTACTTACTCGCAATTTATAATACAGAGGCGCACATATTTCTATCCCGCCTGGCCCAAGGACCGAGCCTAAGACAATTAAAAAAGCCAAATCGCCGCGCTCAACCAACGTTTGAGCTACAGTATGACAGCACTCAGCACTAGCATAGCCATTAGCTACGTGTCTCAGTGTACCGTTTCGCGCCGTGTTTCGCACTAGTCGCGTGTAGCTGCTCGGGGGTGTTGGCCTCGAAAACAGTGCTGATTGCTAAGAATGATATGGCTCGGATACAAATGTAGAGTAAGACCTGCTGCCACAAAGCGCTGGAGACACCTATAAATATATGCTGCCGGAACGCCACAAATATCTGAGGAGCACTAATGTATGCACAGCGCACACTGCTCCTTTTTTCCCGCGTTCCTCCCCGCTAGCGCTTCCAGAGCCAAGGTCTCTAAAAGGGATACATCTGGACTATAGCAAATAAGGATACAACTTGACTTCAGATTCAGCGAAGCGGAAAGGTCTACAGTCCGACCAGCTCCTGCTGCAGTTGGCTGCCCGAAGGCTTAGTACGCTCTGGGAGCGCTGGGACTCGGATGTGTATAACCGTCGTCGGTTTTCTCTACAAGAGTCCTCACAGATATCTCCATAGGGTCGGGCCTGTGTCCCTACAGTCGGAAAATCAGCGGGGCGGGTCATTTGCACGGAAGCATGGAGGGCGACGGCAACCTTTTCACTATGTATCGGCTGCGATGCGACTGCTGCCTGACTCTCGAATCTCCTTGAGCCTGACATCTGGGAAAGATGGATGGAGACGTGCTCATCGACCCTTTCACGCAACTCGTCTCGGGCATTCAGACTATGGGAGGGGATATATAAGCCACGGGGCCTCGCGGGGCAGATCCTAGGTTAGAAAAAACTCACGTCGCAAGGTACGAATTGAGATACACTAAAGGATGGAAGCTCGATTGTGAGACCGAGCCATTACAACTGAAGACCAGAAACTTACGTTTGCTTAAGAGCAGGTAGAAAGCTGCGCCGGCGTGAGTACAGGTGCAAATCACTTATCGGGAATTGACATACCTAAAAAGACGAAATTATTAGGCATTACGATGTAGGTGATCATGCCAAGTGCGGCATCAATGCTGAAAGGGAAATAGCGTGATCAATACTCGTCGCTTGACGGGGTTGCGGAGCACCCACCCGACAATTAAGCCGGTATTGACGGCGTAAGCCATAAGGATGTTGATGAGGGTGTCGGTCCTTTTAGGCCCCCACGTCAGCATCTGATTGATCGTAGAGTGGAGTATACGTACCTCCGGAAGCCTGTTCTTGACCGCAGAAGCAACCAAGAAAGAGCTAGTGCAACGCTGAGGTCGCTTGTGGTGCCGGCAGCGAAGTTGAGGTACAGTAGGCTCTGTGTAGGAACTCAGTCGTTCAGTGACATGAGAAACAAAGAAGACGCATACTGATAGTTTATCAAGCTCTAGATAGGTCGCGATACCGAAACTGTTATTTGACGTGAGAGGGATGTATACCATGTCGTGAAGGGGACGAACGCTTTAGCAGTGATCACTGTATCGCAGGCACCATGAGTTAACTTGCATGTTCCACACAGAAAATCAGAACGTACCGATTCCGCATACTAAACAAGTTTATCATTCATGTAAGCAACTGGCGAGGGCAATGCACAGCGCCGTGGGACATACCAAGGTCCGTCACGGATACTGCCATCTAAAACAAAAGTTAGCATGTGCCGCGAGGTAAAATTTCAATGTCATCCACTCACGATCCATGCCGTGATAACAACATTCCCTTTGCTCACTATAATAATGCGGTCGGGTGAGTCAAGAGTTGAGGAACGAGATTCCTGGCACTTGCAGCGGTAGAACCGTTGTGCGAACATGGTGCGAATAATGAAGTCAGATATCGACTGATAGACGGCCAGTTGTTAGTGACCATTACTGAACGCAAGTCGGGACAACGAGGGCACTAACTGTGATAGCGACATGAATCTGGTAAGGACGACTTTAAGAATCTAGTGGGGTGACTGAATTTGAAAACGTACGATGACACTCCTGCACGATATAAGTAGTGAGCAACGACGAAAGGACTCATCGATCAACACACACCAGGTGGGTACCGCAATAGCGCGGGGGTTCAAATAGTTCGTCACAAGGTAATAGTAAAGGATGTGGCCGTTCAACGCAGAGTCAAACGTGTCTAGCGCCCTTCAAGGTATGGACATTGATCAGACTGGTGCTTGCAGTGGACGGATCAATCGAGTCATTCACCAGAGGAACGCGATCTAACAGCGCCCAAAAAAAAATTACAAAGTCAGTGGCATGATGGGCCTGTTTAGAGAAGCAGTGGACGCACCATTAGTTTAAATAGCGGGCGATCCCTCGATTTACGCGTAAAGAATGTAAATGTCTGTACGCATGTTACCCCCCACAGGCTGTAAAGCGAGCGCTGGATGTAAAACCGACTACGCGCTAAAGGTGTTGTTGTGCACATACCCCATCGACAGTAGGCCGCCAACGAGGAGGGCCCCGAGTGTATTATCGAAGGATGGTAGAGCCGACGGCGGAGGAAGCGACATCGTATTCCGGGGAGAGGGAGGCAACCTGGGGAAGGAGAAAACGAGGGTCGTCGGAGCATCTTATCTCCCCCCTTTTTTGTTGCGTCTTTCAAGTCTTCGTGCACCCGCGGTTTGGACCTCCGCTTACCGTTCTGCCTTATCTCCTCGGTTTCAATGCTACTCTTGTTGACGCTTTGGCCCTTCTGTGCGTTCTTTCATCGTTGGTGGAGTTTAGCCTTCTGTCATTTGAGGCTGAAGGGCACTTGTTCGCTTCATATGGACCATCACCTTGCTGCATTCTTTGCTTTGATGACCGTACTTGCTATCTCTATTGCTCATTCTGGTGCTCACACACAGTGTTGACTTGGATGCTCTTATCTGTTGCCATATCATCCTTCCATCCCTGCATCATCTTTCATTTATGCCGATTCCTGATGGATGTGTTCAATGCTTAACATCGCTGCATGGGGGGTTCTGCCCTTAATTATCCACTCATTTAGATACTTCATTTCGTTTCAGAGAATGCATCTTCAGCCAATCCGCGCCCCGTGTTACTGATAACAACTCGTTTTGATGGTAGGCTTGATTTGTAACTCATCTATGATCCTGCGGTTCCTTTGCAGTCATTATTGACCTGTTTTGGCCCCCGATGCTACTTCACTTCTTCTTTTCCCTTCTCTTTGCGCTGATCCTCCATAATAGTTGCGCGCCTCTCGCTACATCTGTCATGGATATTGTTCGCCATCTTCCTTCTTCTCTGAGTACTTGAAGCTATATAACCAGTGCGTCACACTCCGCATGGGCCTCCAAACCTCTTCTGCGATGCCTCCCAAAACTCACAACATTCACGTCAAGGGCATCATAGATCTGTGCGTCCTCCCTTTTCTCATGCGACCTTGTGCTTATGGTCGGTTTTCCAGAGGTCCTGGTCGTAAGGTTATCAAAAAAGCTGCAGTGTATGTCGATTCGATTTACCTTAGCCCGTCGTCAATCTGATTCGGTTGCTTCCTAGTGAGACTGCGTCTCTCAATGAGTGCGTGTCTTGTTCTGCTTTCATGGTGTTGTTTTTTTCACCTGACCACCCTCCATGCCTCTCTAGCGCTTTCTCAGCTGCTTTGTCTGGGGCCTCTCGGTATGCTTCTGCGCTCATTATATCCCCTCTGCTGACATTTTTAAATTCAGTGTCGACGTTGCCAGTCAGTTGACCAAGCGCAAGCCTGCCGACGGTGTAGACGACTTTGACGTGTCAGTAATCTTTTTTTCTTGCTCTGTCCACACCTGATTATGCTTTCAGAGAGATTTTAGACGGTCCTGCCATCCCATCTCCCTCCAGGGGGGCGAAGGAGCTCCCCATTCGCGATCTGGCGGAGTCCGGGCATGGTCCGACTGGCTCAAGGTTTGTGCTTGTTCTATCTGCTTCAATGTACGCCGTTTCTCAACGACCTGTCCCTTTGCAAGCGATAACTCCAAGGTCATCACGGCTGGGTCGAAGGATGACGCCGCTGACATCAGGCAAGTATTTCCCTATGGCTTTGGTCCTTGTCACAGTACTAATCTTCTTGTATACAGTACTGCCCGTCCTTTTCCTTTGTAAGTTTTAGTGGCACCTCTATCCCTCCTTTCTTTGCCGCTTACCTTCCTGCCAGGGACATTGATTTGTTGAAGGCCTCCGACGCGGCTGCACTCGGGTATGTTCTTATACTTCTTCTCATCGTTTGTTCGTTAACATTTCATTTGGGTCAGAACACCATCTAGTTCTATTCCTGAAGAACCTGGAACCCTATATCCTGCACCGGTCATCTTGAGGTGTGTATTCTGTCCTATGTGGCTTGTATTGTCCTTTGACTTGTTGTGGTTCTGTAGCGCATCAGGTCGGCCTGTGTGCGTATGTCCTCTTTTTGGCGAGTATATTCCCTAATCTTTCGCTTTCTTCCGACTCCTCCCTGTTAGAAGAAACAAGAACATGACTGAAAAAGCTCGCCTGGCTGAACATGCCATAGCGACCTTGTACGTAGCCTCTTCTTCTTTAACATCATGACATTAACTTTGATATATCTGCAGAAAGAACAAGCGCAAACCGATGAGTCAAGTTCACGCAGAGGCGGCTGTCGCCCGTCAGTCTCAGGAAGCTTCTCGAGTGTAAGACATGCTGCCGCCTTTCTCTAATTTCTGTTGTTTACGTTCTTTTTTAGGCTTTCGGGACCTCCTCAAGTACCGGGCTCTCCTGCTCGCGCCACAACGGAAGAGTCCGATCTCCTGGATGTCTCAGAGTGAGTTTATCTATCGCTCGACTCTCTTTCAATTATATAATACCTTTCGTAGATTATTCCAAATTCCTGCCAAGGGAGGTCATTCTAGACTCCCTCAGACCCCGACTTCTGAAGACGAAGAAGTGTATGTTTTCTTGACCATCTTTATCCGCTTTTGGATTGCTAATTCCTTTTTCTGAAGTTCGCCTGAGACGCCGACGGCTAAGGAGTCAAACCCTTTCATCAATGCTGAGGCTGATGATGGCAGCAATTCTTCCAACGCTTCTGATGCAGAGGAGGGCTCTGTCATCAGTGACGCCAAGTCAAACAGTTTGTCAGATGCCATTGCTGTGACTTCTTCTCCTCAGGCAGAGGGGGAGCATGACATCGATGCGCAAGTCATGGATCCAGATCTCTGGCACCCTTCGATGGTGGAAGGCTACAAGAGCTTACCTGCCATTAGGTATTCACATTATTTATTTGCCCTTTGTGTACGCGCTCATTTGTTTTTTTTCAGCACCTTCATGGATGTTGTCCCTTATTCCCAGGGAAACCAGTATACGGACCTATCCTCCATGCATGTCTCTGTTGGGGACATGATGCACCTTATCCCTCAAGGAATACAGTACGTCTCTCTGTTCCAGGCCTGCTTAAACTGTGTTCTTATCGCATGATAGGTCCCTTGCTGCTGGCCTGTCCTTTGTTCGCTCTGGCGCTTTCGTCAATATGGCGAGAATCACTCCCAGTGCCCTTATGGTTGACGCCGGCCACATCAAGCTCGTTGACATGAAACAGTTGGCAGTTGGCATCATGCTGGGAGTGGTCACCGACTGTTCACTCTTCACGGCAGCTACGTCGGGTTCTCAGTCATCACAGTTTGAGGTGCACTGTATTACCATTGCTCCCGCTCCTCAGGAAATGAGGCGCGACACCTCTATTTGGGGAGGCCTACTCAGGTTTCCTGACGGTGTTATTTCTGGGCCATCTTCGCCTTTGGGCTTTTCTTTCTCTACTTTCCCAAAAGGAAAGGGTGGAAATCGCTCCTCAGGTATGTTCTCCACTTTATCTTTGACTTATCTAGTGGCTCACCCTCTGCTTTGAAGGCTCTGCGCCCGCCTCACCCACTAAAACCTTCAAGTTTGCCACGACTGTGACCTCCCCAAAAGTCGCTCACACCTCTGGGTTCTCCTTCTCTCAGCCCGTGCGCTTTGAAGATGAAGGTCAGTTGTGGTTTTCCTGGCCTCTAACATTAGTACTGATGCCCATCTCATAGTTCCCATTTTTGACGGTCGGGGAAAACATGGAATGAAACAGTTCATGTTCACCCCTGCTGATTTTAAAAGCCTCTCCACTCTTCCCGGACGGCGTCGCTATCACAGGAACAAGGTTGAGATACCCGACGAGTCCGTTGTGGCAGTTGGCTACACTGTCGGGACCTACGCGACTCCTCGCAGCATGTACCTCTCCTCTAACGTTTTATTTGTCGTCGTGTTGGGCACCCCGTCTGATGTACCGAAGGAGGTCGATCAGGGCCAGGCTGAGTGAACGTGTTAGTGCTGATCTGGCAAGTGTCGATGGCCTTGAGTTGGCGATTTTTTGGACTCTTTACCCCCCCCCCCCCCCTGTCTCTCTGTCGTGGT
This sequence comes from Lyophyllum decastes, assembly GCA_025854295.1. NCBI lineage: Eukaryota > Fungi > Basidiomycota > Agaricomycetes > Agaricales > Lyophyllaceae > Lyophyllum > Lyophyllum decastes. The sequence goes on along the minus strand of CP107712.1, from coordinate 253,354 downwards.
GCCTTCATTCCATGTAGTGTACCCTGTATCTTGCTGCCCCAAAAATATACGCATTGTCCGTTTCCAATATTTTAGCTTGATTCTCCGCAAGTAGAGTCTTTTGTGCATGTTGCGTTTGATTTTATTTTCATTTTGATACTCTTTACGCACAACAATTCTTTGTTCGTTTGAATGGTTGAGTTCAACTCACTTGCACAGTTCTGTCACGTCTTCAAGAAAGGGCCTTTGGGCCATGCAATTGCCAGAATATACGAGATGTACGAAAGATATCTCCCAACTACGTGCTTCTATTTTTTCAACTCCCTGTACCACTCTCCGCGCGCCTCAATTGCACCATCTCCCCCCTTTGTGTGTCTGATGAAGGTCGAGGGGAGTGAGTACGTTTTCCTCCACTTACATTTCTTGCTGGACTGGTGACAGGTGTGGACGATCTGTCCAGGCGGTGAGTCCTTCCTCGGTGCCCCCCATGATTTGAATGATCCGCATCCTGGGCAGGTGTAGTCGGCCGGTTCTCCGTACGGTTTGATGGAGTTGTGGCTCCATATGTAGCGGACGGTGTCCTGGTCCTTCTCTACCTGGTATATATCCGTGTGGGCCCCAATGCTCTGCAGGTCATCGAGGACGGCATCCCAGCGTCGTTCCTGGATGAACCAGGATATGGAGGCGGTGGTGAGAAGCGGGTTCGTCAGAACGGGCTGCAATACCAGCTGCCCAAAAGCCATTATCCACTTAAAGTGGCCCCTAATTTACGCCTGATTAAAAACAATGCAGATGTTGTTATTGAACACTTACTCATCAGCAAAGGCCTTGAGGTGTCTATAGGCCTGGTCGACTTTGATAATGGCGCCGCACACCAGAAAAGTCAGCGTGTTCTGTGTTCCCTCATCGAAAATTGCCGTGAGGTCTGATGGGAAAATCCGTGCTAAGACCTACCCGTAATGCCTTGTTAATATTCAGAAAGACGGAAGAATATAGTACATACATCCGCTACCTCTGCTGCGCCCTGATTGCCCCCCATAAAGTGGAGGTCCCTGCGGCTAGGGTCACTATGGTCAGTGAAGTAGACCGCGAAGGTCCGGTAGCTGCCATGATTTGTTTAGCGGCTGGCAGGGCGTAACGGTTCCCTCTCACCTTTTCAGGTCGCCTTCGGTCAGGCGCAGCACAAGCTCCTTCACTCTGCGATCGTAGTCGGCGTATCCCTCATCGCTACCGAAGTCCCACGGGAGATCGACAAACTCCACACGGTCGAGGTATGGGGCGATGTTGTGATACACTACCCGGGCGGAATCATCTTTTTCCTTCACGCTTGCCAGCCTGATAGATATGACGACGAGCGCCGGAGAGCTGCAAAGAGAATATGATTCCTGCGTCGTGGGTCCCCCGACAACTGGTGTGAGTTTCCCGTCGGAGAACACCTTTTCACAGCGTTCACAGTGTTAGATAGTGCTTACGCTACATTTGAAACTAAAACTCACACAATATGGTTCAATGTTCCAAGGAACACCGCGTTTTGGCTGCAGATGGCACGCGGGGCACTGGAACGTGAGGGTGGCTGCGATAACCTCCGGAAACTTTATGCAGACTTCACAGATTGCCCTTGGGCAGGCCCGGCAGGTGATGAGCCGTCCCCCGTTCCGACAACCCGAGCAGAACTTTAGACACTTAGCCATTGTTTCGAGAAACTTATGTTGTAAAAACTCACGGAGTTGTGCTTATCCTCGGATTGAGTGGGTGGCGTTGCTTCCTGCGGCGCAGCACTAACGGTGAGCGTTGCGAGGCGCTTGGACTGCCGGGTCGTCTCCAGTTCCACGGAGGACACCTTCCGCTTTTCGCGGGTCGGTGCTTTGAGAGTTTTACGCGGCGCAGGATCTCCAGTCGCCTTCCTGGCGGTTATCTTCGTTTTTGCCATAGTCAATGATGTGGTTGAAGTCCAAGCCTGACCGTGATGTGTTGATGATTGGCTTGTTTACATGTCATGTGATCGCGTTTTGACTTGATTGCCAGTCGCCTCAATTATGTCTTCAAAAGAGGCCAGTTTTCGGATCCAAGGTTAACAGCTGGTTAATGCACATCTGAAGTTTTTCACACAGAGCAGCTACATGATATCTAAGAGGTAGTAATACAACGAGTAAGTCTACATTTCCCTCCCTTCATCACCCAGTGGGATTGAGGACGAATACGACGTCGAGTGGGTTTTCACAGGCGTCTCATGCGCATTCCTTACGAGCAAACCGCAAAATGAACGCCATACCACTGCCCCAAGGTCAGTCCCATTGACACCCACAGTTGACTACTCTTCTCAACGCTCTTGTTTCAGGCGAGTCTATGCACGTTTGACCTTCGTTGCGAAGATTCCTTCGCAGGAGGAGGATCACTGTTCAAATCATGTTGAGGTTTTCGGAACGTACGGCGCCGGCACTGTAAGTTGTTCTCATGACACCTGGTTTTCGTTCCTATCTCTAATCTACCCCCAGCAATGCATAACACTCGTCTGGGTATGCGTCCCCCTCACATCCTTCGTGAATCTTATTCTCGTTGGCTCATGCCTCGTACGTGTCATCACGCATCTTGTCTGGAAGGTATATGCCTAGTTATTCGACACCTTATGTCGTGTAATGGTATCATTTCAGAGAACAGGTACATGTGTACCTCCCGACCACCCTCTGTTACTGAACCCTCCCTTCCTCCCCGCAGACCTCGCTTACCTCTTCACAATGCTGCGAGGCATTTCCCTGAAGATGCCCAGAACGTAGGCTGCGAGAAAGCCTCCACCCTTCTGCGGGTCCAGGAATAAGTAGCCTGCGCAAGACAGTCTACCTGTGGATGTGGTCGTCGTCTGAATGGGGGCGGGGTGAAGAACTCCCAGGTGAAGGTGGCGACAGTGGAGTCGTGCAGGGCGATGCGGGCAATGGGCGGTAATACGGGAGGTGACGTGGGACTGGGTGGAATGGGGTGCTCCTTTAGTAAGTGGCAGTAGTAGGCGAAAGCGAGCAAAATCCGTCGAATTGTGCAACTTCCTCTCCAGTCTTCGAGCGAACATATGTCAGGGAACATTTCTTTTCGATGGTCTTGGCGAAGGAATCAACTCCGGGATTTCAGATGAGTTCTGTGACCAATTTACAGCATGAGTAGGATTGATATTCATGAACATGGTTCAGCTTGCCTGGAACAGCGTTGAAAACCTACAGCAGCATTGGAGAAGCTATGGTTCGATGGCACTAGGTCGTTAGTAGACGTTCCTCACTGTGCATTTTCGAGAGACGGGGAGACGTGGACGTTGTGATACCTGAGTATGCGGCTGTGGCCTGCCAGTGTGCTCATGTAGTCACGTGATTCTTGTTAGGCAGAACGATTCGACATGCATAAATTTGAATCAGAATAGATGTGTGAGATACAAACAACTTGTAGATGTATGAATAAGTCATAAAAAAGTTTGGCTGAGATCTTTCGACAACTGGCCAGGTTGCCAAAGAATCGCAGTCAAGTCAGAAAATGTAGGTAGGGTAAAAAATTAAAACAGAATAGAAATTACTACATGTAATGCACCGCCTTTACTGACTTGCAGAATCGCACGCCCAAAACTAGACGCGCTGGGGTTTTACAGGTCCCTGAACTGGGCATAGTCTCAACCGACTAGCAGAATCACGCGTCCAAAACTAGACGCGCTAGGGTTTTACAGGTCCCTGAACTGGGTGGATATACGCAGCCTCAACTGACTTGCAAAATCACGCATCCAAAACTAGACGCGCTAGGGTTTTACAGTTCCCTGAACTGGGCATAGTCTCAACCGACTAGCAGAATCACACATCCAAAACTAGACGCACTAGGGTTTTTCAGGCCCCCAAACTGATTAACACCCAGAAACGTATCAGCCGGGCAGGATCCGCCAAGCAGCCTCATCCACGTTCCGAGATTGCGCCCCCGTGGCCCTCAGAATGAAAAAAAAAAATGCAAAAGAGAATGTCTGAAGGTGACAGAATCAGCTTACAGCTAGTCAGTGGTGGAGGACATACCTTATGACCTAAGGCTTGAGCCTGAATGAAAGCACACACAGTGTAATTTCCGCGAAAAATTACACGGAGTGTGCCTACAGAAAGGACGTCAGATCGTTCCAAGAGGATGTGGGGGGAAGGAAGGAAAGTTGAACTGATCTTTGATTGCTGTGGCTTGTTTTGACGTGTCAGTCACGTGACCGTTCCCACGCTCAGACTGTGATCAACGATCAATGTTCAGCAATTAGTTCTGAGCGACTTGACATGGAAAACATTACCCGTTTGCGCAAACATTTTCTCACCCGGCTTTCTGCCCAGGTATCCTCACCGGCTGGGTTGCAGCTGATTCCACCCACGTCTCACAATGCTCCCAAGAATCGCCCAAGGAAATGTTCTCAAGATCAAAATTCTGAGCGTCAAGTCCTTCAGATTGTTACGAAAGCTTTACTAAATCCAAGTATGTTGATCCCTCCTTGCCATTTCGCATACCTGAATTCCCCTCTAGTCTACCTTGATTGGAGTATCGAGGAATACACTGATACGCCACCTGCAAAGAGAGAAACTTTATTCATACATCGTAACCTTGGCCTTGTCGATACGCCAGCTACTTTTGTAGACCAGAATGGCATAATTGTTATCTGGTATCTGCCAGATATTTTGTCAAATTTTCTGCAGGTATGTCGTTTCTAATTGATCTGAAAGTCTTCTCACTTAGTATATCAGGACCAACTGTTTGAATCGTCTTCACTGTTGAATGGGCTCTTGTTGGAAAGCACCAAGGGCTCTCAGTCATCCACCTGGCATGTTGCGACAGATAATTTCCCTCCTCTTGTGAATCCCACTGTGACGCCTGGCTCAGTGAATATGTCATCTGGATGGTATGGACAAGGTCATACGGTACGTATTTATTTACAGTGTTTGTCGTTGCTGTTGACAAGCCTCCACTGCAGTCAAAATGCTGTAGTACTATGAAGCCGTCTCTGAACCTCAGACATTTTCCTCTAGCTGACGAATGGCTTTCTGGTATCACTCCCTCTGAGCTGGTGCTCAATGGGATACTTTCTCTTACCCATTCCCGTTTATATGACGATGCCTATGTGGCTTTGTCAAAACTTCGCACCCTTCCGCAGACAGAGGACATTGCTCATCGCTGGCCTTCTGTATTCTCAGGGATAGCTGTGATTGCCAATCGTCTTACCCCACCTCACATTGATAGATGCAGTCGACATTGTTGGTTTGATTCTCTCGTCAGTATCGGTAATTTCAACACTGCTTATCTTGGATTTCCGGGCCTTCACCTCTGCCTATTCTATGGCCCGGGTACAGTCGTCAACCTGTGCGGCAATTCTCTGGTGCACGAAATGGTGGAATGGGAAGGTGGAGAGCGTGTATGCATGGCGCATTTCCTCCGCAGTGAGGTGCTGGATTTCCTTGGGTTAGGGGGATCTAATTGGGTTAGACAATCTGACTTCGAGGCATTACATGGCATACCTGGTTTCCGTGCCTAAATGCGTAGGGTATTACACAGTAGCGTAGTGCGCAGGGCATCGTCACCAATGCCAAAAATAGCCTTGTATCCAATTATGGAAACCAAACAGTTCTTAGACGTTCTGAGAGCTTCCATAACATTCACGTGATATGGTTGGATTCCAAACGCACCAGAGTGTTTTTCCTGGGCCTTATTGATCAAACAGCATCTCATTTTTGCCCATGCTTTCCTGCACACTCAAAAAGCCTCATCGTGCGGCTCTCATATCAGCCTTTCTATGTTTATTCATCTGTCTGTTGAGATCTTGTCGAGGCCAGCACGGTTTACCTTCAGTGTGCGAATATCCTCATCTCACAAATATGCTGCATCTAATCTATTCCTTTTTTTTAGTCTTGGGATTTTTGCTGCCCCAAATCTCTTGGGCAACGGCAGCATGATAACTTGGGAACTAGCTGATGTGAGCTTTCCATAGTAGTCACCAGTTATAGGTTTCGCTAACATTTTGTACCTTAGGTACCCGAACTAAACAACGCAGCTCCCCCTTGCCCCTTGCGCACCTCCCGGGAGATTTGTCATTCAAATCTCTCTGCCCACGTTGGGAACCACTTAGGCTACTTATGTGCCTATGAGCCGTTGGCTTACCATGCCCATCTTGGGTATCAGAACAGTACTTTTGTTCACCGTACCCCATCACAACCACCCTGTACCTGTCAATCATTGACGTTTCCCCCTATCTCTTATTTGCGTACGACATCTCATGTTTACAGACAACGCCCATCCTTCTCCCAGATATTGAAACTACACTTCACACTATGCGTTTTTTTCTCTCGTCTACTAGAACGTCTATCTCACAGCCATTTCTTACACATTGCGCTTGCCCACTTCCAGTCTATTCTTAGTTTATGCATACATATGTACTGCTTACCTCGGAAAGACATAAAAACAGCTTGTTCCCTTATCTGTTGGATAATGCAGCGGTCGTCAATGGTCAAACATGATTTTATCACCGGATTCAGAAAGAGACTGCTGACTCACGGAAAGTATGGTCGCCGCCATAGACACGCTTGCAAACACCTCAAAAGGCCTTCTATTCCCTGGCGCTTCCGTGCAAGTATATCAGGGCCTACCTTGTTCTACCGATTTTTTTCTGTTTGTCTTGCTCTTTTTTCTGTCTATATTGCTCTTTTTTCTGTTTATCTTGCTCTCTTCTCTTTCCCACGCCGCATTGTTTTTCACTCAACTTCTGTTGATGATGCACATTCACCTGCACCAGCAACTCCTACTGGTGGTGGGAAGAGGGCTCGTTCTTTTAGTTATGAGGATATAGAGCCACACATCGTCAGCGAGTTTGCAGGCCAGGCAGATCAGTCAGCATTGCTGTACGTTGATCACGTCAATGGTGTTGGGCTTCTCAAATATCCCATCGCAGATGGATATGTTCATACAAATATGCCTGTCCATAGCCTTGTTGAGCTCTTACCTATGGCTAGTATCAAAAAGATTGCTGCCATTCATAATATCTCGGTGGGGCAGCGGCCATATCTGCAGGATCTTCTGATGGCTTTCATAGGTCACAATTGCCTTGCCTGTACCTTGAATTACAGTGTATTTCTGGCAATACCCTCTGACACGGAAAAAATGCGAATTCGTATGGAGAAGAAGAGGCGCGAAGAGCCGGTGGAACAAACACATATCTCAGATAGCACAAGTAGTATGGATACACCATTTCCCCCAGCTCCATTAACACCTGAGCTTACTTGAGAAGTTGTGAGGGGCTTTTGTGCTGCATCTGCTCCAAGTGTTATCGAGGAGTCTGGATGCGCTGTGTGTGCAAGGTTACAGCCTGTCATCCATATGAGCCCCTTGAAAAATATAAAGCGTCTTCTGCACGTATTGGAAACGCCCGGTGTTACCAGAGTGTTACGGAGTTCTGCCCGTCAGAAAATTCGAGAACACAAGGGCCCTGTCCTGGATTACTCATGCAACCAGGTTTGTGACGAGTGTAGGAGACACATTAGGAATGGAAATATGCCACCGTTTGCTCTTGCAAGAGGTCTGTGGTTGGGTGATGTTCCAGATGTGCTATCGTCGTTAAACTTCATGGAGAAGCTCTTGATTGCACGAGTACGCCACAATTGCAATTTTGTACGTGTTGCTTCTTCCGGTCGCTGTAAGATGGTAGCGCATTTGGTTGCATTTGAAGCTCCAATTCCCAAGGTGTACGACATGCTACCCCCTCCTCTGGAAGACTTGGATGAATTTCTGGCAATCATGTTCACCGGTCCTTGCAAACCAACTGAGGACGAATTTAAACGATCTCCGGTCCTGGTACGAAGAAATGCTGTTAAGTTAGCATTGGAGTTCCTCATTCTTAACCACTCGGACTATGCAGATGTTGGTATCTCTGAAACTAATTTGTCACAGTACCCTGAGGATACACCCCTTGTGTCTGTCGTATACCAGCAGAGTGACACCAATAAAGTTCCTGAGGGTACGAGTGTCCACGACAGGGGTGAAGAGGATGGCGTTGAGACTGGAGACTGCCCATTCGTAGTGCATGGACTAACAGGGGATACCTTAGGCGCTGCTTCCGTTGAGAAACTGAAAGGTATGGCACTGAAGCATTGGAACTCAGGGGGGCGAGTTTTGAGAGTGGGACAACATGCAAAGCTGGAGTCTGTGTACAGCAACCCTAATCTGTACCCACAAATGTTCCCTTGGCTATTCCCTTATGGATTGGGCGCTATTGGCTCAACATCTCTTTCCGATGATGCGCGCAGAAAGTATTTGTTAATGTATCATGATAAACGGTTCCAGACGGACATTGCTTTTCCCTTTGCTGCTTTCAGTCATCGCCAGATCAAGGCAGCCTCTACAGGCGGTTACCTTGCGGTTGATTCTAGACATTTTCAAAGTGTCTCTGAACGCCTTCTCAATGTTAATCAGGAAGTCCTTGCTGACATCGCAAAGAGAATGGCCCTTGGAGAAATTGTTAAGCCTGTAACTGATGAAGAAAAGACATGTTTCCAGGTTATTCGCGACCTTGATCACGTAGGTGGTAACGTTGCTGGGTCTATATCAAGTAAGAAATACATGAGAAATGAGGTTTGGTCACTAATTGCGTATGGCGGGGCGCCTACTTGGTATATTACGCTTTCGCCTTCTGATATATCCCACCCCATCTGTTTATACTGGGCTGATGAAAAAGTAACTTTTGATCTATCCATTCGAGCTAACGATGAACGCTACCGGCTGATTGCAAGAAACCCTGTGGCAGCAGCTCGTTTCTTCCATTTTATGGTACAGCAATTTATCATACATGTATTGGGTGTTGGCGCAGATCATTCGGGTATCTACGGTGACACTTCTGCCTTTTATGGGACTGTTGAGCAGCAAGGGCATCTGACACTTCACCTACACCTCTTGCTCTGGATAATATGTGCCTTGACACCGGACGAGGCCCGTAAAAAAATTATGGACCCTGATTCCCCTTTTCAGCATGCCCTGGTAGAGTACTTGGAGGCTGCTCACCAAGGTGAGTTTAATACGGGCACGATGGAACAAGTAGACGAAGCTGTCAATGCTGCGGCCAGTGAACCAGGCTACCAAGACCCAACACTAACCTTACCTGTTCCACCGCCTGAGGAATGCGCTAATATGTGCATCGCATGCCATAATTGTGAAGAGATCAATTCATGGTGGTCTCGGTTTAAATTCACGGTTGATGACATATTGTTCAGATCCAATGTCCACAGTTGCCGGTCAACACTCAATCGGGATGGAAGTCAGAACAAGAATAAGCAGTATGCTGGTTGTCTGGATAACAAATGGGGTACTTGTCGTGCGCGCTTTCCACGTCCGATTTTTAAAGAAACAGAAGTAGACCCTGCCACTGGGTCATTGCATATTAAGAAGTTGGAAGAGTGGATTAACACGATATTGTCTGCAGTTACCTACTTATTCTGTTGTAACACTGATGTTACAAGCTTGCGGTCAGGGACTGCGATAAAGGGGGTGCTGTATTATGTCACAAAATATGTTACCAAGACCTCCTTGAAGACATCTGTGATTTTTGAAACAGTTCGATCTATTTTTCAAAAGAACACCGAAGTTTTAGGTGGATCAGCCTCTCGCCAAGAGAAAGCGAGGGCACTCATGACCAAGATTGTGAATTCACTTACAACCAAGATGGAGATGGGCTCCCCAATGATATGCCTGTATCTCCTCGGAAATCCTGATCACTATACCAGCCATAAGTTTAAAACCTTCTACTGGAAAGGTTTTGTCAATGAAGTGTTGGCGGCCTGGCCAAGTGAAGGGAATAGCGAAAATTCACGTCTACCTGAAAAAGTAGTCCTCGTCATGCGCAGAGGTTGTGTAGTCGGGCTTTCGCCTGTTTATGATTACATCTATCGATCTACGGACCTTGAATCAATGTCACTGTATGACTGGGTTGCAAGATGTACAAGAATTAAAGGCCATACTGGTAACGATGCAGATAATTTACAAGATGCTGAAGCCTGCCAGCTGGAGCAAGAAACTGAGACTGTGGACCCTGCCATTCCTGAGGGTGGCGGCGTAGCAGGCAGAAAAAAAAATGCTGGTTCTTCAGTTCATGAGTTCCTTGATCTTCATCCTTTATCCGCAACACACAGTACATTGTGTCATGCCCCAATGAATGAACATGTGCCTAATTTCACAGGGCCGCCATTACCACGATGCGACAGGGGTGATTGTGAATATTATTGCGCCACTATGCTCACCTTATTCAAACCTTGGCGATCAGGCTTGGATTTGAAAGATACACTTAGCACTTGGGACGAAACTTTTTTGAAGCAGACATTTTCAGAAAGACATCAGGCGTTGATGAAGAATTTCAATATACAGTATGAGTGCATGGATGCCCAAGATGATTTTCATGCACAGATGAAGAAAGGCAGCACACATCTTCCAAGTTGGATAGATGCCGAAAAAAATCACTTTGCAGAATACGAACAGGAAGACCTTGTCAAGGATTACACCTTTGATGAAAACTCTACAGGTGGAGACGCAGAATTTACTGTTGGGCCTTCACGCCGTACCAAAGACACAGCAATGAAGGAGATGACTGGCATCCTGAAGTCTACTGGTTGGCATAAACCATCTTCTGGTTTGCTTCCGAAAGATACCAACCTCAACCCTTGCCCTCCCTCAATCGATCAGCCTGGGAGTCAATGGAAAGCTACTGTAGTCGCGGAGAGGTCAAATATCCTTGCCAAGTGTGCACAAGACATACCTGAGGTGGCTATTAAGGGCCGTAAGTTCTACCCTGACCCAAATGTGGTGGAGGTCATTGACAAAACGTACCTGGAGAAAAAGTGTACCTTGCGTCAGTGGGCCACAGCCATTAAAAATGTTGTTACTGAATTTACCTTGAATAAAGAGCAGCGACGAGCGTTCACGATTGTTGCAAATCATGCCATCAATTCAAACTCTGATTACTTGAAGATGTATATCGGCGGAATGGGTGGAACTGGAAAATCACAGGTTCTAAAAGCTTTAATCAAGTTCTTTGAGTTGCGGAAGGAATCTCACCAGTTTGTGGTTGTGGCACCAACGGGTACTGCAGCATCCCTCCTTGGGGGATCAACGTATCATTACATGTTTGGCATTTCCGACCTACATGAGCAAACGAGCGTTCAACTATCCCAGGTTAAATCTCGGCTTACGGGCGTTGATTATGTTTTTTTCGACGAGGTGTCAATGTTATCTTGTCGAGACCTTTACAGGATTAGTGAGCACCTAGCAAAGGTGTTGGGTAATCCAGAGGTACCTTTTGGTGGCATGAATATGATATTTGCTGGGGACTTTGCGCAGCTACCCCCTGCAATGGGTGGGGAGCAAGTGTCGTTATATAGTCGGACAGTTGGATCTGACGGTGTTTCATTAAACGGTCAGGAGTCTGCTATTGGAAAGGCTCTCTGGCACCAGGTGACAACTATCGTCATTCTGCGGAAAAATGAGCGTCAGCAACACAATTCCCCAGCTGATGTGAGCTTCCAAAAAGCCCTTGAAAACATGCGTTACAAATCTTGTACACCTGAGGACTTGATTTTCCTGCGCTCACGTATTTCGAGTACTTTGCCAGGTCGCCCAAGCATCATTGACGAGAAGTTTCGCAATGTATCAATAATAACATCTTTCAACATTGATAAGGACGCAATTAATTCATTAGGCTCACAAAGATTTGCATGTGAGACTGACCAGGAATTAGTTGACTTCTATTCTGATGATCTTATGGCACTGCCTGAAAACATGGAAGATCGCACTCAAAGGAAGGCTGCTAACAACAGAACAAAAATCAAGAAGACATTAGTTGAAGAAAAGGAACAAAGAGCCCTATGGGATGCGCCTTCTACTCTCAATACAAAACTCATCCCTGGGAAGTTATCTTTATGCATCGGTCTGCCAGTCATGCTCCGCCAAAATTCTGCTACGGAGTTGTGCATGACCCGTGGCCAAGAGGGGTTCATACACTCCTGGCAGTCAACCAAAGGATCCCATGGACAAAGGATGCTTGACACACTCTTTGTACGCCTCTCAAATCCTCCAAAACTGATTAGTTTTCCTGGCTTGCCTGAAAATGTAGTGCCTCTTACCAGGTCGACAGTTGCCACTGTCTGTTCTCTCCCTAATGATTCTAAACTCAATGTTGCACGTTCGCAGGTCGAAGTCCTGCCAAATTTTGCTATGACAGAGTATGCTTCGCAAGGAAAGACAAGGGAGTTCAATATGGTCCACATTAACAATAGTTGCTCTCACCATGCGATTTATACTGCTCTGTCATGTGGCAAGTCGGCACAGGGAACACTCTTGGTGCAGGGGTTTGATGCTGATAAAGTAACAGGGGGTGCATCAGGTGCTCTGCGTCAAGAATTTCGGGAATTGGAATTATTAGATGATATAACCTGTATGCGCTATGAAGGAAAGCTCCCCAAGGGCATGCATGATGCTGACCGGCGAAACACTTTAATTGACTCGTTCCGTGAGTGTAAAGGGAAGGACTATATGCCTGCTCATGTTAATCGCGCTATACACTGGGGAAAGTCGGATCCTTTCTTGGATTGGGTTCTCAAAGACGTGGAATGGAAGATTGTTGAAAAATCGAGCAATTGTAAGAAACAAGAGCCGATGAGCACATTTGTCACTGCGAGAGGCACTGTGTCAGGAAAATGAAAGACATCAGATAATGTTGATGACTTGAAGGATGACATGCCAAGTCAGAAGAAGGCAAAGATGACTGACAATGGTTCGGCACATGGTCAGACTCAAGGGGAGCTAGATGGACCGATTGGCACACCATGGAAAGAGAACAGTTGCGCGTATGACGCAACAATCGCAATCCTACACAATGTCTGTCGAGAGAGTCCACAAAATACTGTGGCAATTGCTAATTTGAATCGAGAGTACTTAGGACCCATTATTGCCGGTTTTACAGAATGTGTTGGGCCTAGACATATAGAGAATCTTGAAAGGATGCGTGAGGCGTTACGGGGCACTCTATTCCAACTCTCACCTGAAGTCTTTCCCTGGGGAGAATATACAAGTGTTCACGCTATGCTTGGTCGCCTTTTGGAGACTTCGCGTGATGTAATGGTGTCTGCAAGAATTTGCCCAAGACATCACGCAGTTCACTCGCCTCCCATTGCATCGACAAATTGTCTGATTTCGCTTCTTCCCCCCGCAAGACATATTCCTCTGCAGGATTACCTGCGAAGGTTCCATGTCCAGACTGCTGCTCGATGTCGGGTCTGTCGCTCTGAACTGCTTCGAGCATACCGGTTTGTTAATTCACTGCCTGTATTGGCATTTGACTTGACCCGGACAGACCCCATGTTTCCAGCCACCCTCCTAGTGCCTATCACTGCACCATCTGGTGAAATTATACATGAAGTACCTTATAAGCTTATGGGTGTCATTTACCATGGGCAGGAGCACTTTACCTGTCGGGTGTTGTCGACCACTGGTCTAGTGTGGTCCCATGATGGTATGCTTGAGAGAGGCTCGATGATCCAGGAGGGCATGATGGAGAGTCTTGATCTTCGACGCCTGGGCACTCGCACTGCTATTGTTTCTGTTTACGCTCGGCAGAATTGAGTGGTTACGGCGCAGAACTCGGACCTGCCATTCATCGGCCCACAAGACCAAGTTGCATTTCGTGCTACTCCTTGAGACCAAGTGGTTCACTTGCGGTGAGACGCTTGGGCTTCTCACATTGCACCTAGGAACAGTCTCTAGATGGGAAGTTCGTTTATAATTAAGGAAATACATGATATGGACTATGGACGGCCAGAAAGAGAGATGACATGGGACGCTAACTGTCCGCGGAGATTGAAAAAAAAAATAATCAGACCAATCATGTGATCGGCCCATCCTCTGCCTGATTCGGACCAGACAGCTTCAAAATGTCGCTCTTTCGTTTGCTACCGTCGTGACATACGCTGCATTAACCTATGCCCCTCCTCGACCTGCTTCATATTGTAGCCGATTCCTCCATTTCGCACAAGCTCGCCTCTGCAGCAAGACTCGTTCCCGCTTGCACACGGTCGGTTTTCAGAGCATCGGAACTAGTATCAGTTTCGAGGCTTTAGTTGCACTGTCGTTTCATTGTGGAACTCCTTGTGAGAACAGTGCGAGAGACTCGAACGCCAATTTCGGTCCTCTGGGAGCTTCTGCTGTCCTATATAACTACTTTGGGCTGTGTTTGGGTTGCTCGCATCCAACTCGGATGATATACATTGCTTCAAGTTTGTCTGCAGAGCTGTGTATACACGTTAGATGGAACAAAACTAATCCACTCGTGTCACGAGTACGAGAAATGTCGGAGTCATATTGCAGCCGTTCTCTCCACCGCACGAGCTCGCCTCTATGGTAAGACTGGCGCCTAATTCCCTAAAGTTCTCAAAGCGTCGGGACTAGGTGGACTTAGCCATAGTCTAAGCCTCGATCCGTCAGGAGGGTAGATCTTAGAAATCCTTGTGAGAAATCGTGCGAGAGAACCTAACTTTGGCCTCTGAAATCTTCTCCTCTCCCGTTTTTTATATGACTAAGTTGGGCAATGACTGGGATGCTCACCACGAATTCGGACGATGCTCTGCTGCTATATTGCTTCGAAGTTACGTATACCCGTTTTCTCGAACAGAAGTCATTCCGTCGTGTCGGCGGGTACGAGAAAGGTCACCACTGGCAGCCGCGGTGTTCATGGATTGACCACTCATAACTGGTGCAGGATGGACAACCGCACTTTGTGTTGATGGAACGGGTTGATTCTCAGAAGAAGCATATGCCAGTGGTCTGAACCGAGTACGGAGCCTCCAATCCTTGAAGATCGCAGCCGGGAGGTGAAAGTACCGACAATCCATTTCAAGCACTTTCAATAGAAACGCGCACGAATGTAGACGAAATCCGACAGTACCGCGACGGCTAATAAACAATGCGAAGAACGTGCATCCAGTGACTTGACCAGAAATAATTGGAGTGAGTCTGAGATTATGATCAGATGCTGGCCCTTCTGAGCGCTGGCAGGACAGGCAGTCTAGAAGGACCTAAAGACGCCAAATGTGATTCTCCTCGCTTCGTTCGACGTGCAGAAAACTACGCCGTTATCCGTATTGTTGGGAGCAGCATAGACTTGATGTGAGGAAAAGTCTCTGGTTTTGAACTTCCAAATGTGGCGTAAGTTCGCAGTGGCTCCGCGACCTAACAATTGAGTAAATTTGATCAGCCGTCGAACATTCAGGTTTTTCGCGAACAGTGGCGCTTACACGCGGCACACAATAAATATAGCACAGATCCAATACGTCGAGAAGAAAGAAAGCTCGATGCCGAACGGTGTAAGTACTACTTTACAGTAGTTTGTAGTATCAGGTCGAATCGGGCTCGAAATACGAAATAAACACGGCCGTCGGGTATAAAGGCAGCCCAATGCCTCTGAGCTCAACAACTCAAACGCGAAACCAACCAACTTCAAGTAACACTTCAATTCCTTAACTGAATTACTATCAGTGAGTTCGCCTACGCTGCGATCTAGACAACATTGCAGCGGATATCGACGCTGAATTCCTCGTCTGCAGCCCTCTCAACAATGCGCTTCATGAACGTCGCGAGTAAAGCTGCTGCTTACCTTGTAGCCTCGAGCTGCTGGAAGGCCGATACCTGCCGCGACGCCAACTTTGAAGACAGAGGACGAATGTATGTACTCATATTTCGCGTTCGTTGTGTATGCTGTGCGACCTGACCACTGCGTGATCCAGGGCTCAGTTTGCCATACGTTACTGCACAGACACGTGGACTACACCTGCCGCGTTCGAAACCTACGGCTATGCGTCAGCCATGACCGTTGGGGGGTGGTCGAGCTATAACGATTGTTTGAGGACGTTCACGGAGATCACTGAGGATTGTCTCGGATATGTCAACGGAGGCTCGGCTGATACTGATACCGCTCATCTTGTCGTCGCGTTCGGGGACTGCGAACGGCTTTAGGTGACGGGATATCCAAAGTGAACTTGAAATTGTCTTGTACTTGTATTAGTCGTTAACCTGAAGTGAAAGAAAAACGTTGTTAGTGTTTTGTCAATCAATATAATGTGCGCGCAAAGTGAAACGTGTGAGTCGTCCTGAGGGTTGTGCGTCTTGGCAATCCAACGTGAAGTCGGACGCGTTTTCCGTGACGTGTCATAACCAACTTGAATACTAGATTTAAATCCTCCCTGAAATGACCGTACCGCCAATCCCAAACCTCGAGCTATAGGGAGCCATTGTAGAAAAGACCAGCCGTTTTCGATGAGCCATTTCTGCTGGTTTGGGTCGAGGCCTTGACCAACTTTGTGAAGAGATTAGATATGACCGTGATAAGATCTATTTGCCCTACTACGTTTGTGCCAACCTGCTCCAAACGACCGCCTGCCCTCCACCACGTTCGAAACCCAGCATGTCTCTACAGAATTGCAGTTTTAACCGCTGGACCGCGAATCCGCATTTGGGAGGTTTTCATGAAGGCTGGCAAGCATCCGAATTCCAGTTTCTAGACAAACCTTCGACGAGGCTGACATCCTCCAGGCCTATAAAGCCAGCGCCATCTCGCCATGGTTCTATACTTTTTCAATCATGTCTACCACTGCGTATACTGCAAGCACTGCGCTTGTCTCTCTCTCCCTCAACGGGGACATCTACCGTCTGCCCACGTCTAAGGTCCAGCCCTGTGTGGACATGTTGGTTGCGATGGACAGGACCTTTACGAACGTTGTATCGAAGCAATCTGAGAAGGATCTCGTGTGGACCTACGTCGCAGAGGGAACTAAGGGATGGCGTCTTAGCAATGCTTTCCTCAACCTCTACGTCGACGTAGACGACTACCCCGTATATGGCCTCGGTATGTCGGCATTTATCTTAGCAGTTGGAGGCTGACTGACATGATGGTTCTGCAGGGGGTGTATCGAGGACGGTGTTTGCATCGTCGGTGGCTCTCACAGCGGATACGTCACAGGCCACGCTTGCAGGATCTCGGCGTGCGATGGACTACAGTACGAAGGCGGGAACGGTTGGCGAACAGGTTGAACCGAAGAAGACATCGTTGCACCTCAGTGCGGCTGATGCCAAGGTCAGTATCCCCTCCTCCTCCCCTCCGTTCCTTACGGACCCTGACCCCACCTCATTTCCTAGGTCATTCCCCACGGTCAATGCAACAACCCCAGGCATAACACTACCATCGCCGACATGGCGCAAGCCCTCCTCGACCTGGACGAGCTCAAGCTCGCCAACGCGAAGCTCACGGCACGCATAGAGAGCCTGATACCCAAGTGGCTGACGCTCAAGCTGGATCACCTCGAGCGGGACGTTGTGGACGTCAAGCAGGGGGTTGATGCGGTCGACTTCAAGCACGACCTCGACGGTGTTGGATCTCAGAACGTACAAGACAAGGCGCACGCTGGTGGAGAGACTGGTTCGTCGGACCTCATCGCTGAGTCTGTCCCCGAGCCCATCGGAGATAGTCTCGACTTCATCACCCCTCCCCTGCCTGCCCCTGTCGTCTCGCCATCGTCACCTTCTACACCGTCCTGAGACATCCACGCCCCTGCCTCAGAAGCCCCCGAAGAATCGTATTGAAACATCCACGTGCCGCCGCCCTCAGACGAAGAAGTCCAACCCCAGCCCCAGACCGAGAACGAGAACAAGAACAAGAAGAACAAAGAAGAATCAGTTACGGAAGTCCTTGTTGAGCAAGACGATCTCACCGACGCTCCTACCTCTGCCCGCCCCACCCGCACCCACACCCACACCCGCACCTCCAGCCACACCACCACCGCCCCCTTCACGGCCTGGCGTGACTTCCACATGCGCACACAGCAGCGCGACGCCGAGCAGGCGGCGGTGTACGCGACGGTCGACAAGGCGTTGCGGAGGCTAAGGGAGATTAGGGAAGAAGGGGAGAAAGATATGGAGAGGGTGTATGGTGATGATGATGATGGTGGTATGTCTGATGTGGGGCGGAGAGGGGCAGTTAGTCGTTCGGTGTTGGTTTTGAAGGGAGTTGAGAGTGCGTTGGAGCCGCGGGATGGGGGGGAGAAGGGGTGGACGGGGATTCATGAGGTGCTTGAGGGGGGGATGATGGGAGGCTTTGGGAAGGTTGGTGTTGGGCGGAGGGGAGGGGATGAGCGCTGTGGGGGGAGGAAGTGATTAAGGACGAGAAGGAAGAAGCAAAGGATGAAGAAGCAAAGGACGAGGAGGAGAGTGTTGAGGTTGAGGCCCGCTATGAGGAGGAGAAGGCGCACCAAGAGCACGCTGAAGAGACCCAGATTCGATGCATCGTCCCCGTCCCCGTTACTGTGGAGCTTTCCCTCATCGACGAGCAGCCCGATCTTGGTGCATCTAAATCATACGAAGGCGACGACGGCGAACGCGCAGCGAAAACCCTTCCAGAACCTGACCTGTCACAAGAGAATGATTGTCATGCTGGGGGATCGGACACGTTCGCCCTTGAGGACCTGCTGTCGAGATTCAATGCCATTGTGGATGCACGGGAGGCCGTGGATAGGGAGGCGGTGACTGCGGGTGCGGGTGCGGGTGCGGGTGGTGCCGATGTAGACGCAGAGGGGGATCGAGAGGATTCGGTGTCGTTCGAGCACGCGGAGGGTGGTGGTACCGAGGAGGTGCCCAAAGTCAAGTGGGTGGATGATGTCGGCGACGGCGGTGCCGGTGTCCAAGACGACCTAACAACGGGACGACCCACTCCGGTGGCTCAGAATCCTGCGGATGCGGAACAGGTGGATGACAGTGTCGACCCCGGCGAGCCGTATAACCTGAAGACGGATCCGGAGGAACCTGTTGTTGGGAGAAAGAGTGGTGGGCTGACGCCGAAGGGGGGTGACGGTTTCGGTATTCGCGGCAACCCGTATAGTCTCGGTGTTCGAGCTTCAAACGAGCAGGTACCCAGTCCCGTCAGGAGCGGATTTCAAGCCGTTCTTCGAGACGTGGGGGCTGCGAAGTCTACTCTTCGAAAAGTTGGACACGGAGGTCGGGGCCCGAACGAGCAGGTGCCCAGTCCCATCAAGAGTGGATTCCAAGCCGTTCTCCGAGATGTGGGGGCTGCGAAGTCTACCCTTCGAAAAGTTGGACACGGAGGCAGAGGCCCGAACGAGCAGGTACCTAGTCCCGTCAAGAGTGGATTCCAAGCCGTTCTTCGAGATGTGGGGGCTGCGAAGTCTACTCTTCGAAAAGTTAGATATTGCTGTGAAGGTCGAGCCAGCACTGTGAGTATTCGCTCCTCTCTCTCTCTCGGTGCCCAACCAGTCACTAACCCTGTTATACTCCTCAGAGCTCTCCCCCCTCGACTCCAGCACAACCCAGAAGCCGTCTGCCCCTTCCCACCCCATCATCATCCACCCCTCCCACCGAGACCATACCAGCAGGGAAGAAGCAGCATCCGGGCGTCTCCGCCATCCTCGGGTTCAACACCACAGCCCCCGAGCTCCTCGAACGCAAGGGTACCCTCACCCGCGTCGGCACACAGAAACAACACCCGCCATCTTCCACGAAATCAGATTTCCAGCTCCCTAAGCTCCGCGGGACCGGAAGGCTGTCAAACGGAGCGTGGAAACCCGCTTCGGGAGGAGAGAACGTGAGCGCTACACCACCGAGACTGGCGCTTAGGAGGGGCTTGGGAGGGGAGGGGGTGAGGGTGCCCAGGGTGCCTGGGAGGGACAGGACGAATGATACGCTGGGGACGCAGACAAAGACGCAGACAACGACGAAGACGAAGACACCGACACCGACACCGGGGCCGGCGGGTGGCAGGAAGGTGCAAGACTTGACGTTGTTGATGCCGAGGGCAGTTAGTGTGCAGTTTTATTCGAGGAAGAGGTGATATCCCCGGGTTACGGCTTGATACGTTCTAGTTTCGGTTTCTCTTTTATTTCTATCTCTCTATCTCTATCTCCATCTCCATCTCGTTCCATTATCTCCTTTTCTCATATCTCTCCCTCCATTTCTATCTCTCTATCTCTATCCCCATCTCTATCTCTATCTCCCCTTCCCATATCCCCCCCTCCATTCCCACTTCTCTATCTCTATCCCCATCTCCGTCCCGTTCCTCTATCTCCTTTTATCTTATCTCTCCCTCTATCTATTCCCCTATCTCCCATACATACACTCTCGGTCTATTCGTTCCCATGATCCTGCTTCGATTCCGTGTCCTTCCAATTGAACTGCATTTACTCGATGTTCGGGAGGTCGTGGTATCTCGACTTACCCATGGCTCTGGTGGAGAGTCAGCGCACCTATTGTTCGAAGATACCTGTAACTTATGTACCACATTAAGTTATTACCAACTCCTTTCCATTGAAGTCAAGCGGTTGCAATATCAAAGCATCCCATGAATAAATTCCAGCTAAATGACTTATCCCGGAATGGTCTCCCTCTCTTCAACTAACTCCCATATTTATTGCGACACACCGCGATTGCTTGTTGCTTTTCACTCTGGCACATCCAAAACCACGGTGTTACATAATCCGTTCACGTACCTGCTCCCACCCGCTTGATATCTTGCTCCGAGGTTTCCAATGCTATCGACCATCGATCCTGCGGATTGGAGAGACCTGAGGGAAAATTTCGATGCCCAGTTAGAAATACTCAGTAAGGAATAGACTAATCTTCAATCCAAGCATCTGGCTGATTACGTCGATTTCAGTCAACAGTGAGTTCCGGTCTAGATCGTATTCGCTCTTGATCTACACCTTACGATTTACTCTCCACTGCTAGCCCCGACGCTTCCTGTAGACTTTGTAACAGCCCTGGAGGAGGAACTGGAAACGCAAAAAGTGAAGCCACCAACGACAGTACGCCCTGATGACGATCTGCCAGTCCTAGTCCGAGCTGACGCCCATGTTCATCCCTGCAGAGAGACGCATCTATCATTGGCGATCTGTTCGATTTGGAGACCCTCTCACAAGGAAATGACAGACCCTCTCATGCCCAGATGCGGTCCTTGAATGCCCTGATCACTCAGCACATCGCAGAAGCGGCAGAGGTCGATCGTGATATGGCACTTGTACAAATCAAAGTCAACCGACTGTTGGACGAAATGAAAGCCCTTGGACGGTCAAAACTCGAAAAGCACGCCACGGTAGCCTCGTTTAGAGCATTGCTGGTTCCAGTTCGTCTTCTGCCCCCAGAAATCCTAACGAAGATATTTGAATTCGTTTTGCCGCACAAAGTCTTCCCAGTGCGAACCTCATCACCGCTAGCTTTGAGTCACGTCTGCACCAAGTGGAGGAATGTGGCACTGGCCTCCTCTGCGCTGTGGAACGGACTATGCATCGACCTTTATCGTCACACCAACCTCCACCAGCTATCACAGCTCATAACATCCTGGTTTAGTCGCGTGCGTAACACCCGCCCGCTGTCGTTCTCCTTGACAGATCATGTATCATTTAATGGACGATCAATGGACATTACCTCAAGCATTATCCCTTTTTTGCACCGTTTCGCCGAGCTCCGTTTCGAGAACGTACATCCTCAGACCAGCGCAAACATTTTGTCGCTGCCACGCGGGCGCCTACCCTTGTTGGAAACACTGGTACTGGAAACAAGTGACACGCATCCTTTGGACACGGACCTATGGGACGTAGCCCGGGTATCAGTTTTTGACGCCGCCCCCCGCCTTCACACCGCTACATTTGGCATCTCGTCGCCGGTCATTGCAGATGAATCACGCTTCGCATTCCCGTGGAGCCAGCTCACATGTCTCATCTTCCAGCGTGCTATCGCACTCCACACATTCTCGAAACTAATAGTGCAGTGTCTACGGCTCCGCACCGCATCGTTTAGAATACACTCTCAAGACGAAGTCCTTCATCCACAAGTTCCCCCTAATAGTATCGTCGTTTTCCCCCATCTGTCAGTCTTGGAGGTCCAGCTGTGCCGGTTGGAGGATACCATTGGTCTCACATTTGCCCTTTGCAAGCTTCGTTTTCCTACCATCCTTGTGCTTAAGGTGGCGGGCGACCCCGAATGCTTGGACTTCCCCTTAGCTTCCATCCGTCCTGCGATAACCGAGAGTCTCGGCTCCATACGTAGCCTTGTGCTTTCATATGTCAGCATTGAGATCGACAGCCTCTTTGGCCTTATTTCAGCCTCTCCTTTACTGGAAAGGCTTGCCCTGCGAACCGTCGGAGCGTCATTCTCGGATGTGCTAAAGCGCCTTCAACCAAACAGTAGTGATCTCTCGGAGTCGAGGCTACCACTCCAGCAGCTGACTTCATTCGCTTTCGGCATCCTTACGACGTCGGCTGTGGATACAATTGCCACCGAATTTGTCAATTTGATTGTTTCGTGGGTCTGCGATGCATCGCGGACACGCCCCTTGGAGAATGTCTCGTTTCTCATTCTCAAAGATGAAGGCGGCGATCCAGATAGTACGCGTCAGGCACATGCGGCGTGTGATTCCCTCAAATGGCGCCTTGAACCATGGATACGTGGGGATGAAGATAACCCCGGCGCAGGCTTTGTACTGAACGCAAGGGTGACGGACGTGATCGAGGAGGTCTAAAGGTTGTCCGTACTTTGTTGACCGTTGCACGCGCCTTTGGAAGAGGACAGCTATCTCGCTCGTGTGGAGGTTGGAGCATTTGCTTGCCTAGGAAATGCCAACAGCTAGGACATGGTACGAAGGAAACTAATCACATTCTGATCGCACATGGGCGGACCACTCTGACAGCTACTTAGTCGATGAATATTTTCCGCATGCACCAACTCCCTATGACTTCATAGTATCATAACTCCCTGGAAGCCGGTCCTATATTCAGAACTATCAGGCGACCGATCTGTATGTCGGTCCACGACTGACAAGAGAGACAGGATGAATCGACAAATGCGAAGGAAACGCCAGAACGCGAACAAAGAACCGCTCTCCCGCAGGCCATCCCCGCCGATGACCCTTCTTCCTTGCTGCTTGTGTACGACGACGGAATTGCCACCGTTAATCAAGCTCACGCGAGAGTCATGATTCGCGTAGACCGTAATTCCAAAATGTCCTGTCATACGTTGTACTCACTGGCTTGCCAGTGGTACCCCGTGGCAGGCATGGATGTAGGGGAAAAGAGATGCCAGGCGTCCAACACAAGGAAAGGCGTGATGTCACCGTCCCGCATATCATTTGGTTCTACTGACTGACTCAACTGTACTAAATCTTGGAATGCCCCGAATTGCCTCCTCTACAGTAAGTCTCCAGGAATGGATATCCTCTTGACTGGTTGAGCAGCAGCAAGAATCGACGTTGAAAGTGTCACCCAAGTTTGTTAGCGACCGTGCCCCGTTGCCTAGCTTGCACAAAATCTCTATCGTCGTCAGGTCCGCTGATATATTGCCACAGCCGTTACAACATCGCTTGCGGGTTGAGGGTTTCATGGTCATGCCTTCTGATACTCGGCGGTTGGAAGAATAAGATAGGGTTTGACGTGCAACGTCGTTCCAGCGTTCGAAATAGTTGACCTATATTAATCAACTCCAGAATGCCTTCGCAGATGACTTTGGCCCATGGACTCACCCATCGGATGGCCGACTTGTGGTCCATGGACTTGATTACATCCGCAACGGGATATCTAACTAGCAGTGGAGCAGCCATATCCATGATCTCGTGATTGCCAATCCTCATGGCATACAGCATGACGGCTTTCGTGTGTTGAACTACGTTTTGTGGAAGGATCCGCCTGGAATGCCGTCAACACTTGCGAATACGAAGTTTCGTATCAGAACTCTAACTTGCTTCGCGCGTATCCTGCATACATTTATCGCGGGGTATATGTGGTACTTCTCTGCTGCGATAGACAGCAGAGTCATGGTATGAAAATCAACGGACTCCAAGTCTGGATGTGGCACGGGGTAGAGAAACTGGAAAAGGATTTGAAGCATCGACGAATCGTCAGGAAGCTCGTAGCGGAGGAGGCCGTCACAATCCGGCTCGCGCGGAAGTAAATTTTTGGTGCATGCCTCAATATTAGGTCGGTGAAGGCGAAAGGCCATCACGTCACTGGATAAAAATGTAATGTCCGCGGCCTCACCGAAAGCTGCGAAGCGTTCGCTATCTATGAACACCTGGCTGAGGAAGAGGATCGGAAGCCGTTTCATCATTTTTGGTGACTCGTCAAGGTCCATGTTCAACAGAGTGAGGGTGTGCGCGTGGCGCGGCTATATATCTAGAGCCTGTGTGGTCGTTGTTACGAAGTAGTATGACGTTATGAAAATGTCATGCCCATTAGAACAATTCGTGCATCCCCGAATTCTGCGGATAGATAGTGTCAGTGCAGGGCTTTGAACTCGTATTTTAAGAAGTCTCTTACCGTCGCGTTTTCATCTGGGGTATGAAGGTAAACGACAAACCGCCGCAGGTTTACTATAGATCCCTCTCGCCAAGATCCTGGATTCGACGACACACACCACCCACACCAGTGACTATCACCTCCTGTCATGGATGGATGAGAATATCAATCCTCGCGAGGGCGTTAACATGGGGGACCGAATTGAGCGTGCCCCAGATGATTAAGGGACTGGGTTCAGACCGTTTGACGAAACCGACGGACGCCGGGGATTCTGGAGTTGGGCAAAAGGTACCAAAAGCAGCTGCGACGCTATGTACCGCCGGCGGCGAATAAGCCTCGACAAGAGTGGGAAAGGATTCAAAGTGTTTAGGAATGGATCCGGAGTGGAAGTCCTTCCAGCCACGACTGACGCGCCGAGTTCGTTATAGTGTCTCCTTGTATGTGCCACTGCATCTGTTGAAGCAATTTCCTCCGGGTACGGGCGCGAGTAGCTTCCTGGAGTGCGATGGAACCGGATGTGGAGGTCTCGTTGCCACACTAAGGGTGCGTCATATTCAGGTGGCCTGACGGCAACAGCGAGGTTAGCCCACGGCGAGACTGGTCAGACCCACAGCTTTT
Source organism: Lyophyllum decastes (assembly GCA_025854295.1). Lineage (NCBI taxonomy): Eukaryota > Fungi > Basidiomycota > Agaricomycetes > Agaricales > Lyophyllaceae > Lyophyllum > Lyophyllum decastes. Next base: position 228,404 of record CP107712.1, on the reverse strand, counting down.
CGTACATGTAAAAATGAGCTACTTGCAGCAATGGTTTCAGCGGCGTTGTAGTCACGACAATGTTTTGCGTCCACAATGGTTGTGGGTCCATGACAAAATCAGATGTTCCCATTTTAGGCAAGTCGAAAACGCGTCCATGCGAAATTTTGCTGGTCCTGGTCAAGCCACAAGCGTGCCAGAATCGAGTGCCGAATCTACCGGGACGCTCACTGCGCAGATTCATAGATTACGGCAGCGGGTCTAAGTATCCTCAAGAGTAAGTGGACCGCGCTTCGGTCGAACGATTGGCGGGAAAGAACTTTGTGGTCAGAAATTCATCTTTCGTAGTGGAGGTGATAGTACCGGAACGTATGTGCCAAGCGAAGACGAACACCTAGCAGCCAAGGACACTAAAAAACGAGGTAACACTTGTATGTATGAGGCCAAGCGATGTAGCTAATAGTATCTCGAAATTCTAGTACTTATAAGCCCATGAGTCGTTCAGATTCTCCAAGCGCGTCAGGAACTTGGCTGTTCCGTGTTCCCTGTCCCACTCCACCGTCCCTACGATCCCCTCCAGCTCCTTCACATCTCTCCTCTGGACATAACAGCGTGTCCCCAACTCCAACTTGGCGAGAAACACCCCTTTCTCCATCCTCGCTCTCAACGACGCCTTCAGACTCTCGATGTACGTCTTCTCAAAGACGTGGCTCCCACCAAGCGTACACGCTTCGAGCCTGAGATTTCGGAGGGCCGCGAACTTGACACCGCCTTGCTGGTTGCACCGCTCGAGCGAGGCCAGCGTTCCGTAGGAGAAAGCGCCGAGGAAACCAAAGGGGGCGTCCCCGATGCGCAGGCTTTCGAGACGGCGAAGGTCACCAAGCTGGCCGTTCCAGAACGTCTCGGGAAGATGGATATCAACGATGCTCAGGGATTCTACGTCGCGCAGCGGCAGGGTCTGGAGGACGACCATGGCTACCTGTGCGGACAAAGCTGCTGGGCCTCGTGTGGTGCGAAGCTTGAGCTCAAGCTGGCGATCATCAATCGGCGCGCCGCAGGGGCGTTTCTTCGCCGGCGACCAAGGGAGGGTATTAGACGATGTATAGACCTTCGTAACTTCTTGGGATATTGAAACCGAACGAATCGGTCCTGCGAGCCCTTTCCCCAGATTGTCGACCAAGCGTTGGACCACGGACGGGAGCCCGTCATCCAATGCGGAATATTGACAGTCTATCATGGCCTGAACAGTGTCGGGGTAGGTGATGTGATCCAGTAAGAGGACGGAGGTGGTAAGAGATGATTGTATGGTGAGGTCGCGAAGGCGGGAAAATCTCGCGATTCTGGTCGGAGGGATGGCAACCCCGCTGGTAGGGGCAAAATCGAAGGAAAGCCGAAGAGTTTCCAGATGATTCATGCTACAAAGCGCTGAAATAACCCCCTCCGCTGGCGGCCTCAACGCCTCCGGGACTTCACAGACATCAAGCGATTGAAGGTTGGTGAAAATTGGACCTTTCCAGGTCAAGCCGCATCGCAAAACTTTGAGACAGGTCAATCGCGGGGATTCGCCACCGAACAGATTTTCGGGCAGGCGGTTTTTGTCATTTTTGACCGGGAAAGAGATGTCGAGCGTTTCCAATAGGGGTGCAGGGGAAGTGAGCAGCTTGACCAGTTTCATGGATTTCTTGAGCAAGTTATTCGATCCGGAATCACAGTGGAGAAGCGTAAATTGCTTGAACCGGGATACCTGTGTCATAGCTAGCTTGATGATTGACGCTTTTCGGAATGCCATGTGGTCACGGTGGCGGTGGTCGATGGGAATCGTTATCGTCAGAGGGGCCATTTTAGCACGCGCCAACATCTCCTCCGCCCATGCTGGATTACTGAAAGGTATATCACTCCACAGACTGGGCCAGTCCAGGGCAACGCGCCTCCAATGGGAACATACGTGAGACACACGAATCCAATCGAGCCTCCATGAGCCAGACCCGTGCGACGCTTGCGTCGCCACATGCTGGAAGACCTCCGCAAGAAGTTCAGCTGGAAGGCGAGAAATGATGCTCAGTTCGTTGTGGCGTCGCATCCATCCACGAATCACAGCCTCAAAAGCAGCAATTTCCTCTTGAATATGAGCATAAGCGGCGTCGCGCACTGCGGTACTGCTGAAGGCCGAAGCCCCGCGGATGGCGCGGATATCTGTTAGCGGATGCATGGGATTAACGTGGATTGTTGCAGCTACGGAAGAGTGTCGTACCCATCGTGGTAATTTGCTGTTGATGTTACCGGTGGTAGGTTGGTAGTTGTCGGCTGACCGCTGGGACGTTTCGTATATATGTAGTTGTCATGTCCATTGTGTCCCTTCAGAAAATCAAAGACCCTTTGAGGCGTGTCGTCCAAACTGGCCTTTCATCCATTGTCCCGTAATTTCATATAACTTCTCACCTGGCACGGCCGATCCTTTCAGGTCAGCGGGCAGAATCCAAAGCAGGGGCAGCCAACGGCTGAAGCTACTTACCTGCTGAGGAACTTGTCACCTCATCATGTCAGAACGATTTTCAAAATTGGTACTGGCGTGATGCTCAAGTGAGCAATAAACTACCATCTACCCTTGATAGAAGTGTTAGAGCGAGCGAGTGCTCGGCATGTGTAGGTTTCGAGAGTCGGAAACATGCCTTGATTTATCCTCCATCACATAGATGGAGATACGTTAGGTGCGGCCGGCGAAATGCACATCGAACAAAGGGTCTGGTTACCATTCACGGTGCGGAATGAAAGCATATCATCCCGCCTTTGTATCATACGCTACATACCTCATGTCTTGAGGACGTAAACTGCTTGCCAGTCGGTGAAAGCAATTGATTCCGACAAGCTGATGATTTCCAATCGAATTCCGAGTCGGATGGTCGATGTTAGCAAAGTTTCCCCGTAGGAGTGGCATCATGCATCTGTTAGTCAGGGACCGGCGTCCGCCGAAACTCCGCCGGTATTGGATGGTTGACGATTTTTTATCTAACATCGGTCTTTACTTCACCTCGCCGCAAAAAAAATGTCGTCCAACGTTCCTATTTCCTCAAATCAACCAGGCCTTACAGCACCTACGCCACAAAACACGCCTCTCAACCAGGCCCCAATTGCTCTCGGTCTTTCACGGCCAACCGTCCCCGATATCGCGGAAGATAACGAGCACGATGATGCTGAAGATGTTGAGACGTCCGAGCTCAGTGGCTTCCAGCAGCAAATGATGGGAATGGTTCAGGGAAAGCTTGCCGGCCTCGTAGGCAGAAGCTCGGGTTACATCGAAAGCTTGCCCATCGAGGTCAAGCTCAACGTTGAAGCGCTCAAAGGCGTGCAGGTCAAGCAGAACGAGCTGCAGAATCAGTATAAACGCGAGTGTCTCGAACTCGAGAAGAAGGTACGCGGTCCATCGTTTGCTTTGTCGCCATCAGCTCCTTCACACTTTTTTGCAGTACCTGGCCCTCCAAACCCCTTTGTACGAGCGCCGTAACGCCATCATCTCCGGTGCGGCCGTCCCTACGACAGAAGAGATCGAAGCAGGCGAGCAATACTCGATCAAGGATGACGAAGACTACACGCCACTGTCCAAGGACACCGCGCCGTCCGCGGCTGGCATCCCCGAGTTCTGGCTCACGGCATTACGAAACCACGTCGGTCTCGCAGACCTCATCACAGAGCGCGATGGTGGCGCGCTCAAGCACCTCACCGACATCCGCATCTCCTATCTCGATGACTCCGCCCCCGAAGCTAAGCCTGGCTTCAAGCTCGTCTTTGCGTTCAGCCCGAACGAGTATTTCGAGAACGACGTGCTCGAGAAGACGTACGTGTATCAGGAGGAAGTAGGCTACTCGGGCGATTTCGTGTACGATCGCGCCATCGGCACGGCGATCAAGTGGAAGGAGGATAAGGATCTGACTAAAGAATTCGAGATCAAGAAACAGCGCAACAAGAGTACGCACGTTGATTATGTTTTGGGATCCCGATTGTTGACCCTGGCCTGCAGACACAAACCGCACGCGGCTGGTGCGTAAGGCACGGCCGACGGAGTCGTTCTTCAACTTTTTCGCTCCTCCCGTGCCACCCGCGGAAGACGCTCTGGAGAACGGTGAGATCGATGAGGAGGAGCTTGAGGAGGTCGAGGAGAAACTTGAGGTGGATTACCAGATTGGCGAGGATCTTAAGGAGAAGGTCTGCATCGATCGCCTCGCACACTTTCTTGAGTCTCATCTGTTTTCTTTCATAGATCATCCCCCGTGCCGTGGACTACTTCACAGGCAAGGCCCTCGAGTACGACGTAATGGACGAGGACGAGGACGCGTTCGAAGACGAAGATGAGGATGAGGAGGACGAGGGCCTGTTTGACGAGGTAAGTGCTCATCCTTCTACCCCTACCTCGCCTACCCCTGTTCTCCGGTCCTCATCATCGTTCTTTGTTTTCGCAGGACTCCGAATCGGAAGGTGACGTGCCAGCCCGCCGCCGTGGGCCACCAAAAGGTCGCGGTGGCGCCGCCGCGTCCAACGTCAATCCGGAGGAGTGCAAGACCCAGTGATCGTCTCCAGCGTTCCGGGTTCGCATCCCATGATTACAACAATTAGTATTCATCACCTGCCCGCCACATATAAATACACCTACCCATGCACTTTTCCTGTTATACGCATCACTCGCCACCACGCTCATCCGTGCGCGTGCGGCTTGTTTAATTTGCTACCGACGCGCACGCGAATGCGTGCGTTGGGCTTTCAGTTTGTTTTTTCCTGGCTAAATCGCTGCTCTTGAACCTGTCCATCACCCCGCTCACCCATCCATCCAACCGCTCCCTTTCTTGAACCCCTCCATCGACTGACTCTTTGATTGATGATTACGTGGTATTAAAAGCTTACGCAAATATACACCTATTATTGTAGGAGCGCTTGCTTCATATACACTGCTGTAAAGGTTTCTTCTAGCAGTTTACTAACAGTTAGACGTCGCCGCTACATCGCCCTCTGTCGCTACTCTTTCTTGGGAGGAGATCGAGATAGGCGAAAGCTGCACTCGACAGAGGACGGCGAAACCCGTTCAAAGAAATGCACACTGCATTGCGTTGTCGCATCGCTGATTAGATAAGATTATGAATGGGACTGACGAGGTTGAACCGAACTCCGAAATTTGTCCCACTCTCCGAATGCACCACCGTTCAACGTTCAACTCTCAAAGACAACTCGGAAACGATGGGAATCAACTACAGCCACCCCGTTCCACTTTCCACAGGAAATAATCGACATACTGAATGATCGAGCGGGGTGGAAGTGCTGCACTCAAGATATGCAGCCCCAGAGAGACAGCTTGACTTCTCAGGGATATTTGATTCTCGTTATTAATGGTTTATTAACTCGTGAATTAGATCCTATGTTAGGTCGCTCTCTTCGTTGCGCACGCCGGGGAATTGATAACTCCAGCGTCCGTAGCGGTGTACCATGGATCTCTCCCCTGTTTTACGGTACAAGATCCAGGAATAATCACTCGGCAATGCTTTCCTGCTCTTGTCAGGCTTATTGGTCACTAGTAATACGCATTTTTCTAGCGTCCTTCCGGAACCTGGAACCTCAGCAGACTCACAGGACCTCTAGCGTCTGTCGGTTTCGCCGCGCGGTTCTAACCCCTTGAATCTCCTACGTCCAGGGTGCATGCATCCACGGCAGAGGGTGATAGTCACTGGCGTTAGTCATGCGTTTCGTCGAACCTGTGGCACACCTGCGTACCTTCGCCGTGACGAAACACTTGATATGCACGGTGATACACTGGTACTCTTAGTTTTTCTCTTCCTGTTCTCATCCGAACGAGCTTGCCCTTTACACGACGTCAACGCGGCAGCACGCGTTTTTACTTCTAGACCATTATCAAAATGCTCCCCCGACCCTAATAATATTCGCAGTTCCTACATAAAATTGATGAGGATGGTGATAGCGACAGTGTTAGACCCGTATGCAATAAGAAAAGAGTTCATCGACAGTAGCCTATCGAGGATCAGTTTGATGTTAGGAAAGGATTCTGTCTGAGGATGGTTCGACGGCGCAGTCCAGTCTAGGGTTAGGGTTGACGTATTTTTAAACTCAAATGCAACCAACCCTCTTCCTTCCTCACCATTGGGCACTCGACGTCCCACTCTCTAGCATGTTCGCTGTGCTTAGCTAGGCTTCTTTTTTGTTGTATTGCAGCGAAAAGCCCAAACTCTTAGGAATTCGGTGTCAGGAACCTGCGGTTTTCTTTGGCCTGAGCTGGCAGACTCGATGAACCTCCAAAGTCAAGTCACGATCGTCGCCTGCACCTCGACGTCACTGCTCCCTCTATCCTCAGCTCGGAATAGCGGCTTTGGGACGCCGCTACACTATATAACACCTATTTTTCAGACCAAATCCCTTTCCTCTCTTCCCCTCCCACCACCTCCCGCTTGCCAATAACATACGCACCTTCCCCATATCTCCCGCACTCTTAGGGAAATGCTTCCCTGCTCAGGCGCAATTGCTCACCGCTACTGGCTTGATCGGCGCGCTTCAAGGTGCTGGGCTCGCCGGTGTGGCGACGGTAGTGCAGCATGCCAACAGAACGAAGGCGTTCCAGGACTTGATCAGCACAGTTGTCAACAGGAAGTCGAACTAAACTGCTGTGCCGAATAATACTGCATGTAAGTCCCCTCACATGGTGTTCCTTGCATGATTTTTTTTTTCCATTTATCTTGTCGTCGTGCACACCTCGTTGCCATACGATTTCTTTTACAGTTTATGACATTTTCTTCGCCCCAGGCTCTGATATATGCGCAAATTTTCTGACCTCGGCTCACAGTTGATACCCCCGGAGTTGTCGCCCTCATCGCCAGCAATCCGCCCGAGATAGCAAACATTCTCTCCTCCCACGTTCCTTTTTGTGACCATCGTCCGTACCCTTCTCGCCAAGCCGATACTCGCCCACCACGATGGTAACAAACTGCAAGTCGCCACCTGGACGCGGAAGGACACATCCAACTCTACGGTTTACCTCGTGAATCAAAAGAACCCACCGCGCTCGACTTCATGCATCCTCATGTTCTGATACGCTTGTGCAGCCCCCGAGTCACCGTTTCTTGACCATGAATCGCGAACCTCCTGATCCCGACCACGTGCTCCTTCCGCCGCCAGACCTCGACGCGGTCGCGACCGCAAACAATCCCATGTCTCGTCGGCATCGTGAGCGTGGTGCCGGTATGGAACTTCTATCCCGACGGCACCAATGCGACCCGTCCAGCAGGCTCTTGAGGCAGACAAACACGAGGCTTCACCTTCCTGCCCACACTCGCCGGCAGCTCAACGGAAAGCGCTGGAATTAGACTGCCGGTGCATTCACCTCCCGGACACGATCCTGGACCATTGGAGGCTCCGTCACGATGTTTCAGTCAACCTGCCGCTAAATGCTTGTTCTCTGGATCGCCGGTGCGCATCTATGTATTATAGGACATATTTGGAGATGACAGCGATGACTTAGGGGGATGGATTAAAACAGTCATCTAATCTTGATATAATCTAATCTAATCTAATTCATGGGCACTTCAGAGCTCCTCATGTCCGAACTAGGACACTATATTGAGACATTCTCCGACGTAGGCTCTCGCTAGCTCCAATATGTCAAATCTGAAGCTCCTTCCTTGGAAGCATACCTAGTGAGAAGGCAACGCTTGGTGCTTATAGCAAGGTGTGTCACCTAAGCTAGAGCGATTACACTGCACCTGCCCGTACAATTTGGTCGCCACCCTGCAGAGCGGCGGTCGTGTTAGTTAGCGACGTTCTATTGGCAAGGGGAAATTTCGGACCTGCGAAGTACTCGCAAGTTAAATTTCCATTACCCAGTGTCGCCCTAGAATGATAAGCAATGAGGACTTTCTCCTGAGAAAACCGCATCGCTGTTAGCACTTATGGTATTTGACGATGTTACAAACGCATTCCATAAGCCATCACCCCCGTTGTGATCCAGATGTCCAAGCTGACGTAACAATATCGCTCGCCATGCTGCTACAAGGAAATCGCGCCATTGGATGGCGAGTAACGGGCTCACAAGGTGATCTCCACGCTACGGGATGAGAACTGTCCGAGCGGCTGTGCACGGCGAATACGATGTGATTGAAAAGTGAAAGTGCTATACCCAACATGGGCTTTGATGAGCGCTGCCTCGGACGCAATTGCGTGTGACGGGCTGTATAGCGCGTCGTTTCGCGTTCTAGTGTCGGTTTCTAGAAAAAACGGAATCGGACACGCGGAAACAAAGGCGCTTCCAGATCACCCCCAAGGACACGAAATGAATGAATACCGACCCCGAGTACCAGGGGGTTTTACAAATTTTTGCGACTGTTGAGATCTGGAGAATGGCCTGAGCCAGGGTGTAACGTCCTGTCCAAGAAACAAAGTGGTACCATCCGCATCAAGGAGTGACAATGATAGATCAACTCGCAATCCTTCGGACGGGGTAGAAGGAGCTTCCTAAGCAAGCACAATATACCGCAATCTCCTTTCGGCCAGTGATGGAAGACGATATCAGTTTTCGACCAGACCAGAGTAGACCCCGGTTCTAGGTGAGGCATCCTGTAGACGTCAAGGGTACTTGAAAATAGCTGTGCGGGGGAGGTGACCCTAGCTTCGTTGGGTTAGTACGGTACAGCGTTCTGGTCGCAGCTTCGATAGCGTGAAGGTGAAAAGGAAGCGGCGGTTGTTTGGTTGCATTATGATACAAGGCCTTTGGCTTTACAGACCTTTTGGAGGTTCTCTAAGTTACTCATTTTCATTCTGCCCAGCCTAGGAAATGGGAAAACAGGGCCTTCCGCATGTATCAAAGACCTGACAGTTGCCATCCCATAGTAAAATTCGCCAGCGGACCAGCGTGTATGAGACTTGCCACGAATACCAATAGGGTATTTTATCACCTTGAATGTCGAGCACCATCATTGCCACATGGAGCTTCACTCGGGGATGATCTGCGGCGGTGTCCGAAGCTTTGATATCTGACAACGCTCAACATGGTCTCTAAGCCAGGGCGTACGTGGCCGCGTCACCATTACTAACTGACCTCTGGCCCACCTTGTGGAGCATGCTCTTGTTTCAATGATTTGGAAATTCGGGGAACGGGGACTATGTTCGGGTAACTGTGCACAATCGATAAGCCGTTGGATATCTTTTTTGCTCTTGACATGCGGTGAGAAGGTTTTCCTGCCTGGGTCATCGGATGATTAAGACTGTCGAGTTCAGTTACACGATCACTATTCACGACGCATCTATCGTGCTTCTGATCGTGGATCTCGGATCACCTTGCACCATCGAAGGAATGGAGGCTATGGATATATAACCACCAACGTTTTGGGGTTGGAGTCCTCAGAACTCTCCTTCCCCTCCACCTTCGACTTACAACTAGATCAACGAATATCATGTCTGGAAAACTTGTTTTGGTGCGTCGGATCTCATTGGATCGGCTTGGAGCATCGCTGAAGATCCCGTTCACATTTAGGTCACTGGTATCACCGGCTTCATTGCTGGACAGGTCGCCGACCACTTCTTGGCTGCAGGGTACCGCGTCCGGGGGTACGTAAATTCTGTGCTGCTATGCTTCATCGCTGACGAAGTCTGTGACCAGAACTACCCGAGGTGCCAAGGCTAAGCAGCTGAACGACACTGTCAAGGTCGAAGGACTTGAGTTCGTCCAAGTCGATGATATCGCTACTGACGATCTCAGCGCGGTCCTCAAGGGTATAGTCCTTTGGACTTCGAAGTCAGTCACAGTCCTTACTCCTGATTTCAGGTGTCTACGCCGTTATCCACGTCGCTTCTCCCCTTCCTGGACGGACATCTGTCGACGACACTCTGAACGTGAGCATTGCGGTACTCTGACTACGATCTTGATCTGACTTTCTCTGTAGAGCGCCATCAGTGGCACCCGTAACATCCTGGAGGCCACGGTCAAGGCTGGCATCGAGAAGATGGTCATCACGAGCAGTTTCGGTGCTATCATGGATCGTATGTTTACACACACACGATACACCTGCCGGCATCTAAAATATCCGTTCTCGCGTAGCCTCCCTCCGCCCTGGATTTGGCGGAATTACCTTCACTGGTGCTGACTGGGGAGTCGTCTCCAGGGAAGAAGCTGAGAAAATGGCCGAAGACCCCTACTACGTCTACTTCGCCTCCAAGGTCCTCGCCGAAAAGGCTATCTGGGAGTTCGCCAAAGACCATCCCGAACTTGACATCGCCACCAGTGCGTATCTCGTCCTTCTTTCACAACCAGATCACATCCTAATGCCTTTCTTTTCTTCCTTTTACTAGTCCTCCCCGGCTTCGTCTTCGGCCCATACGGAAAATACTGTCCCCTTCCCACCGCTGCCCAGCTCGGCACAAACGGTATGATCTACGGCCTCGTCTCCGGCGGCACCGTACCCCCCATCCCTCCATTCATCGTTGACGTCCGCGACGTCGCCAAGGCGCACGTTCTTGCCCTCAACGTCCCACGCAAAGCTCTCGAGCAGAAACGCTACCTCGTCAACGGCGGCAACCTCACCTGGCGCGAGGCCATCGCACACCTCAACAAGGTGCGCCCCGAGATCAAGACCGCCGCCGTCGATGCGTTCGCCGAGCTCCCCGGCCCCGCATCGACCCTCGACACGAAGCGCACCAGTGACGATCTTAAGTTCGGCGCCTGGATTGACCCGAAAGATACCATTGTGGCTGCGGCAGACGCGATCGTTGCCCTCCAGAAGACCTGGGCCGCGTAAAATAATAGTATAAACAACTTGCATGTAGATACCCACGAACGAAATTCAACGAATAAGCATTCTTACGGCAGTGGTGCTGTCACGACCGTCATGTGGACACGCCATTCGGGGTTGCTTATGCTATTCCCCGAGCACCTCGAACAAGCGCAGGAAGAGCGGAACCCCCCTGGTTGACTGATCATCGATGGATAACCTACTCCAACTTCCTGGCTATTGACACCGAAACGTTGCCAAACCTCGTTTGCTCGTCTCTCTCTCCGCTTGCGGCGTTCGCTATCAGTCATGGTACACATTTGGAGATCTCATCTCGCTGAGACCACTTTCGTCTGACGCCCAAGCTTCCAGAGCAATGCGATATACATTTTTTTCAAGGGTAGCTATACGTACTGCACACGCGTTCCATTCTTCTTGTACGATCTATTTCCATCCGTCAGGCACTACGGCAAATTCACAACCTATCACGGACAAGACCTATGGTCGGTTATCAGACCGGATTATCCCCCAACCCGAGGCCAAAAAGGGTAACAGAAGCACTGCAAATTTTGCAGAAGAGTAAGAAATAGACTAGGCCACTCGACGTCGGTCGGTGTGAAGAGCCCTTAAAGTTCGAAAATAGCAGATATAAATATCTGGCATCCGCGGGGTCGTGATACAAGTCGCGAGTCCACATCTAGCGCTCTCTGGCGACCAAAGGTCGAAGGCGCTTCCTGCTGATGAACCTTCCGAGCCTCCCTCGTGTGCGCCCGCCCGGAAGGCATAGGTGAGCCTAATGGGTACGAATAAAAGTCGATCTCCATGCTCCCGCTACGAGCACTTCTCTAAGCTTCAGCGCAGATTGAAGATAGGTCTACGGTTATAGGAACGGATAGCTCGAGAAAGACGTGAGAGGCTGCACATTGCATGACCTAGCCCAGGTTAGCGTCAGATCCCACTGCTTCGAGTTCAAATGTCCGTGGTTCAGGAGGGATGCACAGCGCTAGACACGTCCGGATTTGAACGTTCAAGCTGCCAGCGAGGGTTGAGGCTGGACACTGTCCACCTGTGGAGCCTAGAGTGTGAGAACAAGGGTCGCGGTAGACTTAGGGCGGTACGACGACTCGAGCGCTCGTGGCCTTGTGATTCAGTGGGAGTACCATAGCGAGCATTGTGCTTTGCGCTATCGTAACCCTACGTCGTAGGTATTGCGTACGCCTGGATGTCGATACTAAGAGCACTAGAGCGGTAAGCGGGCATGTCGGAGGACGTGAGCAGAGACAAACTACGGCGCTCGTTTCGGGGCCCGTCCTCGAATAGGGCCTGAACAATTGCCACGTCGAGCGCTGCAATCTCGGGTAAGCAACATGGGCGTAATGAAAGCGCCAGCGAGATGAACCGCGCTCGTCCTACAGGTCAATGCATATTATACGGGTTGGGGCGGAGATGGAGGCAGGGCACATGTGTGTCAAAGGATGCCTATATATAACGTACCAACCGCTGATGCCATTATTGCCCGCCACCCTCACCCGAATACCATTCAAGTTAACTCTTGTGCTAAAAATAGCTCTTCTGTGCTTCGTGGTCGGGGCTGGATGAACGACTGACGGAGGGTTCAGACAAGGGTTCAGATGCGTGGCAAGCTTCATTCGGACGCAAAAACACTTCGGTTTTACTGTCATGACTCATGAGGATGAGCGATTTTGTGTTCTCCCAAAACGGGGCTACCCCGTGGTCGAATTAAAACTCTATTTGATGGGGGTTGTTGCAACCAACCGGGTGCAGTACAATGCGGATCAGGGTATTCGGCCTCCGCCACCTCCAAGCCTAGGAACAGACTGCATCGAGAGAGACCTTTGGACACGCTGGTAACTGAGTCGATACAAATTTTGAAAGATTTTCCGAATTCTTGTAACGGCTCAACTGCTACGCCAATTCTAAAGAACCCCTAATTGTCGGAGACTTCTGCCCACCCACCCCCTTGATCAGGCAACCCCGCCTGATTTGGCGTCGTCAGGCCTGTTTTGCTCGGGATGTCGAGGCTCTACATATACAAGTCACCACACCACCCAGACCAACTAATGTGAAAGTTGCACACCGTTCGTTCTTCACTTGCACCTACAGTACGAGCTCGATCCAACAGTTCTAGGGGCCATATCAGAGGCTAGGTGAGGGTTTTAGAAAAATGGAATCAGATGGACGTAATCCGGTCAGGGCGACCTAAATGTCTGTGGAGTGAGAAACCCTTTCAAGATCCGTTTTAGCGAGAGAGTCGAGACGTAGCGTGAAGAGGCTAGGCTTTCACGGGAGCGGGTCAAGTGGACAAACGGCCCAAGCCCAAGGTGACGAGGGTAGAGTAACGCGAGCCCCGTCCGTTGCAGATTCGGCAACGCGAGAGCTTTCTGTACAGCAGCATTGATAGGGGGATCGGGTTGGGTTAGATAAATAGCGAAGCACAAGTACGTACGTACGACCGATACGGCTGTGGTTTAGACTTTCGAAAGCAAGTCAACGGGACGATCTCCGAAACCCGCCATCGGAGGCGGCCATCCCGCCTTCCTTACCCCCGCTCAACTACCGGGGGATTTAGGGCCAAATGCCCCAACACTCCGATATCAACTAATTGATATGATTTACTTGGAAATTGATCGTTCCCCAATCGAGATCTGGAATGAGTGGGCATCGGTAGGCCGGAATTACAAGGCTACGTGAAAGGAGGAAAAACGTGCCATACTTACTTCTCACGTGCCCCCAAACGCGTCTTGGAATTCAGCGCGCGCGTGTCGTCAAACGGCTACGTATACACTCGTACAAAACTGGAATGGAAATTTGCAAAGTGCTTCTGGCTTAAGATCAAACGGAGCATGTCGGGGATGGGGACAGAGAAGCCCACACTATTTGCCAAGGAATAGGGTCAGCTGAAAGTTCGGTTAAAATGATCAACAATTTGGTCTTTAATCGGTTTCCGAGCCTGGGGGAATAAAAAAATTTTAGGCGAATCGCGTACTATTCGCTTTAGGGGGCGGGAAACGCACTGGCTCGTTGTACGAACGTGTAGGGGTTTGAGCGCTGAGCAGGAGACTTTGGAGCGGCAACCTAGCGTGTGGAGCAAGCGTATGGATTGAGGACCAAGTGCGGGGAAGCGGACCAAACGACGCGAGATCAAGTTCACATGTCCCCCCATGATTCTTGATCAAATTGCCACGAAAAGTGAATCAGTCAAATCGGTCGGTTGGATCGCCTAAGTTGGTTCCAGTTCGTTTAAATAGCGGGTCTTGCTGTTTGGCGACCTTGCTGTTCGCCCTCGCCACGTCTGCAACTGAACATCCGCCCCCCCCTTCCCCCACCAGCACATTCGTGAGCAGCAGCACCATGTCCAAGCAAGACATCGAAAAAGGGAGCGTTGAGGGTACCACGCCCCACCAGGCCCTCGCCACCACCAATGGCAGCGCCCCCGCCGCTTATACTCCGCGCCCCTCTAGCATCGGCAACCCCGGTACACTGTAAGCTTGCCGTTATCCTCTTCCTACGTATGTGTCAGTGCATAGGCTAACACTATCCTATCAGCGGCCTGTTCTCCTTCGCGTCAACAACGTTCATCCTGTCGATGTACAACATCCAGACCCGCGGCATCACACACCCGAACGTCGTTGTCGGCATGGCCATCTTCTGCGGCGGCCTCGCTCAGCTCCTCGCTGGCATGTGGGAGTTCCCCCGCGGGAATGCCTTTGGCGGTACTGGTGAGCTCCTTTCGTTCCTATTATTACCATGCGGGGGGGTGGGACCCTGTGGGGGGTGAAACAAGCAGCGGGCGCGGCGTTAGTGGACCGTGGATAAACGTTCGGCCGCCGTGCTTTGCTGACCCCTTGGCCGTGGTCATCGCAACCGTGTGTGCTGCTGTCGCGCTTGATGGAGGAGAGATGAGTTTTTCCGCCATGCAAGCATCTGGGTTTGAACCCCGGATGTTAGTTGCCGGGGCCGAGTTGCCTAAACGGTTCGACGCGATCGGCTCGGGCTCATCTCCACATCGCCCCCCCGCATTTTTGCTTTTTGCTTTTGTTTTCACCTTGGATTCACGTAATTGACGGAAACTGACGATTTTTTTCGTAGCATTCTCTTCCTATGGAGCTTTCTGGATGTCGTACGCCACGATCCTGATCCCTGGGAGCGGTATCAGCGCTGCGTACACCAGTTCCCCCAAGACGGAGATCCAGAGTGCGCTAGGGATATACCTCACCTGCTGGTGTCTCGTCACTTTCTTTTTCTGGTGCGTGTTCCCCCCGTCATATACTTATTCCCTACCCCAACTCAATCATCACAGCTTCGTCTCGCTCAGCAAGAACATCGCGTTCATCGCGCTCTTTGGTTTCCTTACCGTCACCTTCGCCTGTCTCGCGGGCGGCGAGTTCAACGCCAGCGTCGCGTACGTTCAACCTTCCCTCTGCTTCTCATATTCCGCACCAACTGACCTTGATGTCCAATCGTTTAGTGCATCCAAAGCCGGCGGTGTCCTCGGCGTCATCACTGCCTTCATCGCGTACTACATCGGTGTCGCCGAGCTCCTCGCCGCCGAGACGCATCCCATCATCCGCCTCCCCATCGGCATCCTCCATCCCAAACGCGATTAAACTTTTTTTCCCCCTTTTCGCGCGCCTTTGGGGTTGTGTTGAGAATAGGTGGCAGTTGGTGTTGGCGTGGAGGAGTACCCGTATACCGTGTGCTGAGTAATTTTGCTTGTGCTACATGTTCACGTTCGCGTTCCGTCTTTTTTTTGTTCCGTACATACCTAACCCGTGGTGCCGATGTTGTAACGGAGATACATTAATTTTGGCGATACCCTCTGTTGTGTGAATTTGTCTAGGAAGCATAAGTGGGCTCTGGTTGTCACTTTGATTTTTCCACTTCCGCCAAACAAATGGGTATTAACTGAAGCCATGGGCTTATAACTTGGTGATGGCCAGTGCTGCGCATGGCAGGATACGAGTCCCTGGTCTATATTCTGAAAACGGCGGAGTTAATTAGCAGCAGGTGTTGCTGAGTTTGTAGATAATTTTAAGTCTCTAAGTTTTGTTTTTGTGCATATACAGCACCTACAATTTTTCTTGTTCCTGCTTGGTTCACTATGTTTGACAGATACATATCAGTGACATTGTGCTCTGCTTTAAGATAGTGCCCAGTCTCAATGCTCACATACCACTGATGAAACCAAAATATGATTGATTGGACATGGAGACTACCATGTGAAACAAGATCATCACTATGCTCAAGCACAGGCAAGCATTGATAATTGAGATTAGAAGCATCTGAGCTCCCCAGAATTCTGGTTATTACTTGTTATCAATAGTGAGAAATTTTTCAAAAAAGAACAACCAACATTCTTTTAGCTGACCAAATAGCAGGTTCTGCAGTTTTGTAATGTACATGTACACCAGCAGATCCAAACACAAGTTAGCGATAGTCAAAAGCCGTGGCAGCAGGCAATTCATGTATGAGGGCTACAAAGACATCTATACATGAAGGCATATTTGAAAGAGTGGATGAAAACAAGAGGCATATCATATCGAAGCAGGCGCCCAAGCAGGAGGAGGAGGAGGAGGAGGAGTTTATTATACTGACTAGGTCCCCAATTGGAACAGCCAGTTCATCGTGATCGCTACTTATGTAATAAGCTACCTAAATAATAGATATACCAGTAACTAATTCAGGTAGACGTCATTTTTTGTATATGTAAGCTGTAACTGTTAGAATTTCAAAATCCACGCATACCTCCATGGCGAACTGGTCGTTCCAATTGGGGACCTAGTGCCAGTATAATATACCCCCCCCCCCTCCAGGTAAAAATGATTCCTTACGTAAACTGCAGGACTCGTAATCATGCCTTCTGACCAACAACTGGCATAATGTGCGGGTGCTCGGCATTAGTTGGGTGAAGAGGCTGTAACGATTGATGGGTCTACTGATTGTCCACCACCCGGTAGACAGCTTGCCAATGTTGCATCCACACGTTTCATCTTCATTGACATGATCTTCACAATTGCGCATTTGTTGATGGTGCATGCAAGCCGTCAAACTAATGGATTCTTCCGAAAAGCTGTGTAAGGGCGAATTCAATGCTTCACACAATAGGTTACAACGTCCCCTAGACCAGCATAACACGCCTGGCGGCCACCCCCAGGATCTAATCTTCAACATGATTCCAGAGAAGGTTTCACTGGACCAGTCCCCACAGGTCCTCACACCACCAGAGTCTTGTGCTTCAGAAAATGGTGCCCTCTCGGACTGCACAGGGGCGGTTGGCTCGATCTCTTCCCAGAGTGTCTCCACTACCGTAGCTTCGGACTGCGAGATACCAACCAACAGCATTGCCCGCCAGATCTACCTTTCGCGGCCATCCCAGAATGGGCCCGACCTCTCTGCAGATGTCATACCCGTTGCTCCATCCCTCCTGCATGAGCATGGCGTGGCCCATCTGGAGAACCCCAGCGCGTTGAGCTCATCTGATGAAATTTCGTCTTTCATGTACCCAACCATGCCTGTGCGCATACCCAGATACAAAAGGGAGCGGACGATGTGAGTCTTTTTCGTTCAAGCTTAAACGCGAATGTGCCGACTGCTATTGAACCGCACTGCAGCGACCCACGAGCAGCTCAATGCGAACTCCTCCCTGTGCAACGGTCATTTTCACTGTGAGATTCGACCTTCTTTTTCGGACGAAGTAATCACCTGATCTGCAGTGGTGATTTACCTCGTGGCTGGGTTCAACTCACACATCCGGAAGGGCAGCCATTTTTCTATCATACAGATAAGGTCAGCAGCCACTGGCATATCTCCGAATCCAAGTTACTCATCCGATCCAGAGGATCATCACCGAGGCATGGATTTGGGACCAGAAGCAAGCAATCGCGCTCGACAAATTCATTGCGCAGATCGAACACTTTACACGATTAAGAAACGTGCACCGACCAGACGACGTAGATCTTGTGCTTGAGATTAGTCGACAGGATGAGGATTTTTGGTGCGGTTACTATTATGTTTGCCACTCGACGCGGAGTCTATTTTGGTTGGAGAAACATACTATAACGGATTATTTGTCCGAAGTTCGTGGCGAACTTCACCCGACGCACATCAGTATGTTCCCCCCCTCATCACCCCTTCCATGTTCAAATTCCTCACCAAACACCATCAGAACTCTATCTGGAGCATCAGTATTGGTAGATACAGTCCTCCTTGCTGTTTGTTTGTGCGCTGATGAGTTAACAAGGTTCCACTGGGATCTATTTCCAAACATCAACAAGCCAACGACTGAGATCCTTCATTTAGTAGCGACCACCATCGAAGACGCTTGGACAGGTGCAGTTGGCGGCCTTATAATGTCCGTATAAGACTGACCTAATGTCGTATATATAGACGTGCTAACAAGCGAGCAGTCCACCGTCAACCTCACTGGAGAAACTCTCAAAGATATGGCCGACATCATTGAGCGTGCAGCAAGTACGTCAATTACGTACCAGTGTTTGGTCTAGACTCCACTGATTCCTCTTTTGTAGGACGAACGAAGGATGCGAGCGTTGACAAGTCAACGGGCTGGTGTATCGGTATGTTCATGTGGTTGGTTCAATTTTTCTTCGCTGACCGTCGTTATGGTGAACTATAGGAAGGTTCATGACAATGCTCAGTATGTCCTTCGCCGTTCACCTCGCTCACTCAGAACAAACTAAGCGCCCACCCAGCGCGTGACCGATTTCTGAATTTCCATGGGCAGTACGGAGCGCGTCTCAACCGTTCGCAATCCATACACAGCGATAGGCATCTACCCCGGTCATGGCTTATAATAACCTTATCTCCACTGCTCTTCGCTGCGCCTGGCGCCCATTTCAAAATGATGAAAAAATTCCGTGTCGACGGGCTCACAGTAACAGCCCACTGGGCGGAATTCTTCTCTAGTCTCAATAAACAGTGGGCCGAACACATCACCCACGTACGTCTCTACTCATTTCCAATGAACACTCGTGTCTGGAGGTATTGACACTGGAGCTGATTTCTCAACATTTAGGCCTCTATTTTGCTTATCGCGAATGTCGTCTTCCTCGTGGTTCTATCAGCTGAGCTCCCAATCAGTACCGAAAACACCACCCCCAAGCGAGCCTCACAGATCGCCTGCTACTTGTCGGTCATGGCTAGTTTTGGCAGTATGGTAATTGGCCTACTGCTCGTTCGGCAGCATGACATAAAAAAGTCCACCGAAAAAATTGTGAGTTTTTTCTTCCCTCGCTACTCCATTCCCACGTTCTGAATAATACGCAGCAAAATTTGTCTCGCACGGCCAATAGCTTCGAGGCATTGGCAATAATGTATAGTCTTCCTTACGCTCTGCTGATGTGGGGGTAAGTGCAGGACTTCCTCCCTCTAGTCGCTGTGCTAACGTTGAAAACCGCACGCATTACAGAATGACCGCATTCCTGTTGGCGTTCATCCTGATGATCTTCACCATGTCGGTAGTATGGGCACGTGCTGTCGTTGGGGGGTCCACCGCCGTGGTGTGCATGTTTATAGCATGGTGCACCTGGATGATGCAGGACGGCGCGGGCTTCAATTACAGATATTGGGGCAGGCGCAGTTTATTATGGACAAGGAGCCAAGGGAACAACAACCCTGTTGTGGTAGGACCATTACAACGGATAACACCTGGGCCATACTGGCGCAGAACGCAGAGGGCACGGACAGACGTCAGGGGAACCGTGGTGTGACGGTCTCCTGTGGAAAAATTGAATTACGCTAGCCGTATGTTGTTGGGTGCAGTTATCATTCTTTTAGATTTTCCTTTAAACCTTTTGTATGGCTGGCTGGCATTTATCCAGAATGGTATTCTAAAGGATACTAGCCTTGTTTTTGATGTTCTATTGGTGCGGAGGAAAAGTAATGTTTGAGAAATCCCTTGACTGACAATTGCATATTCTGTGCATCATTGCTTAGCTACACAGTTGGGGAGAGAATTTCAGAGGAGGGTGTGGTGCGGCAAACGTCAAATGACCGGCCCTTCCCCCCGCCCTGCTGATTTACTCGCAAGAGGGAGCCGTTCACACGGAAGGACCGTTGATGGCAGCTACGCGGATACCGCCGTCCAGCGTCATAGGTTGTTGTTATATCAGTGAAGGTCTTGAAGGTAGTAGACAGCGTATCAGGCAGTACTATTCGAGCGGTGAAAGGTCGTTAGCGGCCGTGTCGTCGGCATCTGAGAGTAGTCCTCCATAAGTGGCAACACGCGATGCATACGGGGGTTGTGCATGGGACTGACCGTTGAAAACGGCGATCGACGGTTTTGGGGTACGCCATGCGACAGACACAGGATGCAGGAAGACGGTTGGAGGACCTCGCCCGTCCTGGCCGACAGATACGCGATTGAAGTTGCTGGTGCCGCGTCGACTGGCTCTGCTGATCGAAGCAGTGATGGATCGCGGGGACGTACTGTCGTCTCTAAAGTCGAGTGTATCACCAGCGGTCGCATTAACTCCTGGTTCTGGGTCCGCGCTCTCGTGCAACAGGTCGTCTAACTCATGCAAAATGGTCATATCAATGAACAGTGCGCTCATCTTCTCCCTAAAACCCGCAGGAGAAAGAAATCCTCCGCTCATGCTTGAAGCACCAAGATATGTAACCACCAGCGCCAACTGGTCAATGACATATTTGACGCTCGGGCGCTCAGCAGGATCTGCCCTCCAACAGTCTTGCATGAGTGACCAAATGCTCTGTGTGAGTCCCCAGTCACTCCAGGGTGGAGTCGAGTCCGGAGGGCGGGTGGGACGAGCACCCTTCATGATCTGAATTGTCACGGTAGCATCGCGCTGAACGCCCGCGAAAGGAATGTCCCCTGTAAAGATCTTGACATCATCATTCACAACGAATATTCGAATGGTGAGATAATCCGTGACCTACCTCGTAACAAACGCAACCCCAAGCGTATACATCACTTGCCACAGTGTTTTTCACCATATCATCATTCTCCGTGTCGAACAGCTCGGGTGCCTGCCATCGTACCGAACCCCCCTTCGAAGCCGCAGATGACAGAGACGTCCACGCAGGGACTTCTGAGTCGGATATTGAGGAGATGCCAAAGTCAGCAATGCATGCATTTCCTGCGTCATCAACAAGGATATTAGACTGCAAATTGAGGCACTACGAGTCAGCCATCGCAATAAACCTCGACGAAGGCATCTATCATTTACCCCTTTTAGATCGCCATGAATGACTCTGTTCTCGTGTAAATACAACAGACCTCGAGCGACATCGACAGCCTCAATAGCTTGGTATGAGTTTCTCTGTAATGACAAGATGAGTAATGCGCTCACCAATGGAAGCCGAGCTACTTGAGGCCGACGTTTCAGGTATTCAGTAATAATACCCTCATTCATCCATGGGGAAACAAGGCAAACTCGATTCTGAAAGCGGTACAGCCCATATATCCGGAGGACGTTAGGATGCGATAGCTGCCCCCAGAGTAAGGCCTCTTTCGAGATTTGCTGTCAAGCCAGTAAGGAATGATGTCTTCCGAGTAGCTGACGAAATTCACCCTCAAGAATCGTTCAATCTCGGAATCTTGATAGAGCCGAATGACCTTCATACAGACCGCCCGCCCTTGAAAATTTCCTTTGTAAATGTCGGCGAAGCCTCCAGCAGTGCGAGGATACTGGTCTTCCTGTACAACGTTTTTCAACTCATAACATCTGGGGTAGAGCTGGGATTTATTTGAAAGCCTCTGGGTCGCCACGATAAGCCTGCGTCGAAACCCCGGATCCAGTTCTGGCGTATCCAGCAGCTGATCGAAACGTAAACCACTGCATGCTATTTCTTTACACGTCGAAGTTGAACACTCACCGATTGAAATGAATCGAGTAATTTTTGTGCTTCCGGACCTCGATACCCTAGCAATCGCCTATACCTTCCTACATCGCGGAATACCACCTCAAGTCTGGCAACAACAGCGGATATTTCTGTTGAATCCCAGGTCTCTAGCTCCACTCCTTCCTGTTCCTCCTGGCTACTCTGCGGGATTCTCCAACCAGAACTACTAAGCTTCCTGTCGGAGTACGAGGGAAGTTCGACTGGTGCACGGGTATGATCGAGTGGGCTCGGACTTAGCGCCTGTAGCCCAGCATCGCGTCTTAAAACTGTTTGCAGCCTGGCAATCAAACTCAGATCGTTAGGATCCCCTAGTTCATACTTTCGACCTTGACTAAAAGCATACTTATGTGAGTTTTGGCGGATGCATGCAAAAGGAGGGGTTTCGAAACAACAGCACATACATCACGACATGCTCATGATAGTCGGTCTCTCCTGTGACCTTGATATCCGGATATCCCATCTAATCGACTGTTCGTCTCTGCGACCAAGTTAAGGATTCAGCGAGAGAACAACAATAGTTTCGGCGCCGGATGGCAACTTCGAGACGGAGGGTCAACACTGAATAGAGAAGCTTCCAGCTATATATCGACTTCAACTAGCGCCATTAACCCTTATGTGGCCTCATGATGATGGAAGCGGTCCCTAAGGCCTGAAAGGGTACATAGGTCGGAGAATCAATGTGAGGTGGACACAAGGTGGGTCATTGAAGGATACAAAACGGTACCTTTCCTTCTGTGCACAGCATGGCTTCTTATAAGTCTTGTCATTGTCTGTGCTGTGCCAAAAATGATAGGAGATATGTATTTAGAACTTAGGTGTGCTCGCGTCGTCCAGCCACCCCGGTCTCCCACCGCCACCTTTGCCTTAGGGATCTGCAGTGTGCAATCTGCGACATGAACGCGACCCGGAACACGGGGAACCCCTGCATGAGCTCAAGCAAAACCCAAAGGCCGCACATCAAAACTGCACGTGGGCTTCACCACGAACAGGAATGTGAACAACCTTTGGGCTGTTCCATTTTGAATGGGGACTATGACGAGAAGGGTCATCGAGCTAGCAGCGCAGGACAATCATAGATGGGCTGAGGAGGCCAACATCTCTACCTCCTCGAATGTGTCCGTACTACATGTAATATGGAAGCCCAAGCGTCTCTCAACGAGGCGGTGCCCAGCGCGTTTACGTCACCAAGGCACAAGATGAGGAGCTATAGAGGGAAACCCGAACCTTTGCCACCGAGCAGGACTATTGAGGTCTGGGATTGCGCCCATATAAGAGGACGGGAAAATGGAGGGCTTCGAGCGGGAAAGGCGAGGGTGGAGCACCAGTGGCATACAAGAGCTTGAGTTGGTTACGCATCACAAGGGGGCTTCAACAGGCACACTCGCACCCCACCGCATCTCCACTTCCTCAAACACCTCCACGCAGCGCGTAACACGGAACCCGAGCGTCTCAAAGAGCCTGATGCTTGGCGCGTTGGAGGCGCCGATGCGCGCGACGAGGGCGTGTGGGGGGATGCCTAGACCTTGGCCTTTGTTGGTGGCATTGAAGGCAGAGTTTGGACTCGGATTTGGGGTGGTGGTGGTGGGGTGGGGGCAAAAAGAGGTGGGAGGGGCGCCAGTTGCGTATGAGAGCATGAGCTGGAGGGATTCGAGTGCGAGGCCTCTGCGGCGGTAGAACGGTTCTGTTCCGTATGATAGATGAGATCCCTGTCTAGGAAAGGGAAGGAGAGGGAAGGAGAGAACGTGCCTGCGATCATAATCTCTACTTCAGCTTCGAACTCCTCACTCTCATCCTCATCCCCACCCTCGTTGGCATCCTCCACGGGAGGCGGAACACGACCCGGTATCGTTCCCTTAAGAAACATATTCACGTCCCCGACCATGGGTAGCGCCGTGATGGCAGGGTGCATCGGCAGCAGCTCCTCAGCGTCCAGAGGCTCCGGCAGCGGGAGTTGCTCTCCGGATGGGGATTCCCGCGCGAGAAGGATGAAGGTAAGCTTGTCCTCATCCAGGCGCCACTTTTCTGGTTCATTTTCACGTTAGTAGTTTGTCTTCATCGTGGTTTGCGAGAGGGGATGGGACAAACGTACGTTGCATCTCGTATTCCTCCTCGAGGCTTAATGGTTCGCTCGCGGTGAGCCGCTGCAGCTCTTCGTCTTGCATCCAGGAGTGGTATTTCTAAACCGAGTGCAGGAAAAAAAAATATGGTGACACGAGTGAATCTAGAGACAATAAAAGAAGCAAATTTGTTTACAATGAAACTTACCGGGACATGCTCACGGAGGTAAGGTACAAGGACGACTTTGGTGCCAACGAGGACGGTGCATTCGTTCGCTTTCATCTCGCGCGAGATAGTTATAAGGTAGGTGGAGTGTTGACCAAATTTGGCAACCCATCTGACCGAGCCGTTCTGTGCCAGGCCGGATCGTCCAAGGCACCATGGTTCAAGGCGACACCCAAACTCGTCAATATCGTGCATTCCTTTCTAGTAGTATAACATATTATTTAGCCCCTACCAATATTGAATATATTGTTCCCCCCGGAACCCAACCCTTGATTGGACATGCCGAGCCAGCTCCTAACCCAGAAGTGTGGGGCCCATCGTGGTACGTTCCTCCACTCTTTTGGACGGGATATGTCAAGAATATGATATGCCTTTCCATGTCGGACGTTGCGGTTTCCGTTCTTCTGAGCACCGACGGCGCAGTTCTAGCCATTCTACTCAAAAGAACCCGTCGAGTACATTATGATTCTAGGATGATGTTGCTCACATTGTTGTTGGTCCTACAGTACAAATTTTGGGAACACTGGCAGATGCTTGCAAGTTCGTCGCAGTGACCTTCTCACCCCACCGTAACAATGTATAGCCTAGTAGAGCAAGCTCTGTGCAGAGCGGAAAGACCCAGTTCGCGACTGCGAGCCGAGGCAACGAATCTACAAACCAAAGTTGATGGGGGTGCACCCAATAGCAATGACACCATGTTGAAAAGAGAACACACAAGCTGGGCTTACACATTCATTGTTGGAGCAGCGGACGGTCTGGGCGGTGCAGCGACCTTCATCGCCGACCCCGAGGGCGTCGAGGGGGAGCAAGTGATGGCGACGAGGATATTAACACCTTGAACGACGACGCCGAGAAGAGCGGCGAGGACTAAGATGGTGGAGGAGTCGGACTGTAGACGAGGCGCTCAGTGATTGTGCCTGGGATGTCAGTCCCATGGTGAATTCACCTATTAGACGCTGTTGCAGCACTACATGTCGCTAGTGTTGCACTGGCTGGCAAGTGTGGTCGACATCGGCTTGGGCTGTTTGTATGAACGGCAGAGCGGAGAGTGTATGTACCGTGGTCGTGACCGTGGTGGTAGAATTCGCAGTGCCCGCAAGGAAGGCAGAGGCCAGCGTTGCAATGGTGTAGAAACGAGAGAACATGTTGGTGTGGAAAAGATTCGGTAGTAAACAAGGTAGTAGACGAATTGCTGGTGCTGTTTGACTGAAGAATCAAGAGCGCCAAGGACAAGGTTTAATACACACCCCTAGTGGTCAGTATGCAGTGTCATCTTGCAGCAGATGGGAAGGAATGAGGTCGCGCTGAGAGCATTGTTCCTCTTTAGACTGCTATGTATGCATAAGGAGCACACAAGGGTCCACATAATCGAGGCTTGGTACTGACAAGACCTCATGTCAGCGTATGGATGAATTCGATTGTATTCAGAACATACCATGGAGGAAGGACCATTTTCTCACTCCACAGGTAGATTGAGGACAGGGTAGCTAATGATCGGTGGGAGGTATGACAGAATGAGTTCAGTTCACGTCAAAGAGGAACCGATTGGCATCATAAGACCTTCCATAGTTCATTTTCTGTGGAACAGAGATTGACGTGAGAGTGCGTAGCGGTAGAAAACAGCGTCGATAAGATCCAAAGCATCAGTTGCTCTAGCAAGCCGCCCGGAGCGAAATTTGCCTCGCAAGATATCAGTAAGTCGACGTGGCCAGGAGACTATGAACCCGCATTGTGCGAGAGGGACGAGGACTCGCAGAGCGGCTCAAGCCGACGTTCAACCAGAGATTCCCAATCGGTGGTGTAGAATTCGAAGTTTGAGGGACAATACGTCTGCTGTCGCGCCTGACAAGGGTCTGACACTCTCCACTGGACTATGGTAAAGGAAGTGCAGGCCCAGATCTAGAAGACACGAAAAACAGGAGCCTCAGTGTCACGAAGGTGGGAGAGAACAACTGAAATTGGGATCTACCTAGAAGACACGAAAAACAGGCTACAGTAGGTGTCAGATAGAGCAAACGGGACGAGTGAACGTATACGTACAGCCTCAGTGTCACGAAGGTGGGAGAGAACAACTGAGGCTGGCGAGGGGAAAAACGACGAGTATAGGTAAAGAGTCACATGGTCTGTAACGTAAGCGCTGATAATACCCAACACAACCCCATCAGCGCAGAAGTGGAAGAGGAAGTAGGGAACGTAGACATATGATAAGTAAGTAGAGGATTATGGCATATGAATGAGTCCGAGAGCAGTGACGAACTTGCGATGGAGAGGTAAGGGAAGGAGTTTGGTGAGAATGTCCGCTGTCATGTCTAATGTTGAGACCCAACTCGCGTCGAAGGAATCAGAGAGAAGATGTTCGCGAATGAAGTGATACCGAATATCAATGTGCTTCGAGCGCGAAGACGTGCTGTCCGATTTCGCAATGTCGAGGGTGCTTTTGTTGTCACAGAGAAGTGGGAAAGGACGAGGAATGGGAAGACCCAGCGAAGTGACAAGTAACCGGATCCATATTGCTTCCTTCATGGCATGGGTCAACGCCATGTATTCGGCCTCAGTCGAGGATAGTGCGATGGTCCGTTGCTTCACGGCTGACCAGGATACGAGGCTGGAATATAGGAAGAACACATATCCAGATATGCTTCGACGAGTTACCTCATCAGATGCCCAATCTGCATCAGACATGCCACAGTCCCCGGGAAGCAGGAGACGCATTGGTGGTCCAATTGGTGTCTGAAGAAAATTGTACTCCAGTGCATAATCAGCGGTCCCAACAAGATATCGAAGAACTCCTTTCGCGGCAAGTAAATGGGCACGAGTGGGGTTGGCGTTGAACTGGCCGAGGGACATTGTGGTGAATGCAATGTCAGGACATGTGCAAAGGCTGAGGTACAAGAGGCTCCCGACAAGACGTTGATAATGGACTTTGACCTCAGAATCAGGAATTTCGGGAAGTGAATTTGGCAGCGGGTCTGGCAAGGAGTGAAGTTTCTGATGTAGAGGAAGGGACGAGGGACGGGCATCGCGAAGGTGATATGTGGAGAGGAGATCGTTGACATAGCCTTTCTGTGAAAGGAAGAGTTTTTGCTTGGAACGATTGCGGTCGATGCGGATGCCTAGATAGAGGGAAGCTGCACCGAGGTCGTTGACTTCAAAACGTTCGTTCATCCTTTTGATAATCCAGGCATAGAGAATGTGGGAGTTGGTGGCTGTCAGACCATCATCGACATGCACTGGGATAATGATAACGAGGTCGGTACCATTAGTAGGCATGGGTATGGATGGGTGAGGTGGGGATGAGAATTGGCCAAAGAAAACGGCATGGTCAACCTCGCATCGGGTGAGTCCAATTTCCTCCAGAACACTGCGCAGGAGGGTATACCATTCATGGGATGACTGCTTGAGTCCATAAAGTGCACGAAGAACCCGATAAACCGACAACTTGTCAACTTCCGGAAAGCCTGGAATCTGTTTGCAAAAAATCTCGTGAGAGAGAGGAGCGTGGAGGAATGCCGTTTTAACATCGAATGTGAATAAGTCGAGGTCATGGAGGGCAGCATAGGCAAGGACTATCCGGATGCTCGTCAATTTCGCAATGGGAGCATATGTGTTGCTATAATCGTCTGGTCCCTGGCTAAAGCCCTGAGCGACCAGACGGGCCTTCTCTTTACCCCGAATCACTGTTCCATCAGGATTGAGTTTGAACGCATACACCCAGCGTACACCAATCGCTTTCCGACCAGATGGAAGCGAAGCTACCTGTAAAACGCCTTGCGCATGAAGACCATCAACTTCTCTCTTCATCGCAGCTAACCAGACATCCGCATCCAAGCGGTGTGTTGCTTCATAGTAATTCTCGGGAGCTTTGGTGAGGTCGTATTCCCGAGAAGTACGAAAAAGAAGTGGGTCTGGACCATGAGTAACATATGCTTTATACTCAGCCAGGACAGCAGGTTCTAGAGATGAGTCATGGTCTGAGAAGGTGTTTCCAGTGAGTAGGGCCTGGAAATCTAGAATAGCACTAAGTCCCTGAACTGGTAGTGTACGTGCCTGACGATTTGCACGCAGTCGGGTAAGACGTTCATTTTGAGCTGCGACTTGTTCCAGGTGAGCATGGCCGAGTGTTGTAGGAGTGATTTTGCGATGAGGGCGAGAGGGGAGTACAGGCAGAACGACGGGGGAAGGAATGACTTGTAGAGGAGTTGAGGAGGATGAGAGAGTGGGAGGGGGAGGAGACAGAGGAGATGAAGGATCGAGAGGTGGGGGGGACAGAGTAGATACAGAAGGGGGCGTGATATTGTGAGGTTTGAGTCGACCGCGAACGTTTTCGTTGAAGATGACATCCCGTGAAAAGAAATATTTGCCGTTTAGGTCGCGCACTTGCCAACCAATACGATTCTCATCATATCCAACAAATATCGCTTCGAAACGCTTTGGACCACCCTTGGCACGAATTTCGGTGGGATATAAGACGTAACACTGGCAACCCCATATGCGAAGTTGAGAGAGATCAGGCTTGTGTTTCTCCATGACCTCAAAAGGTGTGGTAAGAGCTGGAAGTGTCGATGTCGGCAATAGGTTTCGAAGGTATTGACTGGTGAGGACAGCGTCACCAAGGAAAGATAATGGTAGGCCAGACTCAGCCATGAGCGTTTGGGCAGTATCTTCGATGGTCCTGATGTATCGTTCAGCTTTTCCATTCTGCTGGTGAGCATATGGGGCTGTCGATTGATGAATGATGCCACGAGATTCCAAGTGAGTGTGTAAGGCGCCTGCGGTAAATTCGAGTGCACCATCCGAACGAAGAACAAGGACCAGATTTCCTGATTTCAATTCCCATCGCACAGAGGTAGATTTGAAATGATCGGTAGCTTGGTCCTTTGTTGAGAGGAGGGCAGTACTTCCAAAGTTCGAGTGATCATCGATAATGGAGTTGAAGTATGTGGTTTGACCATTTGAAAAACGGACAGGAAATGGACCACAGGTATCCATGTGGAGCAAGTCGCATACACGATCAGCGCGTTTCTCAAAGTGATCGTACGGTTGGGCTGGCTGTTTCCCAATGATACATGGTATGCAGTGTGTGTCTTGGAAAGGACCAACGTATGCAACCCCAGTTGCATAGTTCTTGGTCAAGACAGCTCAAGTAGCGTCACGCCCAAGGTGCCCAAATCGCCGATGCCAGAGTTCCGGTGTTGCCTCAACATGAGGGAAAGTCGTAGCTTTGGTGTTGGATGCGATAGCGGGGAATGATAAAGGAGTGTCGACATGGGGTGTGGGAGGAGGAACGAAGTCACAATGTAGGAATGACAATCGTTTATGAACCGTCGCAGACAGTGACTTTCCACGTAGGTCTTTTGACGCATCAGGAAAATGAACGGTCGTCGCATCTTTTTCAAAGACTAACTTGATGTTGTTCTCAACCATTGATCCAACAGAGAGAAGGTTGATGGGGACATCAGGTGCATGAAGGCAGTCGGCGAGGACAAGAACAACACTCAGGCCATCAACATGAGCACGGAAATGAACTTCACCACGGGCCTTCGTCTGGAGGATACCACAGTTCGCAGTGCCAACAGGAACTGCCAGTTCTGGATGATAAGTCCAAAAATGTTTCGCATCGCGGATGATGTGCGTTGTGCAGGCGGAATCGAGTACTGAGTTGAAACGACTTTCGATAGATGCGAGTATGACAGGTGATGATTTTTGGATAAATTCGAGGTATGGTTGATCCTCTGGAGGGGACTCAGTAGAGAACGCGGCATAAAGGAACTGCTGGACTTCGATTGCTTCGGTATCGACTTGTTCGGAATCTACATCAGGGTCGTCGATAAGTGCTAATGGAGGTGATAATGGTTCTGTGTCCTTGGAAGAGTCCGTGGAAGCGAGATTTGCCCTAGCCCGAGATGCGCGAAATGCCTCACGACCCCCAACGTTTCCACCACCCTCAGCCCAGCACTCAGGATGCGTATGCCCATACATCCCGCAGTTGGAACATTGGACTCGAGGTTTCGGCGGTGCAGCAGGAGTAAGAGAGGACGATGTTGATGATGGTAATGGAGTTGTTGGATTTGTGTCGCCAGATGTAGGTGTGGATGTAACAACATTGCGGTGAGCAGGAGGACGAGCAGGGGTCGAAGAAGAGACATTGCGACGGCGGTCGATATCGATATCGATAACCTCATCCGAGATAGCCTCAAAGGTATATGTACCTTCAGGACCAGCGTTCCATGATGAACGAACACGGTCCTTGAGTCCAATGAAACTGCCAACCGAAGGGAGGCCATCAACGAATTTTTGAATTCGCTGGTAGGGGGTGAAGTCCCAAGGAGTATGCGCAAGTTGGTTGACAACACCACGCCACGTATGAACGTAACCTGGTATGTTCGCGAGATTCGCCCTGGATTTCATGACGGCTTCCTTAGCCTGATCCGCAGCACCAGCACTCCCAATACTAAACTTCTTGGTGAGTTTGGCGAGAACGTGTCGGGCAGTACGAACTGGAAGACCATGAGGAGGGCCACGCTTCTGGGGAAGCGTGCCTGGAATATCAGGTCCAAGTCGTCCCAACAAGATGTGGGTAACGATGTCATCGTCATGCCACCAACGAACATAGGCTTTGGTCTCTTCGTCTCCGGAGTCGAAATCGTATGGAGGAGGATACGTAGCTGGACACGTAGGATCAATGAGAGTACCGACCTCAGGAATCTTGCATACATGGCCACCCAAGCCAACATTGTCGATAAGCCGGATAGCCGCCAATTCCCATGGGACCCAGTCTGCATAGGTACGAAGGATAGGTATCGTAGTTAAAGGTGGAAAATCAGTTTTAGTGAAAAGAGTGGAAGGTTGATCTATTGGAACTCCTGGAATTGGGATTGCAGGTGAAGGAGGAGGAGGTGGAGCAGCATGTTGTTGTTGTTGATATAAAGGTTGAACAGCTTGTTGAACATTTCGTACGGAAGGAGGACGAACTGAAGGAGGACGAACTGAAGGATGACGAACTGAAGGAGGATGAACTGAAGGAGGGCGAAAAGCATTGCGTTGTGATGTAGCAGAAGTGGTACGTGAAGATACAGGTGGGGAAGGTGCATGTTGAATTTGGACAGGGCGTGCGGTAACTGGTCGTACACTATTAGGACGAAATAATCCAGGGTCAGGAGGGGGGTGAGGAATAGGTTGAGGAACAGGAGCGTGAACCAGAGGGGATGTTGGGGGTACAGTAGAACGATGCAAGGGATGCGGAGGATGCTCAGGAATTAATGGTAAGGGCTTTGAATGCGGTACATAAGACGTGGGTGTGTAAAGCGTATTTGCAGAATCGGAAAAAGGTAAATGATGCAAAGTAGAATTATGAATGAAACCGGGATGCGGACGTGCAGAGCTGGATGGGAACGGATTCGGCTGTTGAAAAATCGGCTGGTGACGGACTGGATACGAGTGATGCGAATGCAGTGGGCCCCGCGAAGGAGGGAAACCACGATGTATGCGTGACGAAGAAGATGGATGTGGTTGTGTATGTGGTCTGTAACTGGGTGTGTTGGGATTGGGGTCGAAAGGGTCATTATACATTGCGATTGTCGTCAGGGATTCGATCGGCAATGGTCGTCGATGGGGACAGTCGTCAACGCGGAGGTAAACGAGGTCAAAACGAGAGGATGATGATGATTGATCGGAGGACCGCCCAATCGATCGATAACGGAGGCAAAAGAGCGACTATGTGGGGGCAGCCACGCAGCGGCAAGCAATCCAGGGGCAGCTGGAAAGTGAGTTGTCTCGAAACAAAAAAAGGACACAATGTAATCAATGCCCTAGAAAAGGGCGCCCATAACCTGCAGGCCCAGATCTAGAAGACACGAAAAACAGGAGCCTCAGTGTCACGAAGGTGGGAGAGAACAACTGAAATTGGGATCTACCTAGAAGACACGAAAAACAGGCTACAGTAGGTGTCAGATAGAGCAAACGGGACGAGTGAACGTATACGTACAGCCTCAGTGTCACGAAGGTGGGAGAGAACAACTGAGGCTGGCGAGGGGAAAAACGACGAGTATAGGTAAAGAGTCACATGGTCTGT
Organism: Lyophyllum decastes; assembly: GCA_025854295.1. Classification (NCBI taxonomy): domain Eukaryota; kingdom Fungi; phylum Basidiomycota; class Agaricomycetes; order Agaricales; family Lyophyllaceae; genus Lyophyllum; species Lyophyllum decastes. The sequence continues at coordinate 196,421 of CP107712.1, read as the reverse complement.
AACGTAAGCGCTGATAATACCCAACAGGAAGAATACGTATTGCTTACAGATATACTCAAATGAGTTGACTGGTAGAACTCAAGAGTGTGGGGTGCGGTGTACTACATCAGGAAAACCCTCAATGGTAAAATGTACCCAATTGTCCCAAATGATGCAAGATTAATCGCAGAATTGGTTTCATTTTCTGTAATTAAGCCATTGTAACGTTTTGTCAGAATAAAGCCTATGAAACTATCGTCGGGGCAACCCATGCTGCATCGGTTCCAAGAGGATTAAATGAGCTTCAAACCGGGATCATTTGGTAGCATTTCGGTAACGTTTGTCTGCTAATTTGTTCCCATTTGAATCAGTCTGACGATAATACCATTATAAGGACCTTATTAAACAAGTGATAGGCTACAAAATCAGCAATGTAGAGTAGGTGAAGTGTCCGTTTAAAAAGTAATAGTCTACGGCAGAACCAAACGGGTATCGAGATCGGGCCTACCAAACATATCACTCCTCCATTGCATCGAGATTGAGGAGGAAAATAGCATTCCGTGCCATGTTCGTCGAACGGATAGATGCTTTTGACCTGGCAGTAGATTAGTAAAAGAAAGGCAGGTGATTACTAGTCTTACGATGCCGCGTTGTATAGATTAGACATGAGCCGATGGTATTTGAGCTTCTTCTTCTGGATCGTCTTCAGTGTGGTAACGTGGGCATTGTAGACATCTTCATATCACTCGGCATTGAAATCCGTCGGCTTCCACTCCCCACTAGCCCAGTCATCCAAAGCCGAATGAAGCTTTGAGTCAGAATGAGATCAGTTGGATGCTCATACATCGAGAAAGAATCTACATGCTCACCGTGGTCACAACAATAGCAAGCATTGGGAGAGGAATTTCAAGTTCGTTGGAGCCAGGCCCTTCTTCAATGCTTGAGGAAAACATGCAAGCGTGCTTCTCGCCAAGACTGCCGCGAGTCCCTGGAAAGTAGAATTCCTTCAGGGTCGAGATGATGATAGGATGCTGGAAGGGTTTGTCGGCCAAGAGAGAGCCATTCTTGTCAAAGAAGGTAGTCAGTGAGTGTACGAGAGATATATAGAAAAGAAGCTGACCTTTGTTGGATAGATGTATGACACGGTTTTGACAAGCTCCTGCACACACTCCTTACAGTCATCGGTCGGGATGCCCGACAACAAAAAGAACCCCTCGACCTTTCCCGCAACTACCCCCTTCGAGCCACCCCTGACCAGTGAGAGGCGAGCATTCAGCTGTCACAATATTTAGCAGCCAAATTGAGCAAACGATCCAGGGGCACATACCACCCTTGCAATAGCCTCTCCAAATACAACATCTTGATTGAAGCGATCAACGAGATTCTGTAAACCCAGCTTGCACGCGCAATTCTCAAGAGTTCCCCGCTGATAGCTGAAATTATCTTCAACAGAAAGGTAGGCAGTCTTGAAGAGAGAATCTTCCGTGATCTGATGTATTCCAGCTTTGATGACCCTGTGAAGAGCAGCAGGTTGTGCTCTCAAACTGATAACACGAGCCCCAAGGGAGGGGGGAACATAGTGAGCAGCAGAAGGCCATCCTATGTTTGCGTCATGACAACGTTCCTCGAAATCGATTTCGGCATCACTCGAGGGCTCTGCCTAGAACAAGTTAAATTAATGACCAAAAAGGGAGGTGGGGTCGTAGTCCACTCACCTTGATGGGTTGTCGTCGATGAGTCTTCTTATCCGATATGGAGCGTGCGCGATTAGTCCATTGAGGCACCTTGACATTTGCATCAGTTCGTAATCAACTTGTCGCTGAGCCATGCTATGTACTTCGGCAAGACGTGCCTGCTCACATTTTCCTCCCTAATGAGACAGAGGAGTTAAAGTCAGATAGATGAAAAGAGGATAGGACATACTTTTTTCCGTTTTGGAACTGCTGTACCAATCTCCTGCTCAAGTTCGTCAAGGTCTAAATCACTATCACCATTCGGACGGTCTCCGTCAGACGGTGGGTCGTCATCACCATTCAACGACGACGCTGTGGTGAGGTCCATGTCGGTGATCGGAATCCCATCACTCTCGAAGTCTTCAAGGCCAGTGTTATTTAGGGCTTCATAGTCGAAAATATCATCTGCTACGGGTGCATTTGATTTTCCAGTATGCTGAGTGAATTGGACATGCTGTAATAGAACCACGGTTAGGCTGGCATGGGAACAATGAGCTAACAAGGTGATGTTCGCACCTCAGCAAGAATTGTATGCCTGAGAGTCTGGGCGTCCAAATGCCGCAAATCCTCGGCACCATCATCGAAGTCGACTTCATCCTCAGAGACCTCGGGTTGGTTCTCCTGGTCCGAACCAGCGTTGGCATCATCATCGAGATCATCAAGGGATGCTTGAGGGGGCTGTGGGTTACGGCTTCTGGCAAGATTACCTTCTTTCCCTCGCTTTCTTGGGGGTAGCTGATGATCTTGATGCTCCATCAAAATAGTGTCAGCGTCATCAGCGACGTTGTCTTCGTCATCGGACGGGATAACGGGGGCTAGTCTCCGCCTAGGTTTGAAGTGCGGAGGCCCTGCTTGTTTGGAGTGTGGAGGCCCTGCTTGATCCTTTTTCTTCAGATCACGACTCAAAATGTTAGTCAAAGTACGCACCTTGTTTGCGTTGAGATGTTACGATATCTGTGAGAAATTGTGGTTTGTCAATGTCAACCTCACCTGCCAAGAGGAAAAGCGACAAACTCTTTGTTTTCTTTGAGGTATTTCGAGCTTCTGCAGATGCTGACATCGCGCGCTTGCGGCTGGGCAGTGTGGGCTGAGCTTCTGTTGGAGCCGTCTTTGGAACAGTGACCACTGGTGCCGCACCCCGATTGCCCTTGGGTGCGTTGCCAATCCAGCCTCGAAACAAGAAATAAGGCAAAAGACGAGGGTAGGGGCGTCGTAGAATCTTACCTGCATTAACCAAAGCCTTGATCTTTGATGTGCGTTGACCTGAGGCTATATTAGCAGATGAAGAAGGTGTGACAGGCTGCAGTGGCTTGCCTTTCAGCTCCCCAGTGGCAGCAACATTGACACCAGGTGTCTCTTGAGCTTGGAGTTTCTTCCGGGCCAAAGTTTCCCTTCGCTTTTCAGCAGGGGTTTTTCCAGCCTGCGCATTACTGGTATTAGATTTGGGCATAGATTTGACTGTCGATGCCATAAAGAGCTTAAAGTTAAAAGGAGTGTGCTGTGAAATAGGAATTAGCGAAGCAGGAGGTTGTAGAGGTAGAGGATGAGAGTGGAGGGAGGCTGAGGGGAGAGAAGGAGCATGGAGAACGGAGGAAAGAGAAAGGCAGCCAGGAGGTTGGAGTCTAAAGTCGAACCATCCGATTTACTCCGACAATTGGGGACTGAGATTGTGGGGCAACTGGCGATATTGGTGGCGTCAAGCTAATATTCGTAGCGTCACGAATGGAGGGCAGGCATTGATTTGGTAGTGACCTCCTTTCCTTCCACCGAAATGCCCTCAGTCTGTCGTGGATGTGGTCGGACGTTCGAACGTATATTAGGCCACCTTCAGAAAACCAATGACCCGCTTTGCAAAGTCTATCGACAACATCTTTTCTCTACGAACACGACGAAGGACACTGAGACACACCAATCAGCAAATGGTCAAGCCACAGACGACACGAGCAGCTCACCCTCCATTCTACGACATACACTTCCTGTCCTCCATCCGGATTCTGACAAACACAGGGATGTTCCAATGGTGGCTGACGCTGCGGGTGACTTTTTCGGGGACTATGCGGAATATTCAGCATCAGATTTTGCAATGGACGCAGAGACAGAGACTATACCTGGTGACGATGTACAGTCTGTCACAGATGACGAGATTGAAGACGAAAGGGAGATCGAGGGGTTCGAAGCTATAATGGAGGAGCACACATTCGGCCTTGAGCCTGAACACCCGTCCAATTTTTCAGCGCCATCCGACAACGAGGATCTCAGTGATCCAGAAGTGAACGAGCAAACTCACCGTGTCCTCAGACTGCGCGGGGGTGCAGATGTCCCTCTAGGTCGAAAACCCTTCGTGGTTAGATTTCCCCCGAGCAGTAAAGCCGGGCTCAGCTATTCAGACCACGATGCGAACGAGAACACCAAGTACACAGACTCCATTGGTGATCCTGATAATGAGTTCGCTCCGTTTAGATTGAAGCTGGAATGGGAGATTGCGAAATGGGCAAAATTGCGAGGATCCAGCTCGACAGCATTCACCGAGTTGATGGCTATCGAAGGAGTTAGTTCCCGTATGATAGACTCCAGGAAAATTTCACTAATTGTCTTACCCAGGTGGTGGAACGCCTTGGCCTCTCCTTCAAGTCTTCTGTAGAGCTGAACAAGATTATCGATAACAAGCTCCCTGGATGGCCACGGTTCGAGCGACACGAGGTGATGGTTGGATCTGAGGTGTATGACCTCTATTTTCGGGACATTATCAAGTGCATCAGAGTGCTGATTGGTGACCCGGACTTCGCACCGTTCTTGGTTTTTGTCCCAGAAAAGCACTACACCAATGAGGAGAAGAATACCCGAGTGTATCACGACATGCACACAGGAAAGTGGTGGTGGACGACACAGGTGAAGATTGCAACTAACTTTGTTGCCGTTGTTGATATCAAAACTCACGGCCCCAATCAGGAAGCCCTCGAAAAGGACAACCCTGGTGCAACTATCATACCGATCATCATATCTACCGACAAGACGCAGCTGACGCTCTTTCGCAATAAATCTGCATACCCAATCTACCTTACCATCAGTAACATTCCCAAGGAGATTCGACGACGCCCATCCTCTCGAGCCTATGTTCTATTAGGTTATCTTCCTACCACACGCTTGGAGCATATTACCACCCTAGCTTCACGTCGTCGGCTTATCGCAAACTTGTATCATGCATGTATGGGCAAGGTTTTTGGACCTCTGAAGCCTGCCGGTGACCGCAGCATTTTCATGACAAGTGGAGATGGGGCAACTCGCCAATCACATCCCCTCCTTGCCTGTGTCATTATCGATTACCCGGAACAGGTCCTTACGACAGCCTCTTTCACAGGAGAGTGCCCTTCATGTGATGTTCATCGCAACAACTTAGGTGAATATGATCGAACAAGTCCCCCGACCCTTCGAGACTTGTCCAAAGTCTTGAAAGCCCTCGATTCATTTGACGCGGACCCAGCAGGCTTTCTCCAGGCCTGCACCCATGCTGGCATTAAGCCGATTGTTGACCCGTTCTGGAAGGACCTTCCATATGTGCACATCTTTCGATCCATCACCTCCGACGTTCTACATCAGCTCTATCAGGGCATCATCAAGCACCTCATTTCTTGGGTCACGGCTGTGTGTGGTGCCGCCGAAATTGATGCACGTTGTCGCAGGATGCCACCGAACCACAATCTTCGACTCTTCATCAAAGGAATCTCCTCGCTATCTCGTGTCAGCAGTCAGGAGCACGACCAGATGTGCTGCATCCTGATGGGCCTCGTCATCGATGCTCCTCTTCCTGATGGACTTTCCAATGCTCGCTTGATTCGTGCCGTGCGAGCTCTTTTAGACTTCCTTTACCTCGCTCAATATCCAATTCATACCGACGAGACGCTTGAGCTGTTAGAAGATGCGTTAGAGCGTTTTCACGAGAATAAAGACGTCTTCATTGATCTCAGAATTCGCGACAACTACAATATCCCGAAGCTCCACTTTGCGAGGCACTATCCGCTCATGATCAAACTGTACGGCACCACAGATAATTATAATACCGAATACACAGAGCGACTCCACATCGACCTGGCAAAGGATGCATACGCAGCAGCCTATACTGTCATATTCATGCATTATACACTGCTAATGAGCCTCGATTAGTGGTGCATTATTGATTCTTACAAGCTTTGACGGATGATGCATAACATTACCGTGCAGGCCCCAATGCAAGCCTCGTACCCTTGCACAGCTGATTTCAGCACGCTACCATGGTTCCACATGCTTACCCTCAGCTTGCATAGTAGGTGATGCACCATTGGTTGCGATGACGGTGTGACGATGCATGATGTATTAGATGCCCGCTTGTGTGATTTTCCAGCCTGGTCTTCTCATACCATTCATGCATCACTGGTAATGCATCAGGTGGCCACTTGCAGATCTGTCTTCCGACCTCCATGTAATGCATCATCTGGTAATGCATTAGATGTGACCGGTTGCGACTTCCCCGTGCAGGGCATTCATGCATCAGATTGGATGACCTCGCGTGATTCGTTCCGGCCTGACCTCCTCGTACCATTCATGCATCACTGGTAATGCATCAGATGGCCACTTACAGATTTCTCCAGTTCCGACCTCGGTGATATCATTAATGCATCCTTCCAGTGATTAATGCATTAGAAAACTGCGGCGGGAATGATCTTGTAGCCCTCACTCCCGCCCCATACCTTTGATGCATGATTCGTTATGCCAGGCGAACACATTAAAAGGATATCATATTGTAGTACATAGCAAGAAACAAGATATATGAAGATATAGGTCTCACAAATTTAAGACGTAACAAGATCAGCAAGAATACATGAGCAACGAAAACATGGGAATGTAACAAGATTTGGACAAAAACAAACATATCAATCCTTAGTCTTAGCCCTTCAATTATAACGGTGTCAGTTGATGAGCCATAAAGACGGATCAGCATCGCTCACCGTTTGGATGGACCTGCAATTCCCTTAGCCTTACGCTTGCGAGTGGCCGGCATCATTCTCTCCAGGCAGCGATGCACATCCTCAACGCATGCGCACCAGTGTGGCTCCGAAGTCTCCTGCCACTGTGATCCCGGGCCAATTCTCATGCGCTGGCCCCACCATACCAAAAGCGTCATGACGGACACCATCCCGTTGGGTCCACCCTTCCGAAGCACTGCCCATTCATCCACGTCCGTGGCCTCTGACTCAGGAGACTCGTACACCGCCTTCGGCAGCAGGTCAGAACTGTCCCGAAAGGCAGGCTGCATAGCCTTCCACCAGGCCATAACAGCGTATCCAAATTCGAGGGGATCCTCGATGCTTGGCGTTGTGTAATAGGCTCGAACACCCTGACGACTCTTTGCAACCCACTTGGTCCACTCATCCGGCCGGGACTTTGTCGACGGCAGAGTTCCCTTCGCCTTCGCCCCCATCGCACCCTCAAACGTTGACCACGCCTTCACACATTGTGCCCACCTGTCACTGAGATCACGCGTCGTCAGGTGAGCTTCCGCCGCAAGTAGCCATGCCGGGCGCTCCAGCTGTGTATCTGGCGGAATGTTCTCCTTGTTTGACACATCGTGCGTGGTCTTCTGCAATGAACCAATCTCGTTCATCTTTTCGGCGCGAGTTGAAGGGATGATCTGCCGCCCTGACTGTGAGCGCGGCTGTGCAGCTGGTGGCCCATCGCAGTTCGCATCCTGGTTTACACTGGAATCCCCCAAGACAGGATGAACCAAAGCAGGACGAGCGGAAGGAGGAGTGGCGGGAGGCTGAGTGGAAGCCAGCGGTGTTACTTTCGTGAGGGGAAGGTTTGCTTCCATCTGATTCTCGGCGTCGCTGGCGAATGGGGAAACTGAGAAGGAGGGGTATGGCAGAGAGGGGAGCCCATTGTTCGGCAACTCCATGAAAGGAGGAATAGCGATGTCTGTCGGATTCGATGGTGGATAATTGAAGCTCGACTGTAACTGTTCAAACAACGGCGGATTATTGTCGTTCGAAAAGAGGCCCGACGTATCAGGCTGCATCCATTCAAAGTCTGCAGAAAAAGGTTGCATCCACCCAAAGGTGTCGGTCCCGACGCCTGGGCCATCGAAGTCACCGAAGCTCGCAAGCAAGTCCATTCCGAGGACGAACGACGTGTCATCGCCGGGACTCGGAATGATGGGGTCGGAGGTTGTTGCAACTGCCATGCTTGACAAGATGGTGAGGGCCAAGGGAAGCGGTTTGACAGGTGACGAAGCTGCAAATGATGTATCGTCTCCCCCGGAGCTCGGAACGGAGGGATCGGAGGTTGTTGCAGCTGTCGTGCTTGGTGAGATGGTGAGGGCCAAGGGAAGCGGTTCGACAGATGACGAAGCTGCGAATGATGTATCATCTCCCCCGGAACTCGGAACAATGGGATTGGAGGTTGTCGCAACTGCCGTGTTTGGCGGGATGGCGAGTGCCGAGGGAAGCGGTTCGACGGGTGATGAAGCTGCTTCTGTTGGAGAGAGTGCTGGATGGGAAGAAGGTTCAGGACGTTCAGAAGCAGACCCAGCAGTGGGAAGTGGGATCGGTGATGCATCAGCCGTGACTGAATCTGCGAGCGACTTCATATAGAACGATAGGAAACACTAATGTGGCGAACACTTACCGGAGGCCCCTGTTAATGCATCACTTGTTACCTGAAGTTCATCAGAGTTCCGCTCATTGATTAAGTTCAGCCCATCGATCTCTCCCTTCAACCTATCCACGTCCTCTTCTTGTGTTTTCGGATTAAGAGCTCGCGAACGACATATAGCTGGAGCTGAGTCCATAGGTTAGTTGAACGTCTCTTTCAAACATAGTGCCACTTACAGTACACGTTAAGTAGGAACTCGGTGTACGGCGCCATGTACGCTTTCTCGAAATCTGGATGTGCATGACCAAATTCGGTCCCAGCACTGGTTTCGCCAACATGAAAGCTAGTTAATCCCTATCAGCAAGCATCCCAGGTGTGTAATGAGAATACTCACCTAGCCACATTGATTTCGCCATTGTTGGACGGGTCAGGACCACCCATGAGCACTGAGAACGCCCATCCGGTCTTTTCAGCAAGTGCATTGAGAAAGCGACCAAGGAATCTTGGGCAGTTGTCAATCGCCCTGTTGACGCATGTTTGCAATGAGGTGAGCTTGTTTCCGAACTGAAGACTAATCTCTTACTCCATGTATTGATCGGGTGTCCGGGGTTCTTGGCTCATCGCCAAACCCTTCTTCGCAATCAGCTCGGCGAGCCGAGCCTCGACCTTAGCTTTCAGTTCTTCGTCGTCCTCCTCCTCCCACATCTTGCGTGTAATCTTGTTGGAAACACAAAGTTTCCGACCGCAGCCTACAACTTTGGTTTTTTTGAGTTCGTCATTCACGATAGGCTTGATCTTCTCATCATAACATAGTTTCGAGTATATTTCGGACTTCTGCGGTAAGCGACCCCGGCCGAAAAGTTCACCCAGTGCCTTGGTTTGCTTTCCCTCTGCACTGCATGCTCTGGTGGTACCCCTCCATCTGTACCATGTCTGAAGTTGCTACACAATTGAATATATAAGTCAACATGACCCAATGGAGACTAGTTCGAGAATCAACAAACCTGGCGCCATGTCTGAATAGCCGCTGTCAATCGACTTTCGTCATCGGCAGTATAACTGGACTGATCTCTCCCAGGAAAAAGGACTTCGCCCTCAGGATATTCTTTTGCCCAATCTTCATAGAGCTTAGCCCAGAATACTGTGTAATTCCCATCCTTTTGCGCATCAAGGTATTCACTCAACCGTAGCTTGAGAAATTCTTGCTGAGGGGGAGTCGTCCAAGGCGGCGATGGCATCTAAGATTGCGGCAATGATTAAGCACGCCGACGGCAAAGTTAAAAATGACACACCTTTTGACGATTCCAGGAACAACGGTGCAGAATGTTTCTCCAATTGGACTGTGCCGACCCCGGCAATCAATGCTGGCTTGAACCTTATTTGTTGAACTAGCAAGTTCAAAGTCATCCAGCCAATTAAAGCCCTCAAATCAGCTTTGCCATCAAGCCACAAGCTGCGCAATACAAAAGCAATCGATCGATCTCACACCACTCTAACCTTGCTTGATCCATTATTCCGACAACCTTGTGCTCAACCGAATACCTCGTGCTCCATGACTCAAAACGCCACTGCCAAGGACAAGGGGGAACCTGTTTCCGCCTCGTCCTTGACCCTTGAACAATTGATCCAGATGTTGTCGCTCGGCGGTCATAAGTGTCCATTGATACTGTTTACCACTATTGTCTACTAAGTTCAACTTTCTCAGGTCTCATTCTCCTTGGTGGTGATCCCGTCTCAACCACCACCCCGACTGAGACGCCCAATCCTCTTGCCCCTTCCTCTGGTGATCCTCCCACCACCGCCACCTCTGGAGGTGGTGGTGGTGTAGCCGCCCCGCTTGCCCCAGGTGAGCTTCCTTATCTCAATTCTGTCCAACTCACCTGATTACGTGTTTCAGCCCCTCTTGTCACTTCTGCCACCTTGGGAGGTGGCGGTGGGGTAGCCACAGCTGGTACAGGTAAGCTATACTACGTGATGTTAGCCAAACCGCTCAATATTCTGTTACAGTGCAAGCCGTACCCATTGTTCCTGCCGCGAGCAAAGCCCTCTCATGTGTTGCGTGTGTCGCAGCAGGCTGTGTTGCACCCACATCCCTGGATTCTGTTTGCGTCACAGCCCCTGTTGGAGATGGGCCTGGCACTAGTGTCCCTATGGATGATGATGATGGCCCTCCCTCCCTTGTCAACGTTAGTGACTCCGAACCCTCTGATGGTATGTCTGCGATATCCCGCTTGTTCAAGTGACTGAAATCCGTGCTTAGCAGAGGAGGATCCCACTGTGAGGTGGTACGTGGTGACGCGGGGCCAGCAAGTAGGCGTGTTCTGTCATTGGTATGTAATTTCGTTCTGGGGGCTTGCATCAACTCAGCTGGTATATCAGGCATGTCGTCGCGCCACTCATCGTGTCCGTGTCTGGCGCGTGTTACTCCCGATATGGCTCACGCACCCTGGCCATTGCCGCATTTGCTCGCGCGCTGAATGCCAGCACAGTCTCCATCATTCCTTGATGGAGTGCTTCTTTCTTGGACTGACGTCGCAGCCTCGTGTACACTACAACACCACCTTCTTTTGCTGCTTATCCCCTTCTCGCTTTGATGCTGATTCCTCCTGTCGTGCTATGAATTGTGTATATTTAACGCTACCATCATCTGTCGTCCGCCCGTCATTGTATATGTTCTTTGATGCACCCCTTTACCGTATCTTGACATACCTGTTGATATAATCTACCCTGCCGTACCTCCTATAAAAAAAATTTTCTTGGAAAGTCTAGTGTGATGAAAGTGGGAAGGTTAAAATGACTTGCAGAGATAGATGGGAGGGTGACGCTTGCACCCTCACACATTTCTATCATCTTGATCTGCTGAGGTCTCGCATGTTCGATCACGATCAGAAGCACCTGTTCTTAGCGGACTGACATCATATCTAAATGTAGCATTCGGACCGGAGCCACAGGACTTGATGAGCCAATCAGAGGCCGAATAAATAGCTGCTGAAAACTCCCCAGACATAATGACGTGCACATTGTAGGACTTAGTGACTACATATACCTTCCTAGAGCATCTCAAAGACGTCTATAAATATGTAGCTCTTGATAGAAACTATTTGGAGTGAACACCGCAAACTCTGTGATCCATTCTATGGGCTGAAGTAGGGAGGGTGTTATGCCTAGAATTAACGCTATCGTCAACGAACATTCAGGTGTATTCGTCGAGAGGGATCCTTCCACCCATGTTCAAACCGCATATCTATATCATAGAAGTATCAAATAATGGTCCATATGCTGTAGGTGTTGCATACCTCCCGTTTGAAGGCTATTTGAAGTGCAGTTTCGTGTTACTATTCCCGATGTACAGCACCAGAGGTAAATCAGTCTTTGTCTGAACTAGGTACATTTAGGGTAGTTGATACTAATCATTATGACCAATGATCTACATAGAGACATAGAAATGCGTCCAACCCCTTCCGGAGCGAAGCCAAATCCCTCTCCAATTGACATATACGGCGTGCCCTCCACCGTAGCAGTTCCATCCCAAAACGGCCATCAACACTCTGCTCAGAAAGGCCCACTATCGCCGTTTGCAGCTCCTTCCAACGATAGTGATGATGCATAAATTCCGCATGAACTTCACTCACGAAAGTAGGGAGCAGCGTAGTGTTGTATCGCGCACACGGCGATCCTCCTCTTCTCGTTGGCACCGGAGACGGTACCCGTGGAGGGCATCAGCTAGTCGACCAGGGTGTTGTGGAGGTGGTTGGTTGTACGGCGGTGGATGGTCCCATGTGGCAAGTTCCGTGTCGGCATAGTTGGTGTCGTCCAGAGCTTCGCCGCTCTGAGAAGCCAGTTGGAAGAGGCGTGACTGTGGAGTTGGGAAATTGGCAAGTGCGACAAGCTCTGCTGAAAGACCGGGGATGGGTAAAGCTGGGAGGGTGACTTTGGGTGGCTTCGGCGGTGCAGATGCTTTGCGAATTTGGTAGGCTCGGTGGTTCTGGGCCTTGCGCAACGATTGAAAGCTACACATAGATGATAGCAGTGGGCTGAGACTGTAACATTGCCTAGTAAAATACATACTGTTCTGTTGAGGCAGCCTCCTTTTTACGTTGCCGTGCACCTGCATCTTTCTCTGCCTGTGTGAAATACTTCGCCCTTCGACCCATATAAGCCAGAGGATTTGGAGGACGTGAAAGCAACTAAAAGACTAATCAACTAAAGAGAGAAAGGAAGAAGCACTAAGAGGCCTTACGAGTGGCTAAATACAGGACGTCTAGGATTCATCGACGCTCATGGTGATGAAAACACACAATGATCGATATTGAACTTGGAATGGCAGCTGTTTGGTCATGTTTCATTCAGATGGCAATCAATAGTTTTTTTGCATGGCTTGCCACTCTTGCCCATGATGGGGCGTAACAAAAGATTCAAGTTGACCTTCCACAATAGCCTTTCTCAACAATCTGAACCTTCCGCAAAACTTCGACATAAGAGCACCCGTTTCACGAGCACTGGAGGCCAAGTCCGTGTCTCAACATCAATTATTTCAACAACGTCCCAAAACTCCGACATACCATCCCTGTTTAGTTCAGATCACGACATAGCTCCCGTTTTGGTAACATGCGATGATGAGGATGAATTGTTGGATCAAGCTTATCTAGACCACCTGGACGAAGTTTCAGTGGAGCCTGAGCGCTCTCGTCGAAAACGCACAGCAGGGGTAAGCAAAGTCAACTTATCTTTCAGAGTATATGATCAATGAGTTCCTCCAGGATGAACCGCTCACGCTCTGGTTACCTGAACGTGAGAGATATCTTGAGGAGTTGATTACCCTAGAGGGCCGTGGACGCAACACATCAGACATTTGCCCCCTCTGTCTTTCCGACTCGGAGGAACACGAACACAAAGCCATCTATGAATGCCTAGACTGTTTTGGGCGTCAGCTGCAATGCAAACGCTGTATTGTTGTGGAGCATTCAACTAACCCGTTGCATCGCATCAGAGTGAGTGATTAACCTAATCCAATGCACAACGTGTATCAAAGCATGGTCTAGGAATGGAATGGTGTGTTCTTCGTCAAAAGGAAGCTGAAGGATCTTGGTTTGCGGGTACAGTTAGGCCATGCCCGTGGGGAAAGATGTGCCAACCCAGAATCCTGTCCCGGTGACGATTTCACCATGATTGACACCCATGCGATACACAGCATCAGCTTGGACTTCTGCGGCTGTGGTCAGTCTAGTCAGTTGCACACGGTCCAACTGCTTCGCCACCGGTTTTACCCTGCAATGACAAGGAATCCAAAGACCGCAACGACATTCAGAGCTCTCGAGGTCTTCGAACTGTTATCGTACGCATCAAAGGTTTCGGTTTTTGAGTACTATCAGGCGTTATCCCGTTTGACGGACAACACGGGCACAGATCCCCCAAATGTGAATTTTTTTGCTTCGTTCCATCATTTATCGACTCGATTCATTGCTTCTTGGCTAGGATCGCTATCCCAACCTTCTGCTCAGCGTGCGCGAATGGCGCTATCTGAAAATGATGAAACGATCTGGTCGAGGTCACGATCCTGAAGGTCCCGTCGCTGTGACAAAAGAGGGTGATTGCGCAGTTTTATGTCCTGCCTGCCCACAACCTGATAAGAACTTACCGGAGGGCTGGGAGAACGCAACGCCCGAGAAAAGGTATATACCACCTTATAGCCGGTATAATCAGGGCTGACGGTCGTTCGCAGCTGGCTGTATGGCCTCTTCCTCGGCATTGATGCCAATTTTCAACTGAAGCGCAAGCATGTTTCTAACGACCGAGTGGATCCTGACCTTGGGCAAGGTTTCGCATATTTCGTAGAAGAAAAGCAGTATAAAGCATATCTGGAGAAGCACAAAGACGAGACGGAACTGGTCTGTTATTTTCTCATGATGCTCGAACCTGGGCTGACAAGATTATCTACCCTACGCAGAAGTCCACATGCTCACAGCATGACGCAGTCAACCTCTCAAACGCCAAACCTGGCCAGTCTCATGCAGCTACCGGCGTTGGGACTATAGAATGCGCTCGCCACAATATGAAACGGCCCAATGCAGTAGGAGATCTTCAGTTCAGTGAGAGGTATGTGCCCACTGTCACTTGTCGTTTCTCAAATTCGAATTCAGTCAAAATTGATAGGTATTGCAACATGGACTATTTATTCTGGCGGAGCCTTTTCACCTCGAAATTAAAGGTCATATATGTATCGTATGATATAGCTTGCCAGTGGTCGATTAATCTCCACCAGCGGATGTTCGAGCTGGACCACGAGTTCTTTGTCTGCGAAGGGCAGGTATACATCAAGTTCCTAGTGCCGAAGTTTCACCTACCAGCACACGTCCTCGCCTGCTGCACTAGATTCTCATTCAACTTTACAGTGGGCGTTGGCCGCACCGACGGAGAGGCCCCCGAGCGAGGCTGGGCTGAGGTCAACCCCTTGGCTGCGAGCACGAAGGAGATGGGTCCAGGATCACGGCGGGACACACTAGATGCTCATTTTGGCGACTATAACTGGCGAAAGGTTATCGGAATGGGTGAGCGCTTTTGTTTCCTTTTATCCTCATCATTTGTCACTCACTGGTATTGTGTTCAGGCCCTACTCTGCTGCGCAAGTTACGAGCAGCCGCGAATGACATGGCTGACCACACGATTGCTCATGAGGAGCTTACAGCTTCGCTTCCACCTGAGACCATCCTGGAATGGACCAAGGAAGTCGAAGCATGGGAGAAAAACCCGCAACCGGACCCTAAAAAACTGACACCCTACGACGTCAAAGTCTCATGTGAGTAATACACTTATGAGGATCTACGCTCACCTGATGGTCTGTTTCAAGTACCCACCCAAGCCGCCGTGCATTGTCAAATGGCAGAATCGGAAGCTAGTGATCTGGCATCAGGCAAAGATGTTGCTCTAGATGTAAATATCACGCCGAGCGTTCTGATCGCGACCGGGCTCGATCTCGAAGCAGAACAGTGAGCAGCCATCTTGTTACGTTCTTCGCTCCGCCTCGTTGTGTTTTTCATTCTGCCTATGTCAACCATGGTGTTGATGCATTACTGATGCACCATGTATGTCATAATGATGCATGACCCACGTCTGACTCACATATCATGTGCGCTTTGTTAGAGCTTCGCCCACCCTTCGTTCCAGTCTCTGCATTCCCCTGAGAGCGATATTCGGAACTCAATTTACAATTTAACAGGCGCTCCATCAAGGCCGACACCTCGAAGGTTTGGCTTCATTCCCAAGACCATCAGAAGACTCGACTACAGCTTCGGAACAATGCGCTTTCACGTAAGATCGCCATCTGGACTGCACGACAACAGCTCTATATCCCGATGGTCGTGGTGTTACGGCGGATGGATGCCCAGGCAGTGCAAGGGAGGACTTCGCCCCTCCCAGTTCACGAGTATCCATTATGGCTTCCATCTCAGATCAAGTCACAGGTTGCCTTCGATACACGCCTGGGGGAGATAGAGTGGGAGTTGCGGAAGGCCCAAGCAGACGAGGCTCTCGAAGGCGTACGCCGTAACCTGCAAATTCGCTCATACCTCTTCAAGTTTAAGGACCAGAATGTTCGTGGGCAGCATGCGAACACACGCGCCCGGAATGCCATCGCGACCGTACAAGCAAGAATTGATGCATGTGCGGAAGAGTATCGAGCCGCCCATACAGCTTTGTTGTCTCTGGGGACGCTTATCGGGAGAGTGGGCTGGCAGGACCAACTACGCCCTTTAGCCGCAGAGGATATTCGACAGGTCTCCGGAGAGGATGGTGTTGGCCAAGGTAGCCAGCATCTATCGTGGATATGGAAGACGAGGGGTGTAGCAGGAATGGGCGAGAACGATGAAGTATTCCGTGATGGTACGTAACAAAATTCACAGATCTGTGTGCATGCTAATCCATCAACGCATCTAGCACTTCGTATTGAATGGTATAAATCCAGGGCTCGCGCCATGCGATTCACTGAGGAGGTCACGCTTTTGGTGGAGGAAATGGAGCGTGTCCTGCGATTTTTCAAGTGGCAGCAAGAGTCCTGGAGGGCTAAGGCAGAGCATTGGTCACAAAATGCTGCCGGTGGTGCTCCACGTAGTGAGGGGTTGCGAGCATATGCCGAGCGTCAAGCCGCCCTTCGTGTGGATCTTTCTGCGCATTTCCGCAAGTTGTGGCTCCCAGTCAAAAGCTACATCGAACAGGCGCACCAACAGATCGCAGCGGCAGCATCACATGCTAGCCACGTAACAGTGTCAGCGGGCCCCAGCGAACGGATTTCTTCGCCCTAGTCATTCCCTCTTTCTTCATCATGTATGTCTCATTTGCATAGAGGTACAACTCAAGTCGTGTTCTATTTGATAATTTCCTGGAATGACAAATTCATAGCCCATTGTGTCGATTTCTGTATGTTGACGCCGTTTCTGACAGACAGGTACCATTTGGACAGACAGATGTAGTTTAATATATCTATTTTTATAAGGAAGGGAAGGATGGGGGAGAAGAGAAGAAGCGGCTCGAGGTAGGTATTGATGATGAGGGGTCATGACATCAGTGATGCATCAGTATTGTGGTAGGATAATGCATTATCAAGGTGCGGGGAGGGATCCGCAATAGAGCCGTAATGCCAATCAGTAAGGGAGACAAAGTGAGTAATGCATTATTGACGCACAAGAGGCTGGGGAGAGGGAAATGCATTGATGATGCTTCATCCATGCCCAAGGAGTGATCTGCAACGGAGGCGTAATTCATCAGCCAGTGAAAGAGTGAAGCGGGAGACAAAATCAAGTAATGCATGACCAACACACAGGGAGCTCCGGGAGTAATGCACCAGTGATAAAAATAAGAGCTGGGCAAGCGGGCGGAGGGAGATGCATCAATCATGCATTATGTAGGCGCAGGGGCGGGACCATGCGAAAGATCATCGGATGAAGCGGGGAATGCATTAATGATGCATTATCAACACGCTGGGCGCGATCCACAACAGAGTGGAAATAATGCATTAGCAACGCAGGACGGTAAAATCAAGTAATGCATGACCAACGCACAGGGAGCTCCGGGAGTAATGCACCAGTGATAAAAATAAGAGCTGGGCAAGCATCGGGCGCGATCTACAAGGAATTAATGCATCAGCAATGTGGGAGGGTGGGATGAAAGCAAGTAACACATCATCATTACCCAGGATATGAGCGGAGCAGTAAATTTCTGTGATGCATTATTGACGTGCACTTGGATGAGAATTGAAAGGGAAGGGCCACAACCAGGTAATGCATTGATGACGCAATCCGAGGCATTAACTACGGACAGGATGATTGATGTCATGCATCATCACCTAGCGGGGTAAGGGCAAGGCAGGTTGGGAGCAGACCCTAGTATATAGGCCTATCGACAGTGATGTAATGCAATACTAGTCGATGCTAAGAAGGGTTGATCATGCACCAGCAATTGTCAGTTACTAGAGTAAGTATTGCATGACTCCCCCAGGGTCTGGTGTACGCAGCAACCAACCATAAGGATGAGTTCACGCAGATGACCATGTGGCTGGAACGAAAAGAAAAGGTGCTTCGCCATGCTCAATACATCAAGTGGCGTGTAGATGGCTCCCCAATACCAGAACCTCGAGAATGGCTTCCACCCGGTCTCGAACTCGACCGGACCAGACACCTTGCCAAGCATCCCAATGTACGAGCCGTCTCTATCAACTCCCTTCAAAACGAGTATGGCGCGATGTTTTTTGAGTCAGCATTGGCTCGCTTCATTGCACTTACAAATGAACCGAATCTCTCCTCTGCTCAGCTCGAACGAAAACTTTGGAGTATTCGTATTCCTTTTCACAGAATCCCGGTCTGGCATCGACTCAAGTTTCTACGCCGCGATCCAGTCACACAAATGACATTGACCGCAGATTCACTTCATGCACGTCCCGCCAAATCTGACTCGCGTGGCCGGCCGGTTCCTGGGCGCTTCGATACAGCTCTAGTAAATGACGGGACAGCAGGAGACACCGGGGTCGAGGGTGAGTCGATCTTATATACAGCAGTCTTCTGTAGTTGAGTGTTTTCTTCAGGAAATCGTGTTGGCCATGTTTGCGTCATCTTTTCTCTACCAAAGAATGTGCATCATATGATGTTTGACCATGATGTTGCAGTTCCCGAGCATCTTGCTTACGTCGAATGGTACACTCGGTTTCCAGCTTTACCCGATCCGAACCACGGTTTGTACAAGATCTCCCCAATGAAGGACCAAGATGGAGGGAGAATATGCAGTATTGTGCCTCTGGAAAACATTCGACGCAGTGTTCACATGTTCCCTAAATTCGGCCCCGTTGCGCCCAAGGAGTGGTCTTCGAGTAACGTACTTGACCTTTGCGGGACCTTCTTTGTGAACTGTTTCACGGATCGTCACTTGTACCGCATATTATTCTAGTTGAACTTTTGTTACATTGACTGTGAATGGGTATTCATTATGCTTTACGAGGGTACAATTATGTTATATCGCTTCATTTGCTTCATTGACCACAGAATGGCTTCAAAAAGTTACATTACGCACCATAGCATAAATTATACCCATAAGGGTTTTCCTGATGACTAGTGTGGCTAAGAGCTGGTAGAAGTCCGAAGCTTTTGCAAGGTCTTCGATCACAGTCGTTGAAGTTCGTCCAGCAAAAAGTTCAGGAGACCTAAGGAAATTCAGACTGTGAAGGAAGGCAAGTGCGATTCGGTGCAAAGCAACATGACTCTTTTGTAGCCCGACAGTCGTCAATGTTGGCGGCTGTCACGGTTGACACGCCGAAAAGCACGGCATGACCCAACTTTGAACCTTCCTCTCACCATGGACAGCTTGAACATGGCTCTGTATCGTCAGGAACTCAGAAAACAAGTGGGATTCTGATCCACCAAGCTCACCGCATCGTGTGATTCCCCTGGTCTCCATCCTTCTGACCCTGATGGATCTGGCATCTTTCTTCTGTCATGACGTTCCCAGCCAACCTTGGCTCTTGTCCTTGAAATGCGATGGTATCGACCACGAAAGGACGCTTCGCTGTAAAAAATCCCTGGGGGCTTGCTTTGTGTTTACATGGACTGTATTGAACCACCGCTAGATGAAGCCAAGACTCATGATTTCGAGAAATACCGTCTGTGCCTAAACCGAGGATACAAACCCGTGCTCTAGAAAATGGAATACAGACCGGGTAGCTACTTCATGATGCACTGCATGATGCGGTGGCTGGACTGTGTGAGTCCTCATGCCAGGTCATGGGCTTCATCCCGCCTTTTCGTCTACAGACATCTTATTTCCGTTGCAAGGCTGTCGATCGGACCCGACATTCAGTTTTTTCATATGGATCTTCGTATGCCATGGAATTTCACATGTCGTCATGTCATTGTCCTGCATTATTCCTTCACGCGTGTTCCATACCCGTAGTTCGATGACATACGTGCCTTAGATTTGGCAGTTATGAGGATCCTCGATTGGCTTGGGTGGTTCTGCAATTCAGCGGATCTCAGGTCATGTTCGCCGCTGGCATCGGTTACAAACGCCTGGCAATGTCCGCCGACAAGGCTTTCGACTATCGTAGTGGAGTGGGAGACACGAATGGCATTTAGCGGACATGTACGTTACCGCTTTATGGCATCCGAGTCTTCTTTGAAATTTTTCCAATGTCTAGGAACGGTGAACGACAGATGGGGTGATATGCGTTGGCATTAGTGCCGAAAGGCGCTTTGTACCACTGGACCTAGGACGCTCAAACCGAGCCCATAATGCTGCAATACAAGTACTCTCTCTGTTCGCTTTCCCAGCCTTATCCTCTTGACCGAATACCTAGCTTACAATTTTCTCAACACAACGATGTTGTCTCGAGTTTCCAACATTGCCGCGTTCCTCGCATTTGCTCTTCTCGCGAACGCTACAACCCCTACCACCGTGACCACATCGGTACGCAAGTTTCATCCCGGAGACGAGGGGTCCAGTGAAGACTGAGCGGTGCATCTTCACCAGCCGCAGCCAACGGAAACGATGCCCGCCAACCAATGCGGTTCTGAAAACCTTCATTGCTGCGACACAATCCAATACGTAAGTACCTTGGATCTTTCCTTCAAAGGTATTCCTACTCACAAAGGTCATGCCACATTACCAGTCTGACTCGAGTGCTCTTGCCCCGCTCCTTGCCGAGCTTAATGTCGTTATTCAGGGCGTCGCAGTCCGCGTTGGTGTCACTTGCACCCCCATCAACGCTCTTGGCATGGGCGACAGCGGCAAATGCGCTGGCCAGCCCGTCTGCTGCCAGAATAACGATTTCGTGAGTCGAATTTGTTTTCCCCTTCGCATCGATGGGGCAGACGTAACCTGACCCTGCACGGCCCTTTACAGCGCGGTGTCATTGTGATTGCATGTGTCCCAGTCAACATACTCTGAGTTGAATGTGGCAAGGTGTGCGGGGTTTTTCTGCCCGAGTAGTCTTCGTATCCACTCTTATCTCGTATGCTCATGGTAAAGTCATCGTGTATGTTCCGCAAGACTGGAATAAATGTGCCCTGGCATCTGCTTCTGGAAAAGTCTGAGAACCGAACATCTTGCTCGAGATATTAGGATTTGGCTTATCAGAGGACGGAAAAGCAGAATGAAATTGTCACCCTGACTCCATACCCTGACCGTCCGCTTAATCCAAGGTGTTCGATTCTTTCCACCGGGCTCGAGCGCGAAAGCTGAAATTCATGCTGTGTTTTACAATTGTACACGGAAATCATACGGTATACAGTTCATAGAAATGTTCAATTCGTCTTAACCGAATTTACGAAGAGATGAAGTCTTTCAGACCCTCGAGCCAATTTATGCGTTGCTGAACAGATGTGGGTCAATGTCCGGAATCACTGGAGAGCTCGACGAGGCTTACAACTCTCTCCCTCTGCTTCGAATACTCGAGGATAAATTTAGCCAAAGCATCGTTGAACCCTCGAGTTTCTAAATAAGCAACAAGGCCATTTTGCATTTCCTCGCTCAGCTCGTCGAACTATAGTACCGGTGTCAGTTGGCATGGACAGCCCGGAGCCGCAGTCCTTACCTGAGGGGCGATGTAGATGTTCGACCGATGATAATCAGCTTCGGCATCCTTCCTTGTCGCAAGTCCGGCGTCGGCCATGTGAGAGATATTGTCGATGAGGAAGTGATTATTGACAGCGATGCATTTGATGAGAAGTGCGCCCTTGTTTGGCTGCGGGAAATGTTCATACCAGCTTTCTTCTGGCAGATCTCAAGGAACCTACCTTCGTAATAGTCATGGTGCAAGTCACCGCAGCTCCGACGTCATTGAGATCGTCAAAATCGGGGTCCCGATCCTGTCCTTGAGGGGCGCTTTCTGCCGCATCGTCGCTGGGAACATTTGGACCGAGCTGCTCGGTGTCGCTCAGGGAGAAGACCAGCGTGATCTTTTCTCCATTATATGTGCGCGATAGCGTGACCTCGCTGTTGCCCTTCGTCTCCGCGAACTACAAGATAGAAGATTAAGAGGCGTCTGTAGTAATTCACCGGGCCTTACCTGCCACACACCGGTAGCTTTGAACTTGTCCACATGTTCGACGTCGACTTTGTGGTTGATGTTCGCCTGCAGAGACGAAATCTCTGTGAGAAAGTTTTGTCCCAAGTTAAGGACGAGCTGCGCAGTGTCAAGACCGAGCTGTGCAGTCCGCGTGACGGTACCGGCAACGACGTTGGTCAGGTCTGCGGGGTTGGGGATTTTGAACATGTTGGATGAGTGTCAAAGAACGTCAGTGGTGGGTCTTGAAAAGCGTTTAAATATTGTGCACCAGCTAGAAAATTCACAGCTTACAGTATAATTTCGGGCTTAGTTGACATAAAGGTGGCGAATAAGGAAAGTCATTGCATCTACATAGGAATAACTCAAGGGAGGGGATTCACCCCGCTTTTCCCGAAGTTACGGATGTGCGAAATGCAAGGACGAAGTTGAACGATAGGCGGCATGCTACAGAGCCGAACAATCCGATCAACGTAAACTACTAACTCCGCCACTCTCGCTTACGGTCACGGTCATGCTCTCACCACCACAAGGTGCGGTGCTACCTGACTTTCGCGTTTCTTTGGTGCTAACACAAGTCATACTCCATTCTAGAAACTTGGCCTCATGCAGAGGTTCGTTCAGCCCCTGCATCTCGTCCTAGTCACTTCGAGATAGGCTCGAATCAGAAACCTCAACACTGCACCACCGGTGACGATGCACTCCCGGAATCCGTTGACAGGTGAGCAGGGCCGATGTACGAGAGTGCCACAATATGAACGTCCGCTGGATCCTTCCAAACACTATCCGCATGAGGTTTGTTTAAATCGCCGTCATCGAACGTTCGACTGATCTTACCAGAATTCGCACCATCTACGGCCATTACAAGAAGACTTGTTCTCGATTTCGGCACCCCCTACCGTTTGCTGCTGCAAACCTTCTGTCGTCGTGTAGAGCATCATGTCTACTGGTACATATGGAACTCTCAATCCTCAAGGCGAAAAATATAAGGGTGGTCAGTATCATCATCCACTCATGAGCGATTGGGGCTTATCTTGCATTCTCAGTGCTGAACCAATTTAACGTGAGCTGGCGTCACCCCACGAACGTCAAACGTCGTCCTTCGAGAGTCGTTCGCATCTGCGGTATCACCACTCCTTGGAAGATCAAAGAGGCCTACGTGAAGTACAAGTAAGGCGCGCCCGAGACTTCTCCAGCCATTAATGTGACGGTTCGTCGCCAGAGCTGCGCTAGAAACACGCGGAAAGTTCTCTACACGTGGGATGGAGGCTGGAAATGAGCGCCGTCGCTGGCATGGCACTATCAGCAGAGGCTGCAAGTTTTTGCGTAACGATCTCCCTGACCACGGCGATTGCGACGACGATGTAAACAAGTGTATAGTGTGCAGCATCATCAATACAGGTTTTCGCAAACCCAAGCCCAAGAGCCCCAGTAACCAGAGGTACGTCCCCAAACAATGAAGATACTAGTTTAGCTGATCGCGCTCGTTAGGTTTGGTTTTGGGGTCTATTTGAGCTCGACCTCCTCTAAGTAGTCCTCTTTGAATTTGTCTACTGTCCTTTTCCTGATGGAAATGCTAGGTGTGACGACTATACGGGCGCTCGCGTGAACAACCTCGCTCATGCTGCATCAGAGAGACGACTTCTTTTCCTCTGCAAAGCCGCCGTGGGCAGGACCCGTAAACTGCCTGGGCCGTCCATGAATCTTGTTAACGCCCCTCAGGGATTCGATTCCGTAAGTTTTGCATACTGAATGCTAAACCTCATTCATACTCATCCACAAATCTGAATCGCAGGTTATTGGTGATCCCGCGGTCTATCGGGATTTGAGATACGACGAACTCGTGTTGTATAATACGGCTGCGATACTGCCCTCCTACGTGATTGTCTACGAATAGGCGCCATGACTCCGCCGGGACAACATCGTACGAACTTATGTGTTGGCTCGACCTTTCCGTAACCTGTACTTGTGTGTAAATCAATGACGCAACTTTGAGCGTCCTGTTTCTGTTTTCGTTGATTTCCACGACAACCTCTTTGAACCTTAGCTTCCTGTCGTATTCTCGAACTGACTGCTTTCCGGATGCCCGTCTGGGGGCTCAAAACGGCGAACCCCTCGATTCTGGCTTGCAGCGCCGCAAGACGTGTGTTCAGGACCCTTCGCCGCCTGTTTCATCACTGCAATCCTCCCATTCACATGATGCCGCGCCCCACTTCTGAATCGGCGCAGGCTACGCCGTGAGCGCCAACAACCGTAAAGAAGGCTTCCCATCTGCAGGGCCTACATGTCACCGGTTAGCCGCCGTGCAGGGCGGACGGGTGTACGAGAGACTCATGTCATCGGATCTGAAGCGCAGAACCTTCTGGTACGGACCCTGGTTTTGTTATCAACCACATCTACATTAACATCCATTCCAGCCATCCGTTTTATCTGAGAAGCGACGGCTTTATGCCTGTCTCAGTTTCATTTCATCAATATGCCGACAATCTGAACCGAACATAGTGTTCATCACTGAACATGAGTCCAGTCTTGTGATTTTATTACTCGGATTCCGGGGTAGCATTGACTACCTCCTCAGGACAAACCCCTGTCTGCTAGCCTTGACCTTCCCTCACCCTACATCGACGTTTAGAAGGTCGTGTCCCAACCGAATAAGGCATCACCACAACCCTATTGCCGTTCAACGCCTTCTGATTACCCAAGAGCCGTTGCACGTCATCAAAACACAGCCTTTATTCAAAGCAAACATCCGGTTACGTAGGTTTGGTTGTGCAGGGATTGTCGGGTACACGATGAGTGTAGACAACTATCGCGTCCCGGAGCTACTCTTATCGAATCTTCTATTTGGGCCGACTAAAATCTTCACATAAGGAACGGCGTAAGCCTCTCGAACCAGCCCCACCCTCCCCAGTCTCAAAGTAACCGACCTTCCTTAATAATCCATGTCTACTGTTGGCAATTACGGAGTTCTTACATATGGACGCGAGAAATATGATAGCGGTAGGCACACATCTAATACATATGTTCCCCGACGCCCCCGCTCATTCCGTGTTCTCCAGTCAAGAACCAATTTTACGAGACCTGGAAACATCCCGCGTCGGAAAGACCTCGTCCTAAGAACGTTGTCAGGATCCTAGGAATTACCTGTCCAACAAAGATCAAAGAGGCGTACGTCAAATACAAGTAAGACTACCACCCAGAACGTGTACACCGCAGAACTGATGCATCCTGCGTTGCTATGACAGAGCTGCCTTGGAAAGGCGAGGAAAGTTCTCTACTCGTGGGGTGGAACCAGGGAATGAGCGCCGTCGCTGGCACGGCACGATGGTCGAAGGTTGCAAGATGTTGGGCCGCCGCCTAGCCGACCACGGGGATTGCGATGACGACATCACGAAATGCGTTCTTTGCAGTATAATCAACACGGGCTTCCGGAAGCCCAAGCCAGTCACTCCAAGTAACCAGATGTGAGAGACTCTCGTTGCGGAAGACGAGTTCCAATGACCAACAATGTTTTAGGTTCGGTTTTGGTGTCTACCTTACGGCTACTTCGTCCAAGTAGGCCGTTGATTATTTCTGCATGAGGGTTTCGTTGACATGCATCTCCAGAGCTGACGGCTACACCGGGAAGCGAGTGGGCAACCAGATTCATGCTGGTACAGGAGTGAGGGCTCTCATTCTCACCAAGGTCGCTGTTGGCAGAGCCATCAAAATGCCGAAGGCCTCCGAAAACCTTGTGCGACCTCCACAGGGATATGATTCGGTAGGTTTGAGTGCTCATTCCGCTCCTTCTTGAGGCGCCGACTAACGTCGAATACAGGTCATCGGTGAACCAGGTGTCACTGCAAACCTGAAGTACGACGAACTCATTCTATATGATACGGCGGCGGTTTTGCCTGCCTATGTGATCGTCTACGAATAAGGGTGCTCTTGCTCCTGAGGTTTCTATCCGAAATCGTGTATTAGCCTGTATTTTCTATCCGCTACTGATCTCATACTGTTTTGAAAATTATAGAGAATTGACCTGGTGGGAGTGTTCGTCGCTCCGCAACTGCCAAGGATAACGTATATCTGTCACCGCAAGCGCCCCATCTGTACTCCAATCTCCCATATCATGGTCTAGTTCGCATGTTTGCGCGGGCCGTTTGGGGCAGTAGTTTTCGAAAAATCGTTGGGTACATACACAATTGCAAGGAGTGTACTACTATCCAGATAGAGTAGGCATCGGAAATCTGGCAATCGTAGTTCTCTCACCAGTGACGCGCTTAACAGAAGGCTTGCGTGCTCAGTGCCGGCGTGCTGGAAATTTCGTACTTACATAAAATGCAGCTAATTAAGTCCGAACACTAGAGGCGCCAGGATGGCGTTGAGTGGACAACAACTCCCCGGACTATTCCCTCAGGCTGTCGCTGATTTTTGGGATTTTTGTCTGGACAACTTTACCGATTTTCCCTGGCTTCGAAGGAAAATGCTGACAATTACCTCAAAACCCTTCAGAAACACGTTTTTCGCGTGTTTTTAATTATTCCGAGAATTTTTGGGGTGAATGGTCTGTCAAAGAAATCGCTGAAAGCTAACATGACCCCCAAGGAGGCCCAGAATCGCCAAATTTGTCTGGACAAGGCACTAGCCTCGGGAGCCATTTTGTCTGGACGGGGACCTGGCTGTCGCGTCTCGAAAGCCTCGTATCTGTCTGGATCCGGAAACAGCCTCTGGTAATGGTACGATAGTCCGGGGTCACGTGTCCTGGTTTATTCACCGATTGGATTGCTTCAAGTTTGGATTGTCGTGTTGCCGCGACTTTGAAAGTTTCCAGTTACCAATGAAGCCACAACTGTGAGCTCAACATCACCTATATGTACTTGCGAACGTCTTCCCGCAAAGTGCACTCCCCTATCCTCCGCCTCTTTCTGAACGCTAGATCCAATTCATTCATCCCACGGACTGGTTTCAGCGCCAAAGTGCGGTCCCTTCAGAGTCGAGTTCCAGCTTTTCAGAGGGCATTGGCGTATCAAGGACTTCAATCATTTCCCCGTTTTCCCAGGTACACTTAGGCTTGTCTTGTGACGCATTGTTTTCCATGAGGAGCATCTCCTTCGGTCCGTTTTTCAGGTTCTTTTCAAATCAATGGTTATGCCTACATGTCTGGTTCTTCCCATAGACTCTTTCGTTCACCAGACTTTCTCAGTGAAATTCTCCGCCTTATAATGTCAGGGTGGCCTCGAATCTTGTGCCGATCTATGTGCTGCTCAGATTGCAATCTCAACAACCATAAGTACCGTTTCGCCTACTTACGTCCCTACTAGACGTCCAGCCTAGTCTACGACGAATTCTTGGCATAATGCTCGCGTGACTGCTGACAGGCCTTTTGCTTCCTTGAAGCAGTACAGCATTGCCTTTTTTGTCCGCAACGTGTTGCGGGCGTCTACGGCTATATATAAGACCTTTCTCAGCATCCACAGCACTTTTAGGCATCGCCCTCCATGAGCTAGATCCCAAAAATGACTCCCCAGCTACTCTTCCAGCTCTTACGGGTCCTTCGTTGCGTCTCCATCAAGCAACTCTTTCGGCACTACCGTAGTGTCTGGGCATTTCTATGGAACGCTTGCCGAAAATGTGCATCTTGTATGCGTGCACAGCGCAGCCCTCGATTCCGGTGTTCGGAAGCAACTAAGCCTACATCCAAAAGCCTCGAAACGGAACGTTTCCAGCGGGTAGAATCATGGAGAGATACGACGCTCCCAGTAGTGGGTGCCCTCGCTCAGCCTACGACGTCTCCAGTTGCATACTCGACGACACGAGACTCGTCCGATACCACGTCGATAGACATTCCGTTGCAAGTTATACCCCCCGATTCCCCAGCATCCGGGTCCGGCCTGGAACGCCATCATATCGAGAGCCGTCCTTCGCAAGACGACTCTGCCACATTGGCCTCCGACATGGAAAACGACATATCCCACCAGATATTCCTATTACAACCATCTTTGATAACTGGGTCCCGTGTTTCTTTGGTTCTTCCTACTGCGCCTTCGCTGCGGCACGAAGGCGATGTGGCCCATATAGGAACGTCGGGGACTACAGGTTTTTCCGACGGCATTTCCGACTCCATCTATCCCATCATGCCGACCAAAATTCCTAGGTACAAGCGAGACAGGAAAATGTGAGCTACTCTTTGGTGTATTTGTCAGCTGGTGGACTCTAACGTCCACATACAGCGACGCAAAACCGGCAGAGTTTGAACTCAACCCAGCCCAGCAATCCTTTTCCCTGTGAGTCAAATCATTGTTACATATACCAGCTCACCCGATACCGTCTTCAGTGGCGATCTGCCACGGGGTTGGAAACAGATCACGCACCCAGAAGGTCAACCGTACTTTTATCACACGGAAAAGGTATGAAGATTACCCTTCTGCAGAAACGATTACCTGACACTATCGAAGAGGATCATCACTGAAAACTGGATTTGGGACCCGAGGGAAAGGCGTGTGCTTGACGACTTTATCGCCCAGATCGAGGATTTCGCCCGATCAAGAAATCTCTACCAGCCTGCCGATACGCACATAATCCTTGAGTGTACAGAAGAGGACGGCCAGTGGTGGTGTGGTTATTATTATGCTTGCGCATCGAGTCGGAGCCTGTTTTGGCTAGAGAAGCACGATATCACCCGTTTTTTGGACGAGATCCGCGGCGAGATCCATCCTACACATATCAGTACGCGCTCCTCCAGATGCTTTCGTCGTTCGAGTTGACAATTCATCCCCTCGTGCAGAACTTTATTTGGAATACCAATATTGGTACGTGTAAACCAATTCTCAAGCTAGTCGTTATCCTTAGCTTCTCAGGTTCCATTGGGATCTATTTCCCAACGTTAACAAGGCAACTGGCGACATCTTTGACCTAGTTGCGAACACGATAGCAGATGCTCGGACAGGTAAACCTTCATCTCCATGCACCTCGGTTACAATTGACCCATACCCTGCATATAGACGTGCAAACAAGCAAACAGACAACTGTCAATTACTCAACGGAAGACCTGAGGGAGATGGCGGACATTGTTGAGTGTGCATCGAGTGAGTAAAATCCGCAACTGAGCGACATCTTTGCCCAACCCGTCGTCCAGAACGGATTAAGCGCGCCAACTCGAGCTGGTGTGTCGGTATGTCGGTCTCGCCCCAATTGCTAGTCGTACCTCGGTTGATGTTACTGCAGGAAGATTCATGACCTTGTTCGGTAGGTCCTCCCTGCTACACGACCGCCTATACTACTCACCTCCGACGCTAGTGCGCGACCAGTTCCTGAACTTCCATGGGCAATATGGTGCTCGTCTCAGCCGGTCTCAGTCCATCTACAGCGGATACAAACGACATCCCCGGACGTGGTTCATAAAAGCTTTGTCGCCAGCACTCTTTGCCTCGCCCAACGTTCATCTGAGTGCTCTGGAAGAGCTCTGGGTCGACAGGCTCACACTCAAGGCACACTGTGTGGAGTTCTTTTCCAAGCTCATCACCGAATGGGGTGAACATATAGTTCATGTATGCCCTTTTTTTTGTGTCGCAGTCGCAAACACCGATTCCAGACGTGGCTGATTGTGTTTTTACTTAATTAAGGCTTCAATTCTTCTCAACGCAAATGTAGCCTTCCTCGCTATCCCGTCGAACGATCCATCAAACAACACCTCTCCCACTCTCCCTCTTCGCTACCCCGCGCAGATCGCGAGCTACCTGTCGGTCGTGACCAGCTTTGCGAGCATGATGATCGGACTGCTCCTCGTTCGACAGCACAAAAAGAAGGAGCGCGCTACCGTGACTGTCAATGAATTTGTGAGTTGTCTGAACTTTTCTTTCGCCCACCTATGGCCGCCACCACAGTGCTTAAGAGCTCCGCCATTCTACTAGCACGCGTATTTGCGGGACAGGGAACACCCGGTCTTTGGTTTCGAGCAGCTCGCAAGCATCTACAGCCTCCCGTACGCGCTTCTCACATGGGCGTAAGCATAATAATTATAACTTGCCTCCTTCTCTCTTCCGACTGATGTTTCTAATGACTTTTTCGTTGGACAAAATTTTCATCCAGAATGGGAAGCTTTCTGGTCGCGTTTATGCTTTTGTGCTTCCAGGTGTCGACCACCGCGACGCGCTCGATCGTGGGGGTGGTGATTGGCTTGGTTTGTGTTTTGATAGTGTGGTGTATCTGGATGGCCTGGGAGGAGACGGAGTTCCGGTGGCGGCGGTGGATTAGGGCTAAATTACGATCAGGTGGTGGTGGTGGTGGTGGTGACGAAGCAAGTGAGGTGGGGACGAAAAATGGAGTCGCGACGTGGCCGAAACGATTAGGGTCGTGGTTGTGGCCAGAGCGCCTGTGCTTCCATGTTCGAGGACAAAAACGGGTGGACGGGAGTCGAAGTTCCCGTATCACGGTGTGAGATGATTTTTTTTTTGAAGTCGGTGCAGCGTTCCCCGTGTATCCTTGAACCTCTGTAGCCTTACTCTTTTTTGTATCGTTTTTTTCTTTATCGAGATCGTCATAAGGCGAAATTTCTTGGGATATGTATCCTTCATGAATTAGTTAAAGATTTCACGGCGCTAGCTGGCCCGGCGAAGCGACGCGTCAGGTAAGACGCTCACGTGCCTTATTACATTGGGTCAGGCTTTTCGTGTCATGCCAAGATCGACGTTAGACTTGGGGGGTCTGAACCTCCATGCATACCTGTTGATCACGATTAGGGTGCTAGTGAGGGTGCCGTTTAATAACCGAATCGTGGTAGAGGGGGGGGGGGGGGGGGAAGAGACGCGCAGTGGTCGTGGGGGCTCTTCAACTCGTGTTTCATGTTGGAATCCCCCTCTTTGACGGTAAATCATCCTCATTCTCACACCTAGTCGATAGAGTATAATTATAGTATATTATATTCCAGGGCAAAAAAATTACTCGTCACCTATCCTACCTTCTACAGTACATACGCATACAAGTATACAAAAGCACATGGCGGTTGTCAGTAAAAAACCGGGATATCATCAACTCTACAAGTACACGAGGACGCGCAGCGTCCAGGGGAGGCAGGGGGGTGGGGTGGGTTGTTAGTGATATAATGATACAGCGGTTGTGAGGTCGTCTCTAGGGAGATAATAGGATAGGAGAGGAGAGGAGAGGGGAGGACGTGGGTGTTCGTCGTCGTCGTCGCGGTCATCGGTCATCGGGGGTTACAATAAGCGTGATAGAGAAGGAGCTCTAAGACAGGAAGGGAAGGGAAGGGGAAAGCGAAAGCGAGCTCATGACGAGGGCGCGTGGTTGGCAACGAGACCGCGCATCACGCGGGAGAGGTGTCGGGGGCGGATGGAGGCTGCGGCGATCTTGGCGCTCGCAGACGCGGAAACGTTCTTCTTGAGCTTGCACGTCCCACTGCTGCTGCTGCCCTTCGTCTGCGTCGGCTTCGACGCACCGCTTGTCCCGCTCGGGCTCGGGGCCGGGGTGTCATTGTCGTCGTCGTCGCCATTGTCGTTGCCGTTGTTACCGCCATCGTTACCGGTGGCATCCCCACCCACGAACGCAGCGATCTTCGGGCCGGGGAAGACGTACGCGGCTTTGGCGTTGTAGACGTTCTTGTCGAAGATGCCCGGGTCGTTGTCGCTGTAGGCGCCCGGGAGGCTCACGAGCTCGTTCGCGGAGGGCTTGCCCGTCTGGGAGCCCCCGACACGGAGCTGGGCGCAGGAGGGGTAGAATTCGGCGCCGCCGAGGGACTCGGCGAGGTGCAGGGCGATGATCTCGTGGCGGATGAGGTAGTTGCCCGGAGCGAGAGTCTTGGGAATCGTGAGGGAGGCGGGGGCGCCTTTCACTGTGGGGTGGGAGGGGGGGAGGGTGAGAATGAGAAAATAGGAAGACTAGAGGGGAGGGACGTACTGAGGTCGAGTTGGGCCCAGTCGGCGCTGTTGGGTTTACGCCCGACTTGTTCGATCTTGAACCATTTGGCGTTTTTCGAATCGAACTTGTCACAGGTGGTGCTTCCGCAGGATGCCATGTATGTGAACATCGGCCCGGTGTTGTGCGGCCACTAAAAAAAAAAACAACTTGTCAGTAAGAAACGAGTTACAAGCGAAGGTAGTTGCGCACGTTGCTGAGATCGCCGCCGGTCCAGTCGAAGGTGATGGTGCTGCCGGGCATCGCGTCGGCGACCAGGGAGGCGGGGCCGGCGCCTGGTCCGCAGTTCACGGCGGCGTTGTTGGCGCCCTTCACCGGTGAGACGTCGCTAATCTGGCGGATGATGGAGGGGTTCTTGGCGCCGTTAGGTACGTTTCCCTTGAAGGATTTGCCGTCGATGGTGATGGTGGAGACGAAGCCGTGCGCGAGTGCGGATCCAGCAAGTGCGAGGGGAAGGAGAAGGACCGAGAAGGACTTCATTGTTGGCTGTAGTGTGGTTGTGTGAAGGTAAAATTGGAAAAAAACGGCGCAAAGAATGGAGGAGGAGCACTGGAGGCCTGGGTCGTCGTCGCTCAGCGAGGGTGCGGGGGGGGGGCGGGAAAGCTCGGGGGGTGTTCGTATAACCGTAAAAAAAGAGAAAGGTGGAGAAGACTGGTTTGTTCGGTCTCCCACCAGCTTTGACTTTTATACCGCCCAGGACGATGCGCGGAGAGGACCAGTTCGAGGAACGTCCATTGTTGGTCCCTTGGATTTCTTTTATTGTCCTGTCCGACTGCAAGCGGGCCACAAAGCGCGTGGGTTAGCGGTTCTATTTCCGGTGCTGCACAATGGCCCCGTTTGCGTTTAAACTCCGCTCCAGAGTGAATGTCCCAATTAGGTAGCAGGATCGAACAATAGGACCTGTCGCAGTCGCCGCTGCGTACGTCGACTTGTAATGAAACCGTCAGACGACAGAAGAATGTGGGTGAAAACTTTTTTTTATTAAATGTTTCTGGCCTTTCATGGTCATTCACCGTGAATGGACCTGCCGGTCTCGACCGGCCAAGGCGAGTGTTTGCATATATTTGCTGTCCACTTGACCTTCCCCTCACCAGATAACCTCACGCTCGCCGTGATCCACGAGGCCAGCCGCGCTGGACGGGCACCGCACCGCGACGCTTTTAGCTACAAACCTCAGCGCACGGGGGACATGCGGCTCGAGGGCTTGAGACCTGCTACCCTAAATCAGTTCCCCCACATTGGCCCGCATGATGACCTTGTCGCCCCTTGACGTTGAACCCATTCATTTCGCTGCGTTACATTGGGGGTTTATTTGGACCCCGATCGCTTGTCCCATGGTCTCCCAGCCTCTGGGCATCACACCCCGGTGTCGAAATAGACCCTGCGGCATACATTGTATGATAGGCTCGCCTCTGAAAGGCGTGCCTGATCATTTAACATGAAGGTGTGCCAGTCAACTTTGTTTCTCGTGCTCGCCTTGCGGTACCTGTGCGCGGACCGAGCCACCCTCCGCAGCATACGCGTTTGCATGGCCTTGGAGTGGTATGTAGTGCTCACCCCTTTCATCTGAGTAAGGTATGGTGTCCATTGGCCGAGTTCAACAATCGGGCCAAGCTTAACCTTGAGTTCATTGACAATTTTTTCCCCTTAGACATGAAAAATGAAGATCACTTCCCTTTCCAGTATGAATTAACGCTTGCGCTGCTTTGTGTCGAGACCTTCCCCACGCACACTAAGGTCATCTAAAATAACCTGAATGGATGCCAGCAGCATCTATCTATCTATCTTTGGTCCATCCTATTCTTGGTCCCATTCCAACCAGCAACGTTGTAACGCTAACATTTAATTTTAGCTCGCCCTTTGAGATTGCGATTGCGATTGCGATCGGGGGATTAGGACGAGGAGTGGCAGCTTCACCATGGCTCAACATTGGGCGATCAGACATACGCGTGAAGAGGTCACACCATTCCCCCCGTTTTCCTTCGGCCGCCGGTGGGCAATCCCTCCGCTGCCTAATCGCGGCGGAACAGAGCAAATGTCCTTTTGGCTCATTCATCCACGTCCATTCATCTCTTCCACGTGACGTTGAATATGGGATCGGTCGGTCAGCCCGGGGATCGACATCTCACCACCACCACCACCACCACCACCCACCACCGCACTCCTCCCTTCGTCCACCCACCCGTATACAGGCTAGACTATACGGCTAGGCAAATGAATAACCTTTCTACCTTGTTCATTACCGTCCTATAGACACTCCTCTGAGACACTGAATTCAGAGCTCGATGAAGCTCGCCGTTCCAACCCGGCGACGATGTACAATGGTGTACTACTTGTTGCATTCAAAAAAAAACCCCGGCTGTACTGGTGTGTATACTCTTTGGCCAATGTGCGGATGCGGACTCTTGACTGATTCTTGGATGATTCGCGAAGACGATGTGGTGGTGGTGGTGGTGGTGCGGTTTGCGTTTGCTTGGTTCTGCATGCGCGCGTACACACGTTTTGGACGGTTGAGTTGTCGTTTGCACAGTCCATCATGGCTCTTCCGCAGGCATATTGCCATTCGCTCGTGTTCTACCAAAGAAATACACGCGTTGTTTGGTGTGGCTTGGCGGTGGCGGTGTGAGGAATCCGAGGCAGGCCTTTCAGCAAACTCAGCTCAGGCGCAGTATGTCCTCCTCTCGTCCTCAACAAGGAGTTCTAAACAGATAGGTGAGCGAGACGCTGTCTCTTTCGTCTTGAGATGCGCCCCCCCCGTCGGCGCTATGGTCCCCTGTTCTATGGGCACGCCGGGTTCTAGTACGCCGGACTGCTCCTCACGCTGGTCGGTGCTTGATTGGCCCGATTCTGTTTATGTTTTATAAGTATGGAGGTCGGATAAGGAATAGAAGTCGGATGGCAAAGTAAGGCGCTGAAGGGGCGAGGGGCGATGGGTGATCGGGATGTGGGTAAGCATTATAGAGTGCGTGGAGGACGAAGGATGCGCTTCATCCCGTACACTGTCATTTTACTGCACATATAGTTTACTACCACTATCATTCCGACTACGTCGCAATTGGATTATTCACATACAAGGACATCGATATCCCAACCGTTAGGAGGTTGCACGACAAGTGTCGGACGCGATGATAGATATCAACCACCCTCGACCCTGCTTTTTGCAAGTCCTCAACACCTTCAGGTGCCACCGAAAGCTTCGTGCGTGCACCGGGTTGGTAAAGAATGTAACGCGAGGCGCCCAGGCTAGATCGGTGCAGTAAAATCGGTCGGTGTCCCATGTCATCACGTTCGTAACTCAGAAGCTTCTTTACGGGCCCTCCTCGCCTCTTCTTCGCGCCCCACCGCAACGAGTCGCTCTGCGAGGTTATTGAGACTCCGTGCAAGATGTGGGTTGAAAGCCCTTGGATGCATTATGGCGAATGGCCTGTACAGTTGTACGGCTTCCTCAGCTGCCCTAAGAGCTTCTTCTCGACGTCCAACGGCAGAAAATCTCCTTGCGAGGGTGCCGAGACACCACGCGAGATCCGGATTGTTAGCGTCGGGGTGCGCCTTTGCGAGGGTCCGATACAGCTGAACTGATTCTTCAACAGCGGCCACAGCTTCTTCTAGACGTCCAAGGTCAGGGAGCACCAATCCGAGGTCATGCAATGCGTCTGCGAGATCCGCACTGTACGCATTAGGACGCGCCATGACGAGTGGTCGATAGAGCGTGATGGCTTCTGCGAGGCTTACCAACACTTCTTCCGCCGAATGCCCAACGGCGGATAGTCTGTTGGCAAGATTGTTCAGGCACAAAGCGAGATTTGGGTTGAATTGTGTCGGGGCGTGCCGCGGCAAGCGGTCGATACAGCCGAGCAGCGTCTCGCACGGCCATCAAGGCTTCTTCTCCATACCCAAGCTGCGCAAGCACGTATCCGAGTCGGTTCAGAGAGCGTGCAAGGTCTGGGTTGTATACATCAGGGCGCGCCCTCGCAAGTATTCGATAGAGCCGGACGGCTTCCATGCCGGCCTTCAAGCTTTCTTCTTTATCCCCGAGCGCGTATAGCATAATATCCAGGTTATGCAGAGACTCTGCCAGACCTGCGTTGAATTTATAGGGATACGTCATCGCGAGCGGTCGGTACAGCCTGACGGCTTCTTCAACGGCCCCCAAGGCTTCTTCATGATGACCAAGTCTAGAAAGGCTTATGCCAAGGGTATTCAGGACAATTGCAAGATCCGGGCTAAAGTCATCGGGCCGTGTCTTTGCAAGCGGTCGATACAGGGAGACGGCTTCCTGTATCGCAGACAAGGCTTCTTTGCGATGCCCGAGATCCAAAAACCTGCTCGCGAGAAAATCCAGAGCCCATGCAAGGGGTGCGCTGAATGCTTTGAGGTCTGCCTTTGCCAGCGCTCGATATAAGCTGATACTATCTTCCATGGCTTCCAGTCCCTCTTCTTGTCGACCCATGTAGAGCAATCTGTCTGACAAGCGAAAGAGCGATAGAGCCAGATCCTCGCGCTTTATCGCATTTACAATGTCACGGTCCTCACGAATCTCTTTCTGAAGAAAAGGAGCATTGTGAGACTATATCGGCGAACATTGTATACGAAACGCCTACCTCGAGCCAAAGCCGTAATTGCGAAAGTCCTTTGTACTGGCCTGTGGCGGTTACAACTTCCATCCATCTCACAAGACGAGTCCACAGAAACGTCCGTAATGCATCGACGAACTCTGGCGGTGGCTGCTCGACTGTGACGATATGGTCCATCCAGAACTCGCACGCATACAGAAGCTGCGAGGGGATTATACCTGCTGCAACTTGAGGGATGCCCTTCGGTTCCGAGTCGGCTTCTACCGCCAAGTAGCCCGTCATTGCTGCAATCTGTGGCAGATCCTCATTCATGACCACAATGCATGAAAGTGCAAGCCTCTGGCTGTGCTGCGTTTCGTTCAAGTAGAAGGTCGTGCTGCTTGGATTGGAGCGAGCGCGAACGGTAATGAAGTCTTTCAGCGATTGATGCAGTATTTGCACTGGAAAAGTTTCGTTTGTGACGCTGGGAAAAAGGGACGCGAGTTCGCCAAGTAGGTTCTTGACAGGAAACTGTAGCGTATGACGGTGCAAGGATTGGAGCGCAGACATCGAGAGCGGTGTCTTGGCAGCCATTATGGCACCGACGATGAGGTGGTATCCGTGGACGAAATCGTCATCCTCCCAGGTACATTTTTGGAGAATCGTCAGATATAGCTGGTCCATGATTTTCTCGGGCGAGATGTCGGGCGGCAGGCGTGTGGAGACAAGTGACCTGAATTGCTTGTCCGGATTCACGGATGATCGGAGTATTTCATAGACGGCAGAGACCCAGATGAACAGTCCCCCAGATCTGGAAACGAATTGTTTGAAAAGCAACGGATCTGGCCAATCCTCACCCAGATGCTTTCGTGTGGCGATATCCCGCAGCGTGTGCTGCGAGTAGATGGTAACATCATCTAAGTTGTTTTTGTCGTCCGTATTGATAGATACGGTGTGCACGTGAGTCTCATGCAAGAGGTCGAATTGTATGTCTGGAGTCGTCCTAGCTGTAATGAGTATACGGAAGTTTCTTGGCAGCTTGGGAACCTTGGTTCGAAAAACTTGGAGGACTTGGCGAGCTTCGTCAGTATGCCCTTCATCCAGCGCATCAATTATCATGACGACAGATTCGTCTTCCGGTAGTGAACGAGATGCTTTGAGGATAAGCTCCGTGAAATGAACATCTATTGATGCTCCTGCCAGGCTTCTTGTTTCCTCAAGGCTCTGAACAATGTGTTGACGAAAAGCCGCATTCATCTCGGCGAGATTCCGTGCCATAGTACTGAAGAGCATTGCGGGTCGGTTTCTTGCGACCTGCCGATCGAAGAAGAAAGATGACATCAGGAACCGTTCTTCTTTGCAGCGTTGTGCGACAGTGTGGGCAATTGAAGTCTTCCCTACACCTGCCCCGCCGGTTAAAAAATAAATTTCGGCAGTCTTGGTCCGGTTGGATGCTCTAATCCATCCCAAGATGTCATCAACAAGGGCAGTCCTCGTTCCGGGTAGGCAGCCCTTCCTCGAGTCGTAAGAAGCGCCGTGGGCGTAAGGGAGTTTATTCAATGCCTCTAAAATCATATGATGAGCTAGGAAAACCAAAATGAAGGAATGATGAAACGGACCTATATCAGCTATGCATGAATGAGGTTAGAGATCGATGCTAGTTCGGAGACACTGGGCAATGTTTCGTACCTGAACTCATGATTTCGATTCCTACTTTCTCTTTTTGGTTCATTTCTGACGAGAAAGACGAAGCATGGATATATAGAGTACTAGGACAAAGGCTGCAATGACGCTACGTACCCTCGTGTCGATCGTACGACGCCCACCGCTTCGCGATCTTCGATGGGGCGTCCACGACCATGTTGATTAGGTGGGAAGCAATCGTCTGAAAATCCCCATCGTTCTCATTTTCAAACTTTGCCATGCCGACATGATCCTTATACAAAGGAATCGACTCCGCATCCGTCGCACCTGGAACGACGGCAGAAAATTTGGGAACGAGCTTAGCATGTGCTGTGTTAGATATTGAAGCATCTGAATGCAATGAACGGCACACCCTTTTCTTGATACCGCCGAGAAGTAAAGTATCATATGTCTCGAAAAAAAAATTAGTTTTGTACCTCCCACCGATGGAGGAATATTGTGAGAGCTGTTGCTGTAGTGCAGGGGAGTTCGGTATGAGATCTCGCAGAATGGCATCATTGGTGTCGGCGTAGATTGATTGTATACCCAAAAGAAGGTTGGCCAGGTCGGCGGAGTCGCTTCCCTGGTGTGGCGTTCCAAGATAGTTAATGCCATAGGTTGAAAGCTCAACGGCTTT
This sequence comes from Lyophyllum decastes, assembly GCA_025854295.1. Taxonomy (NCBI): domain Eukaryota; kingdom Fungi; phylum Basidiomycota; class Agaricomycetes; order Agaricales; family Lyophyllaceae; genus Lyophyllum; species Lyophyllum decastes. The sequence continues at coordinate 157,763 of CP107712.1, read as the reverse complement.
GTGATGGAATTTATTGTCTTTGCTGGCAGAATGGGCATGGACCATGGCCTGTTAACAGCGTCAGGGTCATTCTTAGAGGGCCACGTATATTACCTACATATTTCAAGACAATTCCGCCTAGGCTATGTGCCACGAAGATGATAGGTCGTCGCTCGGTCTACATGGGATCAGAAGGACGTAATCGATGAGGGGATCTTTACTGACATCAGTTTCCTGTCGTTTAGAGGCTAACGCCGTTACTAAGGTCTCTGCGTGGTCATATATGGTCATGGTCGATAGCTGCTCTCGTTCGCGCGTGTAAGCGTCGTAGCCATAGGACATGATTCGCGCGTGCGGAATCTTATGAGGTAAGAAATCTTGCAGCCAGAGTTTTCCGTTCTTGGCTGTCCACGAATGGTTGAAGTGACCATCTAGTCCATGGATTGCTACGATGCTAAACGGAAACTATTAGTGATCTCGGGTTTATGCAAACCGATCGTCATATAATCTGGCTGCTGGACGTACTCGACCTTCGGATCTATCCCAGGTGCAAATACGAATAGGCCAAATTGACTGTCTCCATGTATATGTATTGAAGGTGCATGCCATAGCTTCAAAGGGTTTGGGACAGGGAGGCTGTACTTCGCGAAAATCGCAACTAAGGAGGCAGAAAGAGCTACTAGAGTAGGGAAAATGCAACACACTGGGAAGAGGAAGCGATGTGATGAAAACATTGAAGGAGGGTTAGGGTTGGCGCCGATGCTTGCTTGCAGTTGCTTACCCGCGCCTTCCTATTTGGCCTAGCCTCGAGTACTGACCTTCTGACCCTACTAAGTAGGACATACGTTACTTCTTCGATCCGTATCGCGAGTACTCACCTCGCATTCTACATCCCCTCTCTATGAAAGTTTGTGCTGATTTCATGCATAGTTTCCCACAACCCCTTTCACGGTCCTTGTCGCCATCATTTCCTCGGTGGCAATTATCACAAATTTGGCAATGACTGGACAGCCAACCAATCATTAATCAGATCTCGGGTTGATCACCCAGAATAGATACATAACTATATGACGGCGCAACGTTCACGTAAATTCGCACATCGTAAGCCGAGGAGGCCTGCTGACATGAATTCAGGAGGACGTTGGCGTGTTTCTCAGCCATTCTTTGCCAACTGAACCTCTACCCAGAACTTTGCTGAAACTACAAGGGGAACCCCTTCACGTCAAGGCTAACATGTCTTCGGACGAAGACCATGGCGCTGAAAAGCAGTTACAGGACTCGAAACGACGCAGGATTCAGCGTGCTTGCGATGCATGTCGGCGGAAGAAGAGTCAGTTCTGCTTGAAGTATGTAAACATTTCCACTAACAATTTCTTCAGTTAGATGTAAGCCTGACTCCATTGGTTGTTTTCGTGGGCCTATCTCATGTATACTCGGAATGCACAGGTGATGGTGTGCAGATGCCAGGTAACCGTTGCACGAACTGCATCGAGTACGGGGTTATGTGCACCTACGTCGAAGCCGCCAAGGTGACACTTCAGCTCTGCTCCTGACTGCACATTTTGCTGACGGTGTTCGAGTAAAAGAAACGGGGTCCACCGAAATCGTTAGTTATTGTCCTGAAAAGGGTGCGCACTGTTCTGACGAATACGACCTTGTAGTTACATCGAGAGACTAGAGAACCGGGTCGAGAGGCTGCAGAATCTCATTGCCAAGGTATGTCATGCATGTGTTAGTGAAACCGGCTGACTCGAACAACCCACCCAGATTTCACCCGAAGCCCTTGAGCGCCTTGACACGTTCCCTGATACTCCTCTTCCCTCTTCCAAACCCCCAGTCGCATCCAAGGAACCGGACCCTAAGGAACCGGACACTAAATGGCCTCTGCATGACCCAGTCCCTGCACGCTTTATCCGCCATCTCGGCAGTGGCACCGCCCCACCCTCTGCATCAGAGGAGGACGGCGATGTCTTCTTGATAGACCAACTCGAGAAACTCAGCATCAACTCACACGTCCCACGGTTCTGTGGCAAGTCAAGTGGGGTGGCGCTCATCAGAGCCGCGCTAGAGATGAAGCGGGAGTACTTAGGGACGAGAGGGGTGGAGGAGAGTGCGGGTGATTTCGCTGAGGTCCGAAAGCAGGTCAGTCTCCGTGGTTATGTCCTTTTTGGAAGTGCAAGCCTCAGCGCCCTACGCAGTGGTCCGACCCCTCACCACCTCCCGCGCCCCCAAAATACATCTATCCCCCACCTGACCTCCTCGCTTCGCTCATCGATCTCTACTTCACGCACATGAACATGTACCTCCCACTCCTTCACCGCCCGACCTTCGAGCGCGCCGTCGCACAGGGCCTGCACCACGAGGACCACTCGTTTGCAAAGACGCTCATGCTCGTGTGCGCCGTCGCCGGACGGTTCTCGGACGATCCGAGGGTGATGGACGACCCGGACGCCGAAGGGCGCCAAAACGCACATTCGTGTGGCTGGAAGTGGTTCGTCCAGGTCTCGGTCAATAAAGCCTCACCCCTCACGCCGGCAAATTTATATGATATCCAGTTCTATGCTGTGAGCCGCTGTCGTCAAGTCATTTAAATCTGTCGTGGTTGATTGATTCGTGCGCTCTGCTAGTTACTCGGGCAGTTCCTGCAGGCGTCTTCTGTTCCACAGGCCTGCTGGACGGTTGTGGGATCCGGGATCCGCGCTGCCCAGGACGTTGGCGCGCACCGCCGGAAAACGCATGATGTGCACACGGTGGAGGGTGAGCTGTGGAAGCGGGTATTCTGGTGCGGGTTTCTCCGTTCCTTCCAGTTAGTCGGGCGGCGCTAATGCTCCGTTCTGCCGTTTCAGGGTGCTAGTGTGTATGGATCGCCTTTTCAGCTCCTCCCTAGGACGTCCGTGCTCAATTCACGACGAAGAGTGTGTTGGCTTTGGTTTTCTTCCCTTCCCGATGAGTTGGGATTGATAATATCCATAGCTTCGATCTCGACATGCCCATCGAATGTGATGATGAGTACTGGGACCATCCTGACCCACAGTTGTGCTGGAAACAACCGACGTCCCACAAGACGCCTTCAGTCATCACGTACTTCAACGTCTACATCCGCTTGAATCAGATATTGGCGTTCTTGCTCCGGACAGTGGTGCGTATGGACGTCATTAATCTGGTCTGTGCTGGTCATGGTAGTGACTGCTACGCGCCTCTTCACTAGTACGCGATCAATAAGTCCAAGATTCTCCTCGGCTTCGTAGGGCAGGAGTGGGAGGAGAACATCGTCTCAGAGCTGGACTCAGCCCTCAATGCCTGGGTCGACAGTCTCCCTGACCATCGTACGCCTTTCAACCCTGTATATCCGTTCGCTGCAGTTTGTCGACCAGCTACCAACCTACAGTACGCTGGGACCCAACACGCGACAACGACCTCTTCTTCAACCAGTCCGCTTCCCTGCATTGCGCTTACTACCACATCCAGATCCTCGTGCACCGGCCATTCATCCCGTCCCCTCGCAAGCCCAACGCGACCCTCTCCTTCCCCTCCCTCGCGATTTGTACGAACGCGGCCCGCGCGAGTAGCCATATTCTCGAGGCGCAAAGGAAGCGGTTCAAGGTCGCGCCGCCGCCGCTGCAGGTAGGTTTCCTTTGCGGGCATTTTTTTTTTTGGCTTGATGTCTTCATGCTGATGTTGAGCGTTGGGGTTCGCGTAGACGACGGCGTTTTCGTCCGGTGTCGTCCTTCTGCTGAGTATTTGGGGCGGAAAGCGTTCGGGCCTTTCGACCGACTTTGATAAGGAGATGGGGGATGTACAGAAGTGCATGGATGTCCTCAAGGCTTCGGAGTCGAGGTGCGTTTCTGTTTCCTCCTTCCTGTGGACACACATCTCACATCGGACTGTGTTCAGATGGTACCTTGCGGGCCGTCTTCGGTATGCATCGCCCAGCTTGCTTGGCCTCCATTTGCTAACGTCTTTCGTTTCGATAGCGACATCCTCCGTGAACTCGCCTCAGTCGGCGACCTCCCCCTCCCACAACGGTCGTCGAATTCACCAAGCACGGCAACCGCTCAGAAGCGCGAGCGCGAACCTGAACAAGACGAGAATGGCGCCCCTTCGTCTATGCACCCATCCCGTGCAGATCCAGCCGCACATTCCTCGTATGTCGCGCCAGACGTCATGCATGCCACTCAGAAAAGGGCAGAGCGGAGTAGCAGTAGTCGGCGTCACGGACTCGCATCAGGTTCAACCGGGAGTGGAAGTGTCGTTTTGACGCAGCCGTCGCCTTTCGCGCAGCCGACGCTTTACACTCTCCCGGAGCACGACTTCGATCCTAGTTCGACGTACCTGCAGCAGCAGCAGCAACAGCAGCACCATGCTCTGCATGGGATGATGAACCCGCAGCCTGACTGGTATGGCTTGCCGATTGTGGAACCGGAATCGTCGCGAAGCCACCTTTCACATACGCACCCACAATCTATCCCGCAGAGGCACCTCCACCCCCACGGCCACTCGCAGATGCACGTACCGCCCACCACGGCAATGCCAAGTAGTTCAAGCTCCGGCTACGACTCAGCCTACTACGCGTCGTCGACGACCGATATTGGAGCCATGTCACCGTTTGCGCTTCCGGGTGGAGGGGCGGTGATGGGGGCAGGGTACGGACATGAGCATGCCTATGAGTCTTATGGGATGGCTGATGGGACCGGGGCCGGTGGCGGGCTCGGTATGGGTGGCGGAGGGGGCATGGCAACACGCGGAGGTGGAGGCAGTGTGAGTGCTGGAATCATGGCAGCGAGTGGGAGTGGCACGGGTATGGGGACTGGCATGGGCATGAGTGTCGATGACGCGTTCGCAATGTGGTCTGAGGCGCCAGCGGGGTTCGAGTGAGCGTTTCTATTCGTGTTTCCCATTGGTGTAGTAGGTGCTGAACCTGAATTGCAGACTGAACGAGTGGGGTGACTACCTTTCGAATCTCAGTGATGTCACATCGTCCCATCATGGGCATGGGCACGGGCAGCACGGATAATTTCATGGCTCAGGCGAAGGGTGAGCAAAAGCCAGCGGTGGGCCTAGACTGATACAACTATGATGTGGGTTATTTGTTATCATGTTTGCTTTCTTTTTGCTTTCTTTCTGCTTTCTGTTCTCTTTCTCTTTCTCTGTATCCCGTAGGATTATACTTTGGACTGCGCGTCGCGTGCACTTTTCGGGACATGCGTGACCTAGAGAATCGGGCTCGTGATACGTCGAAGTCGAAGACGTGACGGGATGCTTCTGATCAGGGTCACAATAGGCGATAACTGCAAAAATGTGTCTGCTCTACCACAAATCGATAATAACTCAAGGTACCTAAGGCCCAATAGCTCAGGTTATATTCAAATTAACACTAGCGGGTATAAAGTGCAATAGACGCAGATCAACAAAACCATGGTGGACGACGGCGACTATGACATGGAAGACGTCTCCACTTCATCCCCTTGTCAGTCCAAACTCGCGCCCATTGCCGCGCCGCTCCCCACCGAGCTCGTGCGCGACGGGACCTCCTCCCTCATCCTCGCTGTCTGGGACCCCACGACCAAGCCCTCAACTGTCGCGTCATTTCTAGCCCGATGGCCGCCCTCGCGCACACCTAGCACCTACGCAGCGTGGATTGCGGCCGACCGCGGGCCACACCCGTCACCAGCAAAGCCGCAGGACCTGGAAGGTCTGATGAGGGACTGGGCGACGTTGAAAGAGCAAGCTGCGCAGACACCAATCCAGGGCAAGGCAGAAGCGCATGAGACGGAGAAAGAGGTCCCACAACAAACACAAGGGAACGGGCTTGTCACAGTGGAGACCCTCGACACGCTCGCCCAGACACACGGCGTGCTCTCCGGGAAATGGATGGTCTACGCCGACCCGCACCAGGTCGACGGCCTCTGGTCGCGTATCGTTACTGCAGTCGTTGCGAATGCACCTTTGGAGACGGGCGCGCGTGCGAAGGTGTCCCCTGCGCGCCCGGACGAGCCGCATGTCGTTTGCGTGTATGTGGAGGATTACAGTGATGGGGCGGAGGTGGGCCGCGTGAGGGATGCGTTGAGGAGGGCGGGGGTGAGGTGGAGGATTGGGTTTAAGCCGGATGTGTATACGCATTTGGGGATTTATAAGGGGAACGAGTGGAGGATAAGGCCTAGTCGGTATTTGGCGTAATTAGAGGGCAAGGCGGTTTGAAAGTACGAGAGTAGTTTTTGGACATTTCGAATATATGTACTAAGTAACAGATCTTCTGACTAGCATCGACGACGAGCGTCGGAGCTGTCTTGAAGGATATCAATTCTCGTTGCGACGCCTGGACCACTGTTAACGGCGCGCGAGAGCTACGTTGAGTCAGTAAGTAAGCCAGTTGCTTTAAGTAAGTATGTGGTTCTGACTAGGACTATGGGGCTATAATAAACATTTATGGGCCATAGTCGGCTGGATATCCCTCTAACTCGCACGTCCTTACCAGGTCCTTTCGAAGCAAAATTTCTCTTGTCCTATAAATCGGCGAACCGGTGTCAGTGACCGTAATAGCTGTCGTACAAGTTAACACTCACTCTTCCAGTCCAGCTTCCGGTGCTCTGCTCAAAAGGCGTCAGACATCAGTCCTAAGAAATATGACAGAACAACTGACCGGGCGAACACTAAGCTTGACTTCTACAAAACGAACAAGCCAATCCCGGTCATTTTCCCGTCTTGTGCGTATGTTGAGCTTTCCATGTGCCAAAAATCTACGCCCTGCATTACGTGCAAAGTGCCTGACGGCGACGGGAACGACGTGTTCAGTCACGTGGACGCATGACCGATGCCAGTCCCGCTGCCGTTGTTGTCCGACAGCTTCTCAAAACCGTCTTCTGGTCTGTTCTAGGCATACACCATCTTTTTCTCCTCACACAAAATTTGAATGGCCACCCCCAAACTGTCGCCCATGGTCTTCCGTCGTCTTTAACTTCCTCGGTATTGGTTTGGCTCAATATCTTCAGTGGTTAATAACTTCTTGTATATCTCTCAATCTTGAGTAAGGACCCTCAGCTACCGACTCTAGTCCTTGGGTAATTTCTCTACAATGGTCATAGCCCGTGATGGAAGCCTTTTACCTCAGTGCACAGTATAGCACTGCTGAGAGAACCCAACAGTGCACCACAGGTATTTAGTATCTTACCCCATCGTGACCGCCAATAGCCGGCACTTTCTGTTGTCTTTTTTTCTTTCAGCCCTCAGCAATTACGCCTCTGTTCGTGCTGCCCCCTTACGGTGACTGAGACATCCATGTTCGCTACAATTTATCCGGCAGCCGGCATAGGATATGTGCATTGTGACGCGTGCCGGAATGCGTTCAGCGAACCCATAGGCACCTCTTTTACCTTGTCCCTCGACCTAAGGTACTGCGCCTACCATTGCAAAGCAGCCAACTCTAACGCGACTTCTACTATTTTGCTAGACGGCGACGGTGTCGCCAGTACTCCTACTGGAAGGACTACGCTCGTAGATGACTGTGGCTTTTATTACGACATGCAGGCACTGCACCCCATTTAGGATGGGACTGTCTGTGGAATCTATCCGGGATTATCAGGACGTTTGAATATCCTTTTGACATGATGCTCGGGACAAGCACGGCCATATTTTGATGCTAGCGGTTTATGTCAAGGGATGCATTCAAATCCCTTGTTGGACCAAGCATCAGTTTCAGGAGGGATTGTTTAACTACGTAAGTGAAATCTCTACTTATGGCTTAGAAACTGCATCCGACGCGACGCAGAAGGAGAATTCTGACAGAATCTCTTCTCTTTGGAGGATTATTTTTATCCGGACGGAAATGGCAGGGTCTTATCACCCTTCAAAATGCCCGGTCGTGCCATTCAGAACAAATGGAGTTGCCTTTCCGAAGCTCCGTTTGAATGCACTACAAATACTCTTAAGCCCCCGATCAGCCATCCGACACGCTATGTTTCCCTCCCTTCTTACGACTGCCGTTCTGACGGTCGCATTCTGCCTTGTTCGTGCGAGCGATGGCAAGAGGATCAGGGTCCATGATGATCATCTAGATCCCCAATGTACGGATGGGCTCTTTCCGGGCTTTTTACCAAACACATTCCAGTTCGACACCCCAGCAAAAACATTCTATGCCGAAGTTGGATCGTTTTTCCGCTCAGGATGGTATGTAAGTGCTAGAAAAACAAACGACAAGGGCAAGTCATTTCACTCTTGATATACAGGGGCCTATCAATACCACCCACGGCAAAGACAACACTGCCGGGGCCACTCGCGATGTCAGCTTTGGCGGCGCGATATTCAAAGATAAATTAGTGGAATACTCCCGGACGTCTACCAAGCTTGTTTTCCGATACGTGCTCGACAACGGGCCGGTCACGATCCCACCGGAGCAGGGAGGCTTGACGCTTAGCTCGTACACTGAAGAATTGGAGGTGCTAAGCATCTGCGGAGGGAGCGGGACGTACTTCAGCATCGTCGCAGTGTACTGCACGGATAAAGCCGCCACGGCTTTTACTTTATTCGATCAATTTAGAAAGGGTGTAGTTGGGACACTGGCAGAGAAAGTGGGTGCTCGAGCCTTTGAAGGTAGCTGCCCCAGTAGTGAGTGAGTTCTATGGCTGATTCCCAGCCACACCAGAAATCTTATTCTCATGCATCAGCAAGCAGTAGGCAAACGTAGAAGGCGAGGTTCATTGGCTTTCGCTAACCCCTAAACAAACTAGTGTTTTTTTTTTTTTCGTTGACCCCAAGTCAGTCAAGGCCACAGGTCTCCAAAATGCGATATTCCTTCATCCACCAAAGCTATCGCAGTGCAGCCGATTGCAGCACGGCCGGGACTTGGTCGGGATGGGAGGGGGAACTCTTTTATTGATAACGATATATAATGTAGGCGGTTTCGAATTTCAATGTTTCAAAGGTCATCAATCACAGCAGCGAAGTGGCCTTTTATACCGGGTAAAAAAGTATATGAGCCTGTAATGTTTTACATGAAACTATCTCGAGGTACCTGATTCATCGAGCACTGGCCCAGCCCTGCCCAGCCCAGCAGAATGTTTCAAAAATGATAATCACCTCAGGGACTACATACATAAAGAATGTAGAGTCATTGCGACTCTGAAAAGCGTGTAATTTGTCGCACGAGGGTCCACCGAAACGGCAGAAGGTGAGAAACTGAAGATAACTTGACCGCCTTAATCGGGACGTTGGTCGACCTCGGGGAGGAAGTGTATTATGATGGACCTGAAAACGAAACCGATTACGTAACCTCCAACTCTCCGTTTATTCCTCTCGTAAGCTCTCAGCAAAGCGGTTCGATGGCAACAGACATATTATCTAGGCGCCCCTTATTGTCCTCGTCAATGGGCTGCTCGATCCTGACTGGATGGACGGATCGTCGGCGACGAGTGTGCCTCTGACTCCCAGGAAAATATTCGTTTGGGAATCTGTGTGTCATTACTCGGATGATCCTTGGAGTCAGGGTGTACGCGACTTGTGACTTTGATCGTTACTGGCCGCAGCCACACGAGTAAGTCCTTATATAAAGACGTCTTGCAAAGGATGCTACCCTGACCTTCGACGCCGACCCACCCATTGTCTTCTCCTGCATGTCAAAGGCTCCACGGGCTATACCTCCAGATCTTGAACTAGACCGTGCTTTCTTCAATGGGACCCTCATCGCGACGTTAGCATACGGTAAGCCTACCTGCCTTGACTTCGGTTGAAATTGGGTTAGTACTCACAGTTTTGTGTGGGTCTGTAGGCGCTCTGCTGATGCTCTATATCCAACTTACGCAAGTGCTTCTCTCGAGACCGAGGCGAGGGAAAATGTACTGGGCCATCGTCGTTTACTCCAGCCTGCTCTTTTGTCTTGCCACAATCGCTATCGGAGGCATGATGAAATTCGCAGGCATATCTGTCATCGACAACCGCATGCACGCTGCGGGACCGGTCGTCTTCTATAACTCTCATTTGACAAATCCTATCCACGTCATGAGTCAAGTGTGGTTCGCACCGTTTCTTTTTGTTCTCATGTTTTCCGTCTGATCCGTTCTCTTCAGTACGACCCTGGTCCCTTGGATTGGTGACATTTTGATGGTTCGCTCCTCTCTGCTTGTCCGTGCATGTCTGCAATGATCGCGGTCTCTAGTTATATCGTTTGTTTGTTGTGTGGAACTCGAATAGGTTCATCGTCATATTCCCTTCGCTTTTGTATATTTCGAGAGTTGGTGCGTTGTCCCTACCCTTCCGTTTACAGGGACGGATTCTAACCTAGTATCTAAGCAATGTCCGTTCCGCTCCTTATATCTCAAACACGACCCCAAGACACCTGGTGGGCGATCAAATTGCCTGTCTACTCGCAGACCTTCTACTGTCTTTGCGTCACCCTCAACATCTTCGTCACGACCGCCATATGTCTGCGGATTTACATGATGCGACAGAAAATAGAGACAACGATGGGCAGGCTTCATGCATCATTCTATACTGGTTTCGTGACGATGCTCGTTGAATCGGGTGCTTTCTTCACAGTATGGAGCATCACCTATGTCATCCTGTCGTCCCGCCATAGTGTCGCAAAAGATACGTTCCTCTTTCCCTATACGCATGTCCTAGTTCGTTCTCCATCCTCCTTCTGCCTACAGAATCTAACGCGGATCCTTCGTCAGGGTATAACGCGGATGTTGATCGTGCTTCGCATGGCGCAAGACAGGGCGTGGTCGGAAGAACTAGTGACAGCGACTTGTGGAGGCGGCATGCTGGATTGGCAGATGTTCGCGACACACAGCATACCCCTCCATGACGTCCCAGCGAGTTCTGCTGCCTCCAGTTCGCGAAAATACCAAGAATCCCTCTAGTATTCGTTGCATTTCGTACTCGGGTACCCCGTATAGCTATTCAGTTGCTAATTAACCGTATCATTCGGAGCACAATATTCATCTGTATATTTTCAGACTATATACATTCTATGTAATTGCACGTATTCAGACCAGGGGACCCAATGAAATGAGGTCGAGTACGATATAATTATACGACGAGGGTCGTCGGACTGAAACAAGAGATCAGGATAAGGAAATTATGGAAAGCATATAGAGAATTATACAGGAAGACGAGACAATGAATGGCTTGGACGAAGTGCGGAAGAGTCATCTTGTGTCAAGGGGTTTACGATGCCAAAACCTAGTGAGCAATTCCGCATACCCTCCGCACCCTGACGCAAACAAAAACGAAGTCCAGACATTGCTTGAGGCTCGTCAGTTCCAGGTGAACTGCCATAGCTGCCTTTGGTTCCTGTGCTGTTTCTTCGCGGGAATAGGCCGCAAATTTTTCACGAGCTTTCCGCAGCCCATCAGAAAGAAAGAACCAGCTATGTAGTGTATCGATGGCCTAGTAAATCTTCAAAAAATAATCAACGATGTCCAAATACCTTTGTGGAGTCGTCGGCAGGGCTTCGAGGGTGGAATTCCCATCTGTCAGACGACGTTGTGAAGGTAAAGTATTCCCATTTGCGACGTTCCAGATGCGGACATCCTTGTCCAGATAGATCTCAGGATATCGATGGTTGTTGTACCGAGACCGTAGACGAGGCTTAGCATCTTCGGGAGACGTGAGATTGGTGCCTTGTGTCGTCGAAGGCGCCGCTTTCGGAACCCCGCCTACGACCGACTTTCCGGTGGAGGCCGGTTGAGGAGCCACCGGTGGCTCCGGGGCAGGCGCTCCCGTATTGAGCACCTAAATCACATGCCACTCATGATTTTTAGGAAAGTCCTATAGAATATTTGAGAATATAGTGCTGGTAAGAAAAATAAGAGACTTCGATCTTTGATGCCACACGACGTACATTTCTGTTCGATGCCCCAACTTCGATGTATCCCGCATACCCAACGTTAGCATACCTGTCTACAACAAGATATAGCATACTTACCTCTCCACCGTCGTCAACGATCAGAAAGATATATCTGCTAACCCTCTATCCCGTAAGGCTGTGAACGTCGTATGCAACGAGGATAGTTAACGTTGCGTCGTGACTGGAAGTGGGGAGATCTGCTCACGTATACACACCTTCCTCGTTGGCTTGATTGACAAGCCATGACTTGGGGGCTCTCGGTCTCGTCGAGCCCAGGATCATTATCGTTGTCGTCTGCGTGGTTGTCTTCGGGATCACCATTCTCAACCAGATCCTCGGCTATCGCTACGACCTTCTTGGTACTCGGATCGACACTCAAGTGCCGTGGGTGGCGGCGGCCCTTGGTAGCTGCATTCAGGACGAGATACGTGGAATCGTCTTCATTAAAATCCGTAAAGATCCCTGTGTAATGTCTAAGAAGGCATTAGTATTGGGACTGACATCCCGAGATCCAATAATGCGGGTATATACAGCCTCTTCACCTGTTATTCAAGCTGACTGCTGCCCTTGAGATCACGCAAGGCAACGTTTTTCATACGGATACCGCGAAGTTCAAGATATTCACCAGTCTCAGCGCTCTGAATGCGGCACGCGACGTCTGCTTCAGGAAAGGAAGCCATCGGGCCTCGAGTAGGCGAAGACGAAGACGTGGGGGGAAAGCGCTTGACCTAGGAAATGACCGTACTGAACGCCTATCGATGTCATGCCGCGGAACTTGAGACTTCCCTCGTTGGCTGATTCTGCTCAAAAATCAGTATGACAAACCTCGACATGCGCTCAGCCTAGCCTTCAAGCTTAACTGCGACAGAAGATAGTACACGCTTGGTCAAACGTCTCCAGTCTATGTTGGAATTCTTCCTGAGGAGGCGCGAAAGGCCCGTTTTACCCATTGAAGTTCGGAGAGGTACCAGAAGAGCCGTCAACGTAGTCCATTGAGGAGTTGGCGCCTATTTCGCAAGGAAATGTATCAGGAACTTTTATTGCCCCTGCGCAGACAGATGTTTGCACAAAAGATTGAACAAGAGTCGCCATCATTGCGGTCGCGGTGTTGGAGCATGATTATGTAACCTATGACTTCGTTCACAGTATTTTCCTCCATGGTTCCAAGCTAATCATGTTCAACCTAATGCTAATCTTGATTTTCCTCTTCACTTCTATGAAGGAAACCGCCTGCTGCAGACCGTGGCTGGCCTCGTGGACGCGACCTACATTGGGAATCAACTTCAGTGTACTACGAATAGGATGTTCGCCGTAATCGATAGAGCAAACTGACGGTAAGATGATACTGGGGGTCTCTTTCTTAGACGTGTCGTAATACACTCTGGGCACGCTCGCTGGTAACTCTACGGTGACCACCTCACCGGGCCACTGCCTCGATGTGCAGGGCAATTTTATCCCTAACCTGTAATCGTGAGTCCTCACCATCCTTTTGAAAGATCGGGCTGTTCTGAAACACCGCCCCGACAGATTTTCAATTCTTATCGGAGGTTCGAATTCTTCGCCGATACCTAGCACAACAATTCTACGCCTCTGATATTACACAAGTTCATACACCAAAGGAACCGAGAAACCCGCTCGAAACAAGGATTTAGTCAAGGGAAAAGAAACGGCACAACTAAATACGAAGCTTTTGAAGGCAGTAATGGGTGGAATAGAAAATGGAGGAAGATGGATGAAAGCGAAAGAGGAGAAGTCATCGTAATCGTGCCATGGGCAGTACAGGTCTCAGAGAGAGGAGTATTTCGAGTATTCATTGAAAGGGGGTGTTATGTATTATTTCGGTGTGATCCCAGCCGCAGCTCGTAAGCTGAAATCGACGTAGGGCCTTCTAATTCGTAACGGCTGACGGAAGGATATCGGTCAAAACTCCTTGAATTATTCTCTAACAGTGACTACGATGTTCATTTCCGTCGAGCTTGTCGTGTAGGAATGAATGCCCAACGCGAAGCTAAATAAATAACAGAAATGGACGCTACCACCGGTCTGCGTTCAGCACAGAAAGTGCTTCTGCTGTATAAGTGTCAGGAACACTTGGTTTTAGCCAAACACTCTCGAGATGTGGTCCGTTGTTTCCGCTAGGGTTGTAGTGTACAAGCGATCCACTGCGATGACATCGGGTTCCCTGATACTGGGTAACTGGAGGGGCTTTCGGAGTAGCGCCGTCAATAGCATAGCCGCGGGAACGTCGCGACGGCTTTCGGGGAAGGAGAGAATGATAGTAGTAGGCAGAGAGGAGCTGTATTCACCCCAAAATGGCATGCCCTCAGGCCTACTAGCCTTCGAAGTGGTGAGAATCTTCTGCTTTCCCATACGGTTCCCTATGGAATAGCTTGGATTGAAATGCGGAGGTAGCGGCACAAATTGAGGGGAGCAGACAATACGTAGTACATCTGAGAATATGCCCGAAATATGCCGTGCAAAGATATATGTGATGGAGGGATGTGTGGGATTGATACAGTACGTGCAGATGGAAATCATAGGCTGGGGCGTAAAGGACGTGAAAATCAGTGGGCGTGTGCACCTCAAAGGTGCTCCTCGTTGATAAGGGAGATAGCTTTTTCTGAGCGAGGCGTAACGACACATTTGAAAGGTTCGGGGTAGCTTTCGAGCGACGTGAGCATCTGTCATCTGGACTCCGGCGTGCGACTCACCTGATGATACCGGATGTGCTCTCGTGCACAGGAGTAATCTCAACACCGTTCTCGACGACCTTTGAGATGTTCAATACAGCAAGCGTGTTAGCGATGCCGGAAAAGAGCGACGATTCGGCGAGGTGCATCCCAGGGCAGATTCGACGTCCGTATCCGAAGCAGATGGTGCGCGGATTTTGCTGAGCAGGCTTCCCGGGCGTGGCGATATGTCTCTCCGGATCAAATTTGAAGGGGTCGGGGTATGTTTCCGGGTCGTGGAGCATGTTCCTATAGTTGCTCTTGATCAAGACATCGGACTCAGGGCGAGACAGACTGCAACATACCAGAGGTTGGCAACGATGATCGATCCTTTGGGAATGTGATACCCGTTGACGATACCATCTTCCATCGCGGTATGTGGAACGCCTAAACGGCAGAGGTAAGCCATTCGAAAAGAAGAGCAGTTAACAGATATGTGCCTAAAGGAGCGACACTGTTCCAACGAAGCACTTCGGAGACGATTGCATTGACATAGGGTAGGCGAGGCCGATCTGCGACAGTCGGAAGCTGGTCATTGCCAATGACGGCATCGATTTCAGCCTGGCCTTTCTTCTGGACGTCTGTGAAGAGTCGTCGACATTTAGAAGCAAATGATCGAAGAATGATCCGTAGGCATACCTGGGTTAAGGACCATCGCCAAGAAAAACGCGTACTCTGCTGAAACAGTCGTATCCGCACCACCTACATCACAGTAGTGAGTATCAACCAGCTGAAGGCGTCAAAAAGCGTGCTTACCGCCGTACATGGAGCTAGCGGTAATCTTAACATGCTCGACCACTTCCGCGATTGCTTTCTCGTTTTCGAGGTTCTCACTGACGAAAGAGGGGCGCGCAGTGCCAGCAGCCTACATCCACGGTTAGCATCCACAAAAGAATCAACGGATCCAACCTACGATCTGTTGAGTCGAGTACGCAAAAGGGATGTCGATCATGGCCTGAGCGTCCTTAGCCCATTCACGGGCAATAGCCATAAATCCCATTCCAGGAAGCCATTCCGGCAGGTAACGCAGGGACGGGAAGAAGTCCACTACGAAGGCACCCGGGACGGTGGAGGCATTGAAGCCCTGAAGAGCGCCCTCGATGAGGTTGACAAACGGATCCTCGCCTTCCTGGACTTCATAACCGTAGGTGAGCTGCATGATGATACCACCAGCCAGTCTGTCAAGGGAAACACGATCAACGGAGGGTTGCGTCGATATGTCGAAACTCACTTGCGGAGATTCGCGTTCAGGCTGCCCGGGTTGAGCAATGTTCGCCTCAAAAATCGTCGGGTTTCGTGTTCAACAACATGGTTGTGGCGTTCCATTGCCAGCGGAGTGCCCATATGACGTGAGAAGTATTTGCGGTACGATCGGAAGCGTGCACTGTAGGGCGTAAGGACAAGACTCTTTGAGTATCCGACCAGTTCGCCACCCATCTCTAGCCTCGGTCGGTCAGAGTATATCGAGCCCTGCTTATCCAGCTCGTTCATGATCTGAGCAGAGTTGACGATGATCATCCGACGCCCAAAAATCTTCACCGAGACAATACCACCTTGGCGAATAGATCAATCAGTGGAGGCCGAGTTGGCAAAATTCGGCACTCACCCCACTTCCGGCCCCACTCGGAAAACGTAAGCCATTCCTTCTTCGATGGCATATTCGCCACATTCTGAAAAGCGGTGGTGTAAGACTGGATGCACCCTTGAGAATGGGGGACTTACCCCGACGATCGGGAGGCCAGTCGGGCCAGGCGGCAAAGGAGCGAGACGTTTGGGCTTGAGGAACCATTGGATGAGAAGAAGGCCACTGGCTGCTGCCACGGCATAGTTTAGCGGTGTCAAAGACATGGCGACCAGCAGCATAGAGGACGAAGGTAGCTGGCTGGAGGATCCCGTTGGGAATGCTGCAACGGGGTATCGATAGGCCTTCCAGATTAGGTCTATATGTAGAAATCATGGTTCTGTAGTTTACGCTTATGGAGATATTGCCTCGAATGTGTGTCCCAATGGGAACATATGGTTGAAAACGAGGGTAATTCGGGTGGCGAGAAACCGAACCCGACCAAATGATTAGCATGATAGTTGAGCAGCCCTTAGATAGGTTAGCGCATGCGAAAAAAAAAAACGATCAACCTTTGTGGGGGCAGCAGGGTAAAGCAACCGTGTAGTGCGCACTGATTTTGAAATGACGCTTGCCGAAGGTTGACCAGATCCTCGGCAACTTCTTGTGTAGCTGTGTTGTTACCCAAAGTGCCCCTCTGTGTTCTCAAAAATATCGTACTAGGACCGCACGAGAATGATACGAGGTTCCATCAGGCTAGTCTCCTCACCTCGTCTAGATTCCCTTGCCAACCTGCTCCCGCATTCCTTGCCCATATCATTAGTCTCTGCTTCCAAGTCCGCGTGCAATTATTGCAGGGTTCTCGGCCACGAGCAGGATCATGGGTTCTGATGAAAATATAACTGACCGGTATTGTGGAGGCAGCCACTCTGCTGCACTTGAAGGCGAGTATGTTATGGGTGTATGGCCATCCAGCATGGGGAGTTATTTAGAAAGGAGGATCTTATCAGAGGTGATTAGATCCTAACCCTTACATGGCCATCACAAAGAGATTTGGACATCGCCATTTCTGGCTAGCATTATTGTTCCTTGATTGCTTCGTGTGTCTGCTTCCTTCGCCACCATCTCTCATCTATTCCGCCTCTCCCCATCAATTTAAGTGCCCTCGATTTTTTCCACTAAGTAAAACATACATACTAGGTCAGTCCACAGGGATCATCTGCAGGGCGGTATGTCTAGATCGCTTGTAGCGCAATGTCACCACCCTTCCTCCGAAATTGACGCAAAATCTTCAAGATCCAGAAATGCGTCGTCGTGTAGTGTGTGAGATCCCCCGATCAGGTTTTAATTAGGGTAGGCAGGAACAGGGAGATGTTTACCTTCTACATTCCACCAGAAATTCAGACCCTTAGGGCAAACCCATACATAAGATATGCTTCCACAACCGAGAGTTCGAAGCACCCCACTTTGGACAATACTTACTGCCAAATTCTTCCTTCAGCGCAACTATGGCGTCTCGAATGGCCATGGCTGAGCACATGAGCGAGGAGTAAGTCGAGCTCTAGCTTTCTTGCAGTCAACCTTATTATTCTCTAGCATGGGCTCTTTGCTCGCCGGTGTCATCGCTAGTGCCGTCCTTCTAGGTGTTTCCCTCGTTCAAACGTTCTATTACTATACCAGTGAGTGCGGTTTAATTGGGGAGGGTGCCTTCGTTGAAATATTTTGGGCAAATAGGCTATCCTGCAGACAAATGGCATCTCAAGACACTGGTGAATAACCTCTGTTCTCAGTTTCGACAACATTTTAACACGCCTCAGGTGGCTATAACAGCTGTGCTCGACACGGCTCACCAGATGATGATTTCACATACCAGTGTGTTTCACTGCTAAGGACCGTCGATTGCACTAATTTTTCGCAGTGTGGCATTACTTAATTGCGAATTACAAGTACGTATGTGCTCTGTACAAAGTCTTATTCTAATGCTTTCCGCCTCTAGCAACCCTCGGAGCCTCGAATTCGTGATTTGGTGAGTTTGCTCCAACCTCTTGATTCCGCGAATAACCTCGCTCTTTAGGTCTGTAATAGTGAGTTCCTACCGTGCTGACTTCGAAACCTTCATTGAGCACCTGTCGATAGTTGGAGTCGCTTTGTACGGTGTGTCAACCCCTAATCGTGGGTTACCAACACGGCTGACCGTCTGCAGGGCGTCACCGGAGCTCTCGTTCAGTTGTGAGTCGCTTTATTGAAGTGTGTGTTGAAGTTTATGGGGCTGGGCTGACGGGGACGTAAGGTTCTATGTGATGCGCGTTTGGAAATGTGAGTACATCTTTTTCGCATTCCCCGAATCGGGCTTCACGGTGAATTCGACAGTGTGCAAAAACAAAATATTGACGGGATTCGTCCTGTTGCTGACGTTGGCGAGTACCGGTAAATGCATTTACCTCTTACACCGGGCTTCAAGTTTGATGCTTGATATGTAGGTATGGGCCTGTGTATGTTTACCCTGACGTCCACTATCCCGGGTTTCTAATCACCAATGATCTCACTTGCTAGCTTGGGTTGTTATAGCGTAAGTTTTTTCATTTCTGCTCCGACTTCCTCAACCTGACTGCTTCCATGACCAGGATGCAACAAAGGACGTACGACGACCTGCTCACGGTCTCGGTATTCACTCTCTCGATTACGTGAAGGTTCTATCGCTGACTGGCGGCTAGTGGCTGACAATCACCGTCGATTCACTATCCGCGGTGACAGACATAGTTATTGCTAGCACCCTCGTCTTTATGCTTCATCAGGCTCGCACAGGATTCAAAAAGTGAGTCCTTTGCATATATCTCCAATACGATCGTTAAACTGACTATGAACATTGTGCAGGTCAGATACCATGATCAATAGGCTGGTAAGACTCTATGTGAGGCTCAAGCCACACATTCACGGTTGTTCTTCCTCTCTTCTAGATACTCTTCGTGGTGAACACTGGCGTGTAAGTCATCCGATTAGAATGTTAGTTTCGAGACTGATTTGCTAACCACGGGGGTTATAGCTTGACAAGGTAATCTCACTCTTCCCTCTCTACAGCGGCACGCTAAGATCTCCCGCATTTCAAGCTGCTGCGCACTCGCTTCATTACTGGTTGTACGTTATTACGTTTACTTCATTCCGCTCAATCATCGCCAACACGAAACCGCGTTCCAGCTCGTCGCATCACCATTCACACTGATTTATGCCCCGCTGTACTTCTGCCTCGGGCGGCGTAAGTTGTTCCGCTATCCACATGCCTTCCCGTCCCGTCACTGAGCTTTATCTGGCAGTGTACACCAACTCCTTGCTCGCAACACTCAACGCAAGAGACTCGATCAAGAAGCATCTGGAGGACAACAGTCACATGCTCGTTTCCATCCCGCAGACGCTCCTCAACACTCACCACTCAGGTGACATGAGGTCCCAGCAGAATATCTCAATCAAGATTGAGACAATTCAAGAACATGATCAACCCGAAGTGGTACGTCCCTTCCTGCCGGTCTTCGTATACGGCTTCTGATACCAGCTTCTCCTTTGCGTCTTGTAGCGCTCACACCGCGTCCACGATCTGGATAGCAAGCATGACAGCGACGACCTAGTGTGTTCGTTCTTATTAATATGAAGCAACATCTTTCTCAGTCTTGTCTATCACCTCCCTTGCAGACACAGGTACATGACACCCCACGGCGTTCGGCCACGAAAGAACGCGATTCGCGGGAGTACAACTCCACCTACGCTGTTTAACGACAGCTCCATAGCTAGCCTGTTTCTGGCACAACGTTTTTGCTTGGGATGTCTTCGGTGAAGCGCGGGGCGCGGGGTATTTGTCTGTGATGTTTTTGGTGTGGAGCACAGAATCCCGCTTGGATGCCACGGGGATCGATGCGAAGGCTAAGCGCAAGGGCGGGAGAGGCTCATACGGACACACCGTTTTCGATCATTATTCCATAGTAATTTACAACATGACTTCACATTGTTCGACGCTGGCGTCAACGTGGCGCATAACAATAATAATGTCAACTGAGCTTGAGACTGTCTTCCAATTAGCGATGGCATATAGAGTGGCTCGACACTCCTTTCCGCACGCAATGAAGCCCCGTGTACCGTAAATTTCGCAGAGACGTTTGTGGAGACCACTCGTGCTTGGCATGGTGCAGAACAGGGTGCAGCTAAAGGGGCTAGTAACACCAACTTGCAGGGCAGTTTTGGGGTAGCTTGCTTGACTGTCAGCTGTTTGCAATACATGACGTACATGTAAGTTGTGCTCCCTTGTCGATCGACGAATATAAGAATAATGAAATCCCAGTCAAAATTGGATCGAGAAAGAGACTCGTTCCTATCGCTGATACCCGACCTGCCTCGATCTGCAGCATCGCATTATTGGAGGTTCTCGCCGAATTGGCCGTTTTCTAGATTTTTCTCGGTTTGCTCATATCTCCTTCGATCCGATTTTGACAGGGAAATTTTACCTTCCGCTCTGAGTGTGATATTTCGTATAGGGGTACATCGATATGAATCTGGCTGTAATAAGCAGCAATCCCAGAAAGAGGAAAGAGAATAATCACCATCCTCAGTCAATCACTTTTTGCAGGGTCGATATCCGGGGGCGGCCGTCTCCTATCTGTTTCTGAACATCCCCACTGGGTCCTTGGGCAAGACACGAAAGAAATACGAGAACGTCGGGAGAGGATGGAGGTGTCGGAATACTAATTGAGAATGTAAGGTTTACTCCACACAGAAGGGCATCCAAATGATATCTTGTTGTGGGGGATTTAGTTTATTGTTCATCCTTTCCAGGCTGGCTATGTTGAAGTCGAATTACACTGATGCTTACGGTGTTCAACGCTCGATAGCTATTTCCAAAAAATGGCATGTACTTAGGGTTTGACGCGTAGATAAGGCGAAGGAGAAGTTCCGCAGTATTGTGACAGGCATGACAATTTCAGGGGAGTGGGACAACACGAGTTTCAGGCGGGCTGTCCCATGCTGATTGTGTGGGGCGTCTTACAACAATTTCTTCGCTCGTGGAAAGGTGTATTTCAAATTCGAACGCACTGCAGTTCCTGTGGAATGGCTAAGATGAAATGGGAGGTAGCGGTTCTAAAATAAAGAGGGGAAGATTATATGTAATAGACCTGAGGGTATGCCGTGCAAAGAAAATTGCGTGATCGAGGAGCATAAATGAGTGATATATAGTATATGTATATCGAAAGCTAGACTGGGGCAGGAATATACGAGCAGACGTGGGGCACCTTACACGTGCTCGTCGTTAATCAGGGCGATAGCCTTCTCCGACCGAGGCGTGATAGTGCACTTGAAAGGTTCGGGGTAGCTGTCACCCCAAGGTGAGCATGTATGTCGCGTGTACGCATTGCCTTACACGCACCTAATGATACCAGATGTGTTCTCGTGGACCGGGGTGATTTCAACACCGTTCTCGACAGCCTTGGTGATGTTCAGGACAGCAAGCGAGCTGGAGATGACAGAGAATAGTGACGTCTCGGCGAGATGCATCCCGGGGCAGATACGACGCCCGTATCCGAAACATATGGTGCGCGGGTTTTGCTGGGCTGGCTTTTCGGGCGTGTCGATGTGTCTCTCTGGATCGAACTTGAAGGGCTCGGGGTACACTTCCGGATCGTGAAGCATGTTCCTGTAGTTCGTTCTAGTTATAATCTCGCGTGAGAGGCTAGAAGGTGTGTAACGTACCAGAGATTGGCAATAATTATCGACTCTTTGGGGATGAGATACCCGCTGATGATACCGTCTTCCATCGCAGTATGCGGGACGCCTGAGGTAAACAAATTAGAGGCCGAGACGTGCAAGAACCTAGAGAACACATGTACGTGCCTGTGGGAGCGACACTGTTCCATCGGAGCACTTCAGAAACGATTGCGTTGACGTAGGGTAGATGAGGCCGATCTGCGAAAGTTGGCAGTCGGTCATTACCAACCACAGCATCGATTTCAGCCTGTGCTCTCTTCTGGACCTCTGAATTGACGTCAACTGCGCTGAAATAATCGGAAGATGACAACTTGTCATACCTAGATTAAGAACCATCGCCAAGAAGAAGGCGTATTCTGCCGATACGGTCGTATCCGCACCACCTACATAGGAGACGTCATGTTTAATAGGCGTAAGGCGTAAAAGCGCGCTTACCGCCATACATGGAGCTGGCCGTCAGCTTGACGTCCGCTATCTCTGCCGCCGTCATGTTCTTTTCGTTTTCGAGGTTCTCGGCCACGAAAGAAGGACGCGCGGCACCAGCAGCCTACGTTGTCTGTGAGCGTGGTAACGAGAAAAATAATCGAAAGGTTGAACACACCATCTGTTGCTTGGTGTACGTGAAAGGAACTTCGATCATGTCCTGCGTTGCCTGAGCCCATTTACGAGCGAGAGCCATGAATCCCATCCCGGGAAGCCATTCCGGCAGGTTGCGCAAGGATGGGAAGAAGTCCACAGCGAAGGCTCCAGGGACGGTGGCGGCACTGAAGTTGTCGTTGGCACCCTCAATGAGTGTGACGAACGGATCCTCGCCGTCCTGAACCTCGTAGCCGTAAGTGAGCTGCATGATGATGCCACCAGCCAGTCTGGTAAACAAAGTGCACTCAGTGGAAGGGTCAACATAAGTTCGCAGACACTGACTTGCGAAGATTATTGTTCAGGTTATCTGGGTTGGTCAATGTTCGCTTCAAAAATCGACGCGTTTCGTATTCAACCACGGGGACGTGGCGCTCCATCGCCAACGGGGTGCCGAAGTGACGCGAGAAATATTTTCGGTACGTTCGGAAGCGCGCACCATACGCAATGAGCACGAGAGTCTGAGAGTACCCAACAAGTTCGCCACCCATTTCCAGCCTGGGCCGGTCAGAGTAGATGGAGCCCTGTTTATCAAGCTCGCTCATGACTTGAGCAGAGTTGACGATAATCATGGGACGCCCCAGAAGCTTGACGGATAGAATGCCACCTTCTCGCGTGCAGGTCGGTCAGTCGAGACTCAGTTCGCAAGGCTCAGCACTCACCCCACTTCCGACCCCACTCTGCGAAGGTCACCCATTCCTTTTTCGCAGGCATATCGGCGACATTCTATAACGCAGTGGCGTAAGGCGGTGTGTCAACAGATAAAAATGTTGTACTTACGCCGACAATCGGCATGCCAGTCGGGCCAGGTGGCAGAGGTGCGAGAGGTTTGGGCTTGAGGATCCATTGGATGAAAAGAAGGCCACCGCCTGCTGCCACGGCGTAGTTCAGTAGTGTCAAAGACATACCGGCCACGAGCTAAGAGGTGAAAATAGGTGGCTGGAGGTTCCGCCTTGCGAGGTTGCGAGGGGGTGGGGGTAGCTACTAGCGATAGGTTCAAATTTGGTTGCAACGTATATGTTGTGCCATCACGTATCCTGGGTGGGAGAGTTTATGGATACGGAAAAGTGGCGATCACTCGATCGGCTGGACCCTGATTGAAAACATTGCCGAAGGGCCATCTGCAACAGTCTGCAACTCGGAATAAGTGACCGCTTGACAGCTGATCATGACATCGTCCTCGGCAAGTTTGCGTGCTGTTCCCAATAACCAAACGACAATCCCCCCTCACACGTGTGATCTTGTTTTCGAATGGGGCACGTCGCTCTGGTCGTAGTGTATTTCCAGCTTGAATATTACAGGACAGAGCAGTCTCTTCAGAACTGGACAACATGGGAATCTGGATGGATGTATTTTTAGAAGCATCAGCTAGGATAAATAAGGCATGCGTCTACTAACAGCGAGAAGACGCTCCTAGGGCAACTCAAACGTCGAATGGAGATGATCGGCCGACGAGTCGACCAGGGTTTACACCTTTAAGCATACCAATATTCCTGTCCAATACGCCATTGAGCGCCTCTTCTTTCGATGTCTTGGGAAGCCATCATCCGTACTTCTTCCAGTCCTGGAATCCAGCGAAAGCACTGTCACAAAATAACCTACCATCTGCAGTCGTGCTACCGCGAACGATACTTTGGGACCCTGATCTGACATTGTGGCTGAGGACTAAGCAAAATTAGCCGGAATCTTCCAGATCTTGCCCGAAAGGAGTTCTGTTCCTGGCGTAATGATCCCGTGATCGTGACAACCTGAACATCAACAACGTTCGAAATTTTACCACTAGGGACTTTCGGGCTCGACAGGGGAAACCTCAGGCTACATGCGTGGTGGGCTCGCAATCATACAACATTATATGTCGTCCGAGGTTCATTGGTCCCGGACGCGATTCATCGACACATCGATCCTCATCGTAGGTTGACCGCGGGCTTCGAAGCGACAGAATCTGTGGCTAAACGGTTGGAACCGTTGACACCAATTAACCCGTACCCTGACAAAGTTTTTTTGCCTTGCAGGGGTGAGTATTAAGGGTGTATTAGTGCGGTCCGCGGCAAAGGGATTCTTGAATGACTTCCCGTAAGGATCTAACGACAGCATCAGACGATGTTAGGATGGTCAGATGCCGAGATGCCGGTCGATATTTCAAGAGTTCGCCAGATGCTCCACGTGGTTTTCGTCCCTTCCCATGACGATCGTCGCCTTGATTTAGCAACAGCGCATGTGGGGACATCCTGCCATCCTCCCGCGCGTCTAGTCCTGTAGGCTGTTCCGCTCAAAAAGCACCCAGAAAAATAGTATTCCCGGTAAGCAAGGCTTTCAGACTCAATCATAGGAAACAAAACGAGAGGAGAAGGGTCATCGTTGTCCCAAAAACAGCCTCAAAACACGCAGAATCTAACGACGTCAGAATCAATGAATTAGTCACGGTTGAGCGAAATTTATTCTGCCCTCTTGTTCGAACTCTGTTCCAAATCTTGCGGCGTCTGGCGACGTCAAATCCTTGAGAAGTCATCCATTAACACGAAATGACAGGAAACGACCGATTGCCACCAAAACTGCAATTAAAATTTCTGTAAAGAGCTTCAAGATCAGGGCAGTGATGGTAAGCTCTCCACCTCGCTTATAACTCCAGCCTAACCGAAAAGAAGCACCCCATGAGGTCCCGATGTAGTTGCCGAGACCGCAGATCGTTTTTGTACTTATGCTCACCTCTCTTTCCATCGCTTGACTGGCAGAGATTCGACAACGTCTTGCGCCTCGGTACCCTTTTTTTCCACCCTCCTTTGCTGCGTGTGCCGTCGACAGTCGTTCTCTTTTCCCCGCTCGTCCAGAATCGGGTACAATGTCCGCTCCCCCAGTCCCGGCACTCGATAATACGTGCGTTTACTTACAGCTACGCCTCTCAATAGCGGCGAAACTTATCATACTGCATGATCAGCCTTGGATCCATGCTCATCGGTGTTATTGTCAGCGCTGTCCTATACGGGGTTTCCTTGATACAGACTTTCTTCTACTTCACCAGTACGTCTGAATTTTCTACCTCACGCAACTCCTGATTGTTGACATGCCTCAAGACTACCCGAAGGACCCTTGGTATCTGAAGGCCCTGGTTCGTGTTAAACAGTTTCAATCGTCTCTAGACTAATTAATTTACAACAGGTCTCTACAACCGTGCTCTTCGATACCACCCATTTGATTCTGATCTCGCACAGCAGTGAGTCTGAGACTTTCTTGACGAACCGAGACCATGGACTAATGCTCCCCCAAGTTTATTACTACCTCGTCGTTCATTACTCGTACGTCCCCTCAGTTTTGGTACATAGATCTCATGCCAACCTGCACCAGCAACCCGGAGACCCTGCAGTTTATGATTTGGTATGCTCCATCGCTTAACAATGCCGTCCTCCGACTCACCATCAGCCGTTAAAGGTCGCTTCTGGTACGCGTTTTTGAATTTTCCTCAGGACATCCATTAATACAAGCTATACTCGAAGCTCGAAGCACTTTTCACAGTACGTCTGGTCTCCATGTCGGCGAAAATGTTCTCATCAGCGGTCAGGGATTAACAGGCGCCTTCGTACAACTGTATGTATCGCAATCACACTACTGCGAACCGTTACCTAGTCAATCTTCCAGATTTTACGCAGCCCGGGTGTGGAGACGTATGTTTTCTCTCGTCCAAACTATCCCCCCCCGCGCTCACCATAAATCATGCAGTCAGCAAGGGGAACATTCCGTTAACCGGAATTATATTGTTGCTTGTTGTGGCGAATGCCGGTGAGCAGATCGTATGATACTGTGTAGTGTTCGCGTACGATTTTTTTTCCAGGATGTGGCACAGGTACGAGGGTATCGCACTCGATTGAGAGGTTAACTAAACCACCCCGGTCATCAGCATGGGTTGTTCTCTCGTAAGTACGCCTCTACAACCAAGCCTACACCTGTTTAACAGTGGTATTTCAGCTTGCAGTTCGGAACTTTCGAAAAGCTGCTAAAGATTTCGGTACCGTCGCATGAAATGCCGCGCACTTCCCACTTACAGACTCCCTTTCGCACTAGGCGCTTACACTTAGTATCAATGCACTCTCAACGGCCGTTGATGTCCTCATTGCTGCCACACTCTGCATCATGCTTAACAATGCCCGCACTGGATTTAAAAAGTACGTTGACTGCTTGATTGCTCTATTTTTCTTTCATTGACGCGACGATTGATAGGTCGGACACAATCATTAATCGACTGGTTTGGCCAATTTCATTGCCAAAATGACATGTGCTCACCCTTCTTGTTCAGATCCTGTTCGTCGTGAACACGGGAATGTGAGCGTACTCTCTTCCTCTTCCAAGATCATTGAGCTCACGACATGTGCACCGCTCTGCAGACTGACCAGGTGAATATTATTTCCAAGCACCGCCAACCACAGCTCATCCTCCTTTCAGCTGCTGTGCTGTCGCGTCGCTCGTTTCGGTCAGTCCACACTGCTGTAAGTACATCTCACACACTGACGCGACTTCTACAGTTGCTTGCATCGCCCAAGACCCTGATATACGCATCATTCTACTTTTGTATCGGCCGCCGTAAGTCTTTCCCCTTTCAACCGGATCTCCATCGCTCAAGCAACTTTTCGTAGTCTACACAAACTCTCTTCTGGCAACTCTGAACGCGCGCAAGTCGCTGACCGGCACAATCGACGACGTCAGCCACATGCTGGTCTCGCTGCCTCCCAGCCTCACGCCGTCTGGTTCGATTGGTGGCATTGAAGGACAACGGGGAGCAGGGAAGGGTCCCACAGGGAACATATCGATCCGGATCGATACCACCAAAGAGGCGGTACATGAAGGCGGGGTCATCGGCATGGTGAGTATGTCTCCTTGTACGCCCCCCTTTCTTTCCTGACCCAATGTCTTCGCAGGATAACCTCTCGAAAAGCGACGATGATTTCCATCGCAAAACGCGTGTCCTATAGCGACGGACATCTCATCTCGCATTACCCACATGTGTCGAGCCACCCCCTGAAGGTTGCATACAGAAGGGCATTCTGTGTCGCCTATATGATAGATCTCGCTCGTTAATGGAATTTCTGCGTCGGCATCCATAGCCCTTTGTCCCATTAGTTGTTATGCCATTGCCCATTGGGCTTCGTATGGTCGTGAAGAACGTCCATCAGACTGATTGTATTGCAAATTCGAGGTGATTTCCCAGCCGAATAACTCCAGAATCGCAACAGACGTCTTATCCAGAGTCCGGCATTATCCGTACCCTTTTGACCCTGGATCTGGTAAAGCGTGATCAAAGCTCGCTGTGACGTTTGGAAAAATGCATCGTAAATAAATGGATTTCCGGGTAAAAACCCTGACCCCGCCCTCGAAGACTGCGTTCCTGCAGACGGGGATGAGGACAGGAACAAGTCAGCGCCCAGTTTAGAGAATCAGAAGCCCGGAGGAACGACGACGGAAACAAGAAATAACACCAGACCCCCTCTCTGCCACTCCAAAACTATCGCGGGATCGCCTTGATCTATAGAATTAATCACGATCATCCACTGTACCTGCACAGGGAAGACTTATTATGTATGCCAGATGGCAGTTAGGTAGGTCAGAAGCCTGTCATTATAATTATTCTAACCTTAATTGATTCCAGTCAAATCCGATCGAAGGAGATATGAGCTAACCAAGAAAAGTCTAGAAAAGAGCTCATTTTGGTCAGGACATCCGATAATGCGATGGTGCAGTTTAGAGGCAGGCAGATCGGGTATGAGCGGTAGGAGTGAGTCCTTTTTCTCGATCCAATTTTGACTGGGACATGTAATCATTCGTCGAAGTCGATGATATCGGCTGGTTCCTCGAGCGTATAGGGTCATACGAACCCGTTTCGCGCAGAATGCGCGCAAAGCGCACCAAGGGTTATTGAGAAATACCGTTTGGTAAAATCAGCCTTAGCAGACGAAAACACTTGGGCCTTCGCGTTGACAAGGATCGTGAAGCAGACCGCTTCAAGAATCCCCGGAAATGGCCAAGTCTACGTCGACATCTACTTTGGCACCCCTCAGGCGCCGAAGGCAAATATAGCCGCTTCTGGCAACGACCACCGATTGCAGAGAAAAAATTTCGTGAAGGCTGCGATGGATGCAGAGGCAGTTGAGGGACTGATGGTTCAAACAGAAGACAGTTATGACCATGCTCTTCTAGTTTACAACTTTTCGAATCAGACCTCAGCACGATCGTGAGGAGTTTCTCCCTGCGGGCTTGGAATGCCAAGCACTGCCCCCCAAACACCCGACAATGTGAGGTTAATGTGGTGTCTATCAACAATAATCTCCGCATAAACAGGGGGAGTGAAGGATATATCACTTCCGTCTGTCCAGAAAGGCTCGGATGCATTGTTCGTAGGCTAATCCCTGCTTGAGGCAAAAAATACAGTGACGACAGAAATCCACCCACGGAGCTTGTCAACGCGCTGGCGGTAAACTAGTTCCCATCGAGGTGGCTGAGCCAGACATGAGATAGGAAAAGACTGTCCCACGTAGCGATGAAAGTCGGGATATCGG
This sequence comes from Lyophyllum decastes, assembly GCA_025854295.1. Taxonomy (NCBI): domain Eukaryota; kingdom Fungi; phylum Basidiomycota; class Agaricomycetes; order Agaricales; family Lyophyllaceae; genus Lyophyllum; species Lyophyllum decastes. Next base: position 128,729 of record CP107712.1, on the reverse strand, counting down.
GAGCCATAGCACTGGGTAAATTTGTTGTGAGGTTGGGCAACAGGGCTCCACGGTCGCTCGGGGCCCTAGTTTCCGTCGAAATATGACAGAGTTCAAGCTTCCCGTACCCGTCGTTATTGTATACTCCCGCTAAGGATGTGAAGTCTACTATTGGCAAGGACGCATTGCTAGGGCGTGGAGTGGCCGCAGGCGGAGTTCTAGACAAGAAAGGCTTAATTTTGCGAAGGTGCATTAGATATGCAGTAAGTATTATAGGGAGGAGTCACAACTTGCCTGGTCGATTAGACGAACCTTGATTATCCCCATGATCAATGCTCCGTAGTCATTACCATTGCAGAGGACCGTAACGCCTAAGTTATCGAAAGGAAGCCTTGAAATACGGCGAATGAATCCCAAGGTGGTCCACAAGCAAAGAATGTGGTGACGCAGCAGATAAAATGCGGGTGACCTACCAGGTGTGCCACTTCCGTGCTCGATTATCTCTGCGTGCTGTTAGCATTGGAATTTTTGCAGTATTCTGAGGATTGTACCATGACCGTGTAGGTATTGCGTATACAGAGACTGTGGGTTCGAGAAAAGCGCTTTACAAACTCGACATCAAATACTGAACATGAGAATAAGTGTTTGAAAACTAACGCCGAGCCAGCTCCGACAGTTATGCCACGGCGCGACACCTTCCGTATCAAGTCCGATGGAATGACTGACTAGTACTCGTGCCAGGTCGGTGGCCCTCTACCAGGAGTGTTCCAAGCCAGGTAGCCTGTAGTAGATTATTCACGAGAAATTCAGTATGGGACGCTGATAGGTAGACTCGCGATATGCAACCAAAAGTTCACGCTCTGTCGAACCGTACTTCCGCCTATTTCCGGACCGTCCTTCCCCCCGGGCCAGGGACATCATCCCCCTCGCTCCAGAAATTCACCATCCCCACACCCCGAGGTCGAACCGTGCCATTGCCATGCTGGGCGCGACCCCATTATCCGCCGTCCAAAGCGGCTCGGAGGCATCCCCAGTTGTCTATAGAGGCATTACATCACTACAAGCGCGTCGACCGCATCACGAAAAAGCGGGATGCACTCACGAAGCTCGCAAAAAGACTCAGGTTACAGGCGAGTCCCAATCAGCAAGAACCTTGCTGATGCTATGCCTCGATATCGGCATTCAGGATTGGAGACATTTTGCGAGACGGCAGAGGCAGAGAGTATCGAAACAACGAGACTGAAGAGGACCTGCGCACGCATGACGCGCAAGGTTCTGCCAAGATACCGAACGATGGGAGAATTTGTCCAGCGACCATACAGCACGATGCCTCCAGTAGCAACCCTTAAACTGCGTGGCCTTCCATCACCCGCGAGCTAGAACCGCTGCTGTAGCAAAAAATGAGCCGGACACCAAGAGCCCTATTGGGTCGCCTTCAGATACGGAAAATAGGTATACAAATGACCCTATAGAAGTTCACAGTCAAGAACGAACCAAAGGCATTGGTGAAATATAGTCGCGAGTGGGCAGACACTTGAGAGTGTGACCGTGGAAAAAAATAAAATACAATGTCCCATTGAATTACTTTTGCAAACCCGCTTTGACCTTCAGTGCGACAACTTTAGGATGATACCGTTAGTCAACGCGCTAGATGAAGGATCTTAATGTTAGGTGAAATTTCGACACGGCGAGTATCATACATACCACTCGGAATAACGCTAAATCCTAATGTTGGGGTCAGATTGTTGGAATTGTAGCGTCGACCTGATCTCTCCTGGGCAGACTAGACACAATGTCCGGAGTGTTCTGCAATTCTAGCGAGCGTCCTGCCTTCTGCAAGACGATATGATACTGCATTGTCAAGTTGCCTTATGACGGGTCATGACTCACATGTGCCGTAGTTTGACCAACTTCCCGACTGCTATCTTCATCCCCGTCGTTATATCACTTCAGTCCTGGTAGTCTCACTTGCATCGCCGTCGGCACCATCGGACATAGCGCTCGAGTTGCGTCATAACTGGCGGAACAACCGTGGCCCTCCTGTTCAGGTCATTTCTTGTGTTCCTTTATATTTCCCCGACCGCCCAGCCAAGCCAACTATTGCATAAGCTCCTACCAGTTTTCTCTCAGTTGATCATCCGGGAACGATAACGGGAGAAGATAAAGGAATCTGGAGTCGCGCCATCGTTTCCCCCGAGCTCGCCATATTGATCAAGAACTCTTCAAAAGCGATCGCCTTTCAATGTATGTCAGATGACTGACTCCGTTTAGCAAGATAACGAAACGGCATATTTAGCTCAAAAGGCGTCGTCTTGCATCGTTATGGCATGCTTTGGAGGTCGAAGAAAGTCAGGTCTGTCACACGCTGACGGGATATAAAGTCCTAGGACTCTCAGCAACCTACCTCGACCCCGCTTCTCTGCAAATATGGTTCCTGCAGTCACAGAAACCGTCGCCACTCAAACGTCAGCGGAAACTGTCGTTAAGGAGGTTGGATCCATCCAATTGAACCAGGAACACCAAAAGCAGAACAATGTATGTCCAACTTTGAACCCGTAGCACCAGGCCGTTTGACGTCCCCGATACCTAGCGTCCTTCTTACCCTTTCTACTATCCTTACTGGGATGTAAACGAGACGTTTCCTGCAACTGAGATCTTCGGTACATGCGTCTGCCTCTCATCCGGCCCTGTTTAACGTTGCCCTTTACTCAAGATTTCACTGACCCCGGCACTCGCGCGGACCCCGCGAAGCCGAACCTTCTCGCCAACGCGACAGTCACCCATATCAGCCCCTACCTGGGCACCGAAATCTCCGGTGTCCAAATATCCAGCCTCACAACGGAGGGCCTCGACGAACTCGCGCTCTACGCCGGCGAGCGCAAGGTCCTCCTCTTCCGTGACCAGGACTTCAAGGATCTTGGGCCCGACCGCCAGATTGAAATCGCTAGGTTAGTAAAAGCTCCCTTATATAAGAGCTTGTAATTGAAGAACACCGAGAATAGACACTTCGGCCCAATCCAGCGCCATCCCACCTCGGGCAACGTGAAGGGATACCCTGAGTTCCATGTCGTCTACAGAGACGCGAACCATGACCCCATCCGCGAGTACTTCGGAGACGATAGGGTCAGCCAGACCAGTTGGCATTCCGACGTCGTAAGTCTCGTCCCTACATCGTCTTTTTTTCCTCACTGCAACTCGTTGGGTTTCGCCGCAGTCTTATGAAAAACAGACCCCCGGCACCACTTTCTTCTTTATCCTCGACCAGGTTCGTGGCACTTCCTATAAGACCTACCTCGCGCTTGGCTGACGCCAGAACCAATACAGCCGCCAAATGGAGGTGATACGCTCTTCCTTTCACAGGTTGAGGCCTACAATCGCCTCTCTCCCGAGTTCAAGAGGCGCCTCGAGGGTTTGCGAGCCGTCCACTCCGCCGTTCCCCAAGCCGAATATTCCCGCAAGCGCGGAGGGCCTGTACGCCGCGAGCCCGTCGAAACCGAGGTTTGACCCACGTCGTCCTCTCTTTCTTCCCTCCTCTAACTCATCGGCCACCCGGACTCTAGCACCCTGTTGTGCGCGTCCACCCTGTGACCGGCGAGAAGGCCTTGTATGTAAATCAGGGCTTCACGAAGCGTATTGTAGGGTTCAAGACGGAAGAGTCGGAGTATCTCCTCAAATTCCTCTTTGACCATATCGCAAAGGGCGCGGACTTCCAGATCAGGGCGAATTATAAGCCTGGCACCGTCGTCGTCTGGGTGCGTTGTATTTGTTAGCTATCCTTCCCTGTCCCCTTGCCGTCGCATCGGCTATGCTCATGCATCTGTGCACATAGGATAACCGAGTGACAGTGCACTCTGCTACTCCCGACTTTGATAAGGCCTTCAGGAGGCATGCGGTCAGACTTACTCCGCAGGCAGAGGTGCCCATCCCGGCGACTGCTTGACTTCACAAGCGGACAGTTCAAGGCGGAACCTCATGATGGGTGAACTCTGGCGGAATGTATGTATTTTAACCACATAACGTGAATTGGAAGTGCTTTTTCTTCAGCTGCACAAGCTGGATTTCTTATCAACGTGTAATATTCTCGTCCTTCTCGCACTTCGCGATGGAAAAAAGAACACTCTCGACGGCCGCGAAGCACCTACTGGGAGAGGCTTCGACACTTTTGCGTTTGATTCCTCTTTACCATTATCCTCCACCTCGACAGCTTTATCCTTATCTTCATCTTCAGTCCGGCTCTCTTCGTTTTCTTCCCGCCCTCTTCAGGCTTCTCACCTGAGTCACCGTGAGGCTCGCATGCATATGTCCGTTTTTCCGAGTCTGGACACAGCTCGCCCTTCCAACGGCAGAACATGTCGAGCTTCTCCAGCGTGAAAATTTAGAGCTGTGTGCGCTCGTATGATATATCAAACTGCTGTCTGGCAGAGCTATCATCATGTACAGCCCCTCCAGATTGAGCTGCATCAACGCTTTAGTATTACTATTGCATTGAAGAGATACAAGGACCGATATCAGTGCAAACGAGAAGTCGGACAAAGAAAATACACAATGGTGAAACTATCAGAATGCTCTACAAGATCACGGAGGGATCAACAGGATGTACTGTCCTGAGTGAATCGAACACGGTAGCGCGATACGTCACGCTGCCCCGTCAATCCGCCACCTTTTCAAAGTTTGATCTGCCCCTCGGCGAAGCTGTCGAGCACCGCCCGCGCAGCAAGACCGATGAGAATAAGGCCTTCCATACCGCTGAAGATTCCCAACAAAATCCGCCGCCAAAGGCCATGCGCCACAAGAACATTCACAACGAACAGCCAGCACCACAGTGCCGCGAGGAGGACGGCGCACGGTACATTGAGACGGCGTGCGAGGAGGGGGGCGGGCGAGCGTGGGCGCAGGGACGCGACGTAGAGGGAGATATGGAATGGTGCGGTGATTGGGAACACGATGAGGTTGGCGAGGGCCACGAAGGATATGTTGATTGAGACGACCAGCGTCAATGTGCACAGGAGGAAGGATACGAGGAACACGCGGCGCGGTTTGCGCGAGCACGGCCTTTTGTGAATGTAGTCGTCAGCTCCACAGCAGTTCAGCACACCAGCCAACACTCACATATCCGGGTTCGGTTCGTCAGCTCCGGGTATGCGATTGGATTGATCCTCGATGATCGAAGGCAAATGTCTCTCTACACGCCAGACTTCTCGTGCACATCTAAGGGCGATGAAGAGCAGAGTCATCCACTCCAGCCCAGACCAGACTGTCGCTACGATGATCGGAACTCCTCTGCGACCGTGTACCCGAATACAGAAAGCAATGTTGATGACAAACACCGCAACCCAGAGCGGGACAAGGAGGAAGCCATAGACCATGCAGTTGGGAGTGATGAAAACGGGGTCAGAATGAGTGGAAGAGCGTCGGTGCTTCTGGGCATCGAGGTACAGATAAACGTGGTAAGGAACGGTGAGGCAGAAGCTGATAGCGCTGGAAACGATGACGAGAGCTTTGAAGCTGAAAACGGCGGAGGAAAAGGCCGCGGTGGCAACGAAGCAGGAGAAAACGCTCATAAGGATGAGCGGCGGTGTGGGGAATCGTTTGGGAGACGATAAGATTGACGCTAGCTCTGGCGATGGGGACGCATTCGGGGTGGGGAGCGGCGTCACGGTGGCAGGCGCTGCCTCTGGGTTTTCCGGTACGTCGTCGCGCATAGTGGATATTCAGGCGGGCGTAGAAACGTGGAAAGAGAGTAGATACTTATGATAGCACTCCGCAGCACCGATGAGGAGGCCAAAAAAAAACAAGTTCTTCCGCAGTAAAGAGGCATGTCACATCATCAGATGATCAAGCAGACTCCACTGTAAACGGTACCCTGGGTTCGTCACGGCTCACACGTCGCTGTGGAAAACGGGCATAAGGGCCCTATGATTTAGCATGCTTTGCCAACCGAATCACACTCAGAACAACAAAAATACCCGTTGCAGGCGAAGTGGGAGAATCGACACACCCTAGCGAACGATCATTACTGCCAGCAGCGAGGAAGCCGGAGTTGTTGACCGCATCGATGCCATTTCTTGTGGCCCATCTAAATCAGCTGGGCGCTTATGCTTTCCTGAAATTCCAGTTCCAGATGGAGGGGCCCACAATCGCTTACACGATATCGGAATTGATGTCTTGAGGAGCTGGCGTCCAGGGAACCCTTCACCCCGTTTCAAGTTTGCGAATCAGTTCAAGGCTGACGAGAAAGTATTATGCGATTTGGAAGCCTTTCTAGACCTTCAACCCTAGACACGAATATGCAGTCAGTTGGTCCTGTACATGAGGGTTGTGCCTGGCATCATGGCGACAAGAATCGGAACCGGGCAAGGCGAGGGAGCTACGAGAGAAACAACGAGGTCTTCATTTGACGAGGAAAGTACAAAACGATACATACAAGTCAAGAACGGGGTGGGTGCACACTAAAGAATTATTTTACAATGGAGCTGACGCCACGAGCTGGAGATAAATCAGCAAAAATGATATGAAGCTGAGTTCATGTAAAAAGTACACACTTGCAAGATAGTCTTTAGCAGCGCTGACACTCTACAGCCAATCATGGTCAGCAGGAACCAAGACATGAACGGAGTATGCTTACCAGGCTTTTGATGACATCGTAAATACTCTTGTCATGATAGCGTAAACCGGTTGCGGGATCGGTATATAAAGCTGTCAGACCCGTAATGTCACAGTAGTGTTTTTGTGGCAATACCGATGGCGGTGCCTCGATGGACGTGTCTAGCGCCACGGTAAGTCGGCTATTCCGATATGCCTGGTTGGGAACACTCACATGAAGGCATTTCTTCCTCTTCTTCATTCCCATCAACGTCCATAGCAGTACCGTCCAGCTTCTCGATCCTCCGCCGCTCACGTTCCGCTCGTTCGCGTTCACGTTCTTGACTGAGAACGTTCTTGAGATTCTTCGTCCGCCGATTGACATTTTTCGTGTAGTTGGGATTCTTGAAGGGCCGGGGACTATGGAGATAAGATAATTGTTCTGCTAAAGACTTCCCCGCCCATATTCTCAGCCAGGACGTTCGGGACGGCGGTGTGGTGGCCTTACTGGACCTATCGGTGTTGCGGCACCGTCAACCGGAGCTTTCCTCCTCACTCCACCTTTGGGCGGCCTATATTTCAATTGCAGTCAGTAATCTTTGACCCTAGAGCCTCAAAATGGCTCACATTTCTGATATCGGGTCTGTCGGTTGGTCTGAAGATGTAGTAAGAAATTAAAGGGACCGGTCGGGAACAAACTCTAAGTTTGCGGTTGAGCAGGTCATGCTAAATGTTGCCAAATAATGCCGTCATGCATGGAAGCAATTTTGCGTAAGCCAAATATTACGTAAGTTTGCATGGGCGTCGTTAAATTTAAGGCCTGCCTTGCCAGGGGCCTTTCTAGCGACGATATGATTCCAGTTATGCGACAATATGTCTCGCGGTGCGTCATGCAAAGAGACGCCAATCCAAAAGGCGAAAGTAAATAGGAGTGCGGCGAGATACCGCGCAGATTTGCTCAAAGAAGAGCAATTTTTTCCAGTAACACTTTCTTCCCCTTCGCCGAGCTGCTCTCCACCGCATCTCTCACCTCATCCCCAAACCAAGTCTTCACCCTATTCCTCTCCGACGTCCGCTTCTCTCCGTCCCTGATCAGCGCCTCACATAGCTCCGCAACGACAAATGCGCCATTACCCTCACCCAAAGTGCACATCCCAATGGTTACGTCCTTTCCGACAACACTTACGAACTCCGCAGCGAACGCACCAGCGTCCCAACCCGCCGCATGCTCGACGCTCTTGGTCGCGTGGCTGAAGTGCCCGCCCTGCAGGAGCGTTTTGTACAGCCGCGACGTATGCGGGAGATCGATGGGATGTGGAATTGCTGTGTCGGCAGAAGGGTAGCTCATAGAGATAGCACGCAGCAGGGATCGTGACGCCGCTATCTTGTCTATACAAGAGTCAAAGGATAAAGAAATTAGATCATGCAGAGGGAGGGCTGTAGCGAGCACATACCCCCATCAGCAAAGAGCATAACCTCCGCCACGACCAAACTACCGCCCGGCTCCCTAACAACGCTCGCCGCGTTCTGCTCGACCCAATCAACGAGTGCCTCGCTCGCAAACTTGCGCACCTCCTCTTCGCGTATCTTCGGCGCCTTCTTGCTCGTCCGTGCACGCGTCTCGTCTGTCTCCGCCAACGACGCTATTTGCGCAGGCGTAAAGTGGCGACGCGTGCGCGGGACCAGGAGGTAGAAAAGCGCACGCCGGCCCTGCGGCGATACGTAAAGTTTCGCTGCAGGCGTGGTCATTTCGGCGATGAGGGATTTGGAGGCGAGTTTCGTGTCGCTGTGTGGCCGTCAGCATCAGCCTGGGTGAGCGGGGGACATACGTACTCGATAACATCAAGAGCGGTGAAGAGGACTAGTTGGGCTTCGTCGTCGAGGCACATGCGCTCGACGTGTGGTTTGAGCGTTTTGAGGATCTGCTTCCGGTCCTTGGCGGTGCCGAGCGCGAGGAACTCACGCACGACGCGGCTGCCGTCTTTTGTGTGCACCATCTCCGCTAGCGTATCCTGGCATGTCTCAAACATCTCGCGGCGCAGTTTTTCGCGCTCGGTCTCGTCGGGGACGTCGTTGAGTGCGGACATGTACTCCCACAGCGCTCGGTGTACAACTGCGTGTGTCACGGCACCCTTGTCTGGGTTGTTGTAGCTGGACTAGGTGTCAGCGAGAGTTTACTGGATGAATGACGAGCTCACATCATGATAAGGTTGTCTTTCATTGCACTGAGCACCCTCCGTCTCCTCTCAACATCGACGCCGTCTAGGACGCCTCTTAGCCCCTTCTTAGCCCGCTCCTTGTCCTCGGCACTCCCTCCAGTGACACTGAACAGCATCGTCTCTTTGCCATAAAAGTCGCGGAGCAGAAGCGTACGCTCATACGCGTTGGCATAGAGCTCAAAAGTGTCGGCAAGCACAGACGTTGCCTCTCGGTGGAGGAGTAGCCGGAGAACATGAGTTTGGAATTCCAACAAGATCGAAACTCGATGGGTAGGACATAGGCGAATTAGTTTCGTCACCAGAAACTGAGGAATAACATATGAATCATCAGCGGATCGTTTCGTCAGTGGATCACATACCTTGGAGTATTTATTTTGCGCCAGGTCCTTGTACTTGCCCTTCAACTCCACGGCGATCTCGTCCCGCTCCTTCTGACCGCCATATTTCACAACCGTCTGTACTATCCGGCTTGCGTCGTGCTTGAAGACGATATCCTTGACCTTTCCACGGATAACGCCCATGAGCTCCTGGACGTGTTTCTGACGTTCCGCAGTGGGTATATTTTTTTGCTGGGCGAGCGACCAGACCCGTTTCGCATCGGCGAGTAGATTTGAATGCGGTTTTGCCGCACGCCGTTGTTCATGCAGGGCTTTTTGGACCTTGTGCGATTCCCGAGCGGCTTCATAGTTTCAGTTTTTCTGATTCGAGAGGTGTAAGATGGGGAACAACGTACCATTCGGATCCTTGGGTTGTGTAGGCACTGCTGGGGTTGAATCCTGAACATCTTCATCCATAGCGTCGTCACCAACCTCAGAATCGTCCGCCCACTCATCACTCTCCTTCTCCAAGCCGTGGAATTCGCCGTCAGAATCAGAAGCAGTCCCTTCTGTCGTAGCAGGTACGGTAACAGGCCGACTCCGCTTTTTCTCTGCCTTCTCCGGTTTTTCGAGCTGGATTTTCTTGGCCTTGGATCCTGCTTGTGTCGGTGCCGGTCGCTTCTTCGCAGACTTGGTTGCAGCAGGCATACTTATCAGGTTTTAGTTACGGCACCAGCTTGGGTGGAAGCCAAAACTTTTCGATGGCGTTTGTTTGGCAACGCCCTACAAACTCAACACCGTTTGGAGGACAATTCGATCCTCCGTGGCTTGACCAAAAAGCAAAATCCTGTTTCACTTATCTTCTTCCGCTCTTCCTATATATGTCCATGTTAGCCTCCGGCGCAAAAAGCTTGATTATTACTACGTTCAAGTGCGAAATGGGTGTGGCACCCTAAACGCAACGTGGGGTCATGCTGAGCCTGTCATCTGGCAAGCTTACACCGTCGGGTGCTAACAAGTCTGCTGTGCCTTTGCATTAGTCTTGAACTAGAGCTATTGCAGCTTAAACTGGGCATGGCTTTTTTGTTTCCACACAGGGCGATTTTTGGGGGTATCCTGGCCAACAAAGCATCCGGTGTCCTGTGTGGTAGGGACACCATCTCCGGCCCACCTCTTAGGAGTTTTCACGGCGAGAAGTGAGTGCGGACGATTCATTGATGCACGGGTTGCTCACGATGCATTGAAGAGGCACAACGTACTACGAGTTACAGCGTCAACATCACCAATGCCGGGATCGACGTACGTCGTTTGCTTCCTAGCCCGATGTTACCTGAACCTTGTGGTGTTGCCGCCTTCACGGGGACCATCGGCGGCATGCCTCCAAGCGCCATCAGCCAACATTCCGGAAGCTCGCCTCAAGGCGGACGTCTATCACATTGAAGTTAGCGTTTTCCATGAATTGGATGAGATGTGTGTACCTCTTCCCCATGCCTGCCGCGTTTTTCCCTTAAGCCCCCTTGGCCCTTTATTCACAATCTGAGTTCATGATCATGATGATGTAAATTCAATAATTGCTATGCCGGCTCGGCCGAGGGAGGTCACATGAGGTCGCTTCGCAACGCCACTATCCCTGATGTTGATTTAGGCAGGAACGCCGTAGATTCTATCGTTTCGTCTCTCAAACCAGGCGTTCATCCCCGCGAGCACTCGACGCTCCTTTAGAGTACAGGCGTTTCGACATCGACCTCAGCGATAGCGCTTTGAACCATCCGACCGTTCCGGATCACGCCCGTTTTATTAGCGTCCAACGACCTTCCAAGTATTTCAGTCTCTCAGTGAAAGACTAGCCCTGTCCTCACCATACGCTGAGCAATGCCTCCTCGACGCCATTGCCGCCAGCTGCCTCCTCTCGTGCATGCTGTGGACGAAATGTTTTCTGAAACGCCAGAAATCGCAGAATTGATGAGGATGGACCATCTTTGATGAATCTGTGATCCACATCAAACTTCCCAGGTGCCAGGGGCTGTGCGTGGTTTCCAACCCCGTCCAAAATCTGCTTTTATGTCGGAACTCGTGAGTTTCGGCTCCTTGAGGAGCTTGAAGCCCCCCCCAACAGTGTGCACCCACCCAGATCGCTGGACGTTCTTTTTCGCAGCTGCGCTGCTATGGCCAACAAACACACACCGCAGTCTTCCGTCGAATCAGTCGTCTCCACCTCGTCCGAGTACAGCACGAGCGATGAGCGAATCACGCATCCGACGGAGGGGCCCAAACATGTCTATTTCCCTGGCGGTTTCACTAGACCTAACGATAGTGTCGATTCGCTCGACAGTCATGAACGTGCGTCTGCTATATCTGCTCTCGTCTGCCAGAAAATGCTAACGCACCAATGAAACAGACAAACTTGTGCCCCCAGGTCTGGGCAATTTCAAGTATCCTAACCGGTACGTTCTTCGCTCCTGCCTGCGGCGCTTTCGGCGCCACAAACTATTATACTGATGCTTGAATGATTTACGCAGCCCCAAGGCAATCGACCCGAACCTCTATCCGATTCCGCCCTCGCCCTCGCCTTTCAATCTGCCGAACACACCGTATCAGCCTAATTCCCCGTACATGTGGGGCCAGAACAACGGTTCCAACGACTCACGGATGTCGGTAGTTTCCCTCGATTCGCGTTGGAGGCGGCGGCAGAGGCAGGCGATGAAGCGGGGTATTGTGCGGAAGATCAAGCTCACGAAGGGTAACTTCATCGCGGAGTATCCTGTCCCGACGGCTGTTAAGAATGCCATCGAGCCCGTTTACGGTGCAGTCCACACAACGGAGTTCTCGTGAGTTTCTCTCTGTTCCTTGACAAGATATGGTGTTTGTTCTGACGATCGGGCTTGCAGACACATGCGCTACACGGCCGCAACATGCGACCCGGACGACTTCACGGAAGGGAACGGGTACTCCTTGCGGACGAAGATGTACAACCGGGAGACGGAGATTCTCATCGCCGTGACGTCGTATAATGAGGACAAGACTCTGTACGCGCGCACCCTGCACGGCGTCATGATGAACATCCGCGACATCTGCAAGACGAAGCAGTCGTCATTCTGGCGCAAGGACGCGGAGGAGGGCCTCCCGAACTGGCAGAAGATCACTGTCGCGCTCGTCGTGGATGGGTTGGACCAGATGGACAAGAGCGTTTTGGACATTCTGGCTACGGTCGGCGTGTACCAGGATGGTATCATGAAGAAGCAAGTCGATGGGAAGGACACGGTGGCTCACATTTTTGAAGTGCGTTGCGTAACTCCTCGCCCCTCTAAATCGCTTATATCTTGAGTAGTATACCACCCAACTTTCGGTCGACCACAAGCCCCAGCTCGTCCTCCCCCAGGCTGATGACCCTACCAACTCCAACCTAGTTCCCGTCCAAATCATTCTCATCATCAAGGCAAAAAATCAGAAGAAAATCAACTCCCACCGCTGGCTGTTCAATGCGGTGGGGCGAATGCTCAACGTGAGTATGCTCGCTCGTTTTTGCTTTCCTTCCCTCATCGTTATCGCAGCCCGAGATGTGTGTCCTAATCGATGCTGGCACGAGACCAGGATACAAGTCAATTTATTATCTCTGGGAAGCCTTCCATAATGATCGTAATCTCGGTGGATGCTGTGGAGAAATCCACGCGATGTTGAAGGGCGGCAAGAAGCTTCTGAACCCGCTCGTCGCGGCACAGAACTTCGAGTACAAGATGTCCAACATTCTTGGTACGTGGTCATTTGGTGGTGATCTCAGGTGGACGCTGACCAAAGTCATTCAGACAAGCCCCTTGAGAGCAGCTTTGGTTATGTTTCCGTATTGCCTGGTGCTTTCAGTGCTTACCGATACCGGTAAGTACCACTCGTCGATCGAGAAGGTCTAGAGTATTTACTATTTTGTTTAGTGCCATCCAAGGTCGCCCGCTCGAGCAGTACTTCCATGGCGACCACTCCCTTGCTGAGCGCCTCGGTGACAAGGGTATCAATGGCATGTCCATCTTCACCAAGAACATGTTCTTAGGTGTGTTTTCCAATTCTATTCTCTCGTGCCGCCATTCTAACCCTTCTTCCAGCTGAGGATCGTATCCTTTGCTTCGAGCTTGTGGCAAAGAAAGGCGAACGATGGACCCTGACCTATGTCAAACCCAGCAAGGCCGAGACTGATGTCCCGGAGAGCGCGGCAGAGCTCATTGGACAGCGTCGCCGGTGGCTCAACGGCTCCTTCGCGGCATCGGTTTACTCCTTGGTCAACTTCTACAAGATCTATCAATCCAAGCACAATCTCATCCGGATGTTCTTCTTCCACATCCAGGCTGTGGTGCGTATGCGATGTTCTGTCTTCCATTACCGTTGCCAACGAATCGTGCAGTTTAATGCGGTCCAACTCTTCTTCACCTGGTTCTCTCTGGCAAACTTGTGGCTCACATTTAGCATTATCATCGATCTTCTCCCTAGTCAGGGAATTGTCATCGGTGGTAACGTCGTTGTGATCCACTGGATCAACCAGGCTTTGAAATGGATTTATCTCGTCTTCTTGGCTCTACAGTTCGTTCTGGCTTTAGGAAACAGACCGAAAGGCGAACGGACGGCGTACACTGTCACGTTATGGTACGCTCCTTTCACGCCTCGGTGGGGTACCATCTCTCATTGTTGGTGTTCGACAGGGTTTACGCTTTCCTCTCCGTTTACCTCCTTGTCTGCTCCTTCTGGCTTACTGGCCTGTCATTCAAGGCGATCCCCGCAGCGCTGGCCAAACACAAAAGCTTTGTGGAGACCTTCCTGTCTCCCCCGCTCGGACCGTTGATGGCGGCAATGATTGCGACGTTCGGTATGTAATCTTTATTGCGCGAAGCGTCCGTGTTGCTCATTTATCCGGTACAGGCATCTACTTCATCGCATCATGCCTTTTTGTGAGTTTTTCTCGCTACATTTCGTGGTCCCGAATGCTAACCACCTGTTCGCTAGCTTGATCCAGCGCACATGTTCCACTCGTTCTTCCAATACCTGTTACTCGCCCCCAGCTTCGTCAATGTCCTGAACGTCTATGCATTCTGCAACCTGCACGACGTTTCCTGGGGCACCAAGGGCAGTGACAAGAACGAGGCGCTGCCATCGCTCAAATCCAAGACCGTGGGTGCCGAGGCTCCCGTTGTCGAGGATACGATGAACACGCAGGAGGACATCAACGCCGCCTTCCAAGAGACTGTGACGCGTGCTCTGACGAAGGAGGAGGCGGACACGAGCCGTGAGAAGCCAACCATGGACGACGAGAACAAGACCTTCCGTACTCGTCTCGTCGCATCGTGGATGCTCAGTAATGCCGGGCTTGCCATCGCGATCGAGAACATCCACGGCTGGCTCAACATCGAGTCGAAGAACATCACCGGCAAGTTTATCCAGAGATGGTTAAATGATATGGCGACCAAGCGGAACATGTACTTCACCGTGCTACTCTACTGCACCTTCGCCCTCGCCATGGTGCGGTTTATTGGAGTGAGTATCTTCTCCTCGTCCCTTCGGTGATGGTTTCTGATAGGTACAACATAGTGCTTGTACTATTGGACCTCCATGCACCTCACCAGGGGCGTACGCCGCATCTTCAGGCTAAACTAAGTCTTGGGTCTCTTTATGACGCAAGGGCTAATCGTTGACTAACGAGTTTATTCTACACTTATCACCCCTAAATATATACCTTTCGAAAACCAAAAAAAAATAGACAATTTCCATGATTAAATCGCTGCAGATATGTCCAGTGCTTGTCATCATTCCTACCAGACGAAAATTGGGTCCCGGATACTACGAAATTCAATAGCTTACCGAGAAATGGTCGCAGACATCTGGAAATTGAACAACGAGAATGAAAAATAGAAATGATCATATGATCGGCTGGGCCTCTCAGCCGGACTTCGGAATGAGCCATTCATTAACTGCTCTCTCGTTTGCTACCCTTCTGAAAGATCATGCTGCATTGACTTCTGCTCATCCTCAGACAAAGTCATATCTCAGCCTCTCCCCACACTCCCACAAGCTCATTTCTTCAGTAAGACTGTTCCCCGCTTCCTGAAGAGTGATCTCAGAGCGTTAGAACTAATGTGAACTTCAAAGCTACAGTTAAAACATCAATTCGTTAGCAGGACGGATCATGAACATCCTTGTGAAAAATCGTGCGGCTCAGACATTAACCTGGCTCCTCTGGGACCGCCTGCTGTCTTGTACAACTAATTCTGGGTTGCTCGGATGGAACTCGGATGATACTCTGCTCCTGTGTTGCTTCGAGGTTGCCTGCCAAAGTTATGTACGCTCACAGGCTAGAACAAAACCGGTGGGACACTTCGCGACCTAATCCAGTCGTGTTGGCGAGGAGAGAAAATGCCGTACCACAACCAGCAGGTGTAGGTAGCCACGGTGTTCACGGGGTGACTACTAATAACTGGCGGGAGATGCATTAGAACTAGACATTGTGTTAACCAAACGTGGGCCAACTCTGAAAAGGAGCATTCCCCGGCGGGTCGAACCGAGTATGGAACCTCCAAACGTCCGGGATCGTACTCGGGAGGCGAAGGCACCAGTGGCTCATTTAGGCACGTTCAACACAACTAGTACCGGCGAATGTTGAAATCCAACACTACAGCAACACCTGACAAACAACAGGTGAAAAGTGGTAGCAGGAAGAACGGTGCAGCCAATATTTTGACCCGAGAATTGGAGTGAGTCTGAAGATGACTATCAGATGCTGGCCCCTCTGAGCGCTGGCAGGACAGGCAGTCTAGAAGAACCTAAAGACGCCAAACGTGATTCTTCTCGCTTCGTTCGACGTGCAGAAAACTACACCATTATCCGTATTGTTGGGAGCAGCATAGACGTGAAGAAAAGTCCCTGGTTTTGAACTTCCAGATGTGGCATAAGTTCGCAGTGGCTCCACGGCTTGACAATTGAGTAGAATTGATAAACAGCCGTCGAACATCCAGATTATTCGCGAACAGTGGCGCTTACACGCGACACACAATAAATATAGCACAGATCCAATGCGTCGAGAAGAAAGAAAGCGCAATGCCGAACGGTGTAAGTACTACTTTGTGGTAGTTCGTAGTATCAGGTCGAATCGGGCTCGAAATACGAAATAAACACGGTCGCTAGGTATAAAGGCGGTCCAATGTCTCTACACTCAACAACTCAAACGCGAAATCAACCAACTTCAAGTGACTCTTCAATCTCTTAACTGAATTATCATCAGTAAGTGTGCCTATGCCGCGACCTAGACAACATCGCAGCGGATATCGATGCTGAATCCCTCGTCTGTAGCCCTCTCGACAATGCGCTTCATGAACGTCGCGAGTAAAGCTGCTGCTTACCTTGTAGCTTCGAGCTGCTGGAAGGCCGACACTTGCCCCGGCTACAACTTTGAAAATAGAGGACGCATGTATGTGCTCATATTTCGCGTTCGTTGTGTATGCTGTGCGACCCGACCACTGCGTGATCCAGGGCTCAGTTTGCTATACGTTACTGCACAGACACGTGGAATACGCCTGCCGCGGTCGAAACCTACGGCTATGCATCAGCCATGACCGTTGGGGGGTGGTCGAGCTATAATGATTGTTTGAGGGCTTTCACAGAGATTACTGAGGATTGCCTTGGATATACCAATGGAGGCTCTTCTGATACCGATACCGCTCATCTTGTCGTCGCGTTCGGGGACTGCGAACGGCTTTAGGTGTTGGGATATCTGAACTGAACTTGAAATCGTCTTGTACTTGTATTAGTTGTTAACATGAAATGAAATGTTGTTAGTATTTTGTTAACCGAGATAGTGTGCGCGCAAAGCGAGACATGTCAGTCATCCTGGGGATTGTTCGTCTTGGAAATCCAACATTTCGGAGGAGGATTGGACGCCATTCCACCTATCATGTTTGGTGACTCGTTCGGGTTTCTCTTGACAGGAGCGTGGATATATCTAGAGCCTGGGTGATCATTATAATGAAACAGTACAGCATCATGAGGGTGTTGAACCACTGGAACAATGCGTGCATCACAAAATTCTACAAAAGATAAGTGTCGGCACTGAGCTTTCGAATCGACAGTTTGGAAAAAGTCTCTTACGGTGGTTGCGCTTTCATGTGGGTATGAATGTGAGCGAAGAGCCGATGCAGATGTACCATGAAGCTCTCTCTCTCTCTCGACAAGATCGTCGATTCGGCGCCACGCATCACTTACACCACTGAGGCTAACTCACGACAAGTGTGGTCGGATTCACAATCTTTCGTACTAGCAAATAGGCTGCTTGAAGCGGGAATCTGAGCGGTGTTATAAGCACAACAATTTTCGTATCTATAGTCGTGATACATGGTGAAGTCAGGCAGCGGGGCTGGTGCAGAACGACCAGGAAGGGGGGCGGGTGGTATATGAGAGCATGAGATAGAATACTTCGAGACTGTTGCGGTGGTAGACCGTTTCTATCATGGTCATGCGTTTAATATGAGGGAAAAGCCTTAGAGAGGGGAAGAATCGTACCTGAGATCCTAACCGTGACATCTGCTTCGCTTCCGCATGGGGTGGGACTTGGGGAAAATTCGTGTGCGAAGCACTTTAAATGTGGGCCTTCCTCCACCGAGGTGCCACATACCTGGCCGGCCTCCGCGTTTAATTTGTCAGTCTCGACTTGTGTTAGAGGACCGGATGGTTCCGAGTTCTATTTATAGAACGAGGTTATATCTCTACAGCAATATGGTGGGAATGTACTCACTATCAAGTGATGGGTGATCCCGTCAACATCAATTGATGGATGATCCAATCACGGTTATTTCCGGATTTTCTTGCTCATGATACTGTCTCGGACTTGCAGTGGTGGTGAGGCCTCGGGTGTTGTTGTTTGAATGGCCCGATCTGAGTCCAACGACCTTGGCACAGCAGGAGCGATGAATACAATGATGATCATCCGAGTGTTCTGTTCAACTCAACCACCTCAGCGCTTCTGCACCACTGTGTACTTGTACTGCCAAACATGCACGACCAACTGCCTCTTTTCCGCTTTGGAGCCTCGCCTGACGATGCTCCATCGTTGTGTATGTATAGTATTCACAGCATTTACTTTGTTTATTGACTTAACCGTGATATCGACGTTGATCTTGTAGGTTGATCACACACTAGTTTGGGACCAGCCATTCAGCGCTCGCGAAATGGGAGGCGACCACGCTGTATGCATGCTTCCATCGTTGAGATCTCTTTTCGTCCGCACTCTGAGCTCTCCGATGTCCCGGCTACTATAACATGGCAGATCCACGATTGTGGTCAATCCAAATGAGGTGGCTGTTTGTTTACGCGTTGTTTGGCTCGCTTCTCTCTTCAGCCTGGATACTTGAATTTGTACCTCATTCAAGTCGGCGACCATAGAACGTAACTCTTGACTGAAATTATCTGGGGGTCGCAGCACTCCGCTTTGTATGGTGAGTAGTAAAGCGCTGAATAGGCGGAAGATTGTTGATCTCTACATTGATCTAGTGTTCTACAACTTAAGCGGCGAACGATACGGTATACCCACCAATGGATGGAGATAAATCGAAGGGAGAATACTAAGACCTTGGGTGCCAAACAGCATCTTTCTCAGCTGGCTACGTACCCAGGTCAACATCGATGTTAGGTTAAGTCTATGCACATTTGATGTTTGTGTTCATTCTGTGTTAAGTCAAGGTATTGTTCATTTAGGGCTGCAGTGAAGGCATTCAATTTAATCGTTTATCAAGCGTTTATCAGTACTGATGTCCAAGGCTCGTCTATGAGTCCTCTACTTGCATCGCAGCCATCTCAGCCATCGCCCTCTTTCCTCCTTGCGTATCCTCTTCATCGACATGAGCATAAGAAATGCTACGTTTGAGTGCTGTAGGCGCTTGCAGTGCCACGCCTGACATACGTGTTTTCTGGTAGGCGTCAGTAACACTTGTGTCACAGGAACTGACTTGCCCTTACCTTGCTGAAACTCCCGTCAATGAGCGCGATTGATCGCAGGACTGTTACCATTTTAAATCGATCGCCTTTCAGTGGGACAACAACAAATGACATCTGGAGCTCGACGATATCACCTATGCGGAAAGATTGTGGTCCGACGCTCTCATGGCTGGTATGTCTTCAGTTCATCTCTCAGCTCAGTATGTTGGGTTGCTCACCTCGTATTCCCATCTGCGTCTGTATGGCGGCGAAAGTAGACAACATCGTTGTCATCGGTGTGTTTGTATTCATTGCCAGCCATGCCTTGCAGGATACCCTTTGGGTTGACACTTTTGCTGAATGGGATACCATCGTTTGCGGAAGTGTCCCGCGCCGGCGTGAAATACCTGTTTGACGCCTCAAAAACGTCATTGCCCGGCTCTTGACCATCTATCTCCATCCAGTCTTCAAGCGCCCCAGCCCGGAATTCTCTATCGAAGAGGTTGTGTATCTTAGCCATACCGCAGAGCGCTGCGTTGAAAGCAGCCGTCCCAAGTCCAGCTACTTTGATGCTTTGGCGTAGATATCTGAACTTGCGCTTGTCATAGCTGCATTGGTGTAAGCTGTACGTCTCTCCTTCCTGTGCGGTGTACTCACATGAGTTTCTGCGTAACGGGGGGTAGATCCTGCCCGGTTATAGACCCTTGGATAGAAAAAACAATCTCCTCCTTCGTGTCATCATCCCTGTCACCACATACAAGCCTCCAGGCCTTAGGCTTCTTGAACGCGTGTACCTTGACTAGCTCCGCCCAGTTATTGGTCTTTTATGCATGCGTTCAATGTAAGTATGCGTTTTGGCTGCTTCGTTGTAGCAGATGTGGTCTCACCGTCACAATCTTTAGCAAGCGTCGATCAAATCCCTTTGGTACGGTTGTTGCATATATTTCAAGTGCTTGGGCTACCATAATGCATTGGTCAGTCACCAGATTAATGCCCATGTCAGAAGCTTACGTACCAGCTGTGTAGTTCTCTGCAACCGTGGCCATTATGTCTTTTTTTCTCTGTGTTCATGCATGTTCTCTGCTTAGAGACGATATTCAGGTTTTCTCAAGTTTACTCTATGTCATCTAGCTTCCGATATATGTATACCTATTCCGGAGGTTGACGTATTACACGACGTTAGAGCGATTCACACCATCCCCCGCTGGTGCATCCGTCCTTTTCTCCTGGGTCTTACCACTCGAAGATGTGATGCTCCGCTCATGAGGATACTCCTGTGCGCACGCTGTACAGAAGCATCTGCTGGCAGGTGGCACGCATCGATGGATGAATTTCCTATGCAGGCCACGGGGATCGAGACACTCGATCAAATCCACCAGCTGGTGCTGCAAGCGACGCAACCTTTCATCGGGCGGATACCGTCGTGTCTGGAGGCGAGCACCGACCCGCACGGCGTGTGAGAACTTGTTCATCTCTTTCAGTCCATTGACGACGCTACTGAACCACTCTCGGAACTCTGGATCGCCTTTCCACCTCTGCACGAAGCTGGCATAGCCCATGCACCGACACTGCACTTCTCGGTGTATCCTCTGCTTGCCTACACTCCTCTGGTCTTCTTCGAGATTCATAGTCTCATCCATCACCGTCATCAGCTCGCCGATGGCCTCCTGCTCGCCGGTTAGTACCTTGAACAGGGAGTCATTCCGGCTTGTACGGAGCGTCATGCGGATATTGTTCAAGATGGTCCTCAAGGCCGCGCTCTGCTCATCGTAGCGCGTCGAAGGCAGGAGGAACTGGGTGTCGCGTTGGAGGATGTACATCCAACAGAAGAAGCGCCCAAGGACGAACGAGGTATGTAGCATGGCATAGTCCTGGCGTGCGTGCCCTGCGCTTTCGGAAACCCACGACGAAAAGTTGTTGTCGATGACGTTGTAGATCTTCGAGGAGAGGTCCTCGGCGGCGAGGTGCAATGGGTCTCTGTACTTGGCGACGACGTCTGCGAGAGCGTAGTAGCGCCTGCGACGCTCAGTATGCCTCTTTTCCCACACGATGAGAGCTGCATTACCGAGCGATCCGAGGAGGGCTACGATGGCGATAACGATAGAGACGATGTCGGTAGCCATATTAGCGTGTTTGTGCCGGGGGGAGTAAGTGTCGATCCTTCGCAAGTGCTGGGGACCGCATATCAATAGAATCTTCTTGAAATGTTGTTCGATACTTGTTATGTGATGGAAAAAGGCGTTCAAGATCAAGATAGAACTCCATGGAGCAAGTCCTCCACTTTATGCATCCCCTAATGGTTTAAGTCGCCGTCCCATTCACGTTCGGAAACAGAGGGGTCACATTGCTCACCTCATGAGGCGGCTATGGAATCATAAGTCAGAGGTCGTGACCAACCGAGGGCTACGCGTAGCCGCCTGTGAAAAGTAACCACGACCGTCTGCTACCCAGCAAACACCCATGGCCACGTTTGTCGGACCAATAATCCGAGCATATCGTAGGAGAAAGGAACAAACGACACCGGAAATGGAAGTCATCTGATCAACTCTGAAAAGGAAGAGATGGTCAAACTTCGAGATGGCTTTACCCACAGCATGTGACTTTGATGACATGCATTTGTCGCGTCCCAAAAAAAAAGCGGCCATGCCCTGCTGCTACCCAGTCAAGAACAGGAGTACGGGGAGCAAATAATGCCACCGCGACCATGGATTACCCTCACTGTAGCGGACGCTGACACAGAGGCTGACATGTATTCCAAGACGATCTGCTCTCTCCGGGCACTAAACCCTGCGTATTGGCCTGAACAGCACGGGACAAGCTCCGCTGTTAGAGATCTTGTGCATGCATATCCGGCAACTGAAGCCAGCGATAGCTAGCATCTACCAGCTTCGTATTTTGAGGATGATATGTGGTACACAAGCTGAACTAACCGGCAATTGCCTGTACATGTGACACAAAATCTTATCTTATCCTTATCTTGCTGCTCGTCCCAGTCTAGGGTTAGGATCCCTGTTCCTTCCTTCCTCATCATTGGAAAATTGGGCATCCAACTTCTTATCTTCTGACATGTTCGCTCTGCGCAGCCATACCTTCCCTGTGATTTATCGCAGAGTAAACCTCAAACTCCCAGGAGCCCCATCAGTTTTACTCGGACTGAGCTGGGAGACTCGATGAACCTCCAAATCCAACGCAATGTCACGATCGTCGCCCGCACATCGACGTCATTGTTCGCTCCAGCCTCAGTTCGGACTGGCGGCACCGCGGCACCGCTGGACTATATAACGCTCATCGGCAGACCGTAGCCCTCTTCTCCCTTTCCCCTCCAACCATCCTTCCCCCGCTTGTCACCAACATGCGTACCTTCCTCATATCTGTCGCACTGTTAGGGCTAGGTTTCCACGCTCAGGCGCAATCCCTCAATGCGACTGGCTTGATCGGCGCGCTCCAAGGTGCTGGGCTGACTGCCCTCGCGACGGCGATGCAGCGAGCCAACGAAACGAAGGCGGGGCAAGATTTGTTTTCTGCGCTTCTTAATGGAGGCTCCAACTACACCGTATTTGCGCCGAACAACGCTGCATGTAAGTCTTGTTACCTTTCGCCTCATTGCGTATTTCCATTCCAATATTCGTGCGCGCTCGGTTCAACTCTGAAGCTTGCTATACGATTCACTGATCATGACCTTAACCTTGCCTTATGCTTCAATATATGCGCAATCTAACAACCTCCGGCCTACAGTTGACGCCACCGGAGTTGCGCCAATTGTCAACAATCCAGTTGAGATAGCGAACATCCTCTCCTATCATGTCATTCCAGGCACCTTTGTCAATATCGCCAATGGCAATTCATCCCTTGTCAGCGCCACGTTCCCTTCCGTGTCCGTCGCCCGTACCCTTCTCACCAACTCGTCACTTGTCCACCTCGAAGGTAACAAAGCCCAAGTTGTAGCCTGGACACGGAACGACACATCCAATTCCACAGTCTATTTCCTAAACCAAAGGTACGCTCTGTGCCCAACTCCATGCACCTTCACATTCTGATTTCCTCGCCCAGCCCCGAAGTCACCATCCTCTCGACCACGACCGTCGCGAACCTGCTGATAGCGACGATCTCACACGTGCTCATCCCGCCGCCAGACTTCGAGAAGGTGGTGGCAGCAAACAATCTCATGTCCCTCAACGGCATCGTGAACATGGTGCCGGTACCGAACTTTTATCCCAACGGCACCAATGCGACCGTCGAACAGGCACTCGAGGCGAACAAGACACGAGGTTTCACCTTCTTCGCGCCTAGCGACGCAGCACTCAAGGGCGCGGAATCCGCCCTCTCGAGCTTGACCAATAATCAGACCGCCCTTTCTATACTGTTGGGTAATCATGTACGTGTCGATCCCGGTTTTGTTGTTCATCTCACAGTCGTTCACGCTCCCCCCTTACAGTATGTCAATGGCACATCATGCTACTCGCCAGAGCTCACTTCGTCCATGACTGACCTCGTCTCGGCGGCAGGCCAGTCCTTCAGCTTTACCACCAACTCGTCGGGGATGTACGTCGCCAGCTCGAATGGCGCGAGCGCCAAGATCGTCAAGCCGGACGTGCTGGTGGATAATGGCGTCATGCATATCGTCGACCATGTGCTCGTCAATCTCAATAGGGACGACGCGAAGGCTTCGTCTGCGTGAGTCTCTCCCTCCCTCCTCCTCCGCTTGTTATTGCTTCTCCTCGTTGCAACGTTCAACGCTCACTGCACCCCCGTAACTCTCTTGTAGGTACCAATCTGCGACCTCGGCTGCCACGAAGTCCGCCACGCAAACTGGCCCGATCGCCCCGACGTCGACGCAGTCTACGGGAAGCAAGCCTGGCGGTGGTAGTGGGTCTGGAAACTCGGCGCTGGCGGTGGGCGTTGCGTCGGCTGGGGGCGCGATGGTGATTGGCGCGTTGGGATGGGTTTTGTTCATGGGTTTCGTCATGGGATGATTTGTGTCTGTTTTTCGTTGAGCATGATCACAGCCTACTGTTGTATCCCATCGTCGCGTTTCTAATCAAATTAGATCGAGGAGCCGATGTGTATGCGGAACGTCCCGTCACGTCGCGTGATCAGTGACTTGCTCACAAACTGTGTTCAGGCTTATCACGCTTGCCTCAAATTCAGCCACCCAAAGTTGAAATTTCGACTTATGGACCGGGACGTTAGGGTCGGTGAGTGTCCACAGTACTCGTGGATAGATTGATTCACTTGCACCTTTGGCAGTAAATGCAGCCTGGTATCAAAGCGACCCAGGTAGTCGTGGTATAGTACGTCTTCCGCTTTTCGCGTCGCGCCTCGGAGTATAATGCTGACTGTCACGGTAGGAGCTAGATTGTTCTCTGGGTAAATGAGAACAGACCAGACCGAATTGAGCCTTTTTGTTTCGAATTCATTTCGCATTGCGGGGGCCGATGACAGCAGGAACGCTGGGGCGGTAGTATTGGTTATTGGTCTTGTTCTGCGTCGAGGACCCTTCTGTCGATGGGGATAATCAACTTGCCGGTGAGTGTGTTCAACTGTCACTGTGCAGCTGATGATGAAATACATCCTTCTACAATTGTGGTACCCAGAGGTTGGATAGACAAGCAACTGGAGTAACGGGCGCGTCCCCGCCCGATCTCGGGTTTTTCATAAGGTATAAGCTGAACCTAGCGAAATCTTGTACATGGTGGCACTCAGCTCAGAAGTACGTTAGACTGATTCACTGAAGCCGGTTTTGCCAGTAAATGCAACCTGGCATCGAGTGACCCAGGTGGTCGGGATGTTGTACGTTTTCCGCTTTTTGCGTCGCGTCTTGGAATATAATCCTGACTGTCACGGTAGGAGCTAGATTGTTTTCTGGTAAATCGGAACAGGCCAGACCGAATTGAGACTTTTTGTGTGAGTTCATTTCACATTGCGGGGCCGATGACAGCGCGAACGCTGGGGTGGTAGTATTGGTCTTGCTCTGTGCCGAGGACCCTTCTGTCGATTAGGACAATCAACTCGTCAGCGACTGTGCTCGACTATCACTGTGCAGCTGATGATGAAACACATTCCTTCTCCAACTGTGGCGGTACCGGAGGACGATAGACAAGCAACTAGATCAACGAGCGCGTCCCCGGCCGATCTCAGGTTTCCCATATGGTATAAGCTGGACCTAGCGAAATTCCGTATGTGGTGACGTTCAGCTTGGAAGTTCATTCCATATGTGTGACTCGCCGCCACTCGCTTGGAACGGGAGAACTATCGTTGGAAAGGCAAGTTGCTAATTCATGATGATGTCTGAGTACTATGGCTTGTGACTCGTTATAGGCGAACAACATTAGTGCGACGGCGAGCATGGGCTTTGAACCGAGATGGTGAGCACCATTCCGACGCAGACTAACCTTGGACTGGAACTCAGAGCTGACATCATCATTCTCTAGGATGATATAAAACACCAAGCCTGTCGTGCGTTCCTCCAGTGAATTTCACTGGACTACCCACCAACGACAACATGTACACTCCGCTTGTTGCTGCTCTCTTTCTCTTTGGCTCGATTATAACCGCTGCAGCTGCCGACTGCCCTGCCGACTATAGGGGTGCATACGACGCAGACTCTTGTTATATGTGCCCTTCTTTGGATGCGTCGCTGGACAGATCGACATCCATAACTCGTTGTCACCATAACGATGGTCAATCGTTCATGTGCTTGTGTGTGATCCATCACAGATGATACCTTTTTTCTCTCTCTCTGACCATCCGAGTACAGATATACCTCGCGCTACGTCAATCTCAACGGGAATTGCGTTTACGACGTTCGGTTTCGCTCTCCTGTTGATCACACCGAGTGCTGAGGTCTTACCCTCTATAGATAAAAGGCAGAAAGCGTGGGGGCTCCAAGGTTATGGATTGCCCTAGCCGTTCCCGCGAAGACCAGTACTGCTTCCAGCGCAAGGCTAAGGGAACGTACCTCATCAAATGCCAGGATAAGGGATGCGATTACCAAACCGAGACGTGCTACACCTGCCCGACGCTCGGCGGCACTCAGACTGCTCATGTCGACACGCGGGCGAAGGAGCTCAAGTGCATGTACGTCCTGCATCTCATCTTGTGACAACATAGCCGACACGGTCCGCAGGTATTATGGCCAGGACACCAGCAAGAACCTGAACACATGTGAATACAATGTAGGTTGCCTTTCGACCTCCTGATGCTACTACTATGTATGCTTATTATCATTTCTGCAGCCCAGCAATGGCAAGCTTATCGCCAGTCTCAATGGTTCACCGAGGTGCGGGGGGACTGCTCCCGTAGACCTCGTGTGCAAGGGGAAGCTAGACTTCCAAAAGAAAATGGATGCAGCGGCGAAAAAGGTAGCGCCGGAACTTGAGGAGGCGAAGAAGGTGAAGGAGTTTGAGGCCAACAGGACCCCGCTGGATATGCTATGCCAGGCTGTGGTGCGGAACTTCACGAACCTGCCACTTGTGAAGCTCGTCAAGCTCGATGCATCGTTGTGTCGGGAGCCGGAGAAGGCGATCGAGAAACTCGACAAGGCTCTCATCTTGGGGGAAGTCGTGAATGCGACGAAGGTGTACCCAGCATTGCAGCCGCTCCGCAAAGCACTTGTCGAAGCCTTCGGCGAACCTTAGTTTATAGGCGAGAACGAGGAGTTACCTGCAGCGGCTTATCGATGGTGTTTGTTTTCTGATGACACGAGATATTCCACCTGCCTCTATACCCTTTGGAAGTTACACGGCGTTTCCTCATTTCTCTGGTTTTGTATATCACGTTCCACATTCACAACACGGTCTATATTTTTATTTTCAATTTAGCTAGCTGTAAGCACTAAGCCACGGAGCGACATTCACTATACGCGACCATTGACGAACGAGAGCGAGGCATTCTGAGAACAAATTGGTCCTCCCCTCGGATGACGCGTTTCTTTGTCCGTTTATTTCTCCTTTCCAGCTGACGAGGCATTGGTGTATAAACGCAATTAGGCAAGTCCCTAGAACATATGCATCATAGATTGACAAGGGACCTTGCTTTCTGGACGCTTTGCATGATTCTGGATGTGAAATTCTCCCTCTCCCATTCTTTCCTGAGCGACAAGAATGATCATGGGAAGAGTACCGAATATCAAAAAGGTTGTGACCCACCCTTCCTCACGCTCGTCTTCACGATCCTGAAGTTTGGCACTATGCCATTTCGTCACGAGTAAACCGTGCTTGAAGGAATATCAGTTCAGCTTGCCATAATCAGTACTGGGAAAGCGGCAGTGGTTGTACACTTTGGCTTTGACTGTATCTGCAGTCCCTGAGGTCATGCGTGAAATTCTGAAATGCTTGGAATGGGGAGCAGATTAATCTTGGGATCATGTTTCAGGCATGTGAGTAGCAAGGAGCTGTCGGATGTCGCATTAGATGAGCTTACGCAGCTCAAACGAAGGGGAGCGTAGCGGCAGATTCTGATACAAGAACTCCCTCAAGCGAGGAGTTTGAGTGGTCTGCGGGGTCCTTGCTGATCATATCGCTGATTACTTATCTTGGGTGTTATGATAACACCCAAGATAAGTAATCAGCGATTGCGACTACAACTTCAACTCACGTTTGTAAACGTCCCGCGCATCCTCGCGCTAGAGTCGGCTCAATCACAGAGTATAGTCTGGCATTTATGAATTCTGGATTCTTCATCCATTCTTTGCACCTTGGCTTGGCCGATGCTTTCTCCTCTCGCTTTCAGTAGGTTTCTTGACATGTGGGGTATATCGGAATTTGCCGCTAACGTTTCCCTTGAAACAAATGCTCATTCAAATTGTGTTGACGTCGTTTTGTTGTCGTTTTGCTCGTTGCTTGCTCACACTAGCCTCGTATCATTTAGACGCTGTTCGGCATCCCTGAGAGGTGCAGCTCTTCAGTTCCGAAACCAGTAGAAAGCCAACGTGCCCACACATGAGGTGGTCACGACTTGTTTGGAACGAAGGACGATGATCGGGCGGCGTTTGAATGTGCTCTTCTTGAGTGTTCGATTTGAGGACAAGCATCAGAAATGTGAGCAGGATTGCAAGTATCGTGCAGGGCTGTACAATCTTGACTTTTTTGGGGGGGAAGCAGGCGTTCGAATTTCAATTCGACACCAGTCGACCGCATTAGCCGAAGAACATCTCGCCAGCTAGCCGATGAACCCGAATTTGCGCAGAAGGGGGATCATTATCGAGATGGCATGGAGACAAAAACTAGAGAGCTGATATTGATATTGTCATAGATTCTGGGCATATACATAGCATTCAGGTCATGGATGTCGCGTCGAGTAACGGCTAACAAGTTCTCGTAATCCTCAGAGGTGGTAGTCCTGCGCGATGAGGGCAACGGCCTTCTCGGAACGAGGCTTGATTCTGCACTTGAAGGTCTCCGGGTAACTGAGAAGCAGCTACATGGTCAGGAACTATCTGTCACCGAAGGCGCGAAAGAACGATGAGTACCTAATTATGCCCGAAGTGTTCTCATGAACTGGGGTAATTTCGACGCCATTCTCGACGGCCTTCTCGATATCAAATACGGCAAGGGACATCGAGATGGCAGAGAACAGCGACGCTTCTGCGAGGTACATGCCTGGACAGATTCGCCTTCCGTAGCCGAAGCATATGGTGCGAGGGTCCTTTTGAGCGGCCTTGTGACTTGTCGCGATGTGCCGATCGGGGTTGAAGACGAAAGGATCGGGATAAGTGTCGGGATCGTGAAGCATGCCCCTGAAAATATTAATATGGCCTTTAAAAGGTCGATAACACTAAAAGCAACAAAAAAGCGTACCAGAGATTGGCGATGATGATAGATCCTTTCGGAATTGCATAGCCGTTGATAACGCTATCTTCCATGGCGGTGTGAGGTACGCCTACGGAGGCAGGAATAATTCATTAGGTATGGAAGGAGTATTCGTCGCAAGCGGGTACCTGTTGGAACAACGCTGTTCCATCTCAGGACTTCAGTCACGACGGCATTGACATATGGAAGTTGAGTACGGTCCGAATGGGTCGGAAGCCTATCATTGCCAATCACTTTATCGATCTCTTCTTGAGCTTTTTTGAGAACCTCTGGGAGTAAGACCATGAGCGGAATGTCTTGTGATGGGAGATGGTGCATCAGTACCTGGATGCAAGACCATGGCTAGAAAGAAGGCGTACTCGGCAGAAACAGTTGTATCAGCTCCGCCTGGAGAGACTTTAGGTGGACAGAAACGGCGGAGAATAAAGCAACTCACCGCCATACATCGAACTAGCCGCAAACTTGACATCACGGATTTGCTCTTCAGGTAGCACATCCTCGTCTTGAAGAACATCGGCTACAAATGAGGAAGGAGCGGTTCCCGATGCCTTCAAGACATAGAATCAGATCCGGGACTGAAGAAAACACGACAGTACGGCGTACAACTTCCTGTTTGGTAAACGCGAACGGAACTTCAACCATGGCGGCAGTTGCTTTTGCCCAGGTTCGCGCGGTTTCCATAAATCCCATCCCCGGTAACCACTCCGGCAGGTAACGCAGTGAAGGGAAGAAGTCGACGAGGAACGCCCCAGGAACGGTGGCCGCGTTGAAGTTGTGGTTCGCTTCTTCGATGAGGTTGACGAAAGGATCCTCGCCCTCCTCAACCTTGATGCCATATGTTAAATGCAAGATTACACCGCCAGCCAGTCTTCAAACTAATCAGGTGAAATGGGGTCGTGTAAAAGAGAGGAAACGTACTTGCGGAGATTCGCCATGAGGTCGGTGGGACGAGACAGTTGTCGTTTCAAGAAGCGGTGACTTTCATACTCGATGGTGAGCAGATGTTTTTCCATTGGCACGGGGCCGAAGTGATTAGCGAAATATTTGCGGAAGGCACGGAAGCGGGGTCCATAGTGGAGAAGCACGAGAGTCTCGTTGTATCCAACAAGCTCGCCACCCATCTCCAACGTGGGTCGATCAGAGTATCTCGCTCCCTCTAATTCATTCATGATCTCAGGGGAGTTTATGATTATCATGGATCGGCCCAAGAGCTTCACGGAACAGATACCACCTTCGTACAAACGCTAAGCATATCCCGTCCACGATAAGGCGACCTGGACGTACCCCACTTCCTCCCCCACTTGGCAAATGTCACCCATTCCTTCTTCGATGGCATATCAGCTACATTCTGTGACGTCCGTGGTCAGTGCCCATGATGTATTAGGAGCCAGAGAGACTTACGCCGATGATGGGAAGGCCTTTGGGACCAGGTGGCAGTCGTGGCTTGCTCGATCGCGTGAGGTATCTATGAAGAACATACAACCCCAGTGCCGCAGCGACAAGGTCTACCTTCGAGAAATCCTGGAAAGTCATCGAGACGTATTCAGTCTAATTCAGAGGATTTACGAATCCAGCGGATCGGTTAGAGGGACAGTGTGGGGTCGGCGGAGGTTCCACCACGCCCGCCCGCCCTAATACACCCAGACCCCGAGACCAATGGGGATGTCGGCCTCGCTATCTAGAGTTCTGATGTGAAAAAATATGTTGCAAAAAGGCTAGCGCATGAGAAGATCATCCTTTTGTGTGGGTGTCAGGGGAAAGATTGGCTGCTGATCATGATAGCATCGTTGCGAGACCATGTCAGTGGTATGTGCTTCGCAATATTCTATCCATGTAGTTTCCAGTACAGGACTACATGCGTTTGAAAGGCATCGCGATGGTGCCAATTTGGTCAAGTTGCAATTTGAAAACAGGGAGGATGGGCCAAATTTGCGCCACGTGGAAGCTGTGTCGTTGTGACAATCTGTCACAAGAACTGATCTTGCCTTTTGCCGCGACTGTTCTGCAGCTGTCATACTTTTTCTTCATGTCATCAGGACTTGCCCATGGTACAAAATCATTAAGACAAGCATGAATGCCCTTTTCACGAATCCGACTTTGCCTGGTCCCCAGATGCTTAACGGATCTCTTCGATCGCTGCGTTGCCTGAATTGTCGGTCAGCCGTTGTGGCATAAGCGATAGCTGGCATGAAGCGAGGGATGCTCTGGGCTTGTGAGAGTGTTCCAAGGAAAAACCAAAGAAAAACTTACAGCCAGATTCATATCGATAGGCCCCTTCACAAAAAAACATACACAGAGCGGAGGGTAAAAGTAAGTGTTGGGTCGTCCGGCTATCAGGAGTGGACACTTGCCGAGTTCAGCCGGAGGGCGGCAAAATGTTCCGAGACAGCCGAATGAACCTCCGCTGTTACTCCGCTCTATGTCTATTTTTTTCAAGGGGGCCTATCGATATGAATTCGGCTGTAAAGGTCGTCGCCTGGTTGGTGCGTAGAATTGCTTCCATTGACGAAAATATCATATGCAATAATTTATTTCGGGACAAAAGGACCGTGGTCCTAGAACAGGGTCGCCTGTTGTAACGAATCTTCGAAAAACCACGCACCCCCGTTACGGCTTTTTCTCCGAAAGAAAGATCGTCAGGAATGCCTAAGCATGAGTTCCCCGATCACGTCCTCATTCCCTTCCACTCTCCTCCATTTGGTCGGAAGACCCTGAGGAAAAGTTCATACATATTCTTCTGCAATGCTGTCAAGATTGCCAAGCGACCCCGCCCAAGTGCTGCTGCCGTCACTTCGGAACAACGCTCATTACAAGTTCTTCGTTCAGCATAATCATGGCGACCCGAATGGCTGAGCATATCCAGGAAAAGTGAGTGAATTCGATTGGTAGTCTCTTCGTACTCAATCTTACCATTGCGCAGCATGGGTTCCATGCTCGCTGGTGTCATCGTTAGCGCCGTCCTTCTGGGTGTTTCTCTAGTTCAGACGTTCTATTACTATATGAGTGAGTGCATTCAGTCAAGGGAGGCATCGGTACCGAAGATCTTGTTACGGATAGGCTATGGAAAGGACCCATGGCCGCTCAAGTCATTGGTGAACTGCATTTTCTCTCATCACGGGCGAATTCTCAACGGGCTTAGGTGGCTGCGACGGCTGTTCTCGACACGGTTCACCTGGTGTTTATTTCACATACCAGTATGTGTCCCCGCCCAGCGTGATGCATGCTCCGCTAATTTTTTTGCCCGCAGTGTGGCATTACTTGGTCTCGAATTTCAAGTGCGTACACGTTCGGTATACGGCTTGTCTCTCGCTTACCCACAGCTCCAGTAACCCTCAAGGCCTGGAACTTGTAACTTGGTGAGTCTGGCCTACCCTATTTTATCCCATTTCGTGACTAACCTTGCTCTTCAGGTCTATAGTAGTGAGTCTTCACCACGCTGAGTTTCCGGTCTATGTTAATCCTCTACTCGTAGATGGAGGCGCTTTGCACGGTGTGTAATTTTTCGACGGCGCGTTAAGAATATGATTGACGTCCTGCAGGGCGTGACCGGTTGCCTCGTCCAATGGTGAGTTGTCTAACATTGCGTTTTAGAATATAGTCTGACGGGGGTACAAGCTTCTATTTAACCCGCCTTTGGCTTCGTGAGTAATCTTTCACCCCTTCACCATGTAGGACTTGATTGAAAATTCGGCAGTGAGCAAAGGAAACAGATTACTGACGGGATTTATATTGGCGATTGTGTTGGCAACCGCTGGTGAGTCTACTTAGCTATCAGACTGAAGTGCGCCTCTAACTCTTGTGATGTAGCCATGGGCACCGGTACGTTTACCTCGCCGTTCACTACTACATACCTCTCATCGCAATCAACCTTCCTCGCTAGTTTGGGTAATTCTAGCGTGAGTGCGGCTATTCTACCACAATGCTTCAAGTCTTGATTCCTCCCAGGATGCAGCTGGAGACGTTTGACGACCTGCTCACGATCTCGGTACCTTCTTCGCGATTGTGCGAAAATTTCCACCGCTGACTGGCCGCTAGCCGATCACAATTTCCATCAATGCTCTGTCAACGGCGTCGGACGTGCTCATCGCCGGCAGTCTTTGCTTCATGCTCCATCGGGCACGCACAGGGTTCAAAAAGTATGGTATTCGCATGCGTCCCTATGTGAGCGTGAAACTAACTCCGGACACGTATGCAGGTCGGACACTGTGATCAATAGGCTGGTAAGGCGCTCATTCTTCGGGAGGCGGCCGCGTATTCACGGTCATTTCGTCTCCTCATAGATGCTCTTCGTCGTGAACAGTGGCGTGTAAGTAATGTCCTTATACTTCTAGTCTCCAGACAAGAAGACTAATTACGGTGCCTTTAGCTTGACAAGGTGATTCCTCAACTACGCATCTCGCCTAACTCCGCACACTCAACGCTCCCGTTCTTCAAGCTGTTGCGCAATCGCCGCTTTGGTTGCTGTACGTTATTATGTTGATTTCATTTTGATTATCATCGCTCATACTACAGCTTTCCAGCTCGTCGCATCTCCACTCACGCTGATCTACGCCTGTTTCTACTTCTGCATCGGCCGCCGTGAGTTGCTCCGCCTGTCCCACAACGTACTCCTCTCATTATTGGACCTACCTCGCAGTGTACACGAACTCTTTCCTGGCGACACTCAACGGAAGAGAGTTGGTGAAGAGAAAGCACGACGACACGAGCCATATGATGAACTCGATCCCGCCCACGCTCCTCAACACGCACAGCACAAGCAGCAAGAAGTTCCCGCAGAACATCTCAATCAGGATCGATCAAACGCAGGAAAGTGATCAACCCGAAGTGGTACGGCCCCCTTCCTGGCTGTTTTTACACGCGGATTCTAATACCGCCGTCCCCTTTGCGTGTCGTGATTAGGTTCATAATCTGGATAACAAGCTCGACAGGGATGATTCGCTAGTGGGTCTTTTTTTATTCATGCGAAACCCACGTCATTCTCAATTCCGTCTATCTCCTTGCGGATACAGACACAGGACACCCCCCCGCGTTCTGTCAGGAAAGAACGCGAGTCGGAAGAATACCGCACCAACTATGTCGTTTGATAGCTTCGTAGCAAGCGCATTTTTTGTGCGTGATATTCTTCCCTGAGAAGCCGTCATAGAAGCGCAGGTGGTACATACAAGTTCGTATGGGACGTTCCTGGTTGGAGCATCATCAAGCATGTCAAAAGAACCTTCTCTTGGGTGCCGTGGCGACGAGAAGGCTTGAATGTTTCAACTTTGAAGGGCGGAAGATATTCATCCAGACGGCCATTTCGATCCAACATTATTCTATAGTAAATATTATCCCTTCGTAGAGTAACTTTAACCTTAGGATAGAGCTAGACGATGCTGTCAGCACGGTACATATGTAATAACAGGACGCTAACATGAGGTTGCGTTTGTTGTTTTCCATCGACGGTTATGGGAGGTTTCCGACCCGAAGGTCCAGAACAATGGCTCATGAAAAAAATCAACAGACGCCTAATTGCCTGGGCCGTGAGCCTACGGCATGCCGTGGTGCCGTGTGA
Organism: Lyophyllum decastes; assembly: GCA_025854295.1. Classification (NCBI taxonomy): domain Eukaryota; kingdom Fungi; phylum Basidiomycota; class Agaricomycetes; order Agaricales; family Lyophyllaceae; genus Lyophyllum; species Lyophyllum decastes. The sequence goes on along the minus strand of CP107712.1, from coordinate 94,333 downwards.
GCCGGCCAGCAAGGTTGCCGTATCATACATCATGATCGACACCAGCCGACGACTCTTCACGATGTCGCACCTTGACTTCCTCAGCCCTTCGTAGCCAGGCTCGTCGACAATGCAACTATTCAAATTGACCTTGATCGAAGCACCGTTCTTGCTCAGACTCTCAGAAGCATCGTTTCCTGGGTCGCTGTGCTTCTGATCTGCAACGGTGTCTACCTTCTTTTCCATTCAGTCGACCCTTCAAGCCAATGTACAGCAACTACGCGTCCCTTGTGGGGGTGAAGCACGAGGTCGCCTTGAGGAAACACTAACTTTGACAATAAATGGGAATGAAGATGACGTGGGATTCCGATGTACGGAATCTGTATGAGGACTAGCAGGACACGTAGCCTGCCGTTTGTCGGACTGGGTCCGTGAGCGTCGATAGCATCTACCCTTCCCAAATAACATGCTTATAGGTAAGTCTACAGACGCCACAGGTTCACTTATTTATTAGTGGGAGAGTTTTTACGCAAAGTTTTGAATAGGTTTTGGCGTGGACACAGAGCTGATGAAGCTAACGAGGAGCGATGCTGCGATGGCGTAGGCGTTGGACGACCGGGTCACGGCCACAGCCCCCGACCGCATGGACGTCAAGGGCTGAGTACCGGATAATAAATCGGGCTGGGCTTCTTGGACAGCGCACACACACACACGTTCCCGTTACTTTCGCCCTTCCACGCCAGCGCCGTGAGGAATACCGACAACATCATTTGCTCCCGCACCGACGTACCTCCGAGTCCTGACCTCTCCGTCTTCTTCGGATAGCTCAAAATCAAAGGATTTCCATGACATCATCCCAGGAAATTCTCATTCTCGAGCCCATCATCCCTGGCCTCTTTACTCTTTCTTTGTTTTTTTCTGAAACGCGTTCCTAGCTACTAGGAATCGTCGTGTGTCCCGACGTTGTTTACGTTAACCTATCGTAAGTGTATTGGAACAACTTGAACCAAGCCCTGAACGCTAAAGACGGTTACCTAGGACTCGCAGAAAGGTTACCATACAATATGAAGCTCTCGAACGTCTCCAAGCCCGTGTAACCCGGGGAGGTGTAAGTGGGGAGTGGAATTGACTGCGGTAGCACATTTTCTGTGATCCCCCCCTTCCAAGCCGTCCCATGTCTCGTGTCTCGTCCAGAGTTTCCATTGAAGATGGGTAATGTAGTCGCGTAGCAATTCAACACGTTCATTGATCGTCGATCCTTTCGTCTCGTTGCTCTTTCTGCCTTCTCACGAGTAGCGACTACGAAGCGACCAGATGATCGCCGCACATGTATGCGGGGGCCCCGGGAGTGGGGATTGACGCCACAGATGTCGGTCTTTTCCTTCAGTGATTCGCCCGGTAGTTAGCTCCTTCTAAAGACATCTATTTGGGGGGCAGGGTTCTTATTTTTTTTCCCCCTTCGATACGCAGATTTCAGATGCGTATACATACAGTCTCGGTCGGAAAACTTAGCGGCCAAACTGGCGCGTCAGAAATGCGATGAATATAAGCTCAGGGTTTGAGTCGAAACCGGCTCTTCTGTGACATTGGGGTATCCCGGCTAAGAAATTGTTAGATGCAGACGAAAAATAGCGAAATTGGGGTGAACTTACACGTAGTATGTAGGCGGTTAGGAGAATCGAATGCATGAAGCTGTATGTGAGCCTGGGGAAACAATAGGTTTCAGGATCGTACGACCACGTCTTTTCAGGTAGACACGCTGTGGTATGTTTGCGGTGACCGGCAATCCAGGCGCATTTTTCCAAGACGCTGCTCCTGTTCTTTATTCCCGGAGTTTTTCAATTTTCGTCATGTCCTGTCCCACAATTGTTCGAGGCTCGGTCTCCCATGCGGAAGAAGACCACAATGGACATGAAGAATGCGGGCCATCCGTTGTACTAAGTTTAACTAATAAAGTGAAAAAAAAAGCGATACTATCACTGGGGTACTACTAGAGCCATTTGAAAGGATTTGCTAGAAGACTTCAGGGGGCGTGTTGGACATGCTGCGACATTTCTTTCCACAGGTTCTACTTGACAGTGGATAGAGGATGATAGTGCAAGAGTCTACAAACAACTGTTTTTTTCGCTGCTCGTCTAGGACATGGATAACCCCACATACATATGCAGCTCCGAAATTGGGAATGCAACCTGCTTCAAGTTGAGGGGTGCCTGTTTGTTTACCATATTCGCTACTATCATCTCGATGGCTACCTTTCGCCAATCGAGCACGAGAACACCATACTGTTTAGCATTACCGAAGTAACGACAGAACCCCTCCATGAACGAACCCAACTAGCAATACTCGGACGCGAGCACGCAACCTTTCGCCTGCCAGCAACAATCACGAAGAACGAAACAAGTAATTTTCCACCAAATTACATACAATATAGGATGCACAAGTGAAATATGTACACCAGCAGTAGATACACCCCCCTCGAACACCAGAACACCAGTATAACCTAAATCAAAAACGAACATTAGATTCCCGCACACCCCATCCATACTCGCGAACCACCAACCATACAACCAAAACCAAAACCAAAACCAAAACCAAAACAAACCGAAAAAAATAAAATAAAATAAAAGAGAGAATAAACAACCACCTCCGCACTGCTCTACAGCCCCAGCGCCACCAACAGGAGGGCGGAAGGAGACGGATGAATGATACAACAACCCCGCCCCACCCCACCCCCCTCACGAGTCTTGAACGACTTGTCAAGTCAACCGCAGCCGCCTCAACATATCCGCCCACGACGTCGCCGCCACCGTCGCCGCCCCCGGGCCCTGCGGCGTCGTCATCATCATCATTGGGGGTCCGGACAGATCGAACGATCCTGGCATCTGTCGCTCTGGCCCGTCGTCATGGTCATCTTCTTCGCCTGGAGGGACTATCGACTCGGGTTCGTCGACGAGCAAGGGGGTGGGGGCGGGGTCTGCGTATACGTGTGCGTGTGCGTGTGTGTTGGGATTGGGATTGGGGGAGTTTGAGGTTAGGTGGGGGTGAGTGTGAGCGTTGTTTGAGTGAGGGTCCGCAGAGTTGGTGTTAGTGTTCGAGTCTGGATTTGAACTTGTGGGTTTATCCTCCTTTCCAGTGACAGGCATAGGGGGCGGCTTCTCCAACGCAGGATGTGCCTCCTCCTCCCGCTTCGCGGCATGCGACGGACTCGGTACCCTCAACGTCTCGCCCACACGCTCATTCTCCCGCAGATGCCTCTTTTCCTTTTCCATTTCCTTCCCCTTCCCCGCGCCTCTGCCTCTGCCCCTGCCCTTCTCCCTCCCCTCCGGCACACGCAGCATCTCCTCCTGCTCCACAACCTCCCCCTCATCATCATCATCATCCGAATCCATCCACCCCCCACTCGTCTGTCCCCCACTCGCCGTCGACTCCACCTCGCTCGGCGTCCGACTCGCACTCGCGCTCACACCCGCGCTCGTGCTCGACCCAAACCGGTGCAAAGCGCGCGCAGAGGCAATCGCCGACTTCCACCGCGCGCGCGGGTCGAAGTGGTCGCGCAGCCCCGTGGACAGATCGTGCTCCGTCGACGGGAGGTGCGTCGTCAGCCAGGGGTGCGCGAGGGCTTCGGCTGCGGTGGGCCGCTTTTTGGGGTCGGGCTGGAGGAGCGCTTTGATGAAGTTCTTTGCTGGCGGGGGGGGGGGAAGAAAAGAAGGGTACCGATCAGCGTACAGCCGGCGCAGGGGAAGGAGGGAAGGAGGGAGGGGGGGAAGGGAAGGCATGGACATGGACATGGCGGGCCTACCTTCTTTGGACACGTTCTTCCAGTACCGATCGTGAAACTCGATTTTGGCCTCTGTGGTCTCGCGGATGAGGACCTTGACGTCTTCGGACCGGAACGGGGAGTACCCGCACAGCAAGACGTAGGTGATGATGCTATAACAACACCGTTTACTGTGAGATAAAAATAGACAGGGTGGTTTAGGGTTAGCAACGCACCCGGTTGACCAGATGTCGACGGCCTTGCCGTGTCCGTCCTTGTTGAGCACTTCCGGCGCGACGTACCCGAAGCTGCCTGCGAGCGAGTGCAGCTGCTCTTCGGGGGAGTGGAGGTGTTTGGCTCTGTGTGTCACGTTAGGAGGGAGGAAAGGGTGGGGGAGGACGGAAGGAGGGAGAGAGGGACATTACATTCCGAAATCGGCGATGACGATGCCGCTGTCGGGTGCTTTGGTGCGGTAGAGGATGTTTTCGGGTCTGACGGGTAGATGAGAAAGATTAGGTCAGGGTTTGAGCGGAAGAGCTGGCCTGGCCGTACTTCAGATCTCGGTGTACGATATCGTGATCGTGGAGGTATTTTACTCCCGACAGTATTGATCTAAGATAGAGAGTCAGTCGGAATGTCTGCCACTCGGAAAGAAAAGTGGGGGGCGGGGAACAAAACGAAAATGTGTGCATTACCTTACGACAGCCACGGCGTCCTGCTCCGTAAACTTCCCCTTTTTCAAAATCCGCTCAAACAGCTCTCCACCCACCGCAAGCTCAAACGACAGATAATACTTCGTGCGCGACTCGAACCATTCATAAAACTTGACCTAAACAACAAGAACAACGAAAAACATCTATGAGCATCACACGTCCCATCGCACCCCCAACAGAAAGGAAGGACGCACAATATTCGGATGATCCAACCCCTTGAGCACCTCCATCTCGCCCCACACGCTCGCCTCGTTCCCCTTGACCTTCTTCTTCGGAATCATCTTGAGCGCTACGTCTTTCACGGCCCCGCTCGTCTCCTTGCTATTGTTGTTGTTCCTGTTGCTGTTGTTGTTGTTGGTGGTGTTGTTGTTGGTGGTGTTGTTCGACGACCCCCCGGAGCCGCTGCCGCCATGGCCTCCACCACCCGTCCCCCCGGCAATCGCACCGCGCTCAGCCACGGCGACTTGTTCCGGGGGCACATGCCAGCTTGCGCGCTGGAATGAAAATAAGGATACGGGGTTACAGAAGGTGGGATTCCCGAACGGGGACGTAGACGTAGACGTACCGCGACCTTGCCAAACGTGCCCGTCCCAAGCACCTGATGAATCTCGTAGTGCTTTTTCTTGGTGAAGCTCGGCGGCTGGGGGAGGAGCGCTTCGGAGAGGGAGAGTTTCATTGTTATGTGAATGTTTTCTTTTTGGGATGTTTCGGGATTCCCAGTGTTATGAAGATGTGGGAGTAGTAGTAGTTCCCCGTCGTAGCTTTGGTCGTTTCGTTGGGTCAGCAGGAGTCCTGGTCTGAGTCTGAGTGAGGGGGGGGTAGGCTGTATGCGCCCAGAGCGCAGAATGAAGAAGAGGAGGAGAAGGAGTTTTCCGTTGTTGTCGTGACAAAAGTCTGTACGTATGGCCCCGTCGTCGTCGAGAGAAAAGAACCTATAGCTAATTATAAAGGCAAGTTGTCAGGAAGTGAAGAATGTTTGACTTCCCGCCCCCCCGATAAGACAACTTTCTCTCAGGCTATACAATATGCCGCATGACATCAAACATATTGGCTTATGTAACGGCGGGGATGGGGAAGCCCGAGTTTGACAGGTTTCGGCGAATTCTCTCAAGCGGGAGGTTGTATCCGAGTAGTTTGGGCGTCTCAGCCGGGGGTTGGGAAGGAGCGAGGGAGGGGGGGTGGAGTTGTTGGAGGGGGTGGGGGTCGTGAATCGTTGTGAGACTGGGACTGGGTAGCACGCCACCGTTGCGGAATTGGGTCGTATCCGAGTCGGTTCCCCTTTCAAAGGAAGCACCCGCAGTGACAGTGTCGACTATGACAATCTAAACTGCAGCCGCTGCAGACTAGGACTTGCCCTTGGATACGAAATGTAATTTTTTTTCCAAGCCGCCAAGCTGATAAAACTGCATATTCAGAGAACAGCATTTTCGGTGCAGCGAGCCCCTTTTTCCGACATGTTTTTGAAGCACGCTGTAGTGTATCAGTATATAACCCTGGTGCAGCTAGGTAGGTTGGATTCCCTCGGTGGTATTATGTATGTATGTCTCTTTCTTTCTTTTCATCGCGATTGATATTTAAAAATTGGGTGGAGTGACTTGTTCTCGACCCCCCGTCGTGTACGGGTTATAATACATACATGTCGACCTTTCGAGCTAAATGTAGTTTCTTCAACAGGAATTAACAGGAATTTTGCGAGTTATGCCTTCCCCGTCAAAATGTTATTATTTGGTACAAGAAAAAAAACAAAACCGAAAGTTGAGTGACCAGACGCGTGGAGCGCAATATAGTGAACCCCTAGTCTTTATTTTTCTCTTTCGAGCTGAATGTGGTTTCTTCAACAGGAATTAACACGAATTTTGCGAGTTACGCCTTCCCCGTCACGATGTTATATTTGGTACAAGAAAAAAAAAAAAACCAAAAGTTGAGTGACCAGACGCGTCGAGAGCAACATACATACTTATAGCGAACCCCAGTCTTTATTTTTCTCCGCGGCTCATGGAGCTTCATGCCCGCGATCGTTTGTAGTGAAGGGTGGAATAGGGGGGGAGGGGGTCTCAGGTAGACCATGAGCCGAAAATCTATGCGACGCTGGACACGACTGCATTTAGGTAGAATGGGTACGTTATGCGCACGCGCCTTATATCGCAAATAACTTCGCCACATGAAAATGTACAAGTACACACCTTTGTCGAAGGAAAAAATATTCCGAGATCTATTTATAGATTGAGGTCATCCATTGAGGTTGCACACGCCGAAGCAACATCAGTGATACGTGAAAGACCGTCTGTCAAGATTGAATCATGTAAATTATACACAATAGTAACAATCACAGTCGCTAAGCATACTTCCACCGTCCGTCCGTACTAGTCCATGCGCATATCGTCCATACGCGACCCCAATTACGCCCTGCCAGTCTTGTCCACCAGCTCGGGTACACCATCCGACGCGCCTTATATACCCACCATCCCCAAACCTCCCCTGCCGAGCTGTGCCCGGGTGACCGCGCTCGGCGCGACCACAGTTTCACACGTCCAGAACGATTCGGACGAGTTCCCAGTTGCCTATAAATGGCATGTCATCAGTACGACAAGGACCTACTTAGCTCGAGAGGAGACTGAGGTTGAACGTGTTCCCCGTTATAATGCGACAACCGCAAGTGCGCAGCCCCAGGGGCTGTCCCATTCAGCAAAGTACGTCGTCAACGCCCCGCGTCACCCCTCCGTGAAGGGACCAATGGAAGTCAGTGGCGAGGGCGTTGCATTTTGCCGAGGCGGAGGCAGAGGCGGGATAGGGGCGGGGGCGGGGACACTAGACAGAGCTCGAAGGACCTCGTATCTGGCGTTCTTGTAGGTGCGTGCCCACGAGCGCCCGGAAGTTCCGCTGATGGGATCGTGGGGTTGGCAGGTCGGGGAGTCGGAGCGGGTGTAGAGCTGGTGATTTGGGAGAGAACGAGAACGCCCTGATATCTGCGGGCCCCTGGTTACTGTGAGAATGAGAGGGTGGCGATGTTGCGTGTCTTGGTGTTCCAATCGACAGGCTCGAGCCCGAGTGCCTCCGTCGATGAGTCGGTATTTGAGCCGCCGACGGACCACCGCGGCCCAGGCCGTCTCGTTCGGTAGTCGCGTAACCTGGCTGTTATACCCCGGAACATCGCCACTGATGTTTGATGAAATCCTCAGACAGAAAACGAAAAATTGTAAGGAGCCCTAACAGGCAACATAGAACCCAGAACACACCGTGGCAATGGAAAGTTGCTCAGCCCTGTGTCCACCTCCGTATACAAGTGGCGAGAGGCTCTTGGAATTGACCCCAGTGAGGCGTCAGCCCGCGGGTTTGCATATGAGCGCACCATACACACCATGCCGACCGCGTTGTTGATGACCCCCGCCAGCGCCAGCCAATACTTATATATATATATATCGTTGTAAGTTACGTGGAAACCTCACTGGCACTGCCATGTGTTGTTCCCGGTTTTGGGGCGGAAGACTAGGAGGACACGAACAGTCCCATTCCTGAATGGGTTGCCGTCGCGCGTCAAGCCCTCCGCGAAGACATACAACTTTGCCGTCCGTATCGATTAGCGTATAGCTCAAGTCATGACGAGGGAGACCTCTGCGATGACTTCATAGCGTCTGTCATGGTGAGCTGCGTCGATGCGATGAGATCGGTCAAACTCCAGCCTGGTATGATCAATGCGAACTTGGTCGTCCGTGCGAGCGGGGGGGGGAGATACTGTCTCATTGTATATTAAAAGGACCCATGGCCAGGACAGTGGAACTGTAAATTAAAAGCCGTGAGGATTGGTAAATAATCGCGAAAGAGATCGCAAGCGACGGACCGTAGAGATTTGGACGCGATATTAAAACGCGTGCGCTCCAGTTATTTTTCCACCATCCAACGTGGTGTCCCGTAACCCTTCGTCTCATCTTGCCACGCGCCCGAGTCCTGGGTACTGGGAATTACGGGCTTGTAAGAAACTATCAAATCCTTTCGGATAGTTCATGGTGAAGCGAAGGACCAAATGTCGCCCGGGTTCTTGGTTAGACCTCATCGCTTCAAGCTCGGTCGTTTCGGGTTGCGGGTATTATTCCGGCCCGAGGTGAAGAAGAGTTTACAATGTTGCCCCAGAACGCGCAATGCCGATAAGTGCGCCTAGAGCACCGACGATATTTATACTTATGCTGCATCCAGGTCGAACTAGATAATCCTGTAAACTCCCTGGAAATCGGTGGGCTGGTTAAGGGAGGATTGCCTGGCAGGCTGGACCAGAGCCTTGTCCTGTGTGTTGTGACATGGGAAAGAGTCGTGCAGGGAGGGTTGTGAGGGCCCAGAGGCGTGATGAGCGTCGTCATCGGAGTCTGGAGCCTCGGTCTTTCCTGACCGGCATCTTAGATGTCAAAGCCAGGCACTAAATTTTGAACAGATTCTTACCAGACCTTGGTGAGCGCAAGGATTCTGTACTTGAGACGGTGAGCATTAGGCTCTGGGAGTCTGAAGACTGATTACGCTCGCAGGGGCATGGAAGGTTACGATAGGAGATGAAAGATCTCTACAAAAAAGAAAGCGAGGGGCGTTAAGGGCGACGTGGATCCGAACACGAAACCTTCATTGAGGGTCGCGGCCCTATGGACCCGCCATCCCCACATGATTGACTCGTCGTCCTATTTACCCTTACGTTTAGGCACACTTAAAAGGAGCCCAACACCTCCCCAGCTCCTTCTCTCGTCGCTTTCCCCTCTCCCATGCTCTCCCCACTGCCCTGTCTCCTCCTGGGCCTCGCAGGCTTCAGCGCCGCCTCCCCATCGCTGCACAAACGCGCATCCGGTGTGACCACGAATCCAGCCACCGCCAATGGGCAGACATTCGACTACATCGTCGTCGGGGGCGGACTCACGGGCACGACCGTCGCCGCCCGGCTCGCGGAGAATGCTGGCGTGACGGTGCTGCTGATCGAGGCGGGCGCGGATAATAGGAGGGATCCGCGCGTGTATGATATCTATAACTATGGGCAGTTCTTTGGATCGGAGTTGGACTGGTCGTGGCCCGCTGAGAACGGGAAGCGTATACCAGGGTGAGTGGTTCCATCCTCTGCTGTGGTGGTGGTGCTTGTCAGGCTGATGGGTGTTCGGATAGTGGGAAGACGTTTGGTGGCGGATGTAAGTGGTTTGACGCGTCGAATGAAGCACAAGAATAGGTTGACATTCATCTTGCAGCGTCTATTAATGGCGGTGCGTACACCCGTGGGACGAGGGAGCAATATGACGCGTGGTCCACGCTTCTCGAACCTTCCGAAGCGAGTGTAGGCTGGAATTGGAATGGTATCTGGAGTTACATGAAGAAGGTATGCCATTTCTGCTTTTATGTCCCATTCGTCGTAATCCAACGCCATCTATAGTCAGAATCATTCTCCCCTCCCAACCCCGAACAAGCCTCCAAGGGCGCACAGTACATCAACACGTACCACGGGTACCAGGGCCCTGTCCAGGTCACCTTCCCCGAGCCCAGCTCGATGTATGGGGGGCCGCAGCAAACGAGCTTTGTCAATACTATCGTCGGACTCACTGGCATCAAACACTACAAGGACCTCAACGGTGGCACACCCAACTGTGTTTCCATCACGCCCATCGTACGCGCCCCCTCCCCCCCCCTCCTCACGCTTTCTCTGCACCGAAGCTGACGCGTGATATATAGACCGTGAACTGGCATGACCAGGGCCACCGCTCGTCTTCCCCCGAGGCGTATCTCACACCCGTAGAAAGTGTCCGCACAAACTGGCTCACCCTCACCAAGCACCAAGTGCGTTCTCCCTTCTCTTCTCCCCCACCTAAAGGCTGAACCCCACCCCAGGTAACGAAGATCAACTGGTCCGGCTCCACCATCCCACTGACTGCCACCGGCGTCGAGTTCGCCCCCGCCAGCGGTGACGCGGCGCGGTACACGGCGACGGCACGCCTGGAGGTCATCGTCGCTGCTGGCGCTATCATGGTGAGCCCCCTTCTCTATAACCACTGTTCACATGCTCTCTCTCCGCCCTCCCCGTTAATCAGAACATGATACTTCTTTCTGTAGACCCCACACCTCCTCCAGCTCTCCGGAATCGGCGACTCCGCCGTCCTAAACCCGCTCGGCATCACGACGCGCATCGATCTCAAGACCGTCGGCCGGAACCTCCAAGAACAGGTAGGCACAGCCCTCTCTCCCTCCCCCCCCCCCCCCCCCCTCCGTACTTGCCACACCTGTGTTTTTTTTTTTTTTTTTTTTTTTTTTTAACAAAAAAAGCTCATCGAAGCACGCAGACCCTCTCGGCCCTCGGCGCCCGCAGCAACGGCTTCGACGTCGGCGGCCGGGGCCCCTCCAACGCCATCGCCTTCCCCAACCTCTACGAAGTCTTCGGCGCCGCCGCCGCCAATACCACCGCCGCGAGGATACGCGCGAGCATCCCTGCCTGGGCCGCGAGCCAGGCGGGCGCGGGGCTCAGTGCGCAGGCGCTGGAGACGCTGTTTGGTGTACAGGCTGGGCTGATCATCGATAACAAGGGTACGCAGGGGGGGTTTCTTACTCCTGTACGGCAAAAAAAAATTTTAACGGCGCCGCTGTTCGTGTGTGTGTAGCGCCGGTCTCGGAGATCTTCTATGATACGGGGTATCCCGAGTGAGTTGGTTTCCCTTTTTTTTTTGTTTTTTTGTTTTTTTTGCCTCGGGTGGATCTGATCCCCAAGATGTTCGTTGTAGCACACTCGGCATTATCATGTGGGACATCCTCCCCTTCTCCCGTGGCACCGTCAAGATCAGGGTACGTACCCTCTCTTTCCTTATTCCTTCCTTCCATCGTTCTCCAAGTTAATGGGCGCTGATGTTAGAGCACGAACCCGTTCACGTACCCGACGATCAACGTCGGCTACTTCAACGCGGACATCGACATGGACATCCAGGTCGCCACCGCCCGGCTGTCGCGCAGGATTCTCACCACCGCGCCTCTGAGGTACGTTCACAGATCCCCCGCTGCCCTTCACCTTCCCCCCTGTCGTTTGACTTCTATCATTGGTGGCTGATACAAGCACAACAGCTCCCTTTCGACGGGCGAGACGATCCCGGGCGGTGCGGTTCCGGATAACGCACAGCGCGGGACAGACGCGGCGTGGAAGACGTGGATTCAGAATAATTACGTCTCGGTCGCGCATCCTGTAGGTACGGCGGCGATGATGCGGCGCGGACTCGGAGGTGAGTGCTCCCGTGGAATTAGTATCGAGGATGCTCGATGTTGAGTGTTGTGGTGTAGGTGTGGTGAACGCGCAGCTCAAGGTGTACGACACGACGAACGTGCGCGTTGTGGATGCGTCCGTGCTGCCGATGCAGATTAGCGCGCATTTGGCGTCGACGCTGTTTGGCGTTGCGGAGAAGGCCGCGGATCTCATTAAAGCGTCGCACTGAGCGGATCCCTGGGGCGGGGGGACTACCGGCCATGGGACACTTGCCTTTTTTCTCTTTGGACTTCGGGCCCCTCCTTCCCTTGTGGGCTGTCGACGGGGGTGATCAAACTAAATGTTTTTATATCTTAATGGTAATGATGTGTCGTTCGTTTTTCCACTTGCCTGCTTAGCATCGTTTTGTTGCGTACCTTATTTGCTTTATTATCATTTCGAGGGACTGTTGTTGATCTATTACCCTTTTGCGTATATACCTGTGTAGCCGAATACACCATGTATTCGATCCTGAAGTTTTTTTTTTTTTACACGGCCCTTCGGATTGCCCTCTCCCGATTCAACCCAAATACTAGTTGGCTTTTAGCTCCGGTGGGGGTAAGGATCGCGGTGCGTTTCGCCGGAACAGAAGACAGCGCTAGGTACTTATGTACGTGTTCGAGTTTTGTTCTCACTTCAATTGCTTACTTACTGTGAATCTCGATGCAAAAAGACATGGCCCATTGATGTGAGACATTAGCTCAAAAGGCTTTTTTTTCGAGATATTCGGGCTGCCAGGAACTCTGCTCTCGGTACAACGCAGAAGGATCATATTCAAACACGTGAAGAATGTATTAGAGTGCTCATCAAGGTAGAATGGGTTTGAACGGAAGGGTTGTGATCGGCTGGCCAGTAGAGTTCTGTATCGCAAAATCAGGCATGGCCTACTCTAAAGTATTCTCGAAGAGTGTCAGCTGTGTGGTGTTCCTCGCTGTCAATAAATACTATCACGTCCACCTTCTCGAGGCGGCTGGCTTTGTGGATAGGATAGCGTCAACCGACCGATTTCGTGAACCTCTTGGGGCTTTCACAGCATCCCATGTATGCAGATGTGCTTACAGGAGGAACACCTTTCAGATCGACGGCAAAGATAATTTCCCGGAGGTCAGGGTTGGTGATCTGTGAATGCGGAGGAAGGACACCGACGCCAAAATCCGCGATCTTGTACATGCTGACAGTGCGAGGTGCTGGCCACCACAATATGTCGCTGAAATGATTCGTGAATGATATGGAAAGCCGCGTTCCAGTTTACATGCCAATCAGTTCCTTCAACCCCTGCTATGACGATTAGATTGGCGCAAACGCGGCATCTGGGGTAGAAGTCGGCCTGAATTCAATTCAAAGAATTGGGATTCGATGATGAAGGCGGGTGATTCGACAACGCTGCAAAGCCAGGGTTTCACCACAGGAGTTTCACGCATATCTGCGTAAGGCAAATAGAGCGCGGCTATATGGATGGTGATGTGTCTGAAGAGCGCCTTCTGCCTGGGACCGCAGAACGAAGAGGGTAGGAGGCTGCATGATTTGAGGATACACGTCGTGCCGGGGCCGTTGAGTTCTCCGATGATTTTAGTGATGATTTCGAGGGGGGAAACTAGAGAGGTCATTGAGAAGGGAGGGGGTATATTATACTTGCGCCAGGTCCCCAATCGAAACGACCAGTTCGCCGCAGACCATACTTACATAACAAGTACTCTACATGCATGGTAAGAGAGGACTATCTCGCAGGCAAGTGATTGACAATTCCTGTGGATAATTGAGTTATGTTCAAATGCACGACTGGATCTGAGCCCACATAAAAGAATATCGTGTCAGGCATTTATGTCAGGAGAAATCTGGAATGCGAACTTCAAGAGGAGAACAGACAAGTATCGGGAAGCAAAGTGTGGCATCGATGCGTCTGTGGCGGTTTGAAGTCCGTCAGACTCGGGATTGTCTGGTGATCAGTACAACGTGATCGTTCAAGGCTCTATCATCTCTGATTAGCTCTTCCACCATCGGAATCCGTACAAGCCACTTCAGGACGCTCCACTCATTGGATTTCGCCCGCTCCCATCCTTCATGATGCCAGAAATCCTGGGGCAGTCGGGTTGCATAAACGCCGAGGAGAGAGCCCTGGACGGTTTACCAAAGGCGAGCAGAGCGGACGCGACCTTCTAGCGGGGTCGTGTGCTCGATGTACCGTATATGGCCGGTTGATTTTAGAGTGGTCGAGATTCGAAATCGGAGGGGCGGCGCAACGGTCTCGTGACGTAGGTGTTGTACCATTGTAAGCCCTCCCAAGCTTCGACGTTTAAAACAAAGCGTCCATGAACCCTGGAGGTCAGTTCAAGTTGATGATTCACGTCTACGTTCAGGAAGGCGAGAGCGGAACGAACTAGAGACCATATGTCAGGTTCAGAACGTGCGCTGTGTACCGACGCCTGTGTAAAGAAACCACAAGTCAGTCGTCTATTTTTAGCCAATCATAGCATTAAGAAGTATAGAACAAAGCCCAGATCAAATGTAACTCGGCGCTGCTCTCGAGCCATCGCGACCCAGACAGGTCCTTCGGTGGTTAGAGAGGAGGTAGAATTGATCAACATAAGCAAAAATGGGGACTCACACAGTGTCATCGTTCATACAACCATGATCCAGACTTAGTCACACATGTCGTTCTGCCACTGCCAGAGGAATTTTGTTGAGACGAACGCTCGACACGACCTGCTTCGTAATGAGCTTGCATGACAGATGAAAGATTCTGATTTGACTGTACTTCTGACCCCGAGAAATCGCCTGACAAGCATGTGCAATGCCCTTATATCTGCAGACAGAAAGAATAACCAGATATCCGAGAGGAGCGCAGAAGGGATTTCGACATGGCAGTGGTTGGTTGTCGTTGTAAAAATACGAAGGTCAAGATTTCATGTAATGATATCTCCTCCGCCGGGAAACTCCGAACTGTTATGTTTCCACCGATAACTTCATTTCATACCTTGTTCCGACCCTCTAAATAACCGTAATGCAGGTTGTATTTCCCCGCTGCATGAACTTGACCGCATTCAAACCCTGGTATGTTTTGTTTCTGATAGCAGGCGTCTAAAATCCATCACGTGCAGGAGACGGAGCTTTCAAACATGCTGAATATTCACCTCATCCGACTTTTGCTTGCCACGGTAGCCCGAACAAATGTTCGCACAAGGCGAAATGTGTGCCCTCTCCTCCTTATTCTTCATCCTCTGTCGCGACGCGTGACTGTCCAAGATAGCGCCAATAGAGAAGTGTATACAGCCATGACGCAGACAGGAGCGAGACCACATTTCTCGCCATGGACGTAGACGACTTTCGTCCATCCCCTCGTCCTACCACCCATCAATACGTGGAGGGACCCCATTCGTACTCACACTTTCGCAGCGCCCCATCGCACAATCTCTCCGCAATCATCTTAACCCCCGCGGTGAAAGAGTGCACACACACCCCGGCGATCAAAAGCCTCTCGAGCCAAACATCCATCCAGCCTTCCCAACCACACTCAATTCACCGTTGCCGCGTCTCTTCTCCCCTTCTCCCCCTTCTCTCCCTTCTCCCCGCCATCTGCTCTCCCGGCGGCTCGGCATACTGCATACCGCATACCGCATACATGATTCTTTCCCTAAGATCGGATGCCGTTTACACCCGGCGATCGCAAGCGCGAATCGTGATCGTCACCCACCCACCCACTCGACAGCTGAAGAAATACTCGAGGGGGGAGGGGGGCCGAGCTTATTGTACACGCCCCACCGAAAGTTTTTATCTTACACAGTTTCGTCTTCTCGCGCTAGAGGCGACGCGAATCTCAAATCTTGCATCTCACATCTCCGCCCACCCGCGCACACGCATGCCGAATCGAGTGCCTCCCCGGCGTCTTGGCATTGTCGAAGCTCTTGTTGATCAGTAATCCACCAGGAGGGCGGTCGAAATCTCAATGTGGTAAATGTGAACAGAATGGAAACGGAAAGGTTCGGTCGAATCTGACCTTTTGGTCCTCGGCGCCGGCGGCAAAAAAACGACTCTCTTCTCCCCTTCGTTCGCTGTGATTCGTCGTCATGACGGCCCGCGTTCTTCATCGCGAAATCGGGGACCCGTCAAGGCCGTGTGGAAAAGCACGCGAAAGGGGGGAGGGATAGGGAAGGTAGAAGCGAGACACGCTCGGGAAACGCGCGACAACGCGTACTCGTCGACTCTAAAGACCAAAGACCCCGAGACCAAGGACCCAAAACGTCGAGCATAGAGCGGTGTTTTTTGTGGGGCTTTATTAAAGTTTATACTTTTTTTTTTTTTTTCGTGCCCTTCGTGCCGTCCGATCCTACGAGTCCGGTTCCTGGTCTAACCCTCCCGCGAAAGAACGAAAACACGATGAAGACGGAGGAGAGTTGCCGCTTGCCCCATGCGTATGGGCAGCATATTCATGAACAGAACCGCATACACACGGCCCAGTCCCAGTCCCAGCAGCCAGCGATTCGCGTTTCTTGCCCGCGAGTCCGCGACACGGAGAGCCCGGGTCGCTCGGGGGGGGCTGCTGGTGATTCAGCCTTTTAGCTTATCCTTACCCGCGAACGACATCGATATTGACATTGACGATGAAGAACGAGGACGCGAGGGGGGGGGGTGTAGCATCTAGCGTGGGCGCCAATCTCAATCTCAACCTCAATCTCAAATCTGCAACCGAGCGCGAGTGGCGTCCTTGGCGAGCCTAGCACGAGGCCGGCGGCGGGAGCTTTATGAGCTTGTCCGGGGAACCATGGGGCGGTGGTACAATTCACCGGGGTTGGGGGGGGGGGACTGTTGGATGGAACCGAAAGGAAGCGGGGGGGGGGGGGGGGAAAGATAGGCTTTCGAATTTTTTTTTTTTGGAGGGGAGGGGTTTAGTCCTCGGGCGCCCGGGCGGCAAGCTGATGTACATGCACCTTCTCTCGGCACCCTTTTTACTCTTTTACGCTTTTTACCGACCGCCGGCCCCCCCTCGCCCTTTCTGGGTTTTCTCTCTGCGTAAAGAATACGTAACACTCCTCCGCTCCCCCCCCCCCCGGTTGATCGCTTGTGGCGTAGAGCGTAGAGCGCGGGATGCAGGGACGTTAGGAGAAACGCAGAACGGCGTCGGGAGGAGGTCGACGTGGTGGGAGGTCGACGTCAAGGAAACCTCAAGACCGCTTTTCGCCGATTTCTCAGCTCCCTCCCCCTCCCCCATCCTTCTCGCCACGGCCCCAGTTTGGGGGGGGGGGCGAAGTTTTGGTTGTCACGATGGCGGGGACCCGATTAACCTCCCGCGAAATATCACACGACAACCAGAACCGGGCGGGGTGGTGGTAGTGATGGTGGTGGCGTCTACCTTTGCCCTTTGCCCCCCCCCCCCCCCCCCCCCCCTTTGCGCCCGTCCAAGATTCACGGGAGATCGACGACGTCTCTCGTCTTTTTTGAAAAACGGTTCGCCGTGGAGATTCCGGGGAAAGAATGGTTGGTCGGTCGATCTGGATCACACCCCCCCCCCTCCAATGGCCACTTGAGGTTTTGTTTGTTCCTAGTTCTCGGATTGACGCCGCGAGACCGTACGGAGGGTACCTTTAGGGTGGACTTGCGCACAACGACATGGGGATACCAGAGAGGGCGAGGAAGAAACGCGGGGAGTAGTCGGGCGTCTCTACCGCTACCGCTTTGCTGGGTGTACTTTTCGTATGTGTGTGTCGGGCGTCGAAAGGACCACTAGACCACTACTGGACGGGGCTGCTGGCGCGCCGTTGTACCTTGTATTGTGTTGCTTTTTTTCTTTTCGTGGTGGTGGTGGTGATACCGCGGCGGCTTGTTATGGACATGGACGTTGACATCGATATCGATCGATGATGGGGTTCTATCCATATTCGGTCACGCGCTTCTGCTTCTACGCTGCAGCTGGATGTCGAATTTCCGACTTTGGGTTGTTCTACGTCGATTTTTTGGTGCCATGGGAGAGAGGCTCTACACCACGCTCCGGTCTCCCAACTCTCACCAGGCAGACACACATATACACACATATACACGCGTCGCGCCTCCCAAAACCCCCAAAAAAGCCAAAAACGAAGGGAAGAAGCTTGTTGACGTCAACCCCCCCCCGGTGTGATCGTACGTCCCACCCCGGTCGGTTATAGAGTGCCTTTTATCGACCCCCGCCCCGCTCCGAGGAACCGAAACGAAGCCCTTCCCCCCCCCCGTCCGGCGTACTAAGCACGCTAGGCGTTTCTTTTTACGTCCTCGCACGCCGCAGCTCTGGGGGCGATTGCTCTTATTTGTTATTTTTAGTTTGGCGCGGGAAGGGGGGGGGGTCTGTGATAGCGCAGCGCAATTGTTCGCGGGAGATGGGAGACTCGGGAGACCCAGACGGACTGACGGTCAGAAGAATAAAATAAAAATAAAAAATAAAAATCTCGACGGGGCGGAGTGTGGCGGCGAGGACGAGTACGATGAAGACGACGACGACGACAGCGGCGGACTTGGCATAACAAGGTTACAGACTGGGATGAAACTGGACCCCCCCACCCCCTTTTTTTTTTTACCCAGGCGGCTGGGAGGCACCTGATTATTTATTATTATTCATGATCGCTATCTGTCTATCTTCGACCGGGGGGAAGCTGGTGGTTGAGGGGGGGGGTGGTATGTGCCGCTCCGAAAGGGGAAGGGTGGGGTAATAGGGGGACGGACATGGAGTGCGGTGTTGGTAGGGGGAGAGAGAGGCGGTGAAGAGGACAAGGCAAAGGATCGGAGAGGGGGAGGCATCAGACGCTGCCAAACTCTAAAGACGCAGCAAGACTGGGATTTTTAATTTGGGTCGCACATGCAAAAAACTCGCGGCTGCTTGTTTCGTTTTCTTGCCCTCCACCACCACCACCACCACCACCACGCCCCGATGTTCCACCACGCCTTCCGCCCAGACGGCTCCTACGCCCACCCCAACAGCGACCACGAGCACGAGCACGACCTCTACCCCGTGCCCCCCCAGCACCACCTCCAATGGCACGAATTCGACTCTCTCCACTACCACTCGCAGTACCCCCCGCTTTCTCGACACCAACCGTACCCCAACACCACCCTCGCGCAACCACCACCACCGCCGACGACGACGATGACGGCCACACCAGACGCACGCGTGGCCTTTGAAGGCGAAGGCTCCCTCAACCTCGCCACCCTCGCGTTCAACCGCATGCCCGAGCACCCGCGCCTGCGCACCGCACAAGCCTGCGAGAAGTGCCGCACGAGGAAAGCAAAGGTATGCGGGGACCGTTTTTATCATTTGTTTTTTCTTCTTCCCCCCATCCCCGCACTGCATCGCCTCCCCCACACTACCCCCCCCTCCTCACCCCCCGCCCCTTCCCCTCTTTTTTTTTTTTTTTTGCATTCACCCCAAATGTCTCGAATCTCTAAACTAAATTCCATTCTCCCTATACAGTGCAGCGGCGAACACCCCTCGTGCAAACGCTGCACCACGCGCGGGCTCGTCTGCGAATACGCCAAGGAGGGCCGTGTCCGTGGGCCCAACAAGCCCAAGCCCAAGCCCAAGCCCCAGCCTCAGCCTCCCCATCACTCGCAACCCCCGTCGCCGCCATCGCTTTCGAATATGAATGCGGTGTCGTCGGCGTCGTCGGGCGCGACGCACGGCACTCGTACGACGACGACGACGACGACGACGAGTAGTGGTGCTGGTGCTGGGAGCGGTAGTGGTACCGGCGGCAACGGGGAGAAAGCACCAAGAAGACCCAACCATGTCCACGCCCACGTCAACCACGACCGGCACGGTCCCCCGGCGTCTATGTCTGTGGCTATTAAACGCGAGGACGATCAGGACCAGGACCGGGACCGGGATCGCGGTGGTGGTGCGGGCGGGAGACGTACGGGTGATAATAGAGATCGACAACCGCCCGCGCGTCATCGGCCGCCGCATTTACGGCTCGCTTCTACGTATGCAGGTGGGGCGTCTACGGGGTACGATTCGACGGGCGCGGGGACGGGGACGTCGACGGCGAGGTATCGGGAGCGGGAACGGGAGCGTACTGGTACTGGCGCTGGCGGTGGTGGTTTGAGCGGGTGCGGGGAGAGAAACGGACATGGGCATGGACATGGCCAGGGGAGAGGGAGCTGTAGCACGGGGACGGGGAGTGAGAACGGGTCGTCGCTGTCAAAGTAAGTCTAGTGGTACCTGGTCCCCACCACCAATCCTTCATCACCGCCAAATGTTAATGAAACTAACGGTTGTTTTTTTTTTCTTCCAACATTAGCCCGCCGTCGGCTGTTTCGTCGACGTTTGAGCTTGGAGCGCTGTCGCCGTCGGCGTCGTCGGCGTCTGGGTCGTTTTCGTTTCCGGTCCAGAGTGTGGTGCACGGGCAGGGGCAGGGGCAGGGGTTTGGTGCGGGCGCAGGCGCGGGAGGGGGAGCGGGGGAGGGGGTTCGGGATCGGGATGATGGAGGTGGGCGTCGAGATGGGGATCGGGATGGAGGCGGCGTATCGGCAGCTTCAGGTGCAGCACCAACAACAACAGCAAGAGCTCCAGCTCCAGCTCCAGATCCAAGTCCAAGGCCGACATCATACATTCGAGCACCAGCACCAGCACCAGCATCAACATCTGCACGCTCCCTATTCGTACCAGCAGGAGCAAGAGGATCAGGACCGGCTTCAGCACCAGCACCAGCACCAGCACCAGCAACAGCAACAGCATCAACATCAGCACCGGCACCGGCACGACAGAGCGCAACGCATATATCCACTTCACCATCACCAGCACCCGCATCCGCACCTACTCCTGCCCTCAACAACACCCGCACCCGCACCCATCCCCGTTCCGACAACAACAATAACCACGGAACCGGAACCCTTGGGCGCACAGGTCCAGGCGTCGACGACGTACACGCTGTACGACGCCACGACGCGGCATGCGTTTGGCGGCATTGGCGGCGTTGGCAGTGTTGGCGGCATTGGGCAGGGGCAGGAAGAAGAAGAGGCGGAGGCGGTCGGGGAGATGGGGACGCGGGGACGGGGAGGGGAACGGGAGTTTAGCTCGAACGCTGCTCAGGCTGCTGCTGCGTCGGTGGGGAGGTTGGCGTTCTGATAGGTCGTTGTGGAGGGCTAAGTTATAGCCGAATTTCCGGCTGTCCACGCGGGAGCGAGCGGGAGGCGCCACCCTTTCTGTCATTTTATATTTCATATTTCCATATGTCCGCCCCCCTGTTTTTTTTTTTTTTTTTCTTTTCTTGGGATTTTCTCTCTCTCTCTCTCTCGCTCTTTTCTTTTCTTTTTTGTGGATCATCGGTTCGCGCGTCGTTTGCTCTTCCGCACTTGCTCTCTGGTGCGTCCCATACCCCCCATATACTCATACATTCATACTCGTACCATATATAAACCCAAACCTCCGTGTACACACCCCCACACCCACTCACACACGCACCATATACATACATACATACATCAGTCCAAACTCGACCCCCCTCCCCACCCTGGGGGCAGACACACTCATTTTCCTACCTTGATATCGGATATCGGTTTTCCCTTTCCCTTCCCTTTTTTGGTGCTGATGGACCTCTCTGCATAGGAGGACGGTTACCGGAACTACAGCATACGTATACACTAGTTTTTTTGTTCTTTCGATCGGAGGACCGATTACCCATACGTCGATGCGAGAGGATCTCCCCCCCTCCCGCTTTTTTTTTTCTTTTTTTTTGTCTTTGGGCTGGTGTGCTACAATACAATTACAATATGATACAAATACAAATACAATACGATACGTGCATTGGGGATTTAGAGAATGTATGCGACTTTGGGGGAGCGGACGAGGATGGATGTAGAGTTGTTAGTTGGTTGTCAGTCATTAGTGGGTAAGTTGGATAGTTTTACCGGAGGTGGTTGCGTGTACTTGGGGTCGGTGGAGTGGCGGCCGAGATAAGGGGGGGTAAGTACGTTTAGACCATTTCGCTGATGCGCCTCACCGAATCTGCATGTGTTTGGCATAGTACATATTCGAAAGCATAAAGGACAAAGAATACCAGTTCAAGTCCGGGTTATCAACTCCTTCGGTGTCACTTTCGTGTGCTCGAAGAGCCCCACTCGTCTGAGAGGCAACTGGGTGAATTTGGCGACCAGAATTCCATGGCAAGTACATGGTGAGTACAATCAGGGATCGCGGTTGCACCGGGCAGGGCGAGCAGAATACGTCAGAGCGTGATCAGCATGGTGTCACGTCGCACGTCGATTCCCGGATATGGTTATCGTTATAACGGTTTCGCGACCTGTGGTATCGGTTTACCTTTCAGAAACGTGTTCTGAACGCCGCAGATGAAACGCCCGGTTTGACAGAGGGAGGAGGGGGGTATGTACTAACCCATTTTTGGCTTGCGGTCGCCGAGAAGAGAAAGGGAAACGTATGATGGACAAGGCGAGGGTTGACATGCGGCCCCCCGAGTCCCCGCCAATGGGGGACGAAAGGCCACATGCGCATTGCACATGTACAGAGTTCCGTGGCGTTTGCTTCGAGATTCGATCGTTGTTGCTGAAAGTGCTTGTGCCAGGCTGGCAGTCAGTTCATGCCTGATTGGGTTTGGTGGAGTTTGAAGGTACTGATGGTAGGGAGATCGGTGCAGGAGGTGTCACTCGTGAGCAGGTGGATCTTTCCATAGAACCCCGGGTGCCCCATCCCAATTGTTAGCGCTGGGAGGTGAGGAGGGAGGTGACAATGTCTAGCTGTCGGAGCCGCGTGTGATGCCCTAATGCCGTCAAGGCAGTCTTGACGCCCAGTTAACCTCGAGTCATCTATAGCTGAGGGGACCAACGTGGGCTTATGATGAAGGAAGGACAGTTTTTTTATGACGTGTACCGAAAGTACTTGGAAGCCAAGGAAGTTGGTAAGGATTCACCCCATGCAAATCAGCCAGAGTCATTTGGCTTAGCGTCCTGAGTTACATACACCTCGGCCAGTATGTCACACGTTGCTGAGTACTCCCATTTGGGACCTATTGGGCCAGAAGTTTTTCGACCGCGGCTGAAGCACGGTGCCGACTTGCATAAGATCGTTGCAAAGTACGCGGCGTTTAATGTGCTTACGCATATGCTAGAACCATAGAGTCCAGGCGCTAGAACCCAGACAACGCCGAAATATTCACCTTTGACTGCCGGGCTTTCTTGCACCGTGAGATGAATAGCTTTCGGGGCCGTGCGCCAGCGCCGGACAGAATCAGATGACACCCATGCCGTTACGCACTACCTAGGTCCGTTGGAAGTGAGAGTTCGCATTCCATAGTGGGTCAGAATACGTACATGAACACCTTGCACATAAACGCACGAGGGGGCTTCATGACGTGTACCAGGAACTGAGAAGGCGTTAGTATGGATTCACCGGGGCAAATAGGTCGTCAGTCGCGGTGAAATTGTAAACGTGGCGCAGCACACCTCGTCCTTCTAGTGGAATCCCCTGCTTGTTCTCGGTACGGCTCCAGCGAGCCTAAGAACGGCGGCGTTTCTTGGAAGCGTTGGATCCACCGTTTGAAAAGCTATTTCACGGCGTTTAATGTGTTTGCGCCGCTGCTAGAACGCAGAGAAGAACAAACCAGGAAAGCCAGAACGACGAAGTACGACAAAACACCCTTTTGAATCGGCCGGCGGCTTGTGGCCCATGCAGGGGGTGTTCTAGGGCGGGAGACCTCGGGACCGTCGCTCCAGTGGATTGCGCATGTACAAGCGTTGGATCTTGTCACCGGATCTGCCCGATAGAATGGCATAGACCCATGCTCGATGAATTGGAAGATGCCTCGCTGGTACAGTGCGTATGTGGAACTTATCGTCGTGCACGTTGACATACATGCACGCATGACGATGTCCCATTACGTGTATACACGCTGGGAGGACGGGAAGGCACACTATGTAAACATTGACTCGATTCGCTCTTGCGAATCAGTCGTTGATCGTGCGTTCTTGGATGTCGAGCAACTGGAATCAGTCACAGCATGTGTATCTCGTCAAGACGTAATGCATTCGATGGACTCGATTTGCAGGACCACACTACCACGGTCGACGCGCTGGGCTAGAGAATTGCCAGGATTCGAAGAGAGCAACGGCAGGGGACTAGAAGAAGCGAAAATGCCTATTGGATTAGTGAACCGGGGCCGAAATTCTGGACTCCGCATGCTGTTGATCGCGTCATTATCCACACAGGTTACTGCGCACTCTTCGAAGCCCACATCCAGCTGCGGGGGAAAGAGGCTCGGGAGGATGGAGGCATGACAACCCTCATACTCGGAGTGGGGCTGGCGTCGACCGTTTTCTGGCATCATGAAGGATGGGAGCAGGCGAAGTCAAATGGGTGGAGCGTCCTGAAGTGGTTTGTATGGATTCCGATGGTGGAAGAGCTAAGCCTTGCATGATCATGCCCTACTGATTACCGGACAATCCCGAGTCTGACGGGACTTCAAGCCGCCACACACGCACCAATGCCACACTTCAATTCTCGATTTCTGACTGAAAATTCTCCGATACTTGTCTGTTCTTGTCTTCTCAAGTTCGCATTCCAGATCGCTCCTGACACAAATGCCTGACACGAGGTTGGTTTACGTGGGCTTAGGTCCAGTCATGCGTTTGAACATAACTAAATTACACGCAGGAATTGTCAATCACCCGCTTGCAAAATGTTCCTCTATTACCATACACGTAGAGTACTTGTTATGTACGTAGGGTCTATGGTGAACTGGTCTTTCGATTGGAGACCTGGTGCTGGCATAATATCTCTCAATGACCTCCCTAGTTTTACCGCTCGAAATCATCACAAAAATCATCGAAGAACTCAACGGCCGCAGCACGCGTATCCTCAAAGCATGCAGCCTCGTACTCTTCAGATACATCAGCATCCATCTATCCGCGCTCTATTCGCCCTACACAGATATGCGTGAAACTCTCGTGGCGAAACCCTGGCTTTGCAGCGTTGTCGAATCACTCGCCTTCATCATCGAATCCCAACCCTTTGAGTTGAATTCAGGCCGACTTCTACCCCAGATGCCGCGTTTGCGCCATCTAATCGTCATAGCAGGGGAAGGAACTGATTGGCATGTAACCCGGAACATGCTTTCCATGTCATTCACGAATCATTTCAGCGACATATTGCGCTCGCCAGCATGTACAAGATCGCGGATGTCAACATTCGTGTTCTTCCTCCGCAGTCACTGATCACCAACCTTGACCTCCGGAAAGTTACCTTTGCCGTTGATTTGAAGAGTGTTCCTCCTGTAAGCGCATCTGCATACACGGGATGCTATGAAAGCCGCAAGACCTTTCGGTTCAAACCGTTCTACCCTGATGAGCACTCTGATACATTCTTCGTGTGTTTGAATATATTCCTTCTGCGTTGTACCAAGAGTAAAGTTCCTGGCAGCCCGATGTTTCGAAACAAAGCCTTGTGGGCTAACATCTCACACCAAGGGGCCATGTTTTTGCATCAAGGTGATCGGTAAGTAATTGAAGTGAGAACAAAGCTCGAACATGTACCTAGCGCTATCTGCTGTTCTAGCGAAACGCACCACGATCCTTGCTTCCAACCTAGCTAAATCCACTTGAGTCTGGAGGGGCAATTTGAGGGTCGTGGCGAGGGGCTGAGGAATTGGCGAAAAGCGTGCTTGAGGTTTATTCGACCTCGACCTCCCCTTCCCCTTCCTCCCCCTCTCCCGACACCGCCAGACCGCCTTCTGCATTTCTCCTAACGTTCCTTGCATCCCGCGCTCTACGCTCTACGCCACAAGCGATCGAGCGATCAACCGGAGTGGGGGGAGAGGAGTTACGTATTCTTTACGCAGAGAGAAAACCCAGAAAGGGTGATACAGGGCGGGGCGATACGGGGAGTGAGGGGGCCGGCGGTCGGTAAAGCGTAAAAGCGTAAAGAGTAAAAAGGGTGCCGAGAGAAGGTGCATGTACATCGCCTTGCCGCCCGAGGACTAAACCCCTTCCCCCCAGAAAAAAAACGAAAACGTCAAAAGCCTATATCTTCCCCCCGCCCCGCTTCCTTTCGGTTCTATCCCCAACTGTCTCCTTCCCCCTTCCCCCTGCCCGGTGAATTATACCACCGCCCCATGCCCATGGTCCCCGGAGGACAAGCTACAAGCTCGAAAGCTTCCCCCTCCCCCCCCCGCCAGCGGCTTTGGGTTAGGCTTCGCCAAGGACAGCCGCCACTCGTGGGTGGTTGTAGATTTTGAGATTGGGATTGAAGATTGAAGATTTGAGATCGGCATCCCACGCTAGATGCTTTCTTCATTCGTCGTCGTCGATGTCGATGTCGATGTCGGTGTCGTTCGCGGGAGGTGAGGGTAAGGATAAGCTAAAGGCTGAATCACCGGAAGCCACGAGCTCTGTATCGCGGTCTCGCGGGAAGAATGAGGATCGCCGGTTGCTGGTTGTTGGGACTGGGACTGGGACTGGGGCGTGGATATGTGATTCCGTTTACGAATATGCAACTCATACTCATACGCATGGGGCAAAGTAGCAACTAATCCTCCGTCTTCATCGTGTTTTCGCCGTTCTTCGGGCTGGCGGTTCATGCTTTCGCGGGAGGGTTAGACCAGGAACCGGACTTGTAGGATCGGAGAGCATGAAAGGAAAAAAAAAAGTATAAACTTTAATAAAGCCCCACAGAAAACACCGCTCTATGCTCGACGCTTTGGGTCCTTGGTCCTTGGTCTTTGGTCTTTAGAGTCGACAAGTACGCATTGTCGCGCGTGCCTCGGTTCTACCTTCCCTATCCCTCCCCCCCCTCCCCTCGCGTGCTTTTCCAGACGGCCTTGACGGGTCCCCGGTTCGCAATCGCAATGAAGAAAGCGGGGTCTCATGACGACGAATCGCGGAAAAGGAAGTGGAGAAGAGAGTCGTTATTGGCTTTTTTGGCTTGCCGCCGGCGCCGAGGACCAAAAGGTCAAATCAACCGACCGAACCTTTCCGTTTCCATCTTGATCACATTGAGATCTCGACTTCCCCCTGGTGAGTTGCTTATCGACCACAAGGTTCGACAATGCCAAGACGCCGGGAGGGGGGGTGCTCTCGATTAGGCGCGCGCGCGGGTGGACGGAGATGTGAGATTTGAGATTCGCGTCACCTCTAGCGCGAGAAGACTGAATGTGTAAGATAAAAAAACTTTCGGTGGGGCGTGGCGTGTACATTAAGCTCGGCCCCTCCCCAGAATATGTTTTTAGCTTCCAAGTGGGTGGGTTGGGTGACGATCACGATTCGCGCTTGCGATCGCCGGGGGTAACGGCATCCGATCTTATGGAAAGAATCACGTATGCGGTATGCGGTATGCGGTGTGCCGAGCCGCCGGGAGAGTAAGATGGCGGGGAGAAGGGAGAAGGGAGAGAAGGGAGAAGAGATGCGGCAACGGTGAATTGAGTGTGGTTGGGAAGGCTGGATGGGTGTTTGGCTCGAGAGGCTTTTGATCGCCGGGGTGGGTGTATGTGCTCTTACACCGCGGGGTTTAGGATGATTGCGGAGAGATTGTGCGATGGGACGTGCGAAAGTGTAGGTATGACTGGGGTCCCTCGTCGTGATTTGGTGTAGGACGAGAGGATGGACGAAAGTCGTCTACTTCCATAAACAAGAAACATGATCTCGCTCCTGTGCGTGATGGCTGTATACAACTTCTCTATTGACGCTATTTCCGACAGTCACGCATCGCGACAGAGGATGAAAAATAAGGAGGGGAGAGCACACATTTCGCCATGTGCGAATATTTGTTCGGGCTACCATAGCAAGCGAAAAAGTTGTAATGGGCCGTGAGGTGAGCATTCACCGCGTCCATCTCCTGCACGTGATGGACTTTTTAGACACCTGGTATCGGAAATAAAACATACACATCGTTTCCGGGGTTTGAACGTGGTCAGTGTATGCAGCGGGGAAATACAACCTGCGTCACTGTTATGTTAGAGGGTAGAACAAGGGACGAAATAAAGTTATCCCGTGGAAACATAATCATTCGGAGTTTCCCGGTGGAGGAAGTCTAGACTTTGGCCTTTTTTGGTTTTCCATCACAACGACGACCAACCGCTGCCAAGAATGATTCAGACCTACATAGTCGCACACGTCGTCGTTCTGCCACTTGCCAGAGGAATGTTTGTTGAGACGAACGTTCGACACCACACGACCTGCTTCGTGATGAGCTTGCAATGACAGACGATAGATTCTGATTTGACTGTGAGTTCCCATTTTTGCTTATGTTGATCAATTCTATACATCATCCAACCACTCGAAGGACCTGTCTGGGTTGCGAAGGCTCGAGAACAGCGCCGGGTTACATTTGATCTAGACCTTTGTTCCATGCTTCTTGATGCTATGATTGGCTGAAAAAAGACGACTGACTTGTGGTTTTTTTTTTTTTAATACAGGCGGGGGGGTCCACAGCGCACGTTCTAAGTCTGACATGGGTCCTTAGTTCGTTTCGGCTCTCGCTTTCCCCAACGTAGACGTGAATCATCATTAACTTGAAAACTGGCCTCCAGGATTCCTAGATGCTTTGTTTTAGACGTCGAAGCTCGGGAAGGCTTACAATGGTACGACAACTGACATCTGCGTCACGAGGCCGTCGGGCCGCCCCTCCGATTTCGAATCTCGGCCACCCTAAAAATCAAAAAGACCATACGGTACATCGGACATATGACCCCCCCGCGCGTCTGATTCGCCTTCGGTAAGGGTGCTCTCTCTGCGGCGTTTGCACAAGTTGACCGCCCCACAGGCTCTCGAGCCCCAAAAATCACGTTGTTTACGAAAACGTCCTTTTTCAGAGAGAATGTGTGCCATCGGCAACGGTCATTACATCCCGTCCTGGGATGGCGCCTGGACGCGGTCACGACTGACAACTATAGGCCGTGCAATCGGCGCGCTGGGAAGCCTATAAAAGTTCAGTCGAGAGGCTGGAGCGTTATTCGGTACCCCCCTCACCACCGTCAGCTCCACAACATGCGTTCCACTTTCATAGCTGGTTTGGCTCTCGCCGCGATCTCTGCCGTCGTTGCTTCCCCCGTGGAAACCACCGGTACGTCCCCGACACCCTCCTTTTCAGACACTGTGTGGGGCCCCTGACGTCAGTTCAAGACGCAGTGTGCAGTGGTCAAGTTACGGTGTCCGAGTCCTTCATCGGGAAGGACCACAACGTCAAGATGGAGGTGGCGACGTGCCCCGAGGCGGTCGTCCAGCCACGAGCGGTGTTGGAAGGCCGCCAGACGAACCTGTGTGCGGTCAACTGTGAGTGCTTTTTTTTTTAGCTGACCGTATTCGGTCGTGGCGGTCGGTCGTTGAGAATGACTTGTTGTTTCAAAAAGGCACGAGAAACTGCTTCGTTCCGGCTGGAGGTGGACCTGACCCGAACGAGTGCAATGTTATCGCGGATGCCCTTCGATTCGAGAGTCAGAATACGGGTACGCTCAACGGAAAAACCCCCCTCAGCTAACCAACGTACTAATATGCTTCCACCTTTCTCAGGTGCCATCTTCGCAGTCGGTACCGGCGTGAGTGACGGTTCGACCATGAGTGTTTGGGACAACATCGGCTGACGAAACGTATAGACAAACAACACCGTCGTCCTCACCTACAGCAGCTGTAAATCCTTCTTCGTGAACCAGGACCTCGGTCCCGTTGCGTACTGCCGCACCAACTGGGTACGCGAGAACAACATTGCATAGGAGACGAACATTGTCCAGGCTCACACACCCACCACCCTTCTGCTTGCTTCCCCAGGCTAATACTGTCGACAACGTCGCATTCAACTGCCAGGCCCCTCAGAACGCACACGGGGGGAACTGTGTCGCGACTGATCAGCGTTACTTCATCCAGTATGTCTTGTCTTTTTCGCCCTCCGCATCTCGCGTGGACAAATGTCGGTTCTGACTTGGGCTGCCTGCCTTAGGGTACAACACGTGTGAACGCCGATCCAAGTTTTGTGTGGACTCTAGGGCTCTCGTTATAATCCCTTTTTCGTTCCAATTGGTTGTGCCGTCCATCATGCATCATGGAGGAGGTCGTTTAGCATTACTGACTTATCTACGTCTACATCATATCCTGGCCGGCGTTTTTTTTTGCATTTGGCCACCGCCGTGTAAAGTCGAGATATTAAAGTGCAAAAAAAGGTTTTCCTATTCTGATACCAGGTTGTGCGAGAGGGGAGAGACTATGCATATACAAGCTTCAAAGTAACGGTGGGGGGAGCATAAGTTGGCGTGACGAGACCCGCGCTACTTCCATTCGAGGGTAACAGGGCCATTCAAATCGGCCTGGAGGTTTTGGGCAACAAGCTTCTTTTGCGCCGCCATGTACTCCCAACCCTGAATTTTCTTTCCACTGAGCGACACGACAGTGGGCTTCGGCTCTACCCCGAGAACCGTGATCTCGGTAAGTCGCTGTTGGACATGGAAGGAGCCACGACCCTTGACCAGAACCCGTCCTTTGGTAACAACGAACGTCAGGGTCCTGCTTGGACCCGGGGGGAAGCTGATGCCGTCGTCGATGTACGCTGATCCAAAACCACGCCCGTGGGCTGACTGTGAAATGAGTAACGAGAACGGGCCCTGACGCGTCTCCTCAATCGTGTACCCTGGCTTTCCGTGGAGAAGGATGGCAGACCCATCACGAACGTGCACGTTAATGTGTCCGAGGGGCGCAGGGAGGGTCGTTGGTGCGCCGGGTGCGGCGTCGACAACTTGAACGTCGTGGGTGTACCAGTCTCGCCAGATGACGCGGCCTCGGCCAGGGAAGATGCCTGGGTGGGAAGAAAATAGTTTCAGTCGGTGTTAAAACCCGAAAATGTTTCCCCCCACCATCCACGGTTGTAACGTTGGGCGTCAAAACGGGCGTCACGAGGATATCGCGGCCGATGAGAAATTGGGTGGAGACGTTGAACAGCTCTGGTTCGTCTGGGAACTCGAAGAAGAGCGCACGGACGGGGGGTGTTCCGTGGATTGAGGAGTTTGCGAAGAGGGTGTACTATAGTACACGCGGGCGAAAAGGATGTTAGTCCAAATCTTTGACAACCTGTGAATATCTCACCCAGTATGGAAGGAGGGTATAGCGGATAGCCATGGCGATACGGGAAGCGTCGGCTACGCTATCCCAACGATAGGGCTCCTGTGGAATTGCCCCCTTGATGTTGTGGTTCCGGTAAAACGGTGTAAAAGCGGCCAGCTGCATCCAGCGGTTGCATAACTCTTCATCTGTGTTTCCATCTAAGAGTAATAATGAGCTTCCGAGGTTCAAGGGTGGGCCGGCTACTTCAGAGAATGTAACGTACTGAAACCACAGGCATCCGCGCCTACGAAAGGGATTTGGAACAGTTGGAATTGCAAGATGCCCTAGAGGAAAGGAACGTTAGCATCTTCATCCTCTTCTCCTCTCCGCAGAGCGTTTGCATACGGAAATGCTATGACGCATATACGACCAAAGACTAAAATTGTCTCCCAGCTGTCAAGCAAAAGGACGTCACTGGCGGTACGACAAGCCGAGCCTCAGATCCACCTACCCAATGCCCAGTCCACTCCCCGGAAGAAGCGGAAGTAGAGCGACTTATCAAGAATGGTCGCTTTCCGGGAAGAATCTTCTGTAGGGCGAGATGGGTTGCCTTCTCTTCCATCAGACCCCACAGATTATGGACATCCAGCTCGACCTGGCCGTCAGCGTGGGTAGCGTTGGTGGCTAAAGTGTGAATGGAGAGCCTTCCATTCCCTGCCAAAGGTGCTCGAACTCAAGGTCGTCAACTAGGAGGGGGGGACTGACGAACCGTTGTGGATCGCATACGATGGCGCGTTGAGATCAACTCCCGTCTGGTGCCCGGCACCAAGGCCGCGTTTTCTGGGA
This sequence comes from Lyophyllum decastes, assembly GCA_025854295.1. Taxonomy (NCBI): domain Eukaryota; kingdom Fungi; phylum Basidiomycota; class Agaricomycetes; order Agaricales; family Lyophyllaceae; genus Lyophyllum; species Lyophyllum decastes. The sequence goes on along the minus strand of CP107712.1, from coordinate 62,808 downwards.
CAGAATGGAAGTCGGTGTGAGCGCTTAGCACAGCGTTTATTGTGATATTTCCGTTACCTGATGCTGCCTCCTCTCTGTTGGCCGGTGCGCTTGTTGATAGCAGATGTTGCAGTGTGGCAGGTGAGCGTCCCGTTCACAGTGATATTTCCACTCGGCCCCGAAATGGCGGGATCGTAACTGTCGTCCGCATATGTCAGATGGAGGATAGGATCAGCGTGCCGCTTATCTGGTCTCACCATTCTGGATAGTCTATAAAAGGACGGTCTATCGTTGAGTTGACATGCAGGGGATTAAATGTTGCGGAAGGGGTGTGACACATACCGCGAATCGGATTACCAGGTTCGCCTGGAAGGATAAACGGAACGCTCGTGTTCGACAAATCCGCATTGGTTCCGCTGTCAACGGGGGGGAGGGGGGGGGGGGATTCGAGAGCAACATCAGGGGGGGCCCCGAATGTCAAGCAGCCCAACAACGAGAACATACGTACCAGGAACCGTCACAGAACGAACTTGCTTCGTTCATGTCCAACCAGATGCCGGAAAATTCGACGCCGGACTCCGTCCAGTTTCGCAGAGCCTCGGTCCACCATTGTTGTGCATTTGGCTGGAACCAATCGGGGAATACCTTGGCGCAGGCTTAGTTTCTCGACACAGCATCAGGAAAAAGATGAACTATCGCACGGTATAGCCAGGCCAGACTTGACCGATGTATTCCGACCCGTCCGGATTTTGTATGAAAACGTTCCTGCAATAGCGCCGTCATAGCGGCTAACAGTTGTGTCTATGATGGGGAACGTACTGCTCGACGCCCTTCACGTAAGGGTGATACTACGGGGAGTGAGCTAGATCAGAAATCTGTGATACATTGTGATTGCGTGATAACGCACGATATCAGTGGCATTAACTTGTTTGGGTATCGCTGCATCAACGATGGGGATGTCTGAGAAACAGCACGAAGTGAGATAAAAAGGCGACAGGTAGACATCACAAACACTTTTGATTGTTCGCCGTCTGTGGTGATGTATGCTATGAGGGCTATGTACGACAAATGGCCCACAAAAAAACCATACCAGCTCCTTGATGAACGCACGAAACTCCTCTGCGGGATACGTGACAGGGTCCATAGTGAAGTCGCGCACGGCGTGGTAGAGATCGATGTCGTTCCACATCACTGGGGTTGGGATCAGCAATGTTTGAAACTAGCGCAGGTCGTAACCTACCTTCCAGGGGGACATTAGCCGCCTTCATTTTGAGCACCTGCTCCCGAGTTTCATTGAGGTCGTGATAGCCCCATCTGCCGAAGAGAAACTAAAGTTCAGAGACTGATCGCGCAGAATGAAAGATGGATATCCACCGGCAAAGGTGGAACCCGAACCCCCAAGCAGGCTGCCAGGTCGGGAGTCCCACCAGCGCTCCATATTGCTCGATTACGCTGGTCGGATCTGGGCCCGAAAAGAAGTAGAAGTCTAAGACGCCGCCTATCATTCTGTACTGAACCAGTGATACATTGGTGCTCTGAGGGGTAAGAAGCAGGACGTCGCCACCGGCAGCACTACACGACGATCAGTACAGAGAGTGATCACGACGAATGTCGAGATCACGGACCTCATCAGGAATACACCATGAGAGGACGATTTATTCGTTGTCTCATCAAAGCGGTGTTCGAGGTAAACAGGGTGCGTCCCGTATCTAGAAGGGGACTGTTTGTGAGGGTGTGTTTGAATCATGAGCCTTACGCACACATTTTCGTCAACGGGATCAGCAACATCACGCGCCCACATCGTTTGGATAGATCCGCCATTGGTGCCAATGTTTCTCCTGAAACCAGAGCTGGCGACGACTTCGCCCAATCCATAGATATTGGTATCCAAAGGTAATGCTGATGTTAACTGGAATAACCTTTAGCTCCTGCGACGAAATTACCCCAAAAAGGTAGAATCACCTGGAGATATTGCTTCTCGAAGACAAGCGGAAATCCGCTAAGGATAGTACTGTTGTCGCTAGCAATGACAGGCCCAGTCGGCACTGCGGGAAGGGAACTGATTCTCGTATCAAACAGCGGCGATGCTTGGGGTTGGGATCGACGGGTTATCCAAAAGGCGAAAGGCGACGGCTCGTAGTTGAAAATCAAGTCCGATTTGGATGCAAGAGAATTGCTAGGAATGGGTGGCCGAGCGATAACTGATTGGGGAATCGTGTACTGTTCGCCTGCTGTGTCGAAAATATTCACCCGGAGCCTGGCGTAGCGATGAAGAGTCATGAGTTTCCACAACGTGTTTTATTAGCGAGATCAAACCTCGTGGGGGTCTCATAGGCGACTTGAACAGTGAGTTCCGGGACGTCGTCGCCGAACGCATTGCAACCGCTACCTGCGAGACTCAATTGCGCAGAAAGCCCGGTTCTGGTCTCGACGAGTGAGTGCAGGGTATATCCTGCGCAAAATGAGTAGAGATAAATGAGGCAGTAGGATATATGCTTACCGGGACAGTTAGATACATCAAGAGTACTGGCATCGCCAACAGCGTGAAATTTGTGAATGGAAAGTGGGGCTTGGGTCGCTGACCTTGCGAAGACCAAAGGTGCAAGTAAAACCACGATGCACGCCAACATCGTGGGTGGTCAAGCTTGAGTTATGTAAAGGGGCACCGCGTCTTATATAAACCCTGTTTCTAGACGCCGTGAGGACAAGCTCCGTCAGGGCTCACCTGATCGTGGTGATGAGCTAAAACCTAACTGGCGGAAGCGGTCAAAAGGAGACGTTGGAAGTCCAAATCCCTATAACGCGAGAGTTATGAAACGAAGAGATGCAGAGGACGCAGTGCAGACCCTTGTACTTTGCTGCGTTCAGAGGCGTCCAGCGTAAATTCCAACGAGATGGCCGGGGGCAAGAGAAGCAGCCTTGCTTGCCGACGGCGATTGTGATATTTATCGCACCCACGGGCGCTGCCGACCTCTACGTAGGTGCGTATATACGCACATGGTTCTCTCGCGGTCGAAGTCTCCAACTTAGAGCTTGTTCTTGTGATTCATCCCCCTTTATCCAGGGTCACGTGGATCCGGGAAAAAACACGACCCCGGAAATATTGACGCGTCCTGGCTTTCACTTTTTGCCACCTGTCAGCCCCACACCAGCGCCTCGAAAATTTCTTCTCCTACCATATGCCTTCCCGAACCGCCGCCATCGAGGCCGAGTCCGCCAGAGTCAACGCGCAGATGGAAGTCTTACGGGGGCGCGAGGACGAAATCCAAAGATTGATAGATGGGATGCAGTCACTGAAAGACTCGATACGCGACGAGAGGCTCATGCTGGAAACGCGAAGCCGGGAGTTGGAAGCTGAAAGATATCCCGTCAACTGGCTCCCTCCAGAGCTGCTAGCCGACATATTCACTACCGTTGTCGCGTGCTCCTCCACGTTGGATACCAATCCCGACACCGCGACGGCTCGTTTTGCAGTGCCACCTCCGATCGTTTTATCCCAAGTATGTCAACGATGGAGGAGTGTGGCTTTGGCTACGTCATCCCTATGGTCGAAGATATCGTGTTGGGGCGCGAAATCAGACGGACACCTCAACAGGCTTTTCATTCATCGCTCTAGCACAGCTCTGCTTGACGTAGAGTATCGCACCTGCCCCAAGTTGTTGCCATCCATAGAGGGGAGTGAAAAGGAAAATGTATCTAGTATCTTTTCCGAAGTCTTCGATCATTCAACTCGGCTGCGATCCTTTTCCTTGGAATGTCGCACTGCCGAGGCGGTCGAGAAAGTGCTTGGCCTTCTGTCCACCCCTATCCCCAGCCTTCAAAGTCTGAGCCTGTCGATCGTGACCAAGCACCCATCGTTCTCAAAAGCCATATCTCTCCTCGAAGAAGATTTCGCTGCTGGAGGCGACGACGGCGCTAACGAAGATGCACCCAACACATCCAACCTGACAAGTCTCGAGTTGGAAGAAGTTCCACTCTTCAGCCTCCCGAGCCACATGTTTACGAATATAACGTCTCTCAAGCTTCGCTATCTGCCCAAGAGGCACGCGCTCCCTACGGGAACGCCGTCGTATCAGCTTAAAATGTCCACGCTTGGTCATTTCCTCGCACTTACCCCCCTTCTTGAGGATTTCACGCTGTCCAACACTATTCCCTTGTTTGACACATTACTCCCTGAGGACAACATGAGCACGTACTCCGGCATTTCGACCCGACCGCGTGTGTCACTTCCTCATTTGAAGCGCTTCGAGTGGAGTTACCCATTTCCCGGAGAAGTCCATTACTTCGTGACGTTCTTCGACCTCCCCGCTTTGGAGAAGCTGGACATATGGGTGGAGGAGCCTCGACGTGCGACCGACTGGCACATATCCGGACATCATAACGACTTGATGTCGCAAGCGTCCGTGCGACGCGGCCGCTCGGAGCTCTGGGCCCTGCGTGAGCTGAGCCTGCAATGTGGCGGGGAGAGCACGTTTGACGCTCTGCGCAAGTTCGATGCCCCGTCTCTGCAGCGACTCGAAATCACGAATGCCGATCGACGAGTCAGGGGGGGCGGTAAATCTTTCCCGACCATGCCTCGGCTTGAATACATGCTGCGGGATCCACGTCTGTCCCATCTTACGCACCTCACGGTGTCCCACTTCGATATCTCCCGCGAACCAGACCGGTGCGAAGCGTTTTTCGGATATCTGCCCGTTCTCACATCCCTATCGCTGGACACTTGTGTTGGGGTGCGAAGATTGATGGAGACCTTGGGAGAGATAGTCCTTGGACCTCGAGGGCTTGCACCGGGCTATCCGGAACGAAGGCGTCGTTTCAAAGTTTGCCCGCGGCTTGAAGCCATTTCCCTGTGGAGCTGCGAAGACGTCAATCTCATGGACGTGTGGGCGGTCGTGATGGCGAGGCGGGAGCACTTCGACCAGGACGAGAGGGATCCTAGTTCCACGGACCAGGCAGTCGTCGTCCAGAGTACGGCGAGAAAAATACGCCCCCTTAGGAAGTCTCGCCGTCAGGTTTCAGGGAGAAATGAAGAAGGCAAGAGTTCGACGCACCTGGTGACGGGGGATTTGCCGGGTGTGCAGCTGGCAGCCTCGGACTTCTGCCGCCCCGCCAAAATTGTTTATCTTCGCCTCGATAACTGTATCGGAATTTCCTTGAATGATACGTTCGCGTTGAAGCAGTTGGGAGTAGTAGATATTGTCTATAATGGTAGAGCATTAGATGCGTAGAATGGTATGTATATCAACGACGACTACGTTTAGTTTCAAGTGCATAAGCGTCGTTCTGCACACAGCGAACGGTTAAAAAAATTGTTTGTATTTCCCATTTGGATTTTTGGTACCGTAAACGTGCATTGGTTACCATTCCTAGGGTTCAAATCCCAAATACTGGTATTGACACATGCATTGATCACTCTACATTTTTTGACACAGTTTCCCAGACGCTGGCTTTCTCCGGATGAAGACGCTACAGGTTCCAATAAGATTCGTCAGCGGGAACAAAAGAGGCATCGTGACAGGGGCACTTACGTCCACAGGAATTTCCATGCCACTGAGCGCGTCTAGGACACCCTAAAAGCGGTTTCATTAGATCGCGAACCTAAGCGAAACAAGTCATAAAGGCGAAGCGCACCACGCCGGTCCATCGCTCCAAGTCCGACACTTGATCTGGGGTGATGAAATCCTGTGACGTTCGGGACGCAAAAACCATGTGTGCAGCAGCTGCCCTAATCACCGTGTCCGGAGACGCGAGCCGGGGTGAAGTCAGTGGGACGGTAGGTGAAGGTGGCACGGATATGGTCGGTTGTACTGGCCCTGCGGTCAGAGGTGGTTCCCCCACCTTAGCGGCGACACGTCCGCCACCCCAACACGCTGCAAGGTGATACAGGTGAAAGGTCTCCATCTTTAGGTGCCATGTGTGACTAAGTGAGAATCGGAGCTAAGGGGGGTAGATCTCACCTCCAGCGTCGCCAAATCAGGTGTCGACGCTTGGAGTATCTCGATAAGATTGTCATTACGGTCTGGAAATGAGGTATTTCTTCCTTGTGATGAATAAAAACTTTTTTTTAAGATACGAAAATAAGTCATTTCGCACGCCGCGCACATGTGCATAAATGACCAACCTGTCTGCGGAAGCATTGACGGTTCCTGCAAGGATCGGTGTGCTAGACGTGACAGGTTTCATGGCCTTTAGAGCATTATGAACCTGGTCTAACGTCTGAGAAATGGAACAAAATAATCTAAGCGGCCGCTGGCGGCGCAGAACAAACCTGAAGGTGCAGGATTGGATCGGCGGGGACCTGGATGAGGGCAAACCGATCAGAATATGTTATAGGTCGAGAGCGAACGAAGCGCACTGGTTTACTGATCTTGTATGGCGGCTCATTGCTTTCTGCTGGATTCAGGAAATTAAAATCTACATTTCGGCTCACGGCCACGCTAGCTTTGGGTACTACAACAGTGCCCACGGGTACATCGACGAGTGCCCCACAGGATCCGAGGCTTAGTTACGACCAATTCAGGGCAGGCGGGCCAACAAGGAGACCTTAAGACTGACCGAACGACACACATGTCACCGCTCAAACACTCTCGTACTTCTCTGATGAAGAAGTCCATGTTTGGGCTGCCCATACCAATGCTGATTATTGATATCGCGGCATTTTTATATCTTCCCGTGATCGTCAGAAATCCTCTTTCAGATGACAAGACAAACGGTTTCGGATTCTTGTCCAAGGATGCGGCGATAGCTTGAGCTCGAGACGGCGATCCGACAGTGATCTATGAAGGTCCCCACGAGTAAGAGCATTGGGCATGTGTTCAAAATAGGCACCTACAATGCGATTGGCGACTTCACCTGGTCGCAGTCCAAGGTGATAAACGCGTTGATCGGCGGTCCGAGGAAAGTCTACGGGGCAATGCTAATATCAAATGCAGCGTGGTGTTAGCTTCCGAATAGACATACTAGCGTCCGTAAGGATGTCCTTCATGCTGGCGGCAAGGCGGTCTGGACTCTGAAAACGCGGCAAATTGGAATCTGGTGGGTATCTCAAATCAGGATGACTGCTGTCGGAGTTCGGATCCTTCCCATTTTGCGGCGCTGGTCACAAACACGTGGATGTAACGTTACGCCTGTCCTACTACTACCGTCAAGTACCGACATCCCCAGTCCGAGTCGAAAACCAGGTTTTTTGAATGCTTACCGCGTCGGCTGTGACTTTTTCCATGTCCACTTCCTGCTTGTGCTTCTTGACAACTACTAGTGCTGATCGGGCTCGACCTTCTGGTGGAAAGGTCTACAGCGGATCTCCGAGCCAGGGACGTACACTGACACGCCACCTCACATACATGCACGGATATAGCCACGCAACCAGGACAAAGTAGTGTTCGGCGCGCAACCTTCCGTGATGTTTGTTTAAGGTTTCCGCGTTTTCGCGTATCCTCACAATACCTTGGGAAAGCGACCGAGGGTTTAGTTCGTCCAAAGGCGATATCAATGCTTTCAAGTATCCCTGACCGTACTCGGGCTTCATGTTTTGCCTTGAAGCTGTGGGAGTAGATACGGGTTCTGTATCTGGTGAGCACGTTTTTTTACCTGCATTTTAGGGCTCTGCACACAGCTTCCCATTGGATCGGTGTTCACTGACTCATGGTGGGCGCTGTGCCCTGACTAGTGTCCAATTCTGGAGGACCCTTGATCCGCCAGCGACTTTCCGACACGCGATCGAGGCAAATACGCTCAGTGGTCAATGTGGGATTTCGGCCGAGGTTTGAGGACATATCGTGAGTACGAATGACGCCTTTGTTTTGTTTATTAAGCGATGCCAAGGCAGCCCCCACTTGCAATGACTGGTACGTATAGTATTCCTTGACTTTGCCCTGGTCTCCTGACTTATCAGCCGCATCCAGGGATTCAAGCTTCTGACTTGCTGATTGGCGCTCAAGTAGAAACCCACCCCCTTTTTGTTATCGCCAGCGAGGCTTCTTCGTTGATGAAACCGCTTCTGAACTTCTGTTTTGTGGTAGGATCTTGTTGCACACTCCTCAACGGCTTGTGACCCGTGCTTCAGATTTCGCCGTCTGCGGGATCTACTAAGGGAGGGGGTCCCTCATGGATCAGAACCGCATTACGGCATAAGCTTGAGCTCCATATATCAGTATGGGCAAGGACGCTTATGAATTGCCCCCGAGGACCACCATTGGACTATCTGTACGGATAAGTCTGTCTATGTTCTTGAATATAGAACGATTTTACTACTATTCACACACTCGAAGGTCAATGTCAAGATGTCGAAACACTGGCCAATAATAAGGCTCGTTTGGATATTGGATCTGCTAGATCACCGGAGCCCAGGCAGAAGTCCGTCCCACCCGGAGCCGTAGATGCACAGCAGGTTATGTCTCACACGTCAATATCCCGTCACAATCCCACAAGGCAAAGGTCATGATCGTGAAAGCGCGTAGGACATTGAAACTGACAGATTGGAGGTGGTGGATGTCAGGTAACGTCGTTTGTACCCGTGACCCTTGAGTGCTTTTAGAACCGTTCCAATCCGTTGGCTTGGTGCCCGCCTCGGATCTGCCTCGTTGAAAAATCCCCGATTTCAGACATGTCCAATTTCGCGCTGGTTGAAATTGCTTATCATCCCGAAATAGTGGTTTGGCTATATTGACTAAAGGCAGTGTTCACAGTGAAGGCGGTTCTAATGCCTCGCGACGGCGCCACGATTTTCTGGAAAAACACTGAGATGAACGTGTGGTATTGGGAGTATTTCTTGAAACATGTTCGTGGTTTCCTTTCGAACCCTTGGGGATTCTGAGCACGAGATGGTTACCCTATTGTTCGGACCTAGCCGTATCTGGAATTCAAAGTTACGGAGTATCAGAAAAGGCAAGCTGCTAGACCTGGGGGAATACCTGTTTCGAGGACTGGAAATCCGCTGACGCGTGCCTGTGAACCCTGTGTTACAAGGGTTGATCAAGCGGTGTCATGAGCTCCGCGAACAATATTCCCCTCGACGATCAAGCTGGACTTGTTTACCTCTTCCTGGGATAATACGTCAATGGTCTACAGTTCTGAACAAAGAGGGTAGTCGTGGCTTAACGGTAGCGAACAGTTACAGGAGACGTGGTTGTATCCGCGTTTCGTTCCGCCATCCCATCTGAGACTCGCGCCCGTCCCGATCACAACAACGACACATTTTCAGGCAAGTCCTCTCAGGTACTCCACATCATTTCCTTTCCCTTCCTCTCTCTTATAGTCTCTTCAGTTCCCACTTCCCGAATCTCTCTCTTATGCGTCGCACTGGCTTCGACACCGGGGCACAAATGCCAGTCACACAACACGCTGGCTCCTTCTACGATGGGTCACGGCAAGACGGACAGGATGAGCGCGGCTCGATGTCAGGTTCAGACGATGGAAGTTACGCTCCGTACCACGACGCTGTGAAGGGAGAGCTAGAATTGGAAGGTGAGTCGTTGACCATATCTGGTCTGGCCGCGTTCGTGACGACGGCCTTCGTTCAGATGATCACTCGGCATTGACTTCCCAGACGCTCAACACTGATGGCACACCAAAACGTCCGATGAACGCTTTTATGATATTCGCTCGCCGTCGGCGACCACAAGTTTCCGCTGAAAACCAAGCCATGCGTACCGGGGAGATAAGCAAGATCCTCAGCAAAGAATGGAACACGATGCAGGCAGTGAGCATGTCTCGGACTTCATTGGCCTCGTGGCTGACTGCGTCCAGGCAGAAAAACAATTCTACCAGGATCAAGCTAGGCAACTCAAGGACACATTCAACACAAAATACCCTGACTACGTCTATCGGCGCAGGCCGAACAATTCGCGGAGGAAACGCAAGCCCGATGCAGCGGAATTGCTTTCGTCGGACAAGCCCTCACCCCCAGATGACACGGGTTTCGAGGATTTAGGCGACTCGCTGACGGATGGGGAAGACCTCAAGGTATCGGATAGCATGTCAGACATTCACCGACCCCGTCCCAGTCACGACGTGCACACCTACCCCGATCAGAGCAAGTTTCGCTCAACATCCACTCGTGCGGCGCCGTATACTTACCCCGTCCATGAACATTCATTGCGTCCCAGCACTGTCCATGAAAGCCGGCTACCGTACGAGTCTTCGAGCGGCACCGACCGGATACTTCACGACGCCTCGTCTACCCCAGTCAGCCAGCCATATTCATACATGTCCGTCCAGAGCCAGAGCCGCCAACAACCTCAGGCAATTCCTATATATGCCCAGAGCGCAGTCGACAGCGATCAAAGTTGGAGCCTCCCTTCGGCTCGTCCATCTTCCTGGCTGGGTCCGAGCGACCAGTCAGATCGGAGCTTCGCGCCCCCTCCAACAGCGAAGGTGCAACGAGCGTCCACGTCTCCCACTTGGCAGCGTTCTAGCCACCAGGCGAACATCTCCACCAACTCCGTTTCGCTCAACCTACCGACTCTTAGCTCCCCTTTCTTTCCCGTTGATTCAGCGCAGGAAGCGCTTTCTTCGTCAACTCTTCCACAATCCATTCCACCTTCCTCTTACACTTCAGGCTCGATGCAACCCCCACTACTGGTAGGAAGGGAATTTGACGACACCGAGATGTCGTTGTCCACCGCAGCCCATCCATACCATTCCAACGCAGGTCGGGAAGGAATGGTGTACGGGCACCGCCAACCTGGGACCCCGCGAGGCCTTCCACCCATTTCTAACTATTCGCAATCGCTGCCATCGCAATTTTCGACAAATTCCGGTTTAGGTGGTACACAGTATTGGGCTCGGGAGTAAAAGAATTTACGTGGTGTCATAATAGTGGTTTCCAGGCGTCGGTTTACTACGCTACATATTAACATCTAATCGCTATCTTCTTTGCTTTGTCGTACTCTCTTCGGTGCGTTGTATTATATTGTATTTCCTAGCTTGCGGCCCTGTAAATAGGTGAAGACTAATACTCATCTGGTTGCTTAGTGTCTCTTCGATCGAGGACTGCCGGCGGTTCAGCAGCAATTCAAAGCATCGGAGACTTTTCCGAAAAGTCTCGGATCGCTGTGATCACAGTCTCACTAGCAGCAGATCAGTCACACTGCGGGCATTGGCCCAAAAGTTCTGTGTTTTTATGGTGAATTAATTTTGGATTAGATTGCTAGTATGTTCAAACTCTATGTCGGCGATTATATGGTGGGTAAATTGATGATAGGTTCCACCACATATTCGTATCGGAAATCAACAACAATATGAAGAATAAATGAAGTATTGATTCAAGGGTTACATTTGGATGTAATTAGGATAAAATTTCAGATTTGACCATAGTGCGATCACAGGAGATCTTGGTGAGCATATTGGAAAAATCTCTTGATGGACAGACTTTCGAAAACAGCGGCATTTTCGCGTCAGATCTATCGCGATCTTTCTTTGCAATATGTCCAACATATGATCGACCACTTTATCACCCATGACATCATCCAGGGACGGGAACTTGTCAAGAACAAGCGAGTTTTTCTACGCAACGAGGAAGGCGAGTTGTGGCCTAGGGTGGTGCGTTTCGGGTAGCTTGAGGCGGGAGGCGGCGGAGGAGACAGCTGGTATCGGACAAGAAAAAATCTTCGCATTGGAAAGCGTCGTAGTGAGATATATGAACGATATTAACTATAGTATGAGAGGACACGAAAGCGAGTTAGCGGGGTACAATCGGTGCCAAGAAATATCAATAGGACCTCGGAGACGAGGCAATTGTCAATGACGATAATGAAGTAAGACCAAAATAAGAGAGGGGATCGTCAGCTGCGCTAACCAAACCACTCCTAGGATTGTCGAATGCGAGAGGACGATAAGAATATCCGTAAAAGCGTAGACGAGGACGGCCGACGCAAAGCAATAGGTGGGTGCACAGGCGAACAGGGACAAAATAGTAGTAAGACGTTTGGAAGTCAACAGATAACCCTAAGGGGAGATTCGTGATGGTAGGAGGGAATGTATATGGACTGAAAACTTACATAGGAAGCCGAGGAATCCGTCGCGCCGACCAGCAAGACAAGCAGTGCAGACGATGTCACGGCGCCGTTGAGCCAGAGATTGCACAAACCCAACGCGTGCTTTGAAACTGGGCCGACGGAAAAGACGCTGTCAGGAGTGGAGGCCATCGAGGTGGACACCAGTCTGAAATAACGTGAGTCGGATCAGTTTCCGACCGCGGGGTCGCGCAGAACATAGAACACGAACGATTTAAAGGCCAGGGACTAAGTTCTTGTCGGTCGGCGGGGAAAACGACGAAAAGAGCACGTACCCAAAGGAACAGCTCCTTCCAGCGTGCCACCATCCTCTTTACCACCTCCGCGACCTCACCCTCCGTTTCCGCCTTTCCAAGGACGTTCGACCATGTTGAATGGGAAAGGAATGTAGACAGCGCGTCGAGGAGGCGGTATATCATTATGTATGAACGGTCAGGAAGGATATGCGGTGGGTGGCGAACACGATTGACGCGCGGGAGAAGCGGCTTGGCTAGCACTCGTTTGCGCCGAGACGAGCGATACGATCTTGCGCACCAATGCCCAATCGGCGTCGTGTTTTCTAGACTTCTCGATACTTACAGCTGGTACGGATTTTCGTGGAGGACCGTGTATTGCATACTCCGCATAATGATACGATCCCGAGGGCTTTGTACCGATGGCATAACGTTCCTAAAAGACTCTGTAGCACTGTGAGGATGCCTTCATTCGCAAACCTCACCTGGTCGACTAGATCCCCCGATCCAACGTTTAGAGCACTTGTCGCGGTGACATATTGCTTGCTTGCAGCGGTATAAGACATCTCCTAGTTCTCACGTAAGGTGCTAGATAGGCGTGCGGTTGACATCGTATGCGGTGTATCGCAGTGCCGTCCGGTAAGGACATATAGATACGACTCGACATCGTCGACTCGTCCTGGAATCGGTGTTTTACCGTCTTCATGCTCCTGCAAAAGCCGAGCGGCTGTGAATTACCAAGTACCCTGAGAACGGCATGAGATAATCGTCGACAAGAAATGGACATATACGCACTGTGTGTGTGTTTTTTTTTTTTTTTTTTTTTTTTGAATCCTATTATTGTGCAGGAGGAGCATTGCTCCTACGGTGCACAGCACATGCGTACAGGTCTACCTATTTGACTACAAGAGCCACGGAATGCCTCACCCATCTTTTCCACAGAATATATATCGCATGCATAAAAGCATGTACAAAAGCAGTGAGCAGCACAGCAAGAAACAGGCGTACATTGGCATTCTCCTCTATTCTCTTCCGATCATCTCCGCCATGGCAGCGCTGTGATGAGTTCCCTTCGGCGGCTTGATCACTAGATCAGCTTGTTAACTGAGGGAAAGCCACGTTAGGGGACGTGGATCTGTCGAGGGCCGAAGTAACCTACAGCTTCATCCTCAGCAACAGCTTCCTGTTGGCAGCCTGAATTTCCGTCCCTGTCTTGATAGCGCGGGCGAACGGGTCAGCGCGATGATCAGTTTTCTTCGCGTAGAGGACTCTGTACAATGTGGGTGAAAATCGAACGCTAAGATAAATTACGGCAGCTGAGCGAACCTTGTTCTGGCTATCGACTCGGCCTTGGATACTTTCGGCTTGAATTAGCTGCACGATGTGCTTCTCCACTTCCTCCACTGTCCACCCGAATGCCTTACTCATGCGATCCAGCTTAATTGTCGCGAAGGGTTGGAAGTACAGTACCACCGCCCAGTTCCGGATCTGGTCTGTTAGCTCCGTGATGCGGGGTGCCACGTGGGTGTGTCAGGGTTCAGTCTGCGAATCATAAGGGAAAACCCACTGAGTGTCGAGCAAGAATGTCCAGCACGGTCTTGAAATCGCTGCTCATGTACGCTTCGATGAGCTCCCGAGTGTACGGTTCCTGCTCGAGATATACGCTAAAGCCAAGGTTTCCCAAGAGCTGGGTTCCAAGGGTGCTGCGTGGCAGGCTCGAGAGCGCACAGAGGGTGCCGTACACAGCGATGTCGCCAGGCGCGACGACCTGGATGTGCACTGATCAACAGCAGTTCGGGCAGACGAAAGCGAACTAACCATGCCTATCCAACCACTCAGTTCCTTCGCAGGTCCCACTTTCAAAAAGCTATACGCAGCCTTCTCATAGTTTGTCTGCCCTAAGTGAGATAACGCGGTGGTAAGATCGAGCTTTGATTGCACTTGCTGACGTTCGATCGAGGTCTTCTTTTTCGCAGTCGGGGCTTGGGCACCGCTGGTGCCGCCAGTGGCGTCGAGTGCAGCATCCGCTTTGAAGACGTAGGTGGAAAGATGGGTGTAGTTTCTTTGCTCCAGGAGGATCTGGATCGAGGTAAGGGCCGCGAAGAAGGTAAACTGTGAGACAGACACACCTCAAGGACAGATAGACACATATCTAGGACATGTTGGCTCGTTACACAATATTCGTGTGACTTTGTAAAGTGTTTTAGGGAACTCGAATATTCCCCCACAGATCGGTAGTAATAACCCAGATCATGGTGAGCCATCTGCAAGATCACATTTGTCAGTTCCCAGACCATCACGACGATGAGCCTGCCAGGCAGGCAAGAGCGAGCAGCACGGCTGTGCGCCCAGCCAAGGGGAAGAGGGGAAGAGAGATGGGGGCATGGCGGACGGGAGTGCCGTGTGCCGCGAAGTAGGGATTAGGTAAGAAATTTAGGGTAAAGTAAGTTAAGTGTGGTGCGAAGGGGAATAGAGACGGCGGGGGTTTAGTTTGGAGTTCTGCGAGCGGATTCCGCAGTAGTCTTGAAGCGTTTGGTGGCGCGGATGAATCTTATGAGATATTTTAAGGCATCAGGGCTAGATAGAAGGTAGGATAGTGACTCAGCTTTGCGCTTGAGCTTGCGTTGGAGGTGGACGTAGCGCTCATGCCTGTAGTGTGTACAAATAAGCAGGTAATGACGTACAGTCTCTACGATAAGACCGTGGCAGTGTGGGCACAAGGGCGTTTCGGATCGCCGGATGCGGAAGAGGTGTTGGTTGAAAGGGGAGTGGCCAGTGCGTAATTGGGCAATGAGGGCAGAGCGGCGTCGGTCAAGATGTTCGACGAGCTTTAGAAATTTCTTGGAGGGTGGGGATGGGTCGATGCTGTTGATGAGGGAGAACCGTGGGGAGTTTTCCCATCGCCGTCGCCAGATTTTACGCCAACATCTCCTCCGCCGAAGCACTACGGGATATTCTGTACTCCTTTGGCGTGTAGCGTCTTGTGCGTCTCATGTTCCGGCCTTAGCGTCGGCCAAAGGATATGCTAAGTGTCTTTCAATAGGACCATCCTCTTGCATGAGCGGTAGCATAGACCGCGATCTAACTCGGGTTTTCAATCTAACGGCACCATAAAGGCTTCAGACTTGGATCACACTCGTCCATCACGTATATAGCTCCCGCTTAAGCAAAACAAGTGATGCAACGTATAACTCCCATCCGCAGGTGAATCACAGGCTCAAGGTTCGACACCTGTTTCGAAAGTCAATGCTCAGCTGATGAGAAACGGTTTATAGCAGCTAACAATCCTACCAAGGCATCAGAATCCTATATCCTTGCTAGCTGGCGCTGCAGTAGCTCGTAGTGATCGATGAGAGCTTCGATGGTTTCGATGGTTTCGATGATGTCCTCTATTTTTTGGACAAGAGCTTCGCTGGTATGGTTTACTGAGAGGTCATATGACTTGACGACGGTGGCGCAAATGACGAAGACGAGGGCAGGCCATACGATAGCCTGCAGAAGGAGTTGGCGATGCATGGGGTGTGCGTTGAAGCCACGATGGCGAACTGCAGAGATGACGTTGGAGATACGGCGAAAAAAAGTATGCCCTTTTTATAAGTGGGCGACGAGAAAGATTCTCAAAGGACAAAGGGCTAGGACCGATCAGGATGGTCTTCAAGTCGACGGACCTTGTTTCAGTCGGGTTCCTTTGTTATGAGTGAAAGAACCAACGATTGATCTCGATCGTGGTCGTCGTTATAACCGGTCGGCTCTTTCAGATATAAAGCCACTCACGAAACCTTTGTGCAGGCGGACCAGCGGAGATCATGACCATGACCGGCAGGCCAGACTCGTCGCCTCGTGGCCAATCTATTTATCCATCACGAACGATAGCGACGGTGATCAAAGTTATCGATACAGTGAGTTGGACTGCTATGGATAATATTTGTAAATAAATCATTCAGGCTCTTCGAGATCGCTTCCTTCGTCTGTGGTGTTGGGAGACATACGGAAGGAAAGCATGAGCTATGGGCAGTGGTTAGGAGAGGGGAGACAGGTGCGAATAAGATGAACTCACCCGGTCCAGTGGGAGGACATGAAGCAGCCCAGCATGGTCGCCATCATCTATTGGAGTCACCGCAACGTGCGAAACGACTTGTGATAGCTTGATCACTCGAAAGCTCGCCAGTGGCACCCGTCCGCAAAGAAATCCGCCAGAAAACCCGAACTCGCGATACGGGTCCGACGAAGCAGCCACTGGAAGATATTCCTGGACGACGAGATAGCATTCTGTCACACGAAGCCCTGAATCACCGACTGCCTCGTACGTGTGTTGAAGTATATGAGATATCGTCCCTGCACACGGCTCCTCGCTGGCGTCATCAATTGACCGTTGGAAGAGGATATTGCTGTCCTTGAATGTCGAAGAAGTGGACGTCCCATACGTGACGCCCCGAACTGCTATTTTATTGACGGACATAGCTTGTCTGGAAATACGAAGTTGACGATTAGAATCTGCGGAAGTTGCAATGATGGCTTCAAGGTGTTGGAATATCTCATCCGGGAGTTCGAAGGGAAGCGCATTCGAATCGAGCACGTAGTCAGCAGCAGTTGGATCTACAAGACTTGCAAGGCGATAACCACGTGCATCTTCACGCTCGGTAGCGTCGATCTCTTGAATCATTTCCCGGACCGCAGTTCGCAGATCCATATCCGCCGATAGCAGGGAACGAAGATTGGAGGCACGAGCTGCAGTTTGCATAAATGTGACCTCCATTTCTCCTAAACAAACAGGTTAGTCTGGCCCGAGAAGGAAGGGTTAGGTACAGACCGCGTTTCTTGTTAGTATTCATGCGGTGGAACAAGTTGATGTACCGCTCATAGAATGGCGCGCTGTAGGCATGCACGGGACCAAATAAATCCATGATGTCGCCCATGTGAAGTGCTGCATGCAAGACAGGCTTCAGGCTTTCATCGGGGAATAACTCCAACCAACGCCGGGCGTAACGAAAAATGAACTCGTTGTACACTTCAATTTTCCGCTGAGAGATGACGCGCAGACTAGCGATGCGAACTGCATTGACAAGATCCATGAAATGTTTTAGCATCTCCTTCTTACGGCCGTTCTCCTTTCCCCAGAGGCGAATCAAGGTGACGACGAGGTGGATAGTACATATGACACGATACTGGTCCGCGCTGAGTTTACCCCTCTGCGAGGTACCCCAGTTTGGTGGTGCGGGCCGAATCCAGGTTGGAAGTTGAGTCCTTTTCATATCAGCCCATGTGGCTTTCATGACGTCTCCGCCGAGTACCACACGGTTCGGGGACTTGCTAGGAATATAGGCCGCTAGCTGGGCATGTTTTGCTGGATCATTCATCTACGACGCACAGGTATCAGCATGCATTTCATATCGATATCGGGAAACTTACGGTTTCCTTGAGGAGCTCGAACAGCGCTCCCTTCGCGCCCCTTCGGTTCAAGTCGATCTCGGAATGGCCAATCCCAAGAACGTTACAAAGGTAGGCAAAAATGACTATACTCCCTTGTTCTCTGGCTTTTCGGAGGCTTTCCTCTTGGTCTTCCACGTCGGTAAGGTGTTTGATTATGCGCATCGCTAAGGTTGCGTTAACTTCGCTATTCTCCGGAAGTATCGCTTGTCCTCCCGATGTGGTATCCGGACCTGGGGTTGTCCGCGGTGACACAGCGGGGGTTATCGATAATTTCCTACCGTCATAGTCGGCAGAGTGTCGCTATATGTAGGTAGGGTTAGAATTGGAATATCAACGCTGATCATACATCCACCAACCCAATGAAAAATATTGCCCGCTAAAACCCAACGCGTTCCGACAACCAAATTGTGACCAACGCCTTTAATATCGTTCTCCACACAGATGGTATATAGAACCTTACGGCGGAAACGGAGCAGCTCGTATAAGAGCATCGGCCTGGCAGGGTCCTGTCTGATGAGCTTGATACATCGTCGTAAATCTCCGTCCGAGCCGCTAACCGTTTTGTCCTCAGGTGGGGGAGGTTCCACGGCTCCGTCGCCACCAGTGGCGACTTCTACATCGATCCTGAAAAGTCCGCGTAGATGATTTTGGAAAAGACCGAGATCGAAGGCATGCATCGACTCGACGACCGCGTACGAAACTGGGTCCCAGTACGGAAGGTCTAGCAATGCCGACCAACGCACACCGCAAGCTTCGAATATGTCCTTTTGAAATGCCTCGGTCGAGGTCTGCTTCCAGTAGTTGGCAAATTCACGAATATGGTGGACGTTTTTCTTCGGCCATTCTGATGGATCTAGGACATCGATGTCATCTTGATCTAGATCGCAGAAAGTGCAGAATGAATGTGCACTCGTAGAGCCCGGAAGGCCCAGCACCTGGCGAGCGGCGATCATGTCACAGACTAGAGGAACAAGCATGGCACGAACAAGCTTCCCAGCACGATATTTGTAAGTCCGTGTGTAGGTCACCCCTGGACTCCAAAACTCGAGGAGATCCTCCACCACCAAGGCAAGTGCATGGTTCAGTTCGGTAGTCGATGGGTGGTCCGGTAAAACCCCGACGAGGAAGACGTTTTCGGGTAGATAGCGTAAGTGGGGAGGAAGGTTGAGCAGGACGAGCCATATTCCGGTTGACGAGACCGTTTGCTTTGCCGTTTTGTTATGAAATGGATTGAAACTATCAACAGATAGACTGAAGATCAGCCGCCCCTCTCCGGGAGGGCCCGGAAAAAAAGGGTTGCCGTCGACATCCACCAGGCCCCGAAGCACCTTGGAGAACCATATATCAGGTATGGGTCCATCCAGGTCGACTGGGAGAGCATATTGACACTCCTCCAACAGATCTTCGATGGTGGGCCTTGAGAGGAGACGACCGACCCAGGCCTTCAAGACCTGATGTAGATATCGCCGACAAGGTACCGGCCGCGTATTCCCGTTACCTAGAGCGCGCTCCTTCCATAGCGGAGCAGCACAAGGCAGACTCTCCGGCGCTGCCTTGAAGGTGCATTGAGAAATGGCAGGGAAATCGGTGTTGCGCGGGCTATCGCCGGGTTCGAAGGGATATAAGCAAAAGCATTTTGGACAGCACAAAAATTGCCGCGTAACGGGATTCAGTCCATACTGCGAGCTAATGGGTCGTGGGTCTTTGGGGATGAGGCATGAAGCATTTGGAAATAACCCGCGTAAGACATCCCTCTGCCCAGCAAGTTGGGCACGGCGGGCACGACGGGAGGTGAAGAAGAAGAGTTCCATCGCCAGACAAACCAACGCAGCGGCCTTCGGAATAATGTTGCGCGGGCCGTGTTGGTAGAAATGAATTTCTGGCACAAAGCGTGAGTCCCAAGAATTGATCACGAAATGATTCTTACCTGTGTTCACTACGATTCGCTCAGAAACGGACTGCGCCCGCTGCTGGGCCCAGCTATACTCCTTCTCCTGACTTAACCGGTCAAGCTGCTCATAAATGCGACTTGACAATGCATTTCTCCTTTCCGACGCCTCTATAGTAGGCAAAGCGCTGAGTAACTCGCACAAGCGGCTCTCTGTGGACAGGAAAGCGTAGTTAGGACGAAGTCCCGGCACCAGAGCATGTACGCCATGATTTGGCCGAGCGATGTCGGCTCGAGATAGTCGGATATATTCGCCGTTGGAGGCGGCGTCGTTGGAGAATACCAGCTGGACCTTAGAGGAAGTCACCGGAAGCTCGGAGAGCCATTGCACCTCGTGTTCGATGAAGGTTAACCAGTCGGTCTGCGGCTCATGGGAAACAGAAACCGTGGGTTGGTCAATTGGTGGAGTCAAGGGTTGGCGCGTGAAGGGTGATAGCGGCGATTGTCTGTTAGCTAGCAGGGCACTTGTCTGCTGAGTCGAGCGTGGATGTCGAAAGGTTGGGGGTCGAGATCGCTCGCCAGGCGAGGTTGCGGCCTGCTGGACATCCAAAAGTCTGTCATCCCTACGATGATTGTTACGGGTATTGCGGCTCTGTATCGTCCCCGAGCCCTCATATTCGCCAGTAGACGGATTGAAAGTCGTACAGTGTGACTTGCAAGTACAATTGTATGTCTTCGGTCGAGTTTTGCTCCGAAGCATCCTTGGGTGTTACAGGCGTCTATCGACTACGAACACACAGGTCAATCACGGAGAAAATATACTTAATAAGATGACATACCCTCACA
Source organism: Lyophyllum decastes (assembly GCA_025854295.1). NCBI lineage: Eukaryota > Fungi > Basidiomycota > Agaricomycetes > Agaricales > Lyophyllaceae > Lyophyllum > Lyophyllum decastes. Next base: position 42,418 of record CP107712.1, on the reverse strand, counting down.
GCGGATTCGAGGACTTATAAAAGGACGGACGCCGCGAGTCTTACGAAGACACCCGATTATTATTGTCGAGCGTTACGCTTCAATGGGATCTACGCGTGGGATTTCGATATATGGTGTATACTGTGCTAAAAACGTGCTTAAGGGACCTCAGGGTGCAGAACATGTGTGGAATCTTTCCATCAGATTCTCTTTGAAGCCCCGTATCGTCACTCGCTAATACAAAAACCAAACTGCTGACTTTAACGACGTATGGGGGTTGTCGGATCTCTCGCCGTGATCTAAATACTCCTATTGTAACACAGATCATGATCAGAATGTGAACTCTTTCCTCGGATGGTGTTCTTACACGCAAAGCGGTCTTGTAGCTGGCCGCTCGGCAACGAACCAGCTCTTGCTCTTGAACCGACCAGGGTCCATGATTGATCGACGGATAAAGACCGGATAGCGTGTGGGTCTCGTCCTGTGGGGCACTGGGCTTCAGAGAAGCGTGTTTGACCTTGTACTCAGCAGAGTGCCCACGGATTACATCCTCGACAGTACACTGTGGCTCACAGAAATTGGACTCAGTCAGAAATTTACTGGTAAGCTTACCGGAGTGTGACCGTGAGCCCGCAGATAATGTTCATGTTCAACGAGCAGCCTCAGATGCTTTTCTAGGTCGGGAACCACTGCACGCTCTTCGTCGGAGTCTACGACAGGGGGCTGAAGAAGAATGCGATAATGGGTCTGATGCTGAGGCAGTGATAACGGGACTGCGTACCGTTCCGGCGCGTATACTTTTCAGGACGTGGAGTTGCAGCTCTATGTATTTGCGCCTATCAGACGCAGTACGCGCGGAGTTGAATATACTGTCCCGCCATTCGCGAACCTCCGATGGTGTTGTGTGGTTGAATTCCATGGGGGCTGCGAAGGAATGGGGGCTGTCAATTTATACGTCGTGAGCAATGCCTAAAGACGACAAACCTTTTTGCGTCCCCTTTCACATTGCAAGTAGCACGAATATGGCTGGGAAGGCTTAACGCGGCTAAGGCTCTGAAAGGACATTAGCTACGTAACAAACGGAAGAACCTGGTAAACTCACGGTGTATTCTGTTAGATACCTGTGCGCAAAAAAGAACCTGGCGCCTGAAAGGGCTTCAAAGAAGACCATCAGCTTCGGACAACTAAGGATAAGCACCATTCGCAACGTACCTTGGTTTTTTCCGTTAGATTTATGAAACAAAGGTGGCTTGAAGACTCTACAAGGGGAAGATTCTCCTGAAAGGGTTGCAAAAGAGATCAGCTGCAGACACCTAATGGGGACCATTCGCTACGACCTTGGTGTTATCCATTGGATTCGTGAAACAGACACGTATTTCCCTCTGAACATCTCACCCACAACCACCAGCTCAATTCTGTGATTGAGGACAAAGGATACCTGCTTCGAGCAAGCTATATCAGAATAGCGCAGCGGATGCATTTGCTAGAGGAGACGAACCTACCATAAACTGTCCGCGATGGGGGTAGTGAGACAACATGCTTGAAGAGAGAAATTCCAAGCATGCCGAACATAGGCATCATTGGGCTGAGGTTCTTCAGTCTGAGGCACGCTGATCCCGTAAAGGTCCAATGATATCATGGTGCACGTCCAGAGACCCAACTCCATAAACTTAAAACGAACGACAAAATCGCTGCGGATGCAGTGTCGTCTCGGACAGTGTTTCGTCACTATTAACTGTCCCATAGCCCGCCTCACAAGGCCACGGGCGAAGACGTAGTCTGTGTAGTGCAGGCCCACACCCAATATCTATATGGCTCATGTAAATTCCCTTGGCCCGAAACCACAAATAACAAACTGACCGCACAAACCGAGGGAATTATATCCTCGTGCTAGGCTGAGCAGCGTCAAGCCCACCATATTTCAGTCCACCATTCGCTGGTGGAACGCGTTCGTTCGGGGTGCTTTGGCTCAAGTTCAAATACGGTCTTTACTAACAAGTGCTACATATAACTAGAACTTCCGTTCGCCAGTACAACGCCATCGTGGTGGTTGAATTCCAAAATCGAAAACTTGTTTGGCATTGTGGTGCAACAACTTTGGTGGTGGCCATCTTTAGGGCCGGACCCCTCGACTTGGATTTGTAGCTCAGAATTTTGAGTCTGATCGCAGATAGATCAGGTGATCCTACGCGTCGAACGCGAGCCCCACATGAAACTCACGTGAGGATAAAAGGCTGCCTACCCTAAACTCGTCGTGTAGAAATGCCTTCTCCGTCACATGATGGCAATTTTTCCTTCGTAGTTTTGGACCACCACCGTCGTTAGCGATCGTCGTCGCGGGCGACCTGTACCTGTTAGACACACAGTAATAAAGTAGTACAGACAATAGCATGAACATGCTAACTAATGAGAATGACGAGGAGAACATGCCTATGGTGGTACAGTTGTCCTCAAATTTGGGGGACATGTTGATGACAGTGCAGTTGCAGATGCACAGTGGACTTCGGAATAAGGGCAAAAAGCGCATACGAGAGGTGCGTTACATGTTTCTGCAAGTGCAGATGCTGATAAAATGTTAGGTACAAGACGCGGGAATATTTTTGAGTCTCGAGGCCGACGTGGATAGCGACGGGGACGATGATGATGACGATGACGATGACTTAGGTGCGGTTCTGCCTTCTATGAAAACATGCATGATCAATCACAGCTCAGCCAATGTCCTTATTCAGTTGATTTTTTGCAGGATGACGAGCCCGTGGCGGCGGACAGGAGTGTTTCGCACCGTTTGCTCTTGAGGGAGCATGCTCGTGCCCAAGCCGAAGGCGAATGGGATGCTTTATTGTCCCGAGCTCGCGAACGAGCGCGCGAGGATTCCTGGGACGAGGAATCTCATGCTGGTCACCATGCCCCGTTCATCGGAGAGCCGGAGGTACGGTTGTGGAGAGTACGCGTGAAGGTACGTCGTCCATCAGCAAGGCGACTGTTACTGACTCGTTACAGCCTGGCTGGGAGGAGACCGCGGCTTTCGTATTAATGGAGAAGATCATCCGCAGTGGCTTTCAGTGGACCATCTCATCCATTATAGGCAGGGTCTCTAGGCCAGGGTGGATTGTGATTGAAGCTCCCAGTGCCAGCGAGGTCCACGCGGTATGTCAAGGGGTGTTGAACATCTTTTCTCAGCAGATCCATGTGGTTGAACCAGCGGATGGTCCGTCCTGCCTTAGGGAACGGATATCCTTCACCCCACGTCCGTCGTCCTGGGTGCGCCTCACGAAGCACCCATACAAAGGGGATTTGGCCTACGTGAGAGGGACAAGCAACAAAACTAGTGGTGGAATATCCCTCCTCGTCGTACCCCGTTTGAACCTCCAGCGGCGGCGGATGGGTCAGCCCAAAAAACGTCAGCATACTGGTCGCGTTCGCCCTCCTCCAGCTTTATTTGATGCTAACTCGGCCAGAGAAATCTTCGGAGGAAGGGCTGTGGTAACCTACAACCAGAACATTAGGTTCAAAGGTAAAGAGTACATGGCCGGATACCTATGTCTCGACACAGATGACTTTTATCCGCAAGAAGCCCTGCCAACGCCAGAGGAGCTGGACCACTTCCGACATTTACCCGACCTTCCCGATAAATTTTTCCAGCATACTGCGGAGCTCATGGCTGCCCGACGACTATGCGTTGGAGACCCCGTCAAGGTGGTTACGGGCGACGCGCAAGGTATTACCGGCATCGTTGAAAGTATCACCAGCGACGAGGCCGTTCTTCGAACATCACTCGACAGTTTAGAGATTGCGTTACCCATTACGGCGCTACGCAAGAGCATGAAACTTGGAGACGAGGTCGTTGTTGCTTTCGGCCCACGGAAAGGCTTTACGGGATGGGTCGTATCCATCATTGACGAAAAGTTGGTGCTCTATAATCATGAAACGGCAGAGGAGGTTCATCTTTGTTTCAAGCGTGCGTAACCCATGCTGACTTGAATACAGGTGGAGACCACCTCGTCCTCCGTCAATTTCTGGGAAGCGCCATTCGAATTTGGTCGCTCGCACCCCACTGTAGAGAGTCAGCAGGAGGCTGACCAGCGCCATGAACGGGAGCGTATCCTCACTGTTGCCGAATTGGAATTGCCCAGCCCGCTACCAGCCGCGAAGTTCCAGAATGAGGTCGACAAGCTTCGGCGGGATCCGAACCGCCATCTTGTGGGCCGGCAGGTACAAGTCGTTGCCAAACACAGGCGGGGAGGCTGGGTAGGGACCATCAAGTCCACACAGGAGGGAAACCATGTTATGGTTCAATTTAACGATGACCTGCCCTCGGAACGCTTCCACTTGAATGCCCTTCTGTATGTTCACGCTTTTCGGTGTCTATGTCTTCTGATTTTCATTTAGGGACTGTATTGAAAAGAAGACTCTAGGCCGGGACCCCAATCGCCATCTCGTTGGGCGACATGTCCGTATCATCAAACACAGATTGCGGGACTATGAGGGGATCATCAAATCCACTCAACAAGATGATCACGTTCTGGTCGAAATCCAAGCTACCATGAGACAGGAGCGCTTTCACATCTCAAACCTCGCCTTCTTGTATGTTTTGGTCTTATTGTTGACGCTCACTTATTTGGATTTAGGGAGGATTTTAAGATGAAAACCTTGGGCAAGCCACCCACCGAAGATCTGACGGCGTCGACCTCTGAGGTACATCGTGAGACTCCTGAACCATTAGAAACGGCATCCAATGTTGCGTCGACTCCTCTCCCGTCTCCTTCAGACGAGTGGTTAAGCCCTGCCTGGGATCCCTCTTCTCGTACTCCTAATCCCAATGCTCTTTCCGGTAAGTTCCTCGCCAAAATTTGTCGTTATAATTTCTCATATAGCTCCTGTGATAGCCCACAATGCCTGGATGGAATCTATCTGGTTTGCTGGCAAACAAATCAAATTACAGATCAAAAACACCAAACACGCCTCCAACGATCCGGGATGGAAATCCGGAGAGTACGAAGATCGCTTCGGACTTTGGCTCAGTACAGAGGGGACAAACGTCAAGGTCGTCTTGGGACTTCACAACACCGTTGTCTTACCCGAGAGATACGTGCGAACTGTTCCTCCGTCTGTAAAGGGTCAATCCGTTGTGGTTCTCAACGGACTTTATGCGGGGCAAGAATATCATGTCGTGAATGTCGGGGAAGAGTGCGTCGTGGGTCGTCGTCGTAATGGGAAAATGGACCCAAAGAGCAAAATGTCCTTTCTCTGCACCAATCTGGCCGTGATCGCTTGACTAGTTCATATTGTGCATGTCTCCGTTTTTTTTGTTTGTTTTCGATGTAAAAATTCGCGTCATGGCCAGCATAGTGCACTACATGTATCGTTATACCCGTCGTAATATCATTTAATTTGGACACAACCCCCGCTCTAGCAAGCGGTTGGCGATCAATCTTCAATCCGGTCAACCAAGTACGTCATATTCAGTCGTGATCAAGGTAAGCACAGTTGTTCGAAATGAGCTTTTCTAACCCCCCAAAATGTTAAAATAGTGTTCCAAAAACCACACCGCCAACCACTGAAGAAACGCGCGAACACCCACACCCATTACCAATATCACCATCAAAGACAGCACGACGAAGAGAATTACCCAGAGGTGCCCCAAAATCGACGAGTCCGACACCAATATTGGTGGATTCGATTGATCGTTGAGTACCTCAGTCACGGTGACCATTGTCGTTTCCGTGATGAGCACTGTAATCGTCCTCGTGACGGTATCGGTGACCGTCTGCTTAGATGTCTCAGTGATAATCAGTGTCGGCATTGCGGTTCGAAGGAGCATTTTCGCACTTTGCGCCATTCTTGGCCCCTCCACGTTTACCGTGGACGGTGCCGTCCTCTCCTGATCACCCTGCACCACCAGGCTAAACGGGACAGTAGTTGGACACATGTCCTGCAGCACCGTAGTCCGCGTCGCAGTGCTGACGACCGTTAGCGCTCGGACCCTAGTCGCTGTGACCGTTTTTGTTGCTGTCGACGTCCTTGTATATGCCTTCGTCACCGTACGATCTTTCGTGATGGTCCTCGTCACCGACATCGTCACAGTCGCGGTTGACACTGGAGGTGGCATTAAAGTCTGCAACTCCGGAGGTGGAATGAAAGTCGGCGGCTCTATGAGATGGAAGTAGGCGAAAAGTGTGACCATGCCGAGGCCTACCCATGTCCGTTTTTGGGACCACTAAAGTGAATTTCATGATCATTACACGGGTTCAAAGGTGGGCAGTCTGATTCATACCCTTCGCAAAAGGCTCATGTCCCGCGAAGCAGGCTTGATTTCCTCCTCGGGTCCAACGTCCTTCTTGATGACACATAAGTTCAAGTTTTGGACAAGGCTATCCGAACTCACCGCGTAAGCAATGCGAAGAACGGACCAACGCTTGCCGTGCTTCGTCTTAAGAGGCTCCTGCCGCGTCCTCCTGACTACCCCCGCGATGATGATCTTACCATTTCGGCGCCCAACCCCCTTATTATATTTTGGTCAAACACCCTCGTGCGACCACGAACGGTACTTACGACCACTCCCGTTCCTTTATCCTGGGTAAATCTTTTATATATCATGGTGCGGCTGAAGACTCACTTGACTTGCTTGTTTCCGGTGCCAGAGGAAAGTATTCCGGGTTCTCGACGTTCCGAACATGTGTTAAGATGAGGCCGCCCACGCTAGTGTTACTGACCACGACCGTCTCGTCTCCAGTGAATTCGATTGAGGCATGGTAAGGGTCTCCAGCGTCAAACTGTGAGGTGGTGGAATACTCGCCAGTGCTAACGTCGTACCAGTCGACTCCTTTGTCGTGCGTCACAACAGCCAGTAGCTTGCGGGATGGAGACATCGCCGATGACACCCTAGAGAAAATGTGAGCATTAGCATTATCCGAGGAATACTTACTCACATGAATATGTCTTCAGCTCGTAACATGAACTTCTCCAACTCCTTGCAAGGTGCCTTCGTGGTGTATGTTCTGAAGGAATAATCAGGAAGCTTTCTCCTCACGACTCACACTCACGACTCACACAATGCCCATCTGTCCGGTCAGGAAGACCACGAGGATCTTTTCCTCGCTGACGAAGTGGACCCCGCTAATCTGAGCCCTGTCATTTTTTATGGGCAGATGGTAATGATCGCCGGTTTCTGAAACAGAGTTAAGTTACATTGCGTAGTGTTGCAAGCACGTAGCTGACCGTTGTTCAGGAGCACCTTAGACCCGTACGTGATTGCCAACAGTCGCCCGGAAGGACTATATTCCAGGAAGTTGATTATGCCTGAATAGTGGGAGATAGATAGGATATCTTTCTGCACATATGGTTCGTAAGTTATTGAATTGTTACTTTAGGAAAAGGTCTCACATCTGGCGTTCCTTGACTCAGGCGGAGCATGTTAACATCGCCGTTCCCGCAGCCTATTGCGAGCAGCCGTGAATGGGCGGGGTGCCACGCCAGCGAGCGAATCATAGATGTCGCCCCGTAATGACGTACTACGTCCCACTCCTCTGTGGCATATATCTATACGTATAGCAGGATATTGAGTGAAGGATATAAGCACGAAACGAGGTCACTGACGATGAGTGTATCATGCACATCTCCCACAGCCATGTAATAACCGTCGGGAGAGAAGCGAATGGCGTTGATGAGCATATCGTCGCACTCGGCCACCCAATTCCCCTTTTTTGACAAGACAATACCCTTGTTCATGGTTGCAGGTGAAGAAATAAATGGTGGAACAGGTGAAGTATCAACAGCTAGTCAATACGTGGTGATAAACAGTCCCAATTGTTTAGATCGGTCTAAGGTCAAATGCTACTTGAGATGATAAACGGAAAGCCAAGCGGATATACGGAAACGTGTTCGCTTCACGACTGGTGAGTACGGGACACGAGGTGACCCCATGGCCAGTTCATAGCAGTGCGCGTTCGGATACATGGCACATGTCCACGTCGCCTCTTGCATTCCACGCGTTTCTAATCATGGCGGTAGCTCATGATCAGAGGCACGAACGTCGAGGTACGCGTCCCTGATCCTGATCAGATACCTACAGTCGCTTACAGTAATCCGATACACGTTTTCTAGGCCAAGATCTCTCAAGATTTAGCCCATATTGACCACGCACCAACGTTCTACCCTGTCGGTCGCGAGGACCCAATGCTTCGTACGGTGAGCGGCTTAACGGAATCCACCCCGAAAGCATCGACATTCTAACTTGTTTCTAAGACTTTGATAAAGCAACCGCAAACATATTTGCCTCCGTGGAAGCAAATTGAAGAACCGTACCCATCAATCTACGGATCGCTGCTTGGACACGGGCTATCATATCAATAGCCCTGCTGGATCTCCGAGATCTAAACGTCAGGGTTTCCCGACGCCCAATTATGGTCAATTGATCACGTATGTCACAATTTCTTATAATTATAATCTCTCGTAGATTTCGTTTTCTGAAAAATTCAACCAGCTCTACCATGGATTTTCTCGCCAAATTGGGGGTTGCACGTACCCCGTAGGCAGGGGTTCTAGCAGCCTCGAGGCACCCGCATGACCGTGAATGAATCGGATGTATAATTATAAGTGTACGTCGAAACCCCCTGTCTTTGAATTGTATCTACATACTTCCTCCAGTCCTTCCTATTCAAAGCGACTGGTGAGTTCGAAATGGTGCTGCGAATTTCTTCGCAGTAGGATCGCCGTATTTAAACCATAACGTTTTATCTTATTATCTAGACAAGATTCATGTCAAGGCTCTCTCAAAGTCACTCGAGCTCTCATCACGAGTCGATCGCAGCCTCGGTGAGGATCAAATCCTACTTCTTAGAGATATTCCCTGAGTTGTAAGCTAGGTGTCTTCCGGCCTCCGTAGGCGCACAAGGGCTGGTTCTCTCATCGAGGTATGTATTATATTCTCCTTAATTCGCGACCTCAACTGGATGGTTCTAGCCCGGCGCCCGAGCGTTGATGGTCTCCCAAGTCCGTGTCAGGCCTGGGTCGGTGGGTATTCCTTGATTTCCTCAGTTTCCAGTGCTAACAGATAAATTTGTAGTTCGTGGTGTGTTCGTTCCTCCTAGATCGCGTCTCGTGAAGCTGATTACTATTGATGTCAAAGCATTTCGGGGCTTGCGGATATATCTATGCCCTTCATAGGGAGAAACGCGTCCTCCATTGCTTCCCCTTTGCAAACGGAACGTCACGGCTCTCACCAGAGGTTAACCTTAACGTGGTCGAAGGCTTTCACCTCCCGACCAACTTGAACGGGCGAGACCGGGTTAAAATCTACAAGGGAAAAATAACTCTGGGAACCGAACGCTTCCTTTGTTATGGATACGCTGACGAATCTTCCCCGTCTAACAAGGCTTTGCTGGCGCTCAACTCTGTCGTCTTTAAGGGGGAAGTCGCTGTCTTTTCCTGCGGCAAAGTGGTTCCTGTCCTCTCCCGACCCCGCACGAAGAAGGAGACGGCGGACAAAGTTGCAATTTTGTAAGCATTATACTTATCTTATTGATCGCTGTGTCTACAATTTTCTATATGCTTACAGGTTTGCGTCCCATCTGGAGCTGGCTCGTGCCACGGTGGCTCCTTTGGAAGAGTGTATCTAGGCATACACAAGATCGTACCTTCGGTATTCATCGTGATACCACCTCATGATCATCATGACTGCCCGTACCTAGGCGCTATTTCGCCATTTAAGATCCATCAATGCGTAGAACTTTCGACGAGATTGCGCTATCCAGATTGATCAATCCGCCCCCGTTCCTGATCTTGCATCACTTCCTCGACGAACACCACATGAGACATACATCCACGATGCAGTATGAAAGCTAACGATTCCCCATTTAGACATCCTTTGTTCCATGTACCGTATAATAATTAGCGGATGTCGGTGATCCTGAGATGACTTCGAGATAAGCCAGCCCTTGCATCGCCAACACAGAATGAGCAATCTCCCCCCTAGACTCTCGCTTCCGTCTAGTGGGACGAAGCCGTTCCTAAATGTCGGAGATTTTGACGTGTGTACCAGTCTCACCCTTCTTATATACAACATCGCTGACAATGTACACACAAAGTTTCTCCATGACGACCTCAGAAAGCACTTACGACTCACCGATGAGGAGAGTACTTCCTCGTCGTCGGAAAGTGAGGAAGGCCCGCCGAGTCCACACACGCCCCATCCACCTGGTAAATACACAGAGTAAGCAGCCCTTTTCCCTCCCGATTCGGGCCATTCACATTTTGTCAGAGAAGAGAAGCCGGAACAGGTTTCTCGCATTGGGTCAAGGATGCGGCCTCCACCCAGAGCTACTGCCGAACCAGCACTTGCTGACCCGTGAGCGTCTTCTCGAGGGGACGAGCGTCCAGACACTGACAACCTCGCGCAGGCAGGTGCAGGTCCGCAAAGAAGCAACGTTGCCCGAGCAAGTGCCGTAGGTACCTTCCGCACCTAATTAATCAGATATTGATGCCTTTCACAGGTCTTCGACGTCTGCGGCTGCAGTGCCAAGCCAGCCTCCGCCAGTACCCTTACAGTCTGTCGATCGCGTTTAGACTCAATAAATTGTACTGATGTGCGTCGCAGACAGACCCCACTTGCCACATCGGCCCCGTCGCCGCATGTGTCATTCGCGCCTTCAAATTCAGTGCCACCATTGTCGGCTGCTCAGCAATTCCCGCCCCAACCCAGTGCGCCGCCTATGCCATCACAGTGAGCTATTCCCCTCTGAATCCCATGCATTCTAAACCGTTTCCCAGGCCGCTACCTCCTCTGCATAGCGCAGCGTGGCAGTGGCAGAACGTGGGCACTCAACAAGCTGTCCAGGGCAGTGCTCCATCAGGCCCAGCGCAATATGCACCCCATTCAAACCCCCCTTTCCCTGCTGCACAAACAGCCCAATATCCTCAAGCCAAGTGAGTACTTTCTTCCCCTATTGCGGACTCGGTGGTGACTTCCATCCAGTCCACCACAATTCCAAGGCTTCCCATCTCAAGCACCGCTCCCACAGTCACAGCAGTACCCGCAATGGGGCTAGTAAGTTTCCTAGTCGCCCTCCTTAAAAAGTCCTGAATTGTATACTCAACGCATGTCCAGTCCGGCAGGAGTTGCACAAGAGGCGTCATCTGGATATCAAATGCCAGCAGCCGCGCAAGCGCAGTACGTTTATTCTCCCATTCTCTCAGGCTGATAGACTCACGAATAATGTCCAGATTCCCGCCGTCAGTGTCCACTGGCCCCCAGCAATCCTCTAATTACAATTTCCGCTACAAAACAGTAGAGTGTGGCCGTCAATGGACTTAATCGCGTACACCTGCTAATGCTGGCACAGCCCTTCAACTGGTTACACAGCTAACATGCAGGCAGATGCCAGCGCCCCTAGCCAGTAAGCTTCCATGATCAATTGATACTCCCAGGTTTCACCAGTTGATTACTCAGACCCTCGAACGCCGCACCTGCCACACCAGCCGAGCATGATGAGCAAGTCCTCTATAGTTTATCAATGCCTCCTATTTGACCTCCTGCTAGATCTCAACCTTCGAAGGTCACTAAGGGCAAGGTCACTAAGGGCAAGGGCGCGAAAGGCGATGGTTGGGACCTGTGAGCTGATTTGTCAATCCCGCCCAAACGCTTCTGAGTCACTCTTGGCGTAGATTCGAAGGATGTAAACCAAGCTCAAGCCCGGTTCAAACCGACAACCCCACCATTACAACTTATAAATTCACTAGGAACTGGACTACTCACAATGGGGAAACGGTTTGGTATGCCTCAAAGTCTGATACCGCCCTCGCTCACCCGCCAACTCTCCTGGAGCGAGACATCAAACCTGGTGATCTCTATGTACATCTTTGCCCTGGTGGTGTTCGAACTTGTTGGATGTATGATCATGGGAAGTGGAAGGATATCACGGCTGGGGCGGCGGTCCCCAGAACCATTCGCCATCCCAATAAGGATATAAAACGGGGCCTCCACTTTACACCCGTCGGGGGCTACCCGAGCTGGATTCAGTGAAGCTGTAATATCTGTGTTGGTAATCATGAAAATGCGAGGGGGTATATAGATATCAATTGTCCACGATCAAAACAAAATAATTCTCTGAACATTAATGGGTAACAGAATAATCTTTAGATCCGTTGGTCGCGCATGCAATAGCAATCGGCGGCGGTGTTACACCTTGAATACATGCAAGGTGTCATGAAGGCACCACACTCCCGAGCGAGATCGTAATCATAGCCCTCACGAGGCATCCTTTCTCCGGCGAGAGGGTGGAATTGTTTCTGGAATATCCCATGATCAATGCTCACAGTTCGGAACCACCACAGAATCTTTGTTAGTGATTGCGAACCATGTGGTAAGGCAAAATACTTCAGTGTGAATTTCCCGCACTGATCATGTTTTGTGTAGGGTCTGTAGAATGCCTCCTGCTGGACCGACGATAAATACCAAATTGCGAAGCACATGGTCCACGTACGGAACGATCATCTAGATCTACGAGATATAGGGCAGCCTCGTTTCATTGTACCACTAGCTGTTCCTGATAACTGGACGAAAATTGCTGCCTTTCATGATCAAATGCAAACTAGATGAAACATATGGAAGACACCGCAGCTTTAACGCAACAAGGCTAACAATTCATACAGTATATCTTAGATTTAGGGTGTCCTCGTTCCATACCTCAAACTAATTCCGGTAAGTCAAAATTCTTTGCAGCATATGCGCATTCAGACTGACAGATTATGAGGGTCCGGGGATGTGAATCGACGTCGACTAAACGAGGCAAATGATTATGCACATGGTCATACAACGTGCCTTCCTGACGCGTACTCTTGCCCAGTGTCATGGGCAGGCCTCAAACTGCATAGTCTGCCTTCCCCGAAATTGCAGAAGCTCCCGTGGGTCAATATTTTCATACCCCCAACTTTGCCACCAGGGAGCATGCAGAATACTTCTCGCGAAGGCAGCAGGTCCCCAGGCCGCAGGCAAGCTCTGCGATCCCAGGAAAGTATCATTGCTGATCGACTGAGCGGTGTACATTTTGTCAATAGTATGTTTCTTTCGTGCATATTGTACAAACTTTGACTACCAGCACTCTTAGCCGCGAACCCAGAAACTGATGAGCAGGAACCTCAACCACAAGTGCACCAAGCTAGGAGCCGCCAAAGGCAAGCCTGGTTTGAAGATGTGCGGATCCAGCTAGTGAGTTCCGTACATAATGGTCACAGCCTGACCCTTTAACTTAAAGCACAACTTCTCAGCCTCCACTCTTGACAATAGGCCGCTCGTCAGAAATAGACTTGATTCCAGACGGTCCTATTTCCGTCGCTCTCGGACCTCAACATCGCCGACGGCCCATCCAAGAAACTGATTTCCTCCAAGGAGCATCGCCGCACCCATCGCGGTCATCGGCAGATGGCATGGACACTGACGAGGAGTCGCAGGCGGATGGTCCGATCCCTGTCGAATTCCAACCCCAATACCGCCGACGATCACCTCAAACTAGGGATTTTCTTGAAGGAAGATCACAGACGCCCTCACGAACATCATACATCAGCGACCTCAGTATACCAGATGGTCCCATATCTGTTGAAGGGCCATCTCAATACCGCCGACGACCAGCTCAACCAAGCGACTTCATCCAAGAACGGCAGAGAGCCTTCGGTGCGAACTCAGAGGTATTTTTACTTGACTATTACTTTTGTTGGTTCTCATGGCTGCTAGGGCTCGGACTTCGACGATGATGCCAATTTTGGCGATGCAGAGGATGGAGAGAACAGTGACGAACCCTTCAACCAGGTACTGATCCCATTTTCAAATTTGGAACCTACTCATTGCAGTTCTCACACGCAGCAGGACTTCCGTCTTTTTATGGAACAGATTTCAAGAGCCCAGATAGACCTCAATGGCGCCGTACATAATGTGGCACGCAGCATTGAAACGCTCGCCACCACCTTGACTCAGCAATCGCGTTTTCATGATGCAGCTGGTGCAGGAAATCTTGGACTAGGTGTCACTAGGACGACCAGGGGACCAAAACTAACAACACATCCGGTCCGCCGCTCAGAGGAGAAAAAACGCTTCTTGGTCTGTTCATGAAATTTTCTTTTCGCAATATCTTTCTGAAAAATCAGGCACACAGAATCAAGTTCGTCTACACCTCGAACGGCTCGCTGGTGGGCGAAATCGCCTGCTTGAGCCAATGGTCACTCTGGCTGAAGCTGCTCGATTCGAAAACAGCATTAATTCTCGAGGAGAAGAACAGCAACCATGCTGTACCCCAGACGCATTCAGGATTCACCTTTTGGGCACTCCCCACCATTCCTGGAATCGTTCGGCTGCAAGGGTCTTTGCTCGCCACTACATCCATTACTACCAGCTCGAACCGCATGTCGACACTGCCCTCATGATCATGAAGGCCTTCTTCACCAGGGTCAAAGGGCTCAGAAAAATGGCCAGGATGCGAAACCAACGCCAACACTCGCGGTCCTGTCGACGCCATCAGAGAAAGCGAGGCGTGCGTGCCCAGCACTTTTTGTTTGCTACGTTCTCTTTCTTACTCCTGGCTCCAATCAGCTATTTTTCAGGCGGCTGGAGATTTCACAAATGCATCCGAAGCTTCAAATGCACACAAGAATGCTCCAGCGACTCGGCGTCGAGGGAATGTCTAGCGACGAGTCTGACCATGAGGAAGCGATGACTAGCCACTCCACTGGGGTGAGGCGACCGAAATACCATGTGCTGTTACCTGTGTGGAGAGCACCAGAACTCTCAAATTGGTTACATGTCTTTGACAGCGTGCATAATGCATCTCGACGATCAGCTGGTCCCTCTCAGGGAGACTACCCAAGGGTCCGGCAGCATAACCAGCAACAACCGCGCATGAGCACCAGCACCAGTTTTGTGCCCGACTTGCCGCGCTGTGCATACAGTGAAGTGTGGCTGGATTCCGCTCACCCTGATTTCGTTGACTTAGCAGTCCGACCAAGGGAAGAGACATATCATCTGGTACATGATAATGATCTGATCCAGTGCGTTGTCTTCCCGTTTAGTACTTTTTAGCTGACCCCTCAATCTGACATCCAGCACATTTCCTCTTTCAAGAATGTAATCATGATGAACACGGGTCACTCATGTTAAAAATATAATACATATGCTTATGCCAAATTAGCCTACAATCGCTCTGTGCTCTTATCCACAAGTGAAGAATAAATCATTCTAGGCTACTGTATGTGAGTTACCATTCGAGCGAGTTCACTATAATGTTTGAATTCCTCTACCACCGAGAGCGATCTTTGGCTGATATGACTGGGACGGCGTCAACGTTGTGTGGATGTCCACGACTGCCTCTTGTCTTCCCTAAGCCATCACATATGCACCAGTTCCTGCTCCACTTAATATGCTTTACACAATCACAACCTTGAGCCTTAGGGTCAGTAGACATCAGAGCCTGAAACATGAGAAAAAAAAAGTAAGTAAGACTGCACAACTGGGTGGCATGCCGGTGTCGAGGTAAGATTGTGAGTACCAACACCCCGCGCAAAGAATCCTACTGAAAATATGATGTCACAATAAGCATGTCCTTGGCGATCACACAGGGAGTTTATTGTAAAGATGATCATCGTAAACCCAAAGGCAAAATGTTGATCATTTTTAAAATAGATCCCATGGAATTAATCATGCTATATCCAACATCATATCTTCTGATCTTATTTGAGACTGACTGAAAAAATGATCACAGTTTTTCTGGGCAGTGAAGGCTAGTCACATCCATAATTAACACATAGTAATACCACTGAATTTGTGGAGAGACAATTTGCAGAAGATATTTCTAATATACTCCTACTATTCTTTTTGATATCATTGGGAAAATATTACTAAAAAATTCTACAATATATTCACACTAAAACTGCGGAAATTTTGGGCCAATGCCCGCAGTGTCATCATTGTTGATCAGCGATTACAGCATTGCTCGGTGTGTGCCCCTCTGATTTCCCGACCACAACGTGATTCAATCAAGAGCAGATCTTCTGGGCTAACCACCATAGTGACCAGCGCTTGACAGATGGCGTGCACTTCCAAAAGGATCTTTTCCTTGATCATGGAATAATTTCAGGCTCAATAAGTTTAACGTAAACTACGCCGCACGGATTTTGTTCGAACTTTGCCATCTGTGCAAAGCTGTGAGTGCCGGAACGTATTAGATGAAAGATCAATAATCATTCGTGACAGCGTCTGCTCAGCATTAGTTGCTTTGAAGTCTCGTCAGTCATGCCCTTATCTGGTCGTCAAAATGTAGTAGCTACAAACCAACGAAATTTAGAGTTATCGAACGCGTGGATCGTCGTGGTTCTTTGCCGCCGTGACCGCTATCGGTTCATCACGTGCCTTGGAGGCGATGCACCGGGAATAAACAGTTCCCGACTCCGTCGCGTTTGAACATTAGCGACCACACTCGGGGTACAGTTTGCTCAAGGCGCTTTCGACCGTTCCCCATCCTTTTCCCTATATCTATCCTCACGCCGTGAACCTTATGGCGCCTTCACCTTATATTGTTCCTCAGGTCGACTCAACGGCTGTCTTCAAGCCAGATATCTTCAAAGGCAAGGTGCTCTTTTGCACCGGAGGTGGTTCGGGAATATGTCGTGGAATGACAGAAGCACTGGTAGGTCATAAGTCCAGGTCCCGAGGACCCCTCTTACACGCCTCGGTTTCAGATGCGCCACGGTGCAAATGCTGTGATCGTCGGCCGTAAGTGAGTTATCCGTTCATCTGCGTTGATGGAGACGCGTCTTTTCCATGTTCTCATGCACCGCCTTGCGCGAGATCAGGCTTGACAGACTGGCGCAGACCGCAAAAGAACTATCCGAAACTACTGGGCAAACATGTATCCCCGCACAAGCAGACGTACGCGACCCGAAGACCCTTCGAGAGGCAGTGCAAAAGGCAGTAGAGAAGTTTGGTAGGATCGACTTCGTTATTTGCGGTAAAGCATTATAATCCCGAAATCCCCGCCTTCGTTACGTTTATGTCCTTCCGCTTCAGGCGCGGCTGGCAATTTTCTGGCTCCCATCTCCGGGCTCTCCGAGAACGCCTTCCGCACCGTGATCGAAATCGACACGGTAAGCATTCTTTGAACCTTGATGCAAAACGTTCTGATGATAGGTAACAGCTTGGGACTTATAACACTATTAAGGCGACAATTGCCCACATTCGAGCATCGAAGGGTTCCTACATTCACGTCAGCGCAACTCTCCACTATAATGGTAACTCTTTCACTTCTACCTATCGCCCCGTGACAGAGATCATTAACGGTGTCGGACTCCAGGCACGCCTTTCCAAGCACATGTCTCCGCCGCAAAAGCAGGTGTCGACGCCTTATCTGCTGTGCTGGCAGTAGAAGAAGGGCCCCACGGGGTTCGGTCAAACGTCATTGCCCCTGGCCCCATTGGGGCCACAGAAGGCATGGACCGTCTTTCTCTGAAGACAGAAGGGCTGCGGGAGACCGCGTACCCCGCTGGGCGTATGGGACACGTCAAAGATATCGCGAATGCAGCCGTCTTCTTGTTCAGTGATGCTGCGGCGTACATCACGGGTCAGGTGCTGCCTGTGGATGGCGGATTTGAGCATCTCAGATCGCCCATGGTCCCATATCCACAGTCCGTGCTTGACCCTGCTAGCATTGCGCACATGGTCAAGCCGAGGTTGTAAAGTAGCTTATAATAAGTCTATACCATGGTAACGCTCTATTTAGCGCGGATCTTGGGCGTTATCTCCTGATTTTTCATTGTACCGGTCAGCACCAGTCCTTCGAAGGCAGTAAATTCATTCCCAAATTTGCGGATATGTGATCTCTGTATTTCTGGTATTCTAAAAATAGTGGCAGGACGTCCTGTGAAGCACTTCTACACTGCTGATTGGTATAACGTATGTAGGTAACGAATGTCATTGGCTGATCTCGAGATTCCTACAACGATTGCTGGGGTAATCCCTACATGGATTCGCTCACTTTCGTGGTCAGCTAGGAGAAAGCTCAAACCTAGTTGAAAGGGGTTCGTTGGGGTAGTCTGACGGGCTGGCACGAAGCAGGGGTCGTTATGATCGTGCAACAGTCTAGACTAATGCATCACGGAATTATGACGCCTTGATCACCACAGACATGAGGAACATGTCGTCCGAGAGCGTTTGTTGTCAGAGAAGGTCAATATGTACGCTCTTCGCATGAAGAACTGGACTTAGCGGGGTGAGAGATTGGGTCGGTGCGCAGCAAAGTACCGGAAAATACGGGTGGCGCTCAATCCGCAAGATCTGTCGCAGTTGCGAAGGAATTACTCGGATTCCGGGGCACAGCAGACCGAAATGATGTGGGGGGCGCTTCCATTCGGGTTGTTTACCAGTGCACGTTCATCTTGGGGGGAGGAAGGCTCACGTAAAGTTTCATGGTAGGGGTAAGTTGGTAGCGTCGAGTGGTCGTGATGGTGTGATGATCATCAAGACTCAAAAACTTGGTATTGTGAGAATGTTAACCATTGGGATAACCGTCCGAGTCGAGAGTTCCACGCAAGGGGAAACCGGAAACATTTCACGTAAAGACAGAAGTTGGGAGACAACAACAGCCGGTGCGATCAGCGAGTGATGGGGAAGATGTGGGATAGATGCTCTGAAACCTCAGGTCTCGGCGCTGCAACCATGAACATGAAGATCTCCAGAAAACCGGTACCAGGACAAATTGATCGGAGGCAAAGTTGAGTCATGATGGTTGGCACTTTAATGACCTTATGTTTCGTAGTAGGTAGAAAGTCTAATCGTCGAGGTCGAAACCTGGGTGATCACTCGTGGGATCGTGACTTTCCTGGGTGGATGTTGATGGATTGATATGTTCAGGGAATACCTACTTGATCGTAGTTAGAGCAATGCTAGACGTGCAACGCCTGTTCGGTGTGGCTTTGAGAAGTGATGCTGTAAGAGGTTTGCGGACCGTAAGGCGAAGAACATCAATGTGGTGGCATCAGGGACATGTCAAAACGCAGCGCCCGTAGCTCGACAGTTCACAGATGATCATCGCACATGGAGAGAACTAGTTCAGAGGAAATAAAACTAGCTTTGGTTGTACTGCACGGCGTGGAAATCATGGACGTCAATCGGAAGCAATGTTCAGAATTAAGCCAACGAGGAGGTAGCAGATAAAGAGGCGAGATGATCGGGATCACGATGGCCTTGTTATCCAAGGTACCCAGATACAAACAATTACACGTTTGTTCCCAGTCTCCCAGACCTATTCCAGCTTTTTTCCTTGTCCGCTTTCATGTTATGAACCACCCGCAGCTCAGCCTCCAGGTTTCACCGGATTTATCTAGTCTGTATGCTGATTCCAGGAGCTACGGATTCCAGGGATTGACGAGAAACGTCCGCCTCTACCGTGCTTCGCCGAGCGGTGGCGGAGCAATATCCAAGAGCGTGGATGGGACAAGGTGCGCGGTCACTGGGAAGGAATGTGAGTACTTCAACCCGGTTACGTTCTACGGGCATCTAATTTCCTTTAAGCCCTTAGGATTCTAACGGTCTCGGACGGGTCGAAGCCAAATCCGGGGCACAAGTCGTCGGTTGGACGTGGGGGTTATCGTATCGACGCGTCTCGGAACTTATGGGAAGGCAGTGGGTTAAAGATCGACTCTGCCAGTACAGACGTCGCTTGGGGTCATGGAGGTACCGTGAATTGACCAAATTACGCGTTTAGAACTTGCTTTCTGACTTGCTTGGGTAGTGTTCAGTAACAAGATCTTAACGAGTGCTCGGAATGGCGAACTCATCATGTGGGATGTCAACAAGAACGGTTCAAGCAAGTATGGTGGGCGGTCTACTACCTCTACATGACCGCTTGGACTGATAGATTCTAGAGCGAAGATCGAAGGATCATCTACGTTCCATCAACATGATGTCGGTCTCGCACATCGTGCACCATTATTGCATAACCGGCTCCGCTGATGGGGACATGCGGGTGTGGGTGAGTACCTCTGCTGTGTTTTGTGGACGTTCTGACATGAAGCAGGATCTAAGAGACATGTCACGGTCTCTAATGCGGGTTCACCACCCAACCTCGGTGCGGAGTGTCGCGTTCTCTCCGAGTACCTGGCTGCCTCTGCACGCCGTTGTGGGCCTCGATAACGGAAGCATCTATCGATGGGACCTCAAGATGGGACAAAGGGGTCGTGTCGACCGGCTACCTGTCGCCCACACGGCTTCTGTTACCACCTTGGATTGGTGTAATAGGTCTTTTTCCGGCACAGGGAGCCAGAGTGCTGGCTTAGGCATGGATTCTATCGGAAATGGACTGGGATGGCTCGTCAGTGGTGGATTAGACCGCTGTGTCAAAGTATGGGATCTCACCGTGCCTGGTGACAATACTCGAATGCCCAGCAAGCCTACGTACACCCTCCACCCCTCGTTTCCCGTGCGACGCGTAGCCTGGCGCCCGTCCTACGAATGCGAGCTGGCGATAGTGTCGAACGTGGAGTTTTCCTCAGGATCGAATCCGGATATTGCTCAGAACAACGCGGGTGGCACTGGCGTGGGTAACGACGGAGATAAGCATGGTGCGGACAATAAGATGTCCACTGGCGGGGATCTGGTGGAAATATGGGATGTCAGGAGGAGCTGGATCCCTAAATGGTCAGTTACAGGGTCGGTTGCTGACGGTGGCGTGACAGGTCAGCCTTTCGCTTGAGCATGGTACCTTTCCCGCTGACGTCCCTGACCCGTTAGACCTTGTTTTCGGTGATTCGAATGTGGTTTGGACACAGCATTCGTCCGGAACCTTTTCTCAAATCGATTTGCGTAATTGCACCAAACCCCTTGACGCCATCACACGCGCAGCCACGACTTGGGGAGCTTCGGGGTCATTGACCTTTGTCGCTGACGTGGAGTCGAAATGGCAGATTCCGTATGACGACGTGTAAGTCCATGCGTGATAATGTCAAAAAGTGTAACTAACGGACCCATTACAGACCTGCTGACCGCCGAATACTTGCAGAGAAGCAACACGTCAGGCTGAAGGCGCTTGGCGACAGACGCTACACCCCTACCTCACAGGATATGGGCACCTTCAACATTGAACCCGAAAACGACCTCGACGTTTTCAATCGGCTCGCTCGCGGTTACACCTTCCATGGCAAAGATCGGCCCACGATCTGCGTGGTCAACGCTCGCGTGAGTCGTTCCAATTGCAACTTTGAAAGAAATGCTGACCGAACCGTCAGGTTGCCCTCCAGGCCAGAAGAGATCATCTGGCTGAAGTCTGGTTTTTGCTCGGTGCGTCTTTGGCCGACGTGGTGCCAAATACCCCTCCTTTACATCGAAGTCCGACGAAAGTGATCCCTCAACATTTGAATCCGTCAACACCCCATTCTATCTCCGCGCCCGCTGCCATCCCTAGTTCCTTTTCGTTCCCCGGTTCGGGCGGCAATCCGTCTCAGGTCCGAAAGCCAAGTCCTAGCCATGCATCTGCGTTCGGGCGAAGTGCCTCCACCTCTACATCCCGTAGGATGACCCCGGCGTCGTCAAACGCGTCCTCTCCACGCCAAGTCCCTAATCCTCTTCCAGCTGTAAACCCTCGTCGCCCTTCATTCTTCGGGGGGCGTGATAATGGCGACTCCGACTTCTCGCGGCAATCGTCGACCTCTTTGTACCGCCGCCCGTCTGTTGTCTCCGCACCCGGCTCACACAGTCTTAGCCCTGCGGACAAGACGGGTAGCTTGCGGCACGTGGGCGAGGGAGCTCTAGACGATTCAGATTCATCGTCCACAAGCGGGAGCGAGGGAGGTAATGCAGCTAATCAAGGATCCAGTGATGAGGAGCCAGAGCCCAGCCTTCAACCCCTCATATCACCAGGTCTTCTGCCGTTCAGAGGCATCGCTGCACCAAGTCCCTTGTCACGTGTTGCAGGCCAACAACGGTGGACAGAGGACGAAGGCGAGGGTAGAGAGTACGATGAAGATGGGGACGAGTCGTCGTCACCTTCGCCCCGGTCAACCGACACCGACTCTCCTCCGCCCACCTCTCCCCGTCGGCGGAAGTCATCGAAATCAGCTTCCCGGTCCGTGAAGCGGCACCCCTCGCGAATGAAGTCCCGCAGTCGGAGCTCGACTGTCGCGTCGCTCGCGGCGCCTACCCACGTCCCTTCCGCGCCCTCCTTAGTCCGCCATGACTCACATAGCAGCATACGAACCGTGACGGTCGGGGAAGTCTCTTTTACGACCCACGACCCCGAGCGGGTGGTAAAACCCGAGGAAACTGTCCGCGATGTCCGTAGAACGCATGAACGGCATAAGTCGATGCCCATATCTGAGTTCGTCTTGGATTCGCCAGCCGTTGGTGGTGGGAAGGAAGAACTGGAGGTCGATCCTGGCCAAGTCACCGATAGGCGGATAGAGATGGTGACTGCGGACGAGAAGAGATTCAGGGACTATGCTTGGACTGCTCTTCAAGAAGCCCTGGAGCGTTTTGCGGACGAGGTACGTCATCCTGACTGAACGCTCTGGGTTAATGATTCTTACTTGTCGTGCAGGGCAACATTCAAATGTGTGCTATGCTATCCGTGGTCGCGCCTACTGAACTCAAAATATCAGAACGAAGGGCCAGTCGTTTCGTGGAGTCATATATTGGTGCGTCGAATTACCCTGCGGGCTGGTCGGTGTACTTATCCTTCTCGGCAGACCTTCTAACTCGACGGCGTTTGCACGCCTGTTCAGCCTATCTCCGCAAATACTGCCAGTTGGAAGGTATTCGGACGACGACCCTGGTACGAACTTCCTTCCTTTGTAACACCCCTGTTCTCATATTGTCCCGGTAACAGCTGGATACCACCATATATACGTCCTGTGGCCGATGTAGGAAGTCCATCATGCTGCCAGCTGGTTCGCCGATCACAGGGCAGGTGGCCAAGGGTGGATATTCATACTGCTCAACGTGCAAGGCATCGTCTGTCACATGCGCGATCTGGTGAGTTGAATTGCGACATAGCTACGCTGTATCTCATGCTCTGCTCTAGCCGCCTTCCCGTCCGGGCCCTTCTTTTTCAATGCTCAATATGCTCACACGGCGGCCATAAGGCATGCTATCGGGCGTATTACTCACAACACCCGATGGTAGATTTACCTGGGTTCTTTACGCAAACTGCGGACGTCAAAGGAGCCGTGAGGAAGAGGAGTCCCTCAGACAGCACTGACGACGAACTTAGTTCAACGGTTAGTACGCTGAATAGCGCTGTTGAGTCATCGGTAGAGACCGACAGTCCTCAGCGAACAAGCTATCAGAGTAGACTCGCTGGGTATCCCTGCGCTACTGGATGTGGACACTTTTGTTGGGCGACCAGCGTTAGTCCAGAGGACCTGTGACTGTAGACACATCATAATAATCTTCTGCCGTCTGCCTCGTCATCGGCTCGGCTCGGCATCGAAGCCACATTATGTTGATTTTGCGTGACTTTCCCCCGGCCCCCTTAGCTGCGTGTGCATAATTGGGCTTATCAACCCGTTCTTTTGCATACCCCATCTATCAACTAGTTTCCTCAGGAAACATATAAAGGCGTCCAATACTCTTCCTTAGTCGTAGGTCCATCTGAAGTTTCAAGATGTCGATGAAATCGATGCCGTATGGTAAGTTCTTCCCCAGAGTCTATCATTCAGATCGCTGATCTTGATTGCGTCAGTGCGCCTGGGGAAGTCTGGACTGAAAGTTTCAAAGATCATACTGGGATGCATGAGTTACGGGACACCGGAATGGCAGGGCTGGGTTCTGCCCGAGGAACAGGGCATTGTACATATCAAGGCTGCGTAAGGAGAGAGTAGGATCATCAGAACGCACCCTAACTCATTGTCCCCAGTTATGACGGCGGAATCAATACCTTCGACACGGCTAATGTACGTCGACATGCTTTACGATTTCAAGTTTCGAGTTCACTTTGACATAATCTTCAGGTTTACTCCAATGGCTTATCCGAAGTCATTCTCGGAAACGCTATCAAACAGTACAACCTGCCTCGAGACGAAATAGTGATCATGACGAAGGTACGGATGTTTTCAAAAGGTACCTGCCTCACGCTAACCTTTGAGTAGGTGTTTTTCCCGGTGGACCGCCCTCTTGAGACCATCATTCCGCCAAAAACCAAGGAGAATTATTCCTATGTCAATCAGAGGGGTTTGAGTCGCAAGGTATCATTTTTGCCTTGCATGTATGGAACGACACTCACCATCGTGGCCTTGACTGTAGCATATATTCGATTCCGTCGCTGCCAGCCTTAAGCGCCTTCAGCTCGATTACATCGACGTCCTCCAATGTACGTTCCTAAGTCATCAGTATCGGGAGCCTTCCTGAAAGCTGTTAGGCCATCGCTTTGACCCCGAAACCCCGATTGAGGAGACGGCCAGTCACCTTGTCGCGTAATTCTTGCCTTACCGAGCTAAATGATATCCGATAGATGCAAGCACTCCATGACGTTGTTCAGGCCGGTTATGTACGCTACCTTGGCATGTCTTCTTGCTGGGCGTGGCAATGTTGGTACCTTTCAATCTCGCATCATGTACATATACTGATTTCTACGCAACATCCAGTTTCCGCAATGCAAAGTCAGCTCATTTCGTCGATTCACGTGGCAAACATTGATTTTTTTTTTGCGGCTAGACTACGCAATCCAGAATCACTTAACTCCCTTCATTTCGATGCAGAATCATTACAACCTTATGTATCGGGAAGAGGAGCGCGAAATGATGCCAACCTTGAAGGTAAATGCGATGTCACCCTGCGTTCACAAAACATTTACCTTGTTCCCGTCTTGCCTCTTTGTGATAGCACTTCGGAGTCGGCTCTGTACCGTGGTCTCCGCTGGCACGTGGACTCTTGACTCGTCCTAGTTCTCAAGACGGCCAAACCACGCGATTAACCACTGACAGGTACATTTCTGGCTACTGTTATCGTCGTCCAGATGTAACAACGCGATCTCGTAGGTATCTCAAGGGGTACAGCTTCAACCCGAGCATAGTCGACAGGTTAGTTGTTTCGCCGCTACCCCATATTTTAAGAAGTCTCATCTTGGACCTTAAGTGTCGAAACGATCGCCAAAAAGAAAAATGTCAGTATGGCTCAGATCGCTACCGCCTGGCTTCTGAACAAAGAAGGTGAGTATTAGTATCTTCAACTGAACGAATATCGTCATTTATGATCATGTTTATCCTACCAGGAGTAACCGCCCCAATTGTCGGTACTACGTCGTTGGATAAGTTGAAAGAACTCATCAGTGTGTTTTGTTTTCGCTGCGTCGTTGACATTAGTAGATCCGCTAAACCGTGCGTGTCAGATGCGGTTCATATTACCCTGACAGACGAAGAAATGAAAGAGCTTGAACAGCACTACAAAGCACAGGGAGTGTTTGGACATACGTGAAGACTGAGCGAATTAATGACCATGTATGAATTGCCGTCATAGGCACTGTATGAAGCACCGTCGTTATATTCGATAAACCGATCGTAGGTACCGGTATGCCTATTAACAAGTCAACTACATCACGACTCGTAATGCACAGTGCCTGTATTCCTGGCGGATGCGCCCACACCTGTCGGCGTCTTGCTGGTAGTGTTGGGCGGGTGAGTGTATGGCACAGATATGTTTCATGGGAGCGCGGTGGTTTTTGGCAGATGTTCAAGCACATTGACCTGCACGACATCGACTAAATTTGCCTTCTTCCTTGCGAATCTGGATGTTATTGTTTCTTTTTTTTTCTCTCAGTCGCATATCGTGCGTTCATGTTGCTTCCAGCTCCAGGTCATCAGTTTCCTCGACTGAATGTTGAATGTGGTATTCCGCCGTTTCCTTCGCTAATATACATGGTGCTCTGTTCAAGCTCTTTCTTCCGCTTTCAATCACGAAGCTCAACATCGATTTAAGCTTTCTTCCGACTCGTCAACTTACATAGCCGTCGGAGCCTCAATGGTACCCGGACTTCAAAGGTAGGTGCTATTCTGTGAAATCTACGGTGAGCGTACCTCTGACTCTTAGCCTGTGTAGCTGGTTATTGTTATACTGAAGCCGTGGTGACGCGATCTCACCGTTCTGTGGCCAAGATCTGAGATAGAGGTCAACGTCGATTTTAGTGGTTAAATACAGTACTTTAAGTATATCAAGACCTTCTATTACTGGCCTCGGGGCGGACCGTCACCGAGGGTATGCTATTGGGTTTGGTATTATTCAGCTTCGTCACGTATCCCGTACCTACGACGGTTTATGGCCACTGAGGTAATTGGGCGACCTTCTGCTTGAGATTTCTGATTTTGATACTAACTATATAATCTCAGTTTTGGGAGTTCCGCAGCTGCAATGCCGGTATCATGAAAACGTGCATTGAGTCTCGATAGGTACACCACGATAGTTACCGCGTAACATATCTTGTGCCGAGAGCGAAGAAAGCGAATAGCAATGATACAAGGAGGTATGCCTTCGTCATTCCAATTCGTGCTGTCGGAGGAAGCCCTTCTGACTTGATGTCTCCTAGGTTGTCATGTGAATCTGGAAGGAATGGCTACAATGCAAAGGTTCGCTCACCATCACGTATTCCTTCTGTGCCTGACGTCGCTGCTTCTTCAAGCCTCTCTGCCTCGTCGATCACCGTCTGCTTCCTTCGTGTTTTCGCGAGATTTGCAATGCTAGTGCGCGTGTCTGGATGGTCATCGCCGAGCAAACGCATCCTTGCCTCCACAACTGCGACCTCAAGCTTCTCCGCCTTGTCCAAGTGGCCCTGATTTCCGTAGATTTCTGCAAGTACCGCGATGCTATCAAGTGTTTCGGGATGCTCCTCGCCCAGGACTCGCTTCCTCGCTTCCATCACGGCAACTCCGAAATTTTCCGCATCGTCAAAACGGCCCAGTCCCCCATATATCGCTGCGAGACTCGCGACGCTCGTGAGCGTCGAGGGATGCTCTTCACCAAGAACTCGTGTCCGTGTCTTCGTAAGTGCAACTGCTAGCTTCTCTGCCTCTTCGAAACGACCCTGCTTCCTGTATGTCCATACCAGGTTTCCGATGCTGTTGAGCGTGTCGGGATGCTCCTCACCGAGCACTCGTTTTCTTACCTCCATCACCCCGACTTCGAGCTCCTCTGCCTCTTTGAAGTTGCCCAGACCCCTGTGGGAAACCGCAAGGTTTGCAATGCTGTGAAGGGTGGAGGGGTGTTCTTCACCGAGTAGCCGCTTCCTGGCTTCAACCACCACAACTATGAGATCCTCTGCCTCCTTAAAGCGCCCCTGTCTCCTGTATGTCGAAGCAAGGTTTGCAATACTATTGAGTGTGGAGACATGCCCCTCCCCCAGTGTTCGCTTCCTGGCCTCCACTCCTGCGATTTGAAGTTTCTCCGCCTCGTTGAGACGGCCTTGCTTCACGTATGTCATTGCCAAGTTAAGGATACCAGTAACCGTGATCGGATGATCCTCGCCGAGTACCCGCTTCCTTCTTTCCACCACCATGACTTCAAGCTTTTCAGCCTCGTCAAAGCGACCCTGTTTCCAGTATGTTGCGGCCAGGTTTCCGATGTTGGAGAGTGTGTGGGGATCGTCCTCGCCGCGAACCCGTTTGCTTGCCTCGACTGCTGCCACCAAGAGCTTCTCCGCCTCGTCGTAACGTCCCTTATGCCTGTATGACGCGGCCAGCGCTGCAGCGCTATCAAGGACATCGGGATGGTCTTCGCCAAGAAGGCGCTTTCTTGCCTCCAGCACTGAAACTTCGAGCTCCTCCGCCTCGTCCCACCGGCCCTGCTTCCAATACGTTCCTGCAAGGCTTGCGGTGCCATCGAGGACATCAGGATGCTCTTTGTCAAGCAGCCGCTTTCTAACGTTCACCACCCTAACTTGAAGCGACTCCGCCTCGGTGAAGCACCCCAGGTCGAGGTAGGTCGCAGCCAGATTTGCAATGCATGTTAATGTATCGAGATGCTCCTCCCCTAGCAGCCGCCTGGTCTTCTCTACAAGTAGGACGCGGAGCCGTTCGGCATCTCGATAACGACCGTTTTCTTGGTAAACCAACGAAAAGTTTGTCAATAAGATTGGGGTAACATCCGGTTTGTCTCTGAGGATTGCGTCGACATGAGGCTGGAGAGCGCGTCGTGACTTGCGGTTTTCGGGGTCAAATTTCTGGCGTACTGATAGTCCAACTAAATATCGTGTGCAGGCACGACTGGAATGGTCGTCTTCAGCCATAGTATACATCCACGCATGCACCAGTGGATGGACATAGAAGACTTCATTTGCGTCATCGAAGTTTATGAGAGAATACGATTGCACGTCAGCCACTATCTCCTGAAACAGGAATGTGTCCCAGTCTCCGTCGGGTGTCAAAAAATCACTGAAGAAATCGGTCAGGGCGGTTAGAGCCTCGGGTTCATCGCAGGACGATACAGCGGCGGAAGAGGCCTTGAACATTTCTTCCGAAATACCGTCGTGGTGCATGAATGAGCAGATACGTAGGAATGCAGACGCCGCAGGCTGTAGAAGATTCACGCTCATATCCCATGTTGTATAGATCGTCCACCGGTAGTCGTCGTGCGTCTGTACCGGCTGCGCTTTCCAAAGTCGCGCCCGATTAGTCCTGTACAGATCGAGGTAGCCGCGAAGATTTTGTGTCTTCGCAATGTACGCTCCCGCCTGCACAATGGCAAGGGGAAGACAACCGAGTTCCTTCAAAGCGGTCAATGAATCGATTGCTTGGAACAGAGGTCACGGGTACGTACTTTCACAATAGCGGCAACTTCGGCTTTCGTAGCGTCGGTAACGCTCTTATTCCGAGTTACCATTGTGAGGAGAAGATTTACCGCTTCTTCCTCTTCTAGATCCGTCACCTTGAAGCTAGCGTTGGGAGCGTGGACGCACAACTGGGGGTTCCTCGTTGTGATGAGAATATTTCCGTAAGAACATGGTGGGAAGAAATGGGCAAGGTTGAGCTGCACGTCGTCCGCATTGTTGAAGAATATGAGCCATTCCTGTCGTCGAACCCCGAGCCAACGCAGCGTGTCGTCTGCTGATTTACCAATTCCCTTAGCGAAAGAAATGTTTTCCAGGTCCGTTTTGATGGTATCGCTGGTACTCGCGTCAACGAAAAAGACGTCAGAAAAGCTGGATAGTGAGTGCTCTGGTCAGTTTTTCTGGTACTCAGTTTTCGGATGCACGCACCGTTGTTTCTCCGAACATCTTTCCACAAATCGATACCCAATCTGAGTCTTTCCTACTCCCCCGAGCCCATATAAGACACATACATGCCGCGCGCCAACGTTATTGAGGAAAGAAGTCTCCATATCATTGAGAACACTCAGTCGGCCAGTAAAGAGCTGTGTCGAAGGAGGACACCGTTTGTACGCAACCTCTTCACAAATTGAAAGGTGAGGGAATGCCTAGTCACTAGAGATTCGTACATACCTATCGAAGATCCCAGATTGGGAGTGGGCGCGGGGCCCTGATAAATCGTCTGATTTACTGTGTAATTGTAATTGCCGTGGACTTCGATGAAGGCGGAGTCTTGTACAGTAAAGTTGTGTGCACGAGTGAATAAACCGTTGGCTTCTGACGGAGCAGTCGGTGTTGTAGGAATTGGGCCTGGAGCCAGAGATTCGCCCACGGTGGACGGGGAAGTGCTGTCGCTGCCTCTACTACTGCCCGTCGCCAAGTCTCGGCTACCTACCATCGGGTCGTTTACTTGGGGAGGATAGTGAATGAATACAGCGTCGCGGAATGTATTTGAAATATGGAAATCTAACGTGCCTCCCTCCGATGCACGCAATTGAGAATCAACTTCGCGAACTTCGCGGTCATCCGTTCGAGCGTCTGGAGTCCCAGTGTCCATGTAATGACTTCTGATTCTTGGAGCTGTGGGGAGCTCTGGGTCGACCAGGATGTTGTATCGCGGAGGGTCAGGGGACAAGTACTAGTTGGAAGAACAGTATGTACATTCAATTTGCTTACCCGGAGTGGCGATGTTCAACTGGTGGCAGTGCGGCTGATAGCCCAAGATGGCTGGTTTCGAATTCCTTTATGTAGAGATCCAGGAACGATGACGTTCATACCCTGCCTGCGTTGGGATACTTTGGACTCGGCGTTCCCAAGTCGTGCCGTGTAATGTTACCTTACCTTACCATACCTTTATTTAGTCTCAGTTCCCAGGTATCTCCCGCTTCTCTTATATATTGAACCTCCAACATTTTATCACGTCTACCCAGTCATTTACTTGCCCTCGGAGGACGCCTTAATCTCAATCTTGTCGTTTTCATTTTTCCATATTCATCACATATACACACCAGGCGATGTTTTGGTTAGCAATAATTTCTGTTGCCGTGAGTTGCCGTCACGCGTAAAAACGGACTATCTCGGAACGACGTGGTCGGGGCACAGTAATTCGAGGGAGAGGAATGTATCACTAGTAGGAATGACGGATGTGCTATCCTTCTACGAGCAGGATCCTCTGATCGAGGATACAATGTACGGTTTCTGGTTCCACTGAATACAAAGTCACCATTGGTGGCCTGACGCCGCCGTCCGCCAAAAAAGTTCGATAGTACTTATCCTTGTCCAGGGGTTGAACGGACTTGTCGGTGTGGATAATTCTTGCCGCGTCACTACCTCTAGAAAGCCGCTACCGATTCTCCGGAAGCTGTATACGACCTAGCGGGGATCGACGGTCAACGGCGTTTCAACATGAATACAGTAGTCACGTACCTAAATGACTTCATAACATAGCATACTTAGACAACCGTCATTCAGCCTACGTGGATAATCCACCAGGAGCAATATGAGCTAACTGGTCCCGATAAGGATATTCTACCACATCGATGAGGAACGGCTTCGGGGGAGGGGTCCAGAGATAAACTCCCGTGAGGGGCTGATACATAGAACGAGAGCGAGCACACCGCACCTGATCGCACCAGCAGCCCTCTAGGCATCTCTGTTGAAGTACGCTAGAACGTCGGACCTGCGTCTGACTCTTCTGCTCGTGTTCACAGGTCCGTGGTTTTTCGGGATGCCCTACAAAACATCTCATGCTCGTTGTTCTCGTCTTCCCAGGAGAAAAAAAAGAGAAGCAGAAAAGGCATGCGGTGCGTTCGCACGGTAATCGGCGACGGGCAAGATACTTGGATGGGGCCGTCATTGGCGATATTTGGGATTTGAAGGTTTGTGCTGCGAGGGCTCGCCTGGCGTCTGGCATAGGAATCAGACGATACAGACGTCAGGTAGCGAGGGGTAAGACATACAAGTAGAGAAGATGAAATGAGACTATCCGTATGGAAGAAGCGGAAATGGGTGTGGTGAGTCCTCTGAAGATCGACAGATCAGTTCGAGGGTCGGACCAATCGAAACGGCCGAGCATGGGTTTTTGTCCGACTTTTCGACTCAGTCTTCCAGCCAAATAACCGTAGAGGTCAGTAAATGGAGCCAGAATGATACGGGCAGCTGCTCACGAGAAGGTTCGTACACCCATCCGCCTTTCCCAACACCAACGAAGGATTGAGAAAATTACCGGTATGGCATGATCTTGAGGGTCCAACTGGGATCTGTGTAAGCCTTTGAAGGTACTGTGGGGGGAGCTGGACCTACAAGCACGGGTGCACTGAAATCGCGGTCTAAAGCGCTGGTAGCTCGCTGCAAGCGGCGATGCCAAACGTGACCATGCGAGTTGGGCTCGGAGATCCAAACACGGCTCACGCAGTGACCACGATGATGACGTTCGATTTCTACTACCTCTACTCACATGTAGCCTGCCAGTAAGGTGATGTCGAGCCTTTTGAGTTCCAGAAGGCTGCAGAATATAGTAGACTCCGTGTCCGAGTGAGGCCTTGGGGTCCTTCCTGGCCAGTAGACTTCTAGGTAAGCACCGGTTCGTTGCTTACTGAGGTATGGTAAGTCTTGTTTATTTCGTCGTTAATAAAGTATGTATCACCAGAGTAACCCGCGATCTCGTCACCAACAATCGGACTATCCAGGACCTCGACATCCGCGACGATCTCCGATGCAATCCTCCGAACCAGTACACCGAACCGCCGGACGGGACGACCACGGGACGATAACAAAATTCGGTCGCGACGACAAAGTCTTCCTGCGTGGGCTTCCAACTCTGCGGACGCGGACCAACACTTTCCGATCTATACCTTGTAGGTGGCGGGGGAAGCCCGGTTCGTTCGTCCGGCCCTCCTCCCAAGTCTCAGACCCAGACTTGAAGACACCCACTGCATCCATCAAAGGCATGCTCACCACGCCCACCACCGCCATGTCTCCCGTCTCCCCCTCCGCTCCACCACCGACGTCTGCCTCCATACCCGGTCCACCACCCGCAACGACTAAGCCCCCCTCCTCGCCATCCTTCGCCAAGAAAATTTCCTGCTCCCCCAACGTCTTTTGGGGCTTTCGTCCTCCTCCAGCTCCGCTTCCTCCTCGGTGTCAGCGTCGTTGGCGCTACCATATTGAACCCGCAGCCCGTGCCCATTCCAACTCCAAGGATGAGTGCGAGTGCAAGTAGTACGCCGTCAGGTGCACCGCCCACGC
The DNA here is from genome assembly GCA_025854295.1 of Lyophyllum decastes. Classification (NCBI taxonomy): domain Eukaryota; kingdom Fungi; phylum Basidiomycota; class Agaricomycetes; order Agaricales; family Lyophyllaceae; genus Lyophyllum; species Lyophyllum decastes. Next base: position 9,875 of record CP107712.1, on the reverse strand, counting down.
CGGGTGCCGGAGTTGAAGAGCTGGTGACGCCTGTAGTGGAGGTAGCGACGACGACGAAGAAGGGGAAAGGGAGGAAAGGGAGGAAAGGAAGGAGGGGGAGGGAGGGGAAGGGGTACAGTCCCGACGCACAGAATGATATGTTATGGATTGTGATGCTGGAGGTGTCGAGAGTCGAGGATTTGCCGAAGTTAAAGGACAGTAAGTGTTTTTCTTCTTCTCGTTCGTCTCCCGTTCCGACATACAACCGCCCCCTCCTCGCAGTGACGCGTACTGGGTGGGATATGGATCCCTTCATCGTCTCCTTCGGCAAGAAAGTCTTCCGCACCCGTATCATCAGGCTCTCAACCCAATGTTCGAGGGAAAAGTTCGTGTTTCATGTGAGGCGCCACAAGACGACGGCTAGCGTGCACGACTGGGATAAGCTGAGTAGCAATGATCATATTCGGGATGCGAGATTCGACGTTGGTTCTTGTCTGTCATTGCCCACTGTATTCGTCGTATGCTGACCACGCCCTTGTTCGCCCACCCCGCAGGTCGGAGAACTGGTGGAGAAGGAAGAACTCAGAGACAGGCTTGTACACCGAAGGGGAACACGGCGAACACGACATGGTCAAATTCAAGTTGAAGCTTGATGGTGGGGAAGGACGCGCAGGGAATGTGGGAGTCAAAGTATAATCCTGTGATCTACGTTCGGTACGTCGAGCTCCCTTTCTCGTTTTCTCCCTTGTCTCGTCATCTCCCTTCGTGCCCCTCGTCCCTCGTCCCTCTCCCCATCGTCTTTTCTAGTTAACTACCACTTCAACCATCACGTGACCGCGACTGACGCCAACCTTTCCAGCGCAAAATACCAGCTCTACGACCTCCTGCGTCAGCGCTTCTGGCATCAGTACCTCAAAGAAATACGACACAGACGATACGGACGTCATCTCCCTCCTCGAGCTGACGTCGATGCTCGACTCGCTCGGTTCGACACTGACGAGGGACACGGTGAACGTGTTCTTCACTACGCACACATCAACACCATATTGGGATGGTAATCGATCGTCAGGTCTTGGTGCTATAGCAGGACGAGATGGTTGGGCACAGACAGCCGCTGTCCCTGTTCCTCAAGAGAGGGATGGTGGGGTTGACCGAAGCGTTATTGGCATGGAGACTGGACCGCGAATTTGGGACAGAACGAGGGCGAAGAAGCTCATCGTGTCGCCAGTTGTGGCAGCCATTTCTTCGTCATCAAGAACACATCCCACAGCCACTAGGGTTCCAGGAAATAGGGTGTGGGAACGAGTACAAATGCGCATCTGCAGATCGCGGCTTCGTCTCAACGCCGTCTGGCCCTTCCGCTCGACGATCTGGTGGGAGAGCTGGGTCGGATGGACGTTCTGTTCGCTGGAGACGGTTTCATGTGCTTCGGCGCGCCGGTTGGGACCGCGTTTTGCTGGGAGCTCGCCGTCGTCTGCCAAAGGGCCTTCGCCACTTCGTCCTTCTCGTCGTCACTTTTGCCATCTCCCTCGAACCCCACAATGTCCCTAACGCCAGTCCAGCCCTCCAGCGGCGCCATTATCAAACCTCAAATCACATCTTCTCCTGGTTATCTCCGTGCGCAACTAATCTGGTATCTGTGAGTGGATGACGACCTGCGACCTCAAATGGCGCGGGTGCAGGTAGGGGACGACGCGGAAAAGATGCAGAGGGAACTCGTGGCATGATATGATGTTCGAGGCAAACCCGGACCGTGCATATGCGCTAACGAGGGTAGTGTTTGTATCACTAGAACGCGCACCACGAAACGACATACCAGTAATCCGCCGCAGCTTCACGCCGCTCTCGCCCGTCTCCCTCGGTACGAGGTACATCACGTCCGCCCACACATCATCCGGGTCTGGTGTCTTCGTCGTTGGCGCTGGCGTCGGCGTTCGTGAGCTCGGGTGAGAGAGGAACGTCGTCTCCGACTGCGGATGGTCCCTGCACAGCAGCTCCTCAGATTCCGCATCGAGCTCTGCCGTCCGCATCTCTATCTCTTGCGCTCCCTCCACCGTCTCTATTGCATGTACTTCTTCGACGGATGTTCCAGTTTCAGCTTCCATCATTGCCGTCTTGGTATCCTTGGGCCCACGCGGACGTCGCTGTTTAGGCATCCTGGGCTTGACAGGGCCGTATGATATCCAGCGCCTCAAGGACGACTTCCAGCCCAGGCCCGCGTCTACGTTCATTATCGATAGCAGTCGCAGCGACACCTTCGACGACGGTTGCCTTTGGACTCTGCCCCGCTGAAAGCGATCCGCCGTTGAGGATGGCGTCGATTTGGGGCTTAAGAGAGCGGAGGAGAGCGAGGACGGTTGAGACAGTTCGGAGGGGCTGGGGAAGTGCTGGTGCTGGTGTTGATGCTAGCGGGTGTTGTTGTCGACGTGGCGTCGTTTGGGGGCTGGTGCCATTGTGAGGGAAAAGAGAAGGAGATGTGGGTATGAGAGGTGGGTTCGGGGTTGACGTCGACTCTGAATTTGAGGAAGTGCTATGCGAGGTGGGTGATAAAGAAAAGGATGGTAGGGGCGTGTTTGGCGTGCTGCTCGAGTCTGACGGGGAGGCGTACGTCGTGGGTCGTGGAGTCGATGATGGGGGATGAACAGCGTCTGACGCGGTGGATCCGGATGGATTCGGCATCGGGGCATAAGGTTCGCGTGGTGCATTCGGTGACGGCGGAGGCAGAGTCGACGTGCCCGAGGCACTCGAGGGTCGAGATTCCTTCTCATCTGCTGCAGTATCTTCCTCCTCAGCAAGCGCCGTCACGCCTAGCGTGAGATAGAATCGTATCGGCTCGATCACGATGGACCTGTAGAGCCCATGTATTGGCGTCTTCCTGGTTCCATCGGGGTGAAAAGCAGGCTCGAATAGCCTAGCATGGAACGCAGTGACACATGCCCGAAGCGCGGGGTTGGTACGCTGCAAGCTGTGGTTTGTGAGCAGGACGTGACTGTATGATAAGATTCAGACGACGTACAAGCGGTACCGCGATGACTACGTGGAATTGGGATATCAATCCAATAAACATGCAGACAAGAGGCCGAGGAAAATGACATGCACAGTGTGTTGGTGGAGGTGCACGATGCGGCTTGCGGGTAGACGTGAAGTAAGGTCTTTTGTGAGCCTGTGGAGCGGACATGATCGATTTGGTCATGAGCTTGGGCATGCCGCTGGATGTCAGGTGGTGTGAGTTGACATCTAACCCTGGCTTCGCGGCTGATACAACAACCAACGTCGGTCTCTACGCCTAGTAACCAATTTCCCAGAGTTTAAAGCATCGCAGACAGGCGCCAGACGAGCACAGGATCAGGGATAGTGATGAACCGATCGTGGTCAAGCGGCAACTTGCGGCAATCAAATGTCGACTCAAATACAAGCCCTCGATTGGCTTCTCCCGCATACCAGCACCAACCTGCGTATCCAAGTCCTGGGCTGCACTGCCCTCATCGCGGAGGAATGAAATGGGTAGTCGGACCCCTTTGTCGTCGTCTCGGTCCTGAACGCACGCCAGCAGACGCCCGTGGCGAAAGCGCATGGTGAACCCAACATATCTGCCCAAGGATCCGATATGTGTTGTTCGTGTCGACGGCGGCGAGGCTGGGGTGTGGTGGAGATGGTCGTATTGGATAAGGACACGGTGTGGAAGGAGTATCTTGGGGAGGTGGCGATTGCGATGAATGAGCGGTGGGGCGAGGATCGGGAGGGCAGAGGGTTCGGATGGGACGATCCGGCGAACAAGGTGAGGATTCGTCGGTTCTCGTTGTCCAGTCTAACGTCTGCTTTTGTAGCCATTTGCTGTGAACTTGCAATTGACGTGAGCGGGACCACCGCTGTACGCGTCAAGCTCGGATTTGTCAAGCCAGCCCAGTCCCAGTCCCAGTTAGGATTGGGCGAGATTGTTGCCGAGCTCGTCAAACGCTCCCGGCCTTCTCTCGTCTCAGCCCTTCCCGTACGTAACCCAGTCCTTCTCATACTTCTCCGCCCCACTCACTCATTCCGCTTCGATTCACAGACTTTAGGTGTAGGCACGATCCGCTTCAATGGGGTCGGTCCGAGCTGCAGGACGACGACGACTTTGTCGACGCCCCCGAGATCTCCGGCTCCGGCTCTGGTTCCAACCCCGCTCCTCAGTCTCTACACCCCGCCTGTGTCGTCATCCGTGAAACCCACCCAGCCCCTCCCTCAACCGCCCCTCCTGACCGTCCAGCCCTCCTCCCTAAGTCTCAGACTCAGACTGAAAGACACGCGTCCTCGCCACACCCACCACCGCCGCGTCTTCCGTCTCTCCCCCTGCTCCACCACCTACGTCTGCCTCCATACCCCACCACCTGCAACGACCCCCCTCCTCACTGTCCTTCGCCAAGAAAATCTTCCCACTCCTCATCCCGCTCCCTTGGCGTCTTTCGGGGTTTTTATCCTCCTCCAACTCCTCTTCTTCCTCGGCATCAGCGTCGTTGAGCACACCCGCACCCGCCGTTCCGCCTCCCTCCCGCTCATTGACCCCGTCTCGGGGGCCTTAGTGCCCGGCAAATCTGCATCTGCCCCTGAGGAGGCTGCCGTATTGAGCCTGCAGCCCATGGCCGTCCCGACTCTGAGCCCCGGGGTCGAGGGGAGGGGGGGTCGATTGTGGAGGAGGAGTTAAGGGGCGAGTCAAGAGTGCGAGTGCGAGTAGTACGGCGTCAAGTGCCCGGCCTACGCCCAGTGCTGAAGTTGGGGAGCCAGTGACACCTGTAGTGGAGGCGGCGACAACGACGAAGAAGGGGAAAGGGAGGAAAGGGAGGAAAGGAAGGAGGGCGAGGGAGGGGAAGGGGTACAGCCTCGACGCGCAGAACGATATACTCGGGATCCTGTTGCTGGAGGTGTTGAAGGTCGAGGATTTGCCGAAGTCAAAGAACAGTAAGTGTTTCTCTTCTTCTCGTTCATCTCCCGTTTCGACATATCAACCGCCCCCTCCTCGCAGTGACGCGTACTGGGTGAAGCATGGACCCCCCCGTCATCGTCTCATTTGGCAAGAAAATCATCCGCACTCGCGTCATCCGCCACTCTCTCAACTCGACGTTCAAGGAGAAGCTCATGTTTCATGTGAGACGCTACAAGACGACATTCAGTGTGCAGCTCGCTGTGCACGACTAGGATAAGCTGAGTAGTAACGATTATATTGGGGATGCGAGGTTAGTTCTTATCTGTTGTCGCCCTTTGCGTTCGTCGTGTGCTGACTCATGTCCTTGTCCATTAAAATGTAGGTCCGTGAATCGGTGGAGAAGGCACCTCAGAAGAAGGCGGAGACAGGGTTATATGCCGAGGGGGAACATGGGGAACACGACATGGTCGAGTTCAAGTTGAAGCTTGACGGTGGGAAAGACGCGCAGGGGATGTGGGAGTGAAAGTATAATCCTGTCATCCACGTTCAGTACGTCGAGGTCCCTCTCTCATTTTCTCCCTCATCTCATCCTCTTCCCTTCGTGTCTCTTGTGCCTCTCCCCGCCGTCTACCCTGGCTCCTGTCGCTCTCTGGAACTTCAGCCCTCACATGATCGCGACTGATGCCAACCTTTCCAGTGCAAAATACCAGCCCTATGACCTCCTGCGCCAGTGCTTCTGGCATCAATACCTCAAGCAATACGACCCGGATGACACGGACGTCATCTCCCACCTTAGGGTTATGAGGGGGTACGTACTAGTCAGATTCACTCGACCTGGGTATAGCAACCTCTCCCATTCCTTCGCCGTTGTGCCTAGTTTACTTCCCCGGGGTCTTCGCGCAAAGACCCCGCAATTTTGACCCTCTCGTTGCGAGTCCATTTCGGGCTCAAATCCTTTCGTGTTGAGAATGTTTTCTGTTCTTATACATCCAATCTATCGCGCCGCACTCTCCGTTTGAGCTCATACGGCCTACGCCTTCCGCCGTGACACAATCAACAGTGGGACTTTCCCAATCCGGAAATTTGTAGTAATCACAGTGTAACTTACGTTCCAGGTGGACTATCTGCATATACCCGAGTACGGCGCTCTTAAGCTATGCTCTGGCTACGTGCTGAATAAAAAATTATGCAAATCGGCCAAAAACTGAGCGAGATACATGAGGGAAAGTGTCGGAAAAAAGTTCTCACGGCCAGATTCTGAGTGCCACGAAGACCCTACTGGGGTGGTGCATTCCGGGGGGTATTTCTTGTTGTTCCAAGGATATTTTATGTCTATATGCCTTCGATCTAGAGCGCCGTAGTGCCCGTTTGGCCATATTCAAAGTATTTCATATTCTATGGTGCAATTTACCACATAATGTTCCAAATACGCAACGTCACGGTAATCGTGGAATAGAAATTTCTGTGAGACAATTTTTGATGTATTCCAAGGTTCTATCGGAATCTACGGATCGATGCGAACATGGAGAATCAAAAATCTTGCAAATCGGTGCAGAACTCGTTGAGATATGCAGAATTCAAACATATAACTTATGTAATTTGATGGCTGGCAAGACCCTCATGGTACTCAATAATCCCGGGATCATTTTCTTATGTGTCTTCGACATTTGGGAGACTAAAAGGTATAATCTAGAGTGCCGTGCCTTTTGTTTAGAGCCTTTTCAAATTTTGCGGCTGCTAGGAGCCAACCAATAATCGGGTAGTCATGTGCATAACCGGTCACGTGATGTCTCGGTGATGGCACAAGGCTGCCGAATTTGGCTCCACGTCACTGGGAAATTTGACATGGATGGCTCTTAGGGTTATGGGGACCTTTTGTTTCGAGTAGGGAGGGATTACTTTCCTAGGGAGGGGTAGGGGTGAGTAGGGAGGCTAGGGATTTCGTGAGTAGGGAGTAGGGACAGTAGGGAGGGACAGTAGGGACAGTAGGGAGTAGGGACAGACACAGGGATGATGTTTGAGGAGCTATGTATATACTGGTATGTGATACGCAGACACAGACATGCAGTTCGACGAACCGCGGATACGAGTTGTGAGTGCCCGAACATGATGACGCACATGTCCGAACACACAGTTCGACGAACCGCGAGTATGGGTCGTAAGTGCCCGAACATGATAACATACATCTCCGAACACGTGGTTCGTCAAACCTCACATGTGAGACAGATATGAGACCAGACAACAACAGACATGAGGTTCGACGAACCGCACATATACTCACATGTGACAGACAAACGTGAGTGAAGACAGATATGCAGTTCGACGAACTACGTGTATGAGAACAGACGTGAGTGCAAATATGCAGTTCGACGAACTGCGAGTATGAGTAGTGAGTGCCCGAACATAACGACACATGTCTCCGAACATGCAGTTCGTCGAACCTCACATATGAGACTCAGATAGACACAGATACGCAGTTCGATGAACTATACAAATGAGTAATGGTTAGTGTCTGAACATAAATACACTAATGCACAAAGACGCAGTTCGACGAACAGCACCTGTAAGTGCCCGAACATGACCGTGGTAACTTCCGAACATGCAGTTCGTCGAGCTGCACATGGGAGACAGACGTCGATATAGATGTAGATATGCAGTTCGACGAACCTCGCATATAGGACACATTCACATCCACAATATCAGAGTTTACGAACAAAAATCAATAGTAGAAGTGTCCGAACATGACTACAAAGTCCGAACACATGGTGACATGATAAGCGCGGTTCGTCGAACTGCGTGTGGGTAGACAGGCATGGTAGACTACAATAGCTGCCTGTTTATGGTGCTCGTAGAGCATCATATAGGCATACAGCAAAGCCGCGGTTCGTCGAACCATGGAAGAAGAGCTCATGGTGGCAACACAAGACACAATCACAATACACGCAGTTCGACGAACTGCGTGTGGGTGTAGCAGAGTCACTGTGAGACGTGGCCCATCTACAGTGCTCGTGGAACATCACATATGGCGATGTGAGGTGGGTAGCATCATTCCTGAGGATCGACGATCCACCAATCACAGATGGCCGATGCGTGATGTTCGTCGAACCGCGTGTTCGGCCGAAAACCACGCGGTCAAAATGTGTGTCTAGCGATAAGGGTCAGGTTTAGGTATAGGGACGGGCCGCCAGCCGGTGCCTCGAAAAAGATGCGGTTCGTCGAACCTCACATCTGGGACCAACCGATCACACTATACAGATACATGAAACTGACATCGAGAGGCATAGAAGAATGATCACGAAAACATTCTATTGTAGAAACACAGTGCTACGGTCTGTACAGCGAAAATCCGTGGTTCGTGGAACCACGCAGATAGAGAGTTGTGGTCCATGACGAAAATCGGCGGTTCGTCGAACCTCACAGGAGACGACGCCACGAGAATATATACAACTGGTGAATACGCGAGGTCGGCGCGACCAGGGAAACATGTCAACGCCCTCTCGAAAGTGTAAATGCAGGTGTACTGCACAAAAAATGGCCCACGACGCGAAAAAAAAATAAATCGGCGACAAACGCATGGTGAAACCACCGTACGTTGTCCCAGAAACAATGCAGGGGTACTCCCCCGTGCATTGGCATGTGCGTTAGCCATGAAAAAAATCGTGGAGGCAGCGGCGGCAATGCGACGATTCTGGCCAGCCGTCGCCTACCAAAACGGCGACGATTTCGCCTCTAGGACAGTCAAACGATGTCCGTGTATGTCTCGAACACAGAACAATGTCGAAACGAAGCTGAAAACAAGTGCACGCAGGGGTCAGCCCCGTACGATGCCGATATCGAACCCCTCTCGAAGGGGGAAAACCAAAAACAGTGCGCGTGGGGGACAACCCCGCACGGCACGTATCCAGGGGGCCAGAGAATGCAGATTTGATGGCTCCTAGTAGTTCGTCGAGCCCCAGAGAGACGCCGCAGAGTGGGTAGCCAGTAAACAGTCCAACGAACAAGGAGCACGAAGTCAACAACACAGAAAAGACAAAAAGCACAGATGCAGGAGATAAACTCCATGCAATTGTGTGTTCCTGGGGAGCAGGAGACAGGAAATGCAGGGGAAAGCCCCATACATTATCCAGCATTCGATGCAGGAGATAAACTCCTGCATTGAACGGTCGGCGAGGGAGGGAACAAGCAGTGGGGGCAGTTGTTGATGCCAGCGAGAATGGGGAGGGCTGTGCCTGTCCGGAGTTATCCGGAATTGATTGGATCAGTGACATCATCACCTGGCATGTTCCGGGATCAATGGATCACTGAATGATGTCACCATCCGGCATTATGCGGAATCCATCAAGGAATCAATCAAATGATGTCATTGTCTGTCTGTACCTTGAATGATGTCGGCGTCCGGGTCCCGGACGCTTATCAAATCATTTGGTTGAACTTTTGTTATCTTTTGATCGACTCTTGCCTCTTGCCCCCACCGCCGCCGCTGCCTCAAGACCGACCCGACGCATTCAGGACCCAAAGGAGCGGCCCAGAGGGGATTTTCCCCCTGCGCCTGTGTCCTGCCACCGGCCATGGACCGCTAGGGCTGTGGGAATGTTCCCACAGACCTATTTCGGTCTGCGGCGCCTCTGTAGGCTCGAGCACGGTATCCTGAGGGTTTATACCCCCAGTACCTGCGCCGTTGGACCCCCAAGAGGCCTCTCAAGCACGGCACGGCGTTTTTTTTGCGTTTATACGCGATCTCTGGGTGTAGGGATGGCGTTTGCGGGGTTTTCACTAAGGGCAGACCCGAGAAAGGGGAGAGCCGTCGTCGTGCGTCCGCTGGGTCATTCCCAGGTGCCGAATACTAACGACGTCCGACGCTAACTACAGGCGGTTAGGGTTAGGGTTAGGGTTAGGGTTAGGGTTAGGGTTAGGGTTAGGGTTAGGGTTAGGGTTAGGGTTAGGGTTAGGGTTAGGGTTAGGGTTAGGGTTAGGGTTAGGGTTAGGGTTAGGGTTA